>OV277695.1:3035485-4235485 GCA_922987775.1 Agonopterix subpropinquella | reverse complement strand
GTTTGTTTACACCCTGTACAATCACCCTATAAAGTAGCGACTGTACAACAATTAAGACCTCACTTGTTCATCAAACTGCGAACAATAAAGTTCAACAAAAGTTGATGACAGACACAAAACAAAAAAGAAGCAGTTAAGACCGGCTACCTACTGAAGTAGACGGACGCAGCCTGTAAAAGCTGTAAAACAATTAAGAAGCTCGCAATGGAGCGGGTGTAGCCGGAGGCGTTACACATAACTTTTGTCGTGATGTTGGGTCCCTAAAACAGCGGCTGTAGTCGAATTTGACCAAAATTATTGTTGTGAAACATCTATTAGCGCGTCTTGGCAATAAAACAACAGACGAGAAATGATAGCATGACGCCGTCTCACGCCATACATTTGACACCTGCGATTTCTTTGTCGTGGTTCATCGTTCCGTTCGAAACTCGAATAAAGCACGCGAAATCGGGACCGCGAATCTTAGCGTAATAAACAAACATACCTTCATATTATCTACATCTACATCTACATCTACATCTACATCTACATCTACATCTACATCTACATCTACATCTACATCTACATCTACATCTACATCTACATCTACATCTACATCTACATCTACATCTACATCTACATCTACATCTACATCTACATCTACATCTACATAATATTATAAAGAGGAAAGATTTGTACCTATTTTTGTATGTTTGTGTTTGTAATGAATAGGCTCAAAAAGTACTGGGCCGATTTAAAAAATTCTTTCACCATTAGAAAACTGCATTCACCCTGGGTAACATAGGCTATATTTATTGCTAGAAAAGATTAGACGTCCACCCGTGCGAAGCCGGGACGGGCCGCTAGTATTTTATACTCCTCTCATCTCAGCTCCTATCACTGTGGGAATAAAAACTTGGCTGTGACCAGAACTCTGTCGGTCTATGTCATACACGTGCTACAATGAAATAGAAAGTAGAGCGAGCGCGCGATTTTTCAGAATTCTGGCGTCTAACGAAAGGCGTCTATATACAGGTTGTAAAAAAACCCTGTTGGAGCCTTTAAGGGTTGCTTCAGACCATCAACCTGAACAATTTTCTCTGTAGGACCAATATCGAAATCGCGAAAAAAAAAGCTGTCCCATACATTTCAGTTGAGTTATGCTTGCAGTTTTGTTGGAACGGCTGACTCCTTTTCGCGATTTCAATGTTGGCTCCATAGTGAAAGTTGTTCAGTTTGATGGTCTGAAGCAACCCTTTAAGGCACCAACTTTTTACAGCCTGTATAATAGAATATCAACGTAATAAAGCAACGTCGCGCGACGACGCATTATGCTGACTACTTATATTCTGAAACACAATATTTTCATAGAACTATTTACTAATCAGACATGAGAAACTTAGAGCGAATGATTTATTAATCATACTTGAACTTGAAATGAAAATCATGATTTGGGGCGGTTAGAAATATTGCTACAACTAGCAACTAGGTACACACGGCGACAGATCAACCTACCCATAGTTGAACTCTATGTTCATGGACATAAGGTCCAACTATGGGTAGGTTGATCTGTCGCCGTGTGTACATAGTACATACATTTTATGGTTTTTTTTAAGCGTGCAGAAGGGCGAGTAGGGAGCTATAACGTCTAAATTATTTTTATGTCTTTATTAGCAACTAAAATCGTGATAAAAATAACTTACAAAAAATAAAAAGCTGTTTTAATAGCCCCACACCAGCGTTCAAGTAGCCCAACACCGTTCATATTAACTCCGGACAGGCAATGATGGCTACAATTTGTTAGCTGCTCTGCCCACCCTCTTTGTGCTGGCGTAGTGAAATTACCGCCTGCACCGAACGGTTAATTGACGGCTGTTATTCAGAAAATTATGCCCTAACTATTTGTTAATTGAGTTCAATATTGAAAGTTAGAAGCGCTGAAAATAACTAAGTTACATAATAAGAGTTGCGGAGTTTTTTAACGTTTCACAACTAACGAATGAGTAGGTATACAGGGTGTTAGGGTAAACAGTTGCATTACTTTAAGGGGTGATTGTAACCATGATACTGAACAACTTTCCCTAAGAAACCTATAGGAAATTCGCAAAAAAAATACACTGAAAAAAATTCAAGCCTACTAAGACTCTTAAGTAGCACCAAAATAATTGAAATGACGTTATGATTGTTTACTAAAAACAAAAGATGGTTAGTTGTAACAACAAGCCGAATTCGTTTAACAAAGTTCTCTTAGTCGGAGGAGTCATGATGTTGACAGGCTCATATGGACTCATGATGTTGGTTGAAGTAAACAATTTTTTTTTTCAGTGATTTTGACTTCTCATAGTAGGCACAAACGTTAGATTGCATTTAGTATGCAAAGTCAAAAAATATTTTTTGCGAATTTCCTATCGGTTTCTTTGGGAAAGTTGTTCATTATCATGGATGGATACAATCACCCCTTAAAGTAATGCTACTGTTTACCCTAACACCCTGTATACGAGTAAGTACGGATTCTTTCGTATCGACGCCGCGTGGCGAACGTCGAATCGTGCTTTTTGTATGGAGAAACCGTCGATCATTGATTTTTACAGTATAAACATAATAAAAGATTTATCGCAACACTTTTATTCGATAACGACAATTCACGAAAATCAATGTGAATCACACAAACACAAACATAACATTTGACATATTACAATTCATTCAAATTCGACGTCAAAGGGAAACTTCTTGAGAAAATCTGCACGCTATTTCTGTATTCAATTTATTTGAATATATTATGCAGAAAACAAATGCCAAAGGAAGAATAAATACCAAGAACATGGAACAGACTAAGATCCTGTTTCATATTTTCTATACCCATATGTTTAGGCAATGATTATTCGAGAGGAAATTACATAGTTCAAAGTTCCTTTATCACCATCTACCTCATACTTTAAAATCCATCAAGCCGTTCAGGTTGTAGGGCGGGCGTAAAAAAAGAGGTCCGTCATAACCCCTTAGCTGCCGATTTTAACAAACTGTTAAAATCGGCTAAATTCCTGTTATGGTGGGTAGTGTTTCATATTTCATATAAATAAATAAATAACGCTCACAGGCACATAAATTGTAATGATCCCAAGTAAGCCTTAGGCTTTTTGTTATGGGAATCATACAACAACGGCACAAACATATAACATCCATGACCGAACCGGGATTCGAACCCAGGACCCTGGTTTGGCAGTCCGGCGTGGCGACCATTACACCAACCGGGTCGTCGATATGTGAGAGAATCATCTAAATCTTTCCAATAGTAAATCTTCCCTACTCGCACGAACAAAAATGACGTGATAACTCTATTTTGCGACCATTTTATGCATGCAAGACAATTTTTTCATGAATCTATTTGGCTTCAATTGTATACAATTTAATATTGCCTAACAAATTATTGAGCATTTACATGTAATTAAAATTTTTGCAGCCAGTTTCCAGGTGGTAGTCACTCGCAGCCATATTTTTTCAGGATTCTTAAGAGCCTACCGAGCCTATAGTGCTGCCCTCAATCGTATTTTTTTTTATTTCTAAGCAATTGAACTAAATTTCCAAAAAACAAATCTGTCGCATTGTAGTCCTGATTATCTTTCAATTTATCGAAACATTACGGATTATTATGTTTTATGCTTGTAGCTATTATAGTTAAAACCATCAAAAGTGGACACTTTTGGCGGTTTTAAAGATAATAACTACAAACATATTTTTAAAAACAAATCCGCAGTGACTCGATAAATTGAAAATCAGCAATGACAACAATGTGACATTCTTGTTTTTTGGAAATACTGTTTAATTGTTAAGAAATTAAAAAAAATCGACTGGAGGCAGCACAATAGGCTCGGTGCAGCCTTAAGACTCCATTATTTCCACAGAAATCTAGGTAAAATATCATTGCCTAAATATAATAGGCGTGAAAAACATGCAACGGGATCCTGGAATAGAAGAACATTTCCGAATAAATATAATTTACAGGCGTAGGGTCACCAGGTGTCCGGGTTTTTAAAGCCGCGTCCGGCTTTTAGTATTTTGTTCTGTAGCTGAGTAAAATTTACGATCTCAGTGTTACACTTTAATAAATTTACTGGGGATAGTTTTATTAGGAAACTATTAGAAGTAATAGGTTTTTATGTTTTCTGTAATATTTAGTAAACTGTTAAGGACTGGATTTTGTACGTTACAGTAAGCAAGTTACAGGATCGAGCGAAGGCATCCACTCACAAATAAATAAGAGTGAGCCATTCTCCACTTTTTGGGCCTAGTGCGTTTTGGTGGAATCAACTTAGTCACATTTAGTGCGAAATAATAAATCTAAACATGAAGAAACATTTCTATTTCTTGCACAAAAAAAAATGATTATTTAGTGAAAAATTTATGTTTTAAAAAACATGCAAAATTGTTTGCGAATGACTAGGTGTATTCAATTTGATTCATTGTTATACTGATTTTTTAAACAAAATTTTCTATTTTATTTACACAAAAATACCTATATACAATAAAAAGATAAGAACTAATTTAATATAATTAATTTAATTTACCTGTAATAAACTTGTACAAAAATTATAAAGGAAAACGGTTGGTACCTAGTTGTGGAAATGTTTGTTCTTTGGGGTTTGTTAATGTATTTCAAAACATCCGGCTTTTTACTTGTCCGGAAATTTAATTTATCATGCTGACACTATTTCCGAAAAAGTACTTTTTTTATTAAAACCTCGAGCGTGTCGTAAAAACAAAGGGGGGAAAGAAATTTATTCATTTGGAGACATAATTCTCGGCATATTTTAATAAAAATATTACTAAGGTTGCGATTTCAAGAGTTTGAATTTTGATATTGCTATCTCGTTCTTTTTATTAGAGTTCACCTGAAACATACCTACAACCTGAATATATTTTAATTTATTCCTTGAGTTACTTTCAGAGCTTTTGAATACGTAACCAAATCAAAGGGGATATAATTCGGAGCGCGCTCCAGACAAACGAAGTCTGGTTATACAGGGTTACTTTTTATTCAGTGCACAAACTTTCACAACGTATTAGGTACCGTCAATAGACCCCGAAAAAAAAATCATTTTTTTTTGCAAATTTTATCTCTTATTTTTGCCATCCCGTAAACTTGAATAAAAATTGCTGTGCTGATCGTACTGTTGATAACAACCGCGCCGATCGATGAAGCGAGTGACAGGTGACAGTATGGTCAGTACAAACCAAACATTTTTAATGAATAAGTTCAGATGCAGTTATTTTTTTATTTTTGTTCTAAACCTGGTTAAACAAAAAAACACGGGTATTCTTAATTTCGATAACCATCACGCTCGCAAAGTTTGTGCACTGAATAAAAAGTAACCCTGTATTTTCAATACTAACCTTTCGTTTGATGGAGCACTAAAGAAAGGCTAACCAATTAAAGTCAATGACATTTTTCAGTAACAATCTAGAAACTAATCTCTATGCTTGTATGTTGTCAGATTTTCGTTAAAATATACAGTTACAGGATTAATTAAAGATTTGTATGGAAATCTTTGAGGCACTGTAACTTTAAAACTATAGGGTGAAATGTAGCATTCATAGAACGAAACGTGTCTAAATTTAAAAAATAAAAAGTAGATGTCAAAAGTCTCGCTGGTTGCTCTCTCTTCTCTCTGGGACCCCGGCATGCGGTGTGCATTTTGTAAAGAAGATATAATTAACTTTATAATAAAACAAGTGTATAAGTAAACAGGATTTTATTGAAGACACCAGATATTACATGGCGCAGCCGCTCGTCGAACCGTCGAAACGTCGAACGTCGAGTTTTAATTATTAGAAGAAATAATTTTACGATATTTGAATTGCGGAAACAGAAAAGGAAGAAATCGTCATGTTAACACCAATTGAGTATAAAATGCCTTCGCCGCTGCAGCTAGATTCTGTGGGTGATATGCTTCCAAAATGGAAAAATTTCAAGCAGCAATAAAGAGTTTCCGACGCGAGGAAATCCGCCATCTTGTTGAATTCCATAGGACAGGATGGTCAAAACGTATATTTCAATTTGATTAAGAAAAAAGAAGATACAGACACACCTATTACATGAAATTTTATTGATACTCATATCATTAGCATCCTTTTATTTTCCATTAGCAGACTTTTAGTTTAAAAGGATGCTAATAGCAGACTCTTAGTTTAAAAGGATGCTAATGTAATGATATCAATGTCACCCTGTACTTACTTATATATTTTAATGAAAATCTGACAACATACAAGCATAGAGATTAGTTTCTAGATTGTTCCTGACAAATTTCATTGACTTTAATTGGTTGGTATTGAAAATATAACCAGAATTCGTTTTTATGGAGCGCGCTCCGGATTATAGCCTCTAAGCAACGTCGAGTCGCGTCGATCAGCTCTCGTGACCGTTTTATTTTCCATTACAACCTTTATGGCTCCTCGAAGTTAACGTTGCGCTCCAAAACTCGTCTGAGAAAATAAAGCCCGTCAAGTGCGAGTCGGGCTACTCGCGCACCGAGCGTTCCGTACCACACCACCACAGAACACAACATTATTAACTAAGAAACAAAAACTTTTTTTGGCCGGGACCTTTAGCGCGAGATCGACTATTATTTGTTAACAAATCCGCCGTAATAACGCATAATCTGAGAAAATTTCAACTATCTAGCTATTACGGTTCAAAAGTTACAGCCCTAAATAGGTAGGTAGGACAGACGGACGGACGGACAGACGGACAGACCGACAAACGGACAGACGGACAGACGGACGGACGGACGGACGGACGGACGGACGGACGGACGGACGGACGGACAACTTAGGCTTAGTAATATGGTCCCGTTTTCACCCTTTGGGTACGGAACCCTAAAAATCACAGATTTTGTGCCTCACACGAGTATCGAGCACATTGGAAATGAATGAATTGGATTTGGAAAAAATATTGTCTCAAAAAGGTTAGGCTACAGGGTAAACCTTTAACCCGATCGTCTTTGTTTTAGGCTCAAATTGTAGCTGACTAAATTGTCCAGAGGAATTTTTCAAAAATTTTTGTTGTCATTCTTCGTTTCCAAAATATCGAGCGCCAAAGCGCCACTATTTCGGTTATAACTTTTTTCGTTTTTGACTTTCTCGAATAATTATTTTTGCACCTTATAGCTCTTGTAAATGCGCGTCTTTTGAGCTTTTTGTGAATATCATATCTGTACAACTTTCTGAGATATAAGGGGATCGCACTTTTACGTGAAATCGGAGCGAACGAAAAGACATCTTCAATGTCAAAAGCACGCCTGCCACACACATACAGAATTCCGATCCGGAATTAGAAATAGAAATTCTTACGAAAGTAATGGATTTGCCCCCTCCAGAATTCCGTTTCGGAATAAATATATTCCTAATTTAAGCCTAAGTAATCTGAATGTTCGTCGAATGCATCCTGAAATATGGGTGGAAACCATCGTGCCCCAGATCCTCAAAAACGGTCACCAGCGTTCGGGTCGACCCAGGAAGAGGTGGCGGGATGACCTGGATAAACTTGACGACCAATGGCCAGGTGTTGCCAGAAATAGGAACGAGTGAAAAAGGGGGATGTATTTGCTCAGCAGTGGAATAGTACAGGCTGATAAAAAAATATATAAAAACGACAGACTGACCAAAATCAAAGTAAAGTTATTCTACAAACCCGGGCGAGTTAACTTGGCACCTGGCTTGCACATGGCTCGGAAAGAATAACTCGAAAATGCTAAAGCACAGGGACACGAGCAACGGTAACTGAAATGCTATGCTACGGCCTCGCACGGTGACGGCGGGGTCCCACGGGGGATAGCAGGAGCGGTATCAAATTCCGAGCCACGTGCGACCCAGGTGCCAAGTTAATTCGCCGGGTTGTAAATGTTATGTTTTTCCGATTTCGGTATGGAATGCTATAAAATTTGTGCAAGTCTTGCAGAAAACCAAATATGAAACTACCTCAATTTGACCACGTAGTTTTATAGAAGCCCGAATTCTAATTCAGTACACCAAGCGAGCCAAGAGGCCACAAAATCAATAAGCCACATTACATATTCAGCGAACTATCTCCAGTAAGGGGGAGGGTGGGGAAAAAATGGGCATCAAACATTAATGATATCATTTGGAGTCCCGCAAAGATGCTGAGCAACGGTTGATAGTCGATAGAACGCCAGTAAAGGAGCTTTAATGCGAATATTATACAGTACCCAGTTCCCCCATTACACCCATTTTACCCCGGCCTCCTCTGCGGCTCGCGATAATGGTGTTGTAGTTTGCTTTTAAATATAAACATGTTGTTTTGACAGTTTTTCATGGTGTTGTTTGTCGGTGCAGACGGTGATTAAAAAGATTTTTTGAATACTGAGGTGTTAGGTTAGGATCAACCGTTGCATTACTTTAAGGTGTGATTGTATCCATGATACTTGATCAACTTTCCCTAAGAATCCTATAGGAAATTCTCACAAAAAAATCACTTTCCATATTATCAGCTAATAATCAGCTGATCATGGTTTGTATGAAAAGTGTATTTTTTTTTGCGAATTTCCTATTTGTTTCTTAAGGAAAGTTGGCCAGTATCATGGGTACAATCGCCCCTTAAAGTAATGCAACTGTTTACCCTAACACTCTGTATAGTTAACTTTCCCATAGTCCGTGTGAAATATCTAGTTGTAGTAATCGGACACTTCAAACGAAACGAAAATTTCTTTAATACCATACTGGAAGCAAAGATAGAGAGGAAAAGAGGCAGAGGAAGACCGAGACAGGGTTATCTAGCCCAAGTGAAGGAAAAAATATTTGTCGTGTCGTATCAAGAACTCAAGACAATAGCGGAAAGAAAGAAGCTCTTATATAAGATGATTATTGATTATTGATATGTGAAAACTAGGTCATCATACCTAATTGTCACATATTATACTACAAGAAAAATCTTTGACTACAAGATATTTTCTCTGTTTAAACTATTTCATAAAGCTGTTGCATTTAATTTAATACTTGAAGATGCAACGATGTGCATCGAATTATTAATTTTGTTGACGAAGGCGAAGATAATAGTTCGTCTTCGTAGAATTCTGAGAATATTTTTTACACAAAAACAACATAATTTTTTAAGAAAAATTTCAGTTAATCATAATAGTCTTATCTTATCAATCTCCCTCCGTGCCTAACTGCCTCCGTGGTCTAATGGTTAAGAGCATTGGCTCTCGATACGGAGGTCGTGGGTTCGATTCCCACGGGGGACACCTAGTGACATGTCACTTTGTGCGTTTTCCCCCAGTTGGTTAGGACATTGCAGGCTGAATCACCTGATTGTCTGAAAAGAAAAATGATTCCGTGCTTCGAATGGCACGTTAAGCCGTTGGTCCTGGCTACTATCTCTAGTAGTAGTAGTAATAGTAGTCGTTACATAAAAACCACGTCAGAGGCCGTAAGGCGGTCTGAAAAAACTTTGACACCAGGGCTCTGCCCACACGATAAGAAGAAGAAGAAGATCAATCTTATCATCGATCTTTAAATAGAAATAAAATGTAAGTTAGTCAAAGTAAATTCTGTTAGGATTTTACTTTTGCTCAAAATTCTTATAGAAACTAAAACCTTTTAAGGCAGAAAGTAAAATAAAGTGGACTTGTAAAAGATTTATCTCTAAGGTTTAGATAACATCAGAAACGGCTTTGCATTTTAATGTTCGTTCTTATTTGTATCGTACTTTAACTGTTGGCGCTTTCGAAATCACTTGTTTACTTTTCTGAACAACTTTCCCTAAAAAACCGATCGCAAATTCGCAAAAAAAAAATCGACTTTTCATATAAACGCTCGATCAGCTGATTGCATTTAGTATGGAAAGTCGTTTTTTTTTTTGCCATGTTCCTATAATATGTTTTTTTTGGGAAAGTTGTTCAGTATCATGGGTACAATCACCCCTTAAAGTAGTGCAACCTGTATGTACACACGGTGACACATCAAGTTACCCACAACCAAAATAAGCTGGCCGCGCGACGTTATACATTACTATGCCGACGCGCGGCCAGCTTATTTTGGTTTTGGGTAACTTGATGTGTCGCCGTGTGTACGTGATTCGAACTAAATAAGGATAGGAAGGAAATATGAAACACAAAAAGCTGTGGGAAGGAGAATATGCGAATTATCTTTTCTTCATCTCAATGACGACCCGGTTGGTGTAATGGATACCACGCCGGACTGCCAAACCAGGGTCCTGGGTTCAAATCCCGGTTCGGTCATAGAGTTAGATGTTTGTGCCGTTGTTGTATGATTCCCATAACAAAAAGCCTGAGGCTTACTTGGGATCATTACAATGTATGTGCCTGTGAGCGTGATTTATTTATTAATGGTGCTCCGATGGTCTATACAGGGTCCAACCGAATATACTGACGGTTTTTTTAAGAAGATAATCAGACCATCGAACTGAACAACTTTCTCTAAGTGAACAACGACTACATCGCGAAAAAATCTGCTGTCCCATCATCATCATCATGGGCCTTGTTTCATCTTAATAGATGTTTAAAACAGCGTCTGTTTGCTTACGCCTTGCTGTCCCATACAAAACTACAAACTGACTCGGCCCAAATGTATGGGATAGCTGATTTCTTTTCGCGATTTCGTTGGATCGATAGAGGAAGTTTTTCAGTTTGACGGTCTGATCATAGCCATAAAAAACCATCAGCATATTAAGAAGGACCCTATTTTACTGTCCAGGTATTCAGAGAGCTTGATAGCATCATTATTGTGTAGTTGTATTTAAGCTCTCTCTCGTGCAGGTGGTCGGGCACAAGGAAAATTCTAACCTAACAGGTATCCCTTCAACTACATAGGTTCGCCGCATTCACACTGTCTTCCCTGTATCCCCCATGGTACAATAATATACTGCACCTGGTATTCTCTTCCGATCACGTGACTGACCACGTGACTGACACAAGCCTACGTCATTATACCCTTTTAACATGTTTAGCGGCCATTTTTTTGTGACGTAGGCTTGTGTCACTCTGGGAATAGAAGACCTGTTTTTTGGGATTCCGTACCCAAAGGGTGAAAACGGGACCCTATTACTAAGCCTACGTTGTCCGTCCGTCCGTCCGTCCGTCCGTCCGTCCGTCCGTCTGTCCTACCTATTTAGGGCTGTAACTTTTGAACTGTAATAGCTAGATAGTTGAAATTTTCTCAGATTATGCGTTATTACGGCGGATTTGTTAACAAATAATAAAATCGTCAAAAAATTAAAAATTAAGGGGGGTTCTCGACAAGAAACTAGTTTTTATCGACGTTTATTCTTCACGCTCTATCGTAAAAACGGTAATACATACAAGCGTCAAACTTAGTGTGATTATAGAGCAAACTCTACAGAATAACAACAAATACTAAAAACCAGCCAAGTGTGAGTCGGTCTTGCGCTAAAGGTCCCGGACAAACAAAGTTTTTTTTCTATGTTAATAATGTTGTGTTCTGTGGTGGTGTGGTACGGAACCCTCGGTGCGCGAGTAGCCCGACTCACCCTTGACCGGTTTTATTTAGACTATGGTATCACCGTATCCCAGTATCCCCAATATGAGAATGAGAATTCATTCATTCTTGATTCCCCCCCAAGCACGAGAATTTGGTTTATTTTAAAACAAAACAACCTACAATTTATCACCATCATAAGCAGAGATAATTTTTCAATTAAGAAAGTAAATATTTATGCAGGATCCAGAGACGAAATGGGCTAATTTGAATAAAATTAATTTATTTTATTAAAAGCCACCCTTAGGAACTTGCAAATGAGTTTTTGGTGTTTGCTGTCTACAGGATTTGTCATTTTATGTGGATTAGAGATTTCGGCTCCGTGGTTTGATATTGTTTAGGTAAGGTAGTCATTGTGATGGATTTTACGGGTATTATGATAATAGCGTTTGCTTTTCAAAGCAACTGAAGTTCGGTTCAAATTTCCTCTGGTAATAATGGCCTCGATTCGGAGTGTACCACGACTAAACTAAATGTATTCCTGTCACTTTCTAAAATAAGATTAAGAAAAGAGACAGAAAACCAACAGCTGACTTTAGTGCTGTCAAAGTGACGTTAAACGCCCAAAAACGACCTAAATAAGATGGCGTACATTATGATGGCATCTTATTTTGCGCATTTAACGTCACTTTGACAGCACTAAAGTCAGCTGTTGGTTTTCTGTCTCTTTTCTTAATCTTATTTTAGAAAGTGACAGGAATACATTTAGTTTAGTTTAGTCGTGGTACACTCCGAATCGAGGCCATTGTTACGTTTATGAAATCGCATCAGTTTATTATCACTGAGATACACCAACCTCGGTGGCGAAGCTACAAAGTCTTGAGCATCGTCGCAAGGTAGCCTGTCTGTCTGTTTTTTATAGGATACATTTCGGAGAGTGTGCGACTGAATTACACGATCTGATACCACCGTCTCCCTTTCATCTGCGGGGGACGAGACGCAGACTGGGTTTCCACCCCTATGTCGTTGACCTACCAGCAATTCGCACGAAGAAGTTTGCTTCTTCTTTTATAATGCGCACGGCTAAGGAGTGGAATGCCCTGCCTGCGGACCTGTTCCCTGAGCAATACAACCTGGGCCTCTTCAAGGCGAGAGTGAATAGGCATCTTTCTAGGTAAGCATGCTACATCTTCGGCCTCATCATCACTCAACATCAGGTGAGATTGGGGTCAAATGCTTACCTATCACACATAAAAAAAAAAAAAAAAAAAAAAAAAAACCGTTTAATTGGACAAATAGAAAAATAAATTAGATTTATATTAAAAAAAAATTTTAATCAGTAAAATGGAAGGTGAAGAAAAACATCGTGAGGGAACCTGCATACGCTGAAAAAGAAATGCTGATGCGTATGTCATATCTTCCAATTAACATTGGGCAGTACGAGTGGTGGACTAACGCCAATACACCATCCTTGAAGGTAAGTCTGTGATGTGCCCTGCAGTGGGCGCTGGTACAGTGGGCCTGCAGTAGTGAAGGCTGTTTATTTTTTATCCAGTTTCATGAAAAGAGGTTTAAAGATTTTGATTACATTTATGTATAGGGTGTAAGGAACAGCCCTCCGTAGACTGAAACGGTGAACTAAGTCCATCAACCTGAACAACTTTCAGTTTGAAGCCTACCTCAGGAAACGCAAAAAATTCAGCTGTTTCATACAAAACTGCTGTACCTACCCGACCGCAATATGGGTATCATAGGTTCCATAGTGTAAGTTGTTCAGTTTGATGGTCTGAGTTCACCGTTACATTTTGTGGAGGGTTGTCCCTTACAGCCAACTTACACCCTGTATTACAATAGTATCACAATCATTTAGTATTGTAACTGTTAGAAATGAATAAATATTCTCCGATCCCATTTTCTAGTTTGTATCAAAAGGTGAGTTTTTAGGGTTCCGATGTCAAAAAGGAACCCTTATAGTTTCGCCATGTCCGTCCGTATGTCCGTCCGTTTGTCCGCGGCTTAGCTATGAGAGGCTTAATACTAGAAAGCTGTAATTTGGCATACGTACCTATACATATTCATCATGCCGACAAAGTGGTAAAATAAAATCTTGAAAAAATTTTATTTTTACGGTACGGTACCCTACACTTGAAGTGGCGATGATTTTTTTTCTCGTCTGTCCCATATTGTGGGGTATCTATCATTGGTTAGGTCTTTTAAAAATATTGTGGGTTTGTGAAAACCATTTTTCGATTTAGGGATCCGTTAGCGAAATATTAAGCTTTAAAGCAAAAATTTTGGTTAGAGTCAAGTGTGGGGGACACTTGACTCTAAACAAAATTTTCCCTCTCCCAGCTAAACGGTTGTAGTTGGAGATGTGGAAAAATTCACGGTAATAGCATATATAAAGAATTTAAAAGGAAAACTATCACCTGTAATGTGAACGCGTTACCAACTAAAAGCTAGTTCTTAAAATTAGCTTAAACCTACAATAAAAGTACAACTTATTATCTAATTACCTTTAAACATTTAATTTAACTACTCACCTCTAAACGCACACGTCACTGAGCCGGTATCTATATACTTCTCTCTAAAGAACCCTTTAAAAAGGTTGACGAACGCTAACCGTTTTAATCGCCGCGCGACGCATACTACGCAATGCGCGGATCCCTACAAACAAGCAAGACCGGTTGAAGCGACCTCGCCGTCCGTAGGGAAGCGGCTAGCGATCGCCCATTTGGAATCCTGCTCTGACGCTGGCTACACGTACCTACCTACGCGCGGTCAAGTCCTGTGACGCCGCGTTCTAAGGAATTCGAGAAACCTATATCAAGGGCGGATCCAGGGGGGGGCCCAGGGGGCCATGGCCCCCCCACGGACCTCTGCGGATTGCATTGAATTTCGAGGCTGAGTAATGACGGCACTTTACTAGTCCATAACCAATTCGTAGAGCGGAGAAAATTAGAGTTCGCTTCGCTCGCTCTATGTTTCTGTTTTAATTATTGTACCTGTGTAGGTACTATAATTCGAACAAGGCTGTGGTCAGAAATCTTTAGGATTATACACATAATATAATCCTAAAGATTTAACAGCATACCGGGGAACACGCCCCTGGCGGCAGGTTTAGGGGGCGCCAAAATCAAGATGGAAAAAAAATATCGCATCGACTTGAGAATTTTGCAAAAAAATCTCGTGCTCGCTTCGTTCGCTCCTGATTTCAGACATCTCATTATATTGCAGTGACGAAATCTCGAGCTTGTTTCGCTCGCTCTTGGTTTAAGATCGTATTGCAGTCATCCCATTATATTGCAGTGAAATCTCGAGCTCGCTTCGCACACTCTTGGTTTTAGATCTTATTGCAGTCTTCTCATTATATTTCAGTGAAATATCGAGCTCGCTTCGCTCGCTCTTGGTTTTTTGTTGTATTGAAATTACCTATCGCAGAATTCGACCACATTGCGAATTTCTGAATCGACCTAATCATATTGCAGTAAAATCTCGAGCTCGCTTCGCTCGCTCTTGGTTTTAGATCTCATTGCAGTCATCTCATTATATTGTAGTGACGAAATCTGAGCTTGCTTCGCTCGCTCTCGGTTTAAGATCGTATTTTTTTTTTTTTTTAATTTATTTATCAAATACGTAAACAAACATCTTACGAACTAAAAGCATTGATAAACCCGATATCAGGTTTGCAGTCGTCTCATTATTATTGGAGTGAAATCTCTAGCTCGCTTCGCTCGCTTTTGCTTTCAGATCTTATTGCAGTCATCTCATTATATTTCAGTGAAATATCGAGCTCGTTTCGCTCGCTCTTGCTTTTAGATCTTATTGCATTCATCTCATTATATTTCAGTGAAATATCGAGCTCGCTTCGCTCGCTCTTGCTTTTAGATCTTATTGCAGTCATCTCATTATATTTCAGTGAAATATCGAGCTCGCTTAGCTCGCTCTTGGTTTTTTTGTTGTATTGAAATTACCTATCGCAGAATTCGATCATAATATTGCTAATTTCTGACTAGACCTAATCATATTACAGGTTTTAGATCTCATTGCAGTCATCTCATTATATTGCAGTGACGAAATCTGAGCTTGCTTCGCTCGCTCTCAGTTTAAGATCATATTGCAGTCGTCTCATTATATTGCAGTGAAATCTCGAGCTCGCTTCGCTCGCTCTTGCTTTTAGATCTTATTGCAGTCATCTCATTATTATTTCAGTGAAATCTCGAGCTCGCTTCGCTCGCTCTTGGTTTTAGATCTTATTGCAGTCATCTCATTATATTTCAGTGAAATATCGAGCTCGCTTCGCTCGCTCTTGGTTTTAGATCTTATTGCAGTCATCTCATTATATTTCATTGAAATATCGAGCTCGCTTCGCTCGCTCTTGGGTTTTTTGTTGTATTGAAATTACCTATCGCAGAATTCGATCATATTGTGAATTTCTGACTCGACCTAATCATATTGCAGTAAAATCTCGAACTCGCTTCGCTCGCTCTATGTTAAACGTTTTATTACAATCACTCAACCTGGACCTGGCCTCCCTAAGAATAAATTATTGCTACACTCTTGTAGAGGAGGCCCGGGCCCGGCGCCAATCTCATGTTTTTGCCCCGCCTCGGAAAAATTGTAGATCCGGGACTGATTGTTTTAGTTTTCTATGTATGTGTACAAGACGTCTCGGGTCTGTGTCTCTAACTTAATTTTTTTATATCTTAATACGTGGCCTGAGTCGGTCGAGGGCCCCCCCCACTATGAAATCCTGGATCCGCCCTTGACCTATATCTCTTGTGTGATCCCGCTAGGGTGAGTTGTTCATAAAATTCCTATGTAATACCTAAAGCTGTGTGCTCGCTATATGTGGTTATAAGCTCGTAGTGCCGCCGTAGCTATTTTGAAAACCTAACGGTCACTGGTGTGGAAAACGGTGTACAGGCACTAGGGGCGAAGATGAACTTGGCCTAATGCCACGCTATGGCTATTCCAGGATCAAATCTACGGCTCAAAACCAATCTTCATCGTGGTGGGTCTTAGGACAACCCTACTTTCACCCTCGGCGTGCAAACGCGAGGGCTGCATCAATTCGAGCTCCGGTCTGCGAGCGGCGGCGAGTTCTGTCTACCTACCTACGTTTGCTGCCTGGAGCCTTCGGCGTCCTGGAACCTGCTGTGAACACCAAGGCTTGTGACCGTCTACCTACTTACATCTACCGTTATACGACGTTAACGAACATTGTGTGGAGAGGGTAGTGATATTTGGCTGAGAGTAAAGTTCATTTAAATTTTTAACCCTTGTTTGGACTCACCTACCCACCTACCTACCTACCTGCTGGCCCTAACGCCACACACCCACCACTAAGTAGGCTTCACAAGTTTACGAGTAATAGTCGATCAACTTATAAAATGTCCTTTTTAGACTTTATTAGTCGTTTAACCGCATTAGTATAAAACAAAAAGCCTCCTTCTAAAGTCCATATTATATTGTAACGGGTAACTACGGAACCCTACCCTGCGCGTGGTCCGACACGCACTTGGCCAGTTATTTAAAAATCTAAATGGCATAAATTGTACGGTGTTTGCTTTTATTTTGTTCACTGCTGTTATTTGTGCCTAAACATCACATCTATAATATCTACACAATATACAACGCATAAATTTCTATAGTATCGATACAAATTTATGCGATGTTTATGGAACAAAAACTTTCAAACTATTAGAACCATTATTCACCCAGTTTATCCATAGCCTATATCTCCAGACATATTTATACTTAGTTCGGTAGTGAGAGTAAATCGACCGTAGTTTCACACGACTTTGTGTTACAGAATTTACAAGCGACGATATTCCTTTGTCATTCTATCCTAAAACCTCCACTATGTCACAGTAGAAGAAAGAATACTTCTTTACCTACGTGTACATTACGTACACCCCCCCCCCCCCCCCCAACCCCCCCAACCCCACCTCACCCCCTCTCGATGGTACGGGCACAACAGCGGGCTATCTAGTACTAAATAAGTACGGACTCTCTCTGCCTCCCACCGACTTTTTACCTCTGGTTCATGGTTACCCTGACCGAACGACCTTGACTCTTTCAGATCCACCTCACCTCTACTAAACTACGTCAAGTCTCCCTTAAACTCTTTATATTTATTTCTCCATTCCTTGCGATACGATAACTCATCACTTCTTCTTTTCCAAGGCTATATTTTTTTTAGAAATGGCTATGTGCACGACACTAGCGCCACACTAGCGCGGCGTACTAACAGAACTTTTTCGGACAGCCGTGAATTATTTACACTATTATAGTACTGTAAAAGTTTGTGTTTGTTCGAGGATTCTGCCAAAACTACTGGACCGATTTTGATAAAACTTTTTATATTTAAAAGCTTATTATTAGTCTTAAAAGCTAGCTTATATTTTATGCCGGTACGATGACGGAAGCAAATGCGGACGAAGCCACGGACAAAATCTAATTTGTATGGGAATTCCCATACAAACTTTTACCTCAGTTTTAACACCTTCGGGGGGTTAAAATGCGACAAGCCTTTTTTTAGTGAGCATCTAGATGCCAATAGAAACCATGCCAAATTTTTATTGGTAGTCTTGACAGTTTGGAGATTTCGTGCGGATTTTCATAGATTCAAGCATATTTTTCACAGCTTGACCGGCAAAAGTACAAATTTCTGCCACCCCGGGCGCTGCGATCGACTTGACAGTTCCCAACACCCACTTCGCACATAGTCAATACTCGTACCGTGCCAATTACCGTGCAATCTACTTATCTTACAAATATTTTGTGATGATGTTTGGATTTTTGTGACTCAATGTGCGTTAGTGAACGTCCATTAAAAACCAAAAGCAACATCGTAATCGTATCGTAAACCATAAATAGATTGTGTAAACGTCCCTTGGATTAAATCTGTGTAATGAGGTGTAAAACCCCTTGTTTAGTGAACTAGTTACAGAGTTCATATTTAAGGATACAGCTTTATTAAGCAGCTCTCGCCTTTATTGTATGTTGTTAAAGGTCATTATATCACGTATGCTTTTAATTATAACGTTGTGTTAAGTAAATGAAATGCAAATTTCTTTATGTTAAACTTCGTATTCTTTTAAATTTGTCGTTGGAAGGTGTAATTTGTGGTTGGAAAGCTAAGTACACGTGAAACTTACATGCTAGTGTTTGCTGGAATAATTTGTTGACTAAGAGTGCTTTAGCTTACTTGCACTTCGAGCTATTTTCATAACCTATTGTTTTTAACCAAAAATCTTGTTTACGTTGTCTCAAAATGTATTTTCTTCCTTTTTGTCACCTTAGAAAGGGACAAGACACTCAATATTGCAGTCAAAAACTTTTGCCAAAATGCATACTACCTATAGAAAAGTCATAATTTTGATTTAACTAAATGTTCTTTGATCCTTTGAACCGGTCGTTGTGGCGATCCTTTTGGAAGGTCTATGTCCAGCAGTTGACGTGTATCGGCTGAGATGATGAAGAATATTCTTTAAATAAAAACCATAGTTTCTAGGGTGGTAGGTATAACAAGGTAGTTTTAGAGATAAGCGAACTTTCAATCATGAATATGCTCCAGATCATGGTACAATTATATACTGCGCCTGGTACTCTCTTCCGATCACATGACTGACCACGTGACTGACACAAGCCTACGTCATCATACCCTTTTACCATGTTTAGCGGCCATTTTTTTGTGACGTAGGCTTGTGTCACTCTGGGAATAGACGACCTTGTTTTTTAGACTATGCTCCAGATTATATTCCACGAGAATATAGTAAGATTTCGATTAAGGAGGCTCTAAAGTACGTATGAAACACATTGAAGTTTACATCTGTATAATTTCTCAAAAACTCATCAGTACCTCTACTACTAATTAACTAACAAACATTTCTTTGATTAATACATAAATAACCAAAATAATTAATATTAAACGAAAATATTCAAGCTTCTCTTAGTGAACCTCAAAGTAACTGTTTTCGTAATAAGTTACTTATTATTTTATAACCAAGATATTTGTAGGTTCAAAGGTTTTCATTTTGTTGCCAAACTTAATTTAATTTTGCGGCCGTACTGTAATAAAGTTCTTATTAATAAAGCTTTAAGTTAATAATTTTTTTTTTTACTTTGAAAAGATATAATTAAGCTTTAGGATCCCACTGTAGGGCAAAGGCCTCTCACTAATGAGGATGACTAGGAATAAGTTGAATCAAACTCAATCCTGATTGGTTAATATTTCCTCGCTACTCCGCTCCGCCAGCTAGCTCCGACAGGCAGCCTCAGACGACCCGCGCCCGCCCCGCGCCCACCACGCACTCAACCCACGCTCTCCCCGCTCTCACCCCGCGTCCTAAAATACATTGCTTGAAATTTGAGTCTTATGACACGATAATAAATCTCGTATTGTATTTTAAGAGAGCACCCGGGCCCGCCCCACACCCGGCCCGCATCCGGCCCGCACACGCGCGGCACCCGCCACGCGCTCGCCTCGCGACCTCAAATTGCAAGCAATATGCATTATAGGCCGCGGGGCAAGCTAGGGGAGAGCGCGGGGTGGGTGCGGGCCGGGTGCGGGGCGGTTACGAGTCGTCTGAACGCGACCTTAGTGTGATTTGATGTACATCGACTTAGTTACTTAGTTTGACCTAAACTTGAAAAATAACACGCTCATGCAGCAATGAACTTCCAGCTGTATACGACGACCATGACGGTATAGTAATATACAAATTATTTACCTTGCTTTGGAACACTAGCAACAAGATTGTAAAGTATTGTCTCTACTTTCATGGGAACTGGACTAGCGAAGAACCAAGAAGAATGGCATGATGGGGGAAACTTCTAACCTCCTGTGATTGGAGATGGGTTGATGAAGATTTACGGTAATTGTTATGTTCGCTATAACGTCAGATATATTTTTTCTATACTCGTGCCATTACAAACTTTCATTTTTTTACCCTTATATAAAGCCTTTTTCTAAGCAGTGCTTTCGCGTTACCAAACCCGGGGTATCCACCCAGATTAAATATACAAGATGTTAGGGTAAAGTTGCATTACTTTAAGCGGTGATTGTACCTATGATGCTAAACAACTTTCTCTAAAATTCAAAAAGACAGTGTTGGACTTTCAATACTAAATGCAATTAGCTGATCGAATGAATTTTCCCTTGTTACATTCGGAAAGTTGTTCAGGGTAGACAGTTGAATTACCCATTGAATAATTCAACTGTCTATTACCCTGTAAGTATGGCTCTGCGTAGTAGCTAAAAGCTCTAAATAATGTCTGCGACATAGAAACGTTTATTATCAACTCTATGTATCCCAACAAGCAACACGCTGGAGTATAAACGTATTTTTCTTTTGATCTGCCTTCGTTTTCTCCATAAAAACTCCTTAAACCAAATTACTGTCGACATACATTATAAACTCGCTACGCAATATTTTTTCGCATCACATTTCCTCTCAGGCTAAATTTAAATGTCGACCTTAACAGCAAACAACATGGCGTAATTTTCCTTGTGCGTGACTCTCAGTACAAGAGTGCAAATCAAGAATAATGCCAGAATTTAAAGAGCAATGAAATTTTTACGTTTGTCAGCGGGTGGCTAATAGAGCCTTCAAACTGCGAGTTTTTAGTGTTAAGCTTGCCATGGTAGGTACGATTATATGATGACGATGTCTTAGATGCCGATACGGCTACGGCGACTGCTGCTGGTATGATGGGCTTCGCTGGTGTGCCTGAAATAACCAATTATGGCGATGAAAATGCATCCGCATCAAGACACACTTGACCGTGCCATTCTCATAATTTATAGCTGCTGGTGGTCCGGCCTTGAGTTCGTCCTGTTTGGCATCGAGGTCCTCTCTTCTCTTTTCATCAAATGTAGAAACATTCGCCTGTACAAGATGCTCCATTTTCCAGTTTCTCCCAGCTCTCCATGGCTATATCGCACCTCTTCGTCTCTTCAGCACTTCCTTGTACTGAAAAAAACAGGCTCCCTTATTTGCACTTGCCTTCTTGGAGCTCTGAGTATTTAAGCGACTGTAGAGCCATGATACAGCTTAACACGATACTGTTATCCTGCCCCTTTTCTCTCGCTCTGCTGCGCGCCAGAAGGAGAGATATTTTGCGCCCAAGGTTAATCCCTACCTGCGCGCTCGAAGATTAACGATTATGATGAATTTTTGTCATAATGTACATTCTTACATAAGCACGAAAACATTTATTAACTTCCATTTGAAATTATAAGTACGAGATTTTGCATACATTCTCCCCAAGACAGTAACATAAATCAAACGCACAATCATACCTTGAATAGCCCGCCTTACACGCCATTTTATTTTACGTACGGATAGCCATAAAAGGGGCGTTTTGCGCGACCTGTTGAAGGCACGTTTATGATTCTGCATAATTATACTGAATTCTGGTTCTACAACGATTTCTTTATTGCGTCTGTTACATTTCGAATTTCGTGCGTTACGTTTTATAGGCCTGTTTTGTATCTAAGGTAGAGACAAAATTGTATTTCTTTTTTCGAAGTTGTTCCAGGTAGAAAATTGCACAAAAAGCAATTGGCTTTGCAGAGCTTTGCTAGAAATCGCACTCCTGAACCTAATCCCGAATGTCGAAATCACACGCCAAACAAAGTTGGTTAATATCGGCAAGCGGATTTCTACTCTGAAATAGTGGGCGGGATTCTTGGTCAGGCTTCCGTGCTCTGTGGTTAAGAGCATTGGGCTCTTGATACGGAGGTCGTGGGTTCGATTCCCTAGTGATATGTCACTTTGTGCGTTTTTCCCCAGTTGATTAGGACATTGCAGGCTTAATCACCTGATTGTCTGAAAAGAAAGATAATTCCATGCTTCGGATGGCACGTTAAGCCCACCAGTGGATGGGACTGGCGTGGGACCGTTCTAGTTGGCGTGGAAATGAAGAGGCCCAGCAGTGGGGTTTACCGGACTATTGACGATAATCTAAACTATTATAAAACTGTAACGTGCAGACACACGTCTGTACATTGAAGATATTTACAAAAAAAAGATTACGATATGATTTTTAGATGTCCCTGATTCCAAATCACCAATTTTTGGATTTTTTGTCTGTCTGTTTGTTTGTTTGTTTGTTTGTTCGTTTGTTTGTTTGTTTGTTTGTTTGTTTGGGTGTTTGTTTGTTCGAGTATCACGCAAAAACTACTGAACCGATTTTGATGAAACTTTTTTTGTTTGATAGCTTATCATCTGACTTAAAATCTGGTATATAATTTATGCGGACGAAGTCGCGGGTAAAAGCTCGTAAAACCTATAAAATCGTTTTAACGAATTGTCGGAAACCATCTTATTTTGTTACCACTATCAGATCAAAGGAAACAAACATAATTTAATTAGGCAATTATTTAATTATCTAAACATTTGTTTTGTAGTCTTGAAACTGATGAAACTACAACCACTCATATCTTTTACCAAATCCGCACTAAGCATGCATGGTAGAGAAGCGCCCATACGCTATACCTGTTGGGGGGCCAGCATGGCAGTATGATACGTCATACTCACCATAATCTACGGCACCGGACTTTGCTACGGCAAAGTCTTATCAACAGATTAAAAATAAGTTACTACTTCCTATCTTTCTTTCACTTAAGGTGGTTGCAGAGGGGTAAATTTTTTACAAAACTTTGATGCACAATACGCGGAGACGGCAGTAATATAAGTAATATTTTATATAAGGTAAAATAGTTTAGAAAATCTAGATGTCGCGTCACAAATAAAATTTGCAATTTATAATATATTACGAAGATATAAAGCTTTGAAATTTTTCATACAAGATTTTAAAAGCCCTATATACCTTCGTAATTATATTATAAATTGCAAATGTTATTTGTGACGCGACATCTAGATTTTCTAAACTGTTTTACTATATACATATAAAATATTACTTATATTAATGCCGTCTACGCGTATTGTGCGTCAAACATATTTTGTATGGACTGAAATCACCTTAACAATTAACAGAGCGAGAAAAGGTGCGAAAATAATCTGTCGCGTGCGCTATGTTAGCCCATCTGGTACAATTATCTGCCGAAATATTAGAAATGCGCTCAGAATAAGTTCAAATAATAACCATGATACTCTCAAAAACGTATAACATCTGCTACTACTTTATAATTGTAGCATCTACTACTTAGCATCCGTGCAAACCCGGGGCAGGTATCGAGTCTCACACAAACTCGTGTCTACAAAACTTTTCAATCTTACTTTATACTTCGTACAAGTTGCCACAGTTGTTCGAAATAAGAAGCACTTAGAAATTCTACCATAATTAGCCCGAAGTGTTTCGAATTCGGATACTTTTAGAAATACCTCTCAACAACATGCTTAAAGTATATTACTTATAGCCTAAGTTTTTAATGGCATTTTACCTACCAGTATCTGTAGGCTTACCATGAGTTTTCACTGGACGTTACTACTGTAGTTGCGCCAATTTTGTGTGACAGAATTAGTTCTCAACGTAACCACTAGGAGCGCTGTACGAAATTCAATACAAAAACTGTACCACAGTAGTTTTACTGTAGTATACTACAGTGTAAACTCATGGTAGGCCTACTGATTCGAGACGAATCGGCATCCTAGCTAAACGCGTTTCCACCTACAAAAAACTTTACACAAAGCAAATTCTTAACAATCACGCGCATGTCCTACACCGATATTATACTAATATGGCACAGTAAATACAAATACAGTAGCTGGCAAACATCTTGAAAAACTGGTGGAGGTGAGAGGTATGCGCAGTAGCGGTTTCACGTACAAATTTTCTTCTGCGCAGCCAAGGCTCAAGAAGTTAGCTGGTAGACATGATCTATCCGTTGTGGGCTCAACCATTGTTTACGGCGATCAAATCTGTCAAAAAACACAACGGATTGCACTCCGGGAGTGCCGGCAGAAGAGGAAACTAAGAGATCTTACGTCTTACGTCACGTGACGTCACGGTCTGACTATATCTATGCTTACGAATTTCGGTCCTGACGCGAGTTTAAAATTTTTTACCCATCCCAAAAAGTGCACAACGCCGCTAAAGAAGTTTTCACTTTAACAAGTCAGACAAGAAATGTTGACTGGCTATCACTCTAACGAGTCAAAGACATTTTCACACCAAAAAGTGCGAGTGAGAATACCTAGAAATACACCATTATCTAAAATGTTCTGCCACACTTCCTATCAGAGATGGTGAGGAAAAAATTGTTGGGGGCCAGAGAATTTAGGCCACGATATCTTTCTTATACTTACTGCATTACGCCATCCTTCCTCCACAAGATACTTTATGCTAATAGGAAGTATGTATAACAGTTACAAACTATTCCGTGCCTGTATCTATACCTCCAAGAATTGCAAATGGCGGGTGTATATCGAACAACTAACAAACGCCTAAATAGGCAAACTTATCCAACAAAACAACTGTCAGCGAAACAGAACTTACTATAATACAATCTTATACCAATTCGTTTCCAATTGAAAATAGACTTTATAGCCTCAGCCATAGAATTTCTGTCGAATGTAAAAGTAAAGTTGGGACGCCTAACTCAATATTTCATAGTGACGTAGGATACTGAGTTTACTATGGATTCTCGAAAGCGAATGATGGAATTGAATATTGTATGATTGCATTTCGTCTCCTTTACTAGCATTGCAATGCGTAATGCTCAAGACACCATATTAAGGAATTGTGTATTCTTTGGCATAGCACCAACTCAGATGGATATCGAGGCATTTGCGACAACATTGCCCGGGAATTGGTATTATTGAACGGAGTGGGCTCGTTTTCCGTAACTCGTCGTCATAGGCGATTTTGCGTAAGGTGGGAATGACTTTACTCCTGCTATTCCAGCTGCCCCAGGAAGCCCACCATCCTGTTAATGCTACCGAAGACGAAAGAGCGGTGATCCAAAGTATTATGCCTGATAGTGTGCTAGCTCGTTGCATTCCAAAAGCACGTGCGCAGCCGTTTTCTCAACTTCCATGCACGCCCTTTACAGAGGACTGTTATCTCTTGTTAAAAGGACCGTGACCAGTCAGGTTTCCTGTAACCAGACACCGTTGTGCCACATGATTAAATATCCCTACAGATCAGAAGCTTCATACTAAGCGGAAACTATAGGTATACCCATACATAGCGCGGAGATGTGTGCGTGACCTGTCACCGACGAGTGTTAGCCGCTAGCCCCGTATACACGCCATTTTGATCCTTAGTTCAATGGATTAAGATCTTGTCGTAAGGGCTTCTTTGGTTGACGCGAGCATAACAAACCGCAGCCCTTGTGTTCATACCGCAACGGAACCGGTTTGTTATGCTCGCGTCAACCAAAGAAGCCCCTACTACAAGATCTTAATCCATTGAACTAAGGATCAAAATGGCGTGTATACGGTGCTAGCGGCTATCACTCGTTCGTTAACACGTCACGCGCACATCGCCGCGCTATGTATGGGTATACCTATAGTTTCCGCTTAGTATGAAGCTTCCGGTCTGTAGGGATATTTAATCATGTGGTTGTGCTCTCCTGAGACGCTGAAGGCTCCTAATGAGGCGAGTGTTAACACTCGGTAGAGCGCTACTCACCTGTTTGCAGTCCTATTAGTGCAGCCCAGAGTATGTCCCACTTCCGATTGCTCGGGGAATAGCAATTAGATACTTGCTTACTACTGCGAGTAGCGGAGCCCTCATTGGGGTCAACTCACATTGAAGAAACAGCGGAGCGACGCGGTGCCCCTCAAAAAATTAATCGTAGCACATTTAATTTTATCTACGCTGTGGTACGATATCATTCCAATAGAAGAGATTGAATTATAGACACCATGGCCGCGCCGCTCCTTGCTGCTCTTTTAATGAGAATTGAAAGCAGTGAAAGTTTTTTATTTTGAAAAATAATATGTACGAACCTTGGCTTACTTGAGATACTGGCGGAGAAGAGATCAATAATTGAGACATGGAGATGAGGAAATGAGCAACGTTACCCAAGATACAAAAATATCAGAATCTCTTGTCTTCTTGTTCTATCTATCTATCTATAACGTCACGCCTCTTTCCCAGTGGGGTAGGCAGAGACCAGGGCGCGCCACTTACTACGATCCTTACATACCTATTTTGCCTCATGCACATCCATACATCTCTTCATACATGCCCGTCGGTTTCGAGTACTCCGCACTTCCCCTTTCTTCTTGTTATTTTAAGAATTAGGTATCGAGAAAAAAGCGAGACAGTGTGTCTCGTGGTAACTCGTGGTAGGGGTACGAGAGTCAAAGTTGTAAAGTTATAATTCCGCCGTAAATCCTTTAGGACATTAAATTTATAAGTTGAGAGCGAAAGACGGAAAGATAAGCGACTGCATTTGTGATGAACTTGAATGAGTTATATTAAATGGCTTAATTCTGGAGAGAACTAATGTTTGTTTTCTATTATAGTCACGTTTCGTTGTTTGATTTTCGTTTGCGAATTGGGTTTAAATCATGATTATTTAAATTGTTATTATAGGCACTTGGCTTACAAAAGACTAACTGTAGTTCTTTCGCGGAACTAGCGGCTTATTAATATCTGAAGAAATAGTCAGAACCAAATACATTATAGTACAACTTTAATGCGTTACGTACATAATTTATGGGGTACTTCCACAGAACATTATAAGAGGGGTTAGAAGTGCAAAATAGGCGTGGAACGTGTGCCATACGGTTATGCAATGATTTGCATAACATCGTAAGGCGCGGCGTAGTGCGAGCGAGAGGGCATAAGAAATTGTAGCAGCGTGAGTGGGAAAGTGGCGACAGTTCTCTCTGAAGCAAAAGCGCTACTTTGCATTTCTAACCCCTCTTATAATGTTCTGTGGGTGCATCCGTTCCACACCAACTAAATAACTTTTACCATGGGACAAACTTCGAAATCGCGTTTTGAATTGCAAAAGCATTTTCATACATTTTAGTCGAGTCTATACTGACAATTATTACTTTTTTTTCATATTCGATATTGGCTCTCCACAGTGATAGTTGTTTATTTATTTATTTATTTATTTTATTTATTAAGGACAACCAACAAGTTAAACACCAATACATTGTTCAGTTTGATGGTCTGAAGCACCCTGTTCGATAATGCAAGAGCTCTTACAGACCAGCGAGACTTTGTTTGCGACAGCTGGCGACAGCGGTCGCAGAGGGTCGCGCGACCCTCTGAGACCCTCTGTGACCGCTGTCGCAAGCTGTCGCCGATGGTCGTAAGCTGTCGCCGATGGTCGCATGCTGTCGCCGAGACGGTCGCAAGCTGACAGCGGCAACGGTCGCAAGTTGTCGCGCCACCGTCGCGCGACCGTCGGCGACAGCTTGCGACCGTTGCCGCTGTCGCCAGCTGTCGCTAATAAATTGTCGCTCGTCTGCAAGAACCCTAATGTGTTTAATTTGTGACCCAGTAACCCAGTACACCATCAACTATCTTTAAAACAGAGGAATCAAGGTTTGATTAACTTATTGAAGGTTTCAGAATGGAACAATGTTAAATAAAGCCTTTCGCCTAAAAAATCATACGCCGTAACTTTTATTAAACCTTAAAATAATTTATTTTTGATATAATATCAACGAATTATTAGCAAGTAGCATATAAATTAAGTTCAAATTATCAGGATCATAGAATAACGTTGGATCAAAAGCAGAACACAGTATAATTTAATAATATTTAAATGAACTTAATTGATAATGCTTCTCAAATTAATTTCAGAGTCAACTACACGTGTCAGTGACATCTGTACAGGTCCGGACTTGCACTCATTTATACAGGGCCACAAACCAATAAGCTACCAACTTATTATGCTGACAGTTTTTTAAGGGGATGATCAGACCATCAAACTGAACAACTTTCACTATGGAGCCTACCTCAGTAAACGCGAAAATAAATTAGCTGTCCCATACATTTTAGACGGGCAGTTTCATAAGTTTTGTTTAGGACACCTGATTTTTTTCGCGTTTCCTGAATTAGGCTCCACAGTGAAAGTTGTTCAGTTTGATGATCTGAGTTCACCGTATCAGTATTTGCTAGTACGTCACTTACACCCTGCATAAAAAAATATAAAGATATTTTAAGAAGTCTCAGATATTCAAACTCCAGTTCTTTTTTGCCAATTTTGGTACGGAACACTAAAATGATATTGTAGAAAGGAAGGATATCAAATCAGGCTCTAATGGCTGCTTATGGTCAAAATGCATTTCTATTGAGGTACCTACTTAGCCTGTACCGAATTAAAAATGCACATTTATATTATTGTTGACTATTTATTTAGTTGTTGAGGTTAATCTCTTTTGGTTTGATCTCCGTGTGAGAGTTCTAGGTTTTTGCACGATGTAAAATTTTTGTTTGAGCTTTTCTCTATTTTTGCACATCTTAACGTTTCTTATGAATATAATATTATCCCCAAAGTTATTAAAGTTAAAATAACATCTATCTTTACATTATAATTATGTTTCGGCGTCAATTTCTTAGTCCGCCCCTGGTACTAAGAAATTACAAATTATCTCGGAGCTGTTTACAAATTATATCAAAAGCTAAAACACAACTCTGGAGATAAACTACGGCTATATTTCAAAGTGGAGTCGCGGTTCTTGGGTTAAGTTTCAACCCTTACCCTTGGGCGTATGGCCTAAGATGCAAGAATTTTAAAGATAATAGAAGAACAGTTCATTTCATTACATGTCGTTCTGGGTTTAAATTATAACCTCTTTTTTTCTGTGGGCTGGGTTAAAATTTACAACCCTTTTCTCCTCCATTGGTTTTGTACAACCGCACCCAAAGGGTGCCAAAATGCCAAGGGTAGCCTACGCCTGTTATTTGTTTTCGCGACTTACTGCCTGTCATACTGCTCTGTCACACCAGTGTGACAGGCAGTAATTTTTTTTCTTGACTGTCACACTAGTGTTACAGATAGTAATTCTTATTCTTGACCGTCACACCACAGCGATGACGTTACATTCATTACTCTTTGTCACACTCACGTCGGTACTGACCGTCACACACATCACGCAGTCTGAAGTATAGGAGTTTTTTTATAAGAGATACAATATGGTCAACATGAACAACACGGTCAACTCAGCCAACATGAACAACACGGTCAACTCGTTGTTTGTTACGCCCGCCATCCGTCCGTCCAACCATCTACGTCTGTCCTAACTTTAAAGGACTGTATCTTATGAATAGAAAAATATGTAGCCAGTAGCAATTTTCACAAAATATGTGTATGTGGCATTTGCTAACAAATTATAGCTAAAAATTAAGTGCTGAAAAAACGTAGAGGAAATTTTTTTTTAATGGGGACCTGCAAGAAAATAAGTTTTCTCAAAGTTTTTTTGTTTGCCTGTCTATCATAGAAACGGCCTTAACGAAACGCATACAAGTGCCAAACTCGGTCTGATGAGGCGCAACGCAGACGTTGACGATTTTGGCACCCACTGTCATACTGCGTCAGTATGGAACGCACACATGACCACGGGTAGGTACCCGCGGACAAAAATGTCCCTCATCTGTGGACTGCACTTAATAGTTCGTACTCTAAAGTAAAACGATAAAAATAATAAAAACCAACCAATATTGACCAATTTAAACATAAAATGAAAAAAAAAAAACCTGACACTCCTCTATTTATTTCAATATTCTTAAACGTCGAATAATTTGACCCTATAAACGTGTTCTACAAAAATAGCTTTTAGCCTTTTGTAGTAAGTTGTAGTAGCACATTTTCATTATGCAGGGTGTAACAAAACACCCTAGTAATACTTAAGGGGGTACTTCAGACCATCAGGCTGAGCAACTTTCACTAAGGAGCCAATGTCGAGAAAAAATAAAAAAAATCTGCTGTCCCATACATTTTAGTCGAGTCGGTACGAAGTTTAGTATGAGACAGCAGATTTTTTTTATTATTTCTCGATGTTGGCTCCATAGTGAAAGTTGTTCAGTTTGATGGTCTGAAGCACCCCCTTAAGTATTACTAGGGTGTTTTGTTACACCCTGTAAAGACAGTAAAAGGACTCTTAATTTTAAACGCCTTTCCCTATGACGTACACCATCATCAAAGTTTTCGTCTGGAGTGTCTCAGGCCAGCGAATTTGTAACACAGAAATGAGTATAGTTTGTCAAGAGATCCGATGAAATTCAGCCTTTCAGAGTCTTTGGAGTGTTAAACGTTATCTTGAATATTATTCTAACGCGCAGAAAATGATCTAATAAATCAACTTGAGGGGTACCTTTTGTGTTTTGTTTTGCTTAGATTTATTTCTTAAATTATTGTCTCAATGTTTTTGGTTAAGCATTTGCTTTGGACCATCAAACTCAACAACTTTAACTACGGGACCAATATTGAAAAAGTGAAGAAAATAATTGTTGTTTCTTAGAAAATGTCAATGGCTATTCAAACGAAATGTATGGAACAGCAATTTTTTTCGTTATTTCAATGTTGGTTAGTAACGTTGTTCAGTTTAATGATCTGACACATCTCCTAAAGTATGTAACGCATTTAAGATTACACCCTATAAACGTAATGCATACAGGGTGTAAAGAAAAAATACATTAAAATTCTTATTTTGAAGGACGCCGCCCGCTGCCTAGCTATGCGAGGTTTTGTAGCTTATTGGTTTGTGCCTACATCAGAACTAATTTAACCAGTCTCAGTACTTGAAGTCTAGACGCCTAGGCGGATTGCAAGAGCCTTGTTCAGTTTTCGAAAGTTCCAGGCAAAACTTTGAGAGGAATTTCTTGATTTATTCCCATCGCTTCGGTCCATATTTTTTCATTAGTTTATTTATTAAAAAACTTTTTAATTCTGCAGCGGATCGGTAAAATGTTTGGATGCGTAAAGTTAACGGTTTGAGTTATTTTGTTGTGAAATTGATTTTGAATTTTGGGTTTATTAAATCAATGATAGTGGACTTTTATTCATTATTTACTGGTTTTGAGTTCGATGTTCCTGAAAAAATGATTTCAAGATTTTCTTAATAATTATTTCCAGGTAAGAAAAAACCAAATGTAACGCAGATCGGAAATCTGTAGCAGTTTAGGTCCAAACTATTAAGACCATGAGACAATAAATAAAGTCTTAAATTTCGATAACAACTGTCTACCAAATTACTGAGGCTAGACCAAGGCTAGACGTATTCAACCACACAGTTACTCTGTTGTTTCGTGTGTGCCTTTAATGGTGAATAAAGATTTTTCTTTCTTTCTTTGTTTGTTTGTTTGTTTCTTTCTTTCTTTCTTTCTTTCAGGTAAGATAATTTATTCATGGAGTAGTTATAGAAACTTGTGAAGTATATGCATAAAACTAGTTTTCAGTGAAAAAAAAAACATTGTGAAGAAATATGTTCAATTTCGTAACATATTGTCTACTCCATTTAAGGCTGTTTTATTTTATTTTATTATAAAGTAATTTTTCTTAAAACTAAACTTCATATCATAAATCATCATCTAGTTCATAGACAGAAATTTTGCGTTTCAATGCTGGATAAATGTTGATATTCTGAATATAGTACCCTCTCCAGCAATACAGTCGTAAGCATATGCCAAAACATGTAAACCTACATCAAAATTACCATTACATCGTACCTAATTCCCTTTTTACCCCAAAACCTTTAAGCTGAAATATGTCCATTTCTTACCCCAGATAACGAACAGATGTATTACGAATAATTAATGGTAATGAAATAGCCTGGCCGGACCTCCATTTATCATGGTGTGGTCAGACCCCAGTCGGGGTACAGGCACGGAAATCACAAATTAAGGGATTTATAAACGGTCGTAGTAATGAGAACCAGTTAACTGGGGAGTAAGGAAATGCTAATGTGGATTTTGGCAATGTGAACAGTTAAACACTGTATTTTGTCTGAGAGCCCAAATTTTCCATGTAAGGTCCAAAAAAACAAACAGTGTCTCTCTTAAATAACGAAACGAACAATTACAAAATCATAATAAATAGAAAACGTTATTACTAAAGGTCCTTCTCAATTTATGCTGACGGTTTTTCAGACCATCAAACTGAAAAATTTTCTCTAAGGGACCAACATCGAAAAAGAAAAACAATTTTATTGTTTAATACTGTGTTTAATACAAACTTTTTTGACTCAAACGTATGGGACAGCTGATTTTATTTTCGCGATTTCAATGTTCGTCCCCTACGAATAAGAATAACTATGGAAGAATAACTCTAAACAAAAGCAACATAATTTTTGGCACCCTTTGAAAAATGACATTTTGTATGAGTTTTGGCGGCAAGGTGTAGTTTTTAAGGAACAAATTTCGAACACTGTGTACTTTTTTTGGGGTCACTTTTTGAGCTTGATTTACATTTCTATACATTCTTATTCGTAGTTCGTCCCATAGAAAAAATTCAGTTTGATGGTCTGATCATCTCTAGGATCATCTCTATAAAATACCATCAGTAAATTAAGTTGGACCCTGTATAAGGGTATATGGGACAGCCAGGCAAATACTGAAACGGTTAATTCAGCCCATCAAACTGAACAACATTCAATATGGTGCCAACCCCCGGAATTGAGAAAAAAGTCAGATGTTTCATGCATAATATTTTGAGTTGAGTAGGTACTGCAGTTTTTGTAGCAACAATTCAAAATTCAAAATTTTTTATTCAAAATAATATCATAATAGATAGCTTTTTGACGTCATTTTTTGACTCTACCACCGCGTCGGAAGGTGTTCCGTTGAGAGAAGATGCGGCCAGAAACTCTACAACACACATCTTTTAAACAAAACAAAATGTACAAAGTACAATTAAAATACAATATTGCATTACATAGTGTAAAATTGTCAAGACCAGACATTTTGGTCATTCAAATAATCATCGAGTTTATAGTAACCTTTTTTACAGAGGACGTGTTTAACATGAGACTTAAACTTTTTGTCTGGTAAGTTTAGAATATCCTCTGGTATCCTAGCTTAGTTAAAAAGGTTAAAGAATGAGCAACGACCACCATGGGGTACCATTTGAAGGCCAATAATGCACGCATCAGTAGCCATATTCAACTGTAGGCATGTGTAGAGAATTAATTAGGCCTCTAAAGCAGAGAATTCCGAAACTACATCACAGAAGCGACCACTAAATGGTTTGAGAGCACCCGAAAGGGTTCAGATAGGGCTCTTTAATGCAATATTAAAATTAAGGGTTTATGAAGCCAGGAAACTGGACAGAAAATAGTACTAGTCGGGTTTAAAAAAAATCTTGGTGGGGAAAATGATCCGCAATTAAATCAATATGATTTTTTGACTTTTTGTCTGTATGTAGGTTGGTTTATGTACGCATTACTTAAATAAAAAAAGCCGGTCAAGTGCGAGTCCGCACTGAGGGTTCCGTACCACACCACCACAGAACACAACATTATTAACTTAGAAAAAAAAACTTTTTTTGTCCGGGATATTTAGCGCAAGACCGACTCACACTTGGCTGGTTTATAGTATTTGTTGTTATTTTGTAAAGTTTGTTCTATAATCACACTAAGTTTGAAGCTTGTATGTATTACCGTTTTTACGATAGAACGTGAAGAAAAAACATTAATAAAAACTAGTTTCTTGTTGAGAACCCCCCTTAATTTTTAACTTTTTGACATTTTTATTATTTATTAACAAATTCGCCGTAATAACGCATAATCTGAGAAAATTTCAACTATCTAGCTGTTACGGTTCAAAAGTTACAGCCCTAAATAGGTAGGACAGACGGACGGACGGACAGACGGACAGACGGACAGACGGATGGACGGACGGACGGACGGACGGACGGACGGACGGACGGACGGACGGACAACGTAGGCTTAGTAATAGGGTCCCGTTTTCACCCTTTGGGTACGGAACCCTAAAAAACTAAATTGAATAAATGCTTTCACCTTAGAAAAAGTATATGTCTAGAATGCCTCTTGCTTCTACCGTATAAAACAAAAGTGGCCAACTTGGTTAGGTTGTTTGCAATTTTTTTCTACGCTTTCGTAGCTTCGTATCTTGACATATTATTAGGTATAATTTATAACTTATCCAAGCCCTTCACAAAAGCATACTAATATTTTCTTTTTATTTCAACATAATAGGTTCACTCAAACTCAAATAAAAAAAAATGTTTAAAAATGTTAAAAAACTTTTAAAAAGTGTTATCTGTTTAATCTGTTAAAGCATTAAGTGATTTCTATAAATTATTTTAGGCGCATTTATCCCTGATAACATCGCCTATTCCATGGCCCACAGGTATAAATTGCTTACATCACGGAACTTGCGTATTTCAGCTATTTCGGACGGGTGTTAAATTTCACGTACCTGACATATCGTGGAATAAATTAAATTGAACGATAATGAAGTGGAACGTCGAGTTTCAAACGATTATCAATGTTAATCGAGGCGAATAAGGGAGCATGATACCATTGAAATATTTTTATGGATGAACCGCTAGCCATAAATATCCCAATTTAACTTACATTTACTTTAGTTTACGGAGAGCGGAGTTTGCTTTTTTTAGACACATTACTAGAGATCGGATAATCGGATGCATATTTACCTAAAGTTGAGGTGTTGGCTATTACGGAGTGCACTTTTGTAACGAAAAACATTTTATTTTGTTTATTTTTGTAATTTTAAGAAGTTTTCATACTATGCATTCAAGCCAAAAAAAAAAAATTTTAAATTAAATAGTTTTAAGAGGTTGCTTCCATACTATGCATCCAATTAGTTATGCATTCCCGCCTTTTTCTAGAATTCCGAAAAATATTTAAAAAAAATAATTTTAAGAAGCCGCTTCCATAATTTTATAGCCAAAAATGAAGTTTAGGTAAATATGCATCCGAATATACGATCTCTTCACATTACATAAAAAGTAACGATCCCAAACGGAGACTTTTAATAATGGAAACCATACAACGACAACACAATTAATATGTAACATCCATGACCAAGCCGGAATTGGAACCCGGGACCCTGGTTTGGCAGTTCGGCGCTGTTACCATTGTACAAACTGGATTGACTGTAAAAAGATACTTATAGTAGTTATAGCAAAGCTACTGTTCGCCCCAGAATGATTATTGGTCGTGATATTTGCTGTAGAACGAGTGTTGTAGAAGACTACCACTACGCTATGCCAGGCTACGCTACGCCACGCTATGCCACGCAAAGCTACCCTACGCCTCTAATTGGCTATGTGCGGAGTAGGTGTTGGGAACTGTCAAGTCGATCGCAGCGCACGCTGTGGCAGAAACTTGAACAATTTTCGGCGAAGCCGTGTCAGATTTGCTTGAATCTATGCAAATCCGCACACTCACTCAACATTCAAATATTCAAAACTACAAAGACTACTAACTTAAGATATTTTTATAACAATTTAGGTGTTCACAAAAAACAATTTTTGCAATTCAACCCCCAAAGGTGTGAGAACGGGGGTGAAAGTTTAAATCAGAATTTCGTTACAAAGAATGTGTATTCCAGCTGTTATTATAATATTTTTAAAATCGACGATATTGCTAATTTTTTTTTTTATTTTTTTTTTTTTTAATGAATGAAATATTTATTGGTAAAACAAATAAAAGTGGGTAAGTACATTAAAAATAAATAAAAATATTGAGAACCTAAAACTAACTTAACCTAAAATATGGTGCAGGTTTGGACCGCGCGGGAGGGTAGCCAAGATGCTGGCAGCATTTCCTCGCTGAACGGCTAGACTGATCCGTTGAGCGAGGAAAGCGCCAGCCCTTGGATCCCCAGTCGAGTCTACCAGTTAATTTATTTAGTATAACAATCTTTATCCTAAAATTGTATGTTCAAATAATTTACGGGGCCGTAGTGCGCTAGATGGCGCTAGTGTCGTGCACAAAACCAATACACCGGCACTACACTACTTTACCCCACCACTTTACGCCACGCTAGGCCACGCTACGCCTCGCTACGTCGGGCTACGCCACGCTACGCCGGGCTACGCCGCGCTACGTCACGCTACGCCGCATTAGGCCAAGAGCCAAGCATCTCAATTTTCTAAAATCATTTTTAAAATCCGAATACCACGTATCGTTCACAAAAGCGCATCTAATAAGGCCGCGCCGAAGCTTCCCAAGGAATAACTAAAAAAGAATGAGAAGATAATTGAAAATTCTCTCCGCGTTCGATTCGGTGCTCTTTTAAAAAAATATGGAACGCCAACGGTTAGAGCAGTCCGAGATTGAATTTCTCATCTGCGAGCAAACCGTGGAAATTATTATGTCTCTTGCACTGCCGCCGTCTTCATCCCACTCGATTGCTCAATTTATCAATACAGCTTTCGAGTCATATAGATGTTTTATTTGGTGTTGTGATGTAGATGCGACAGTTCTTTGGTTTCGGTACCTATCACCTCTTTGTAACTCCTAATTTGCCTCCATGTTTCTTTTCGTAATAAATTGTATAACATCACTCAAAATATTTACCATGTGACGTTTTACGTGAAAGTGCTGCGTGGGATCTAAGGCCTGTATTAATATAGGTACCAAACTCCAATGCTTACAGGCTATTAAGTTGATAGCTGACTAACAAGTTGGTAGCCGACCACACGCAGCAGCAGCAGATGACGTGTCGCTGCGACACTACTGGTTTGTATGTATTTCTATGAAATACCCTGCGTAGCTAGCGACGCTGCGATTGACGACACTGATGTTTGGTCGGACTTCACTGTCACTCGACCGCAGCCCAGAAATCTCATTAGCTCTATTCACATAATTATTACGACTGGCGGGCGCAGAGGGTGCCATGTAAAATAATACCTATTTCAGTTCTGATAAAGTTGACAGTGGAATACGGTGCTGCAGTCTGTTCCTGCGGTCTGCAGTCGGGTTCGAAATCATGACTGCAGCATGACATGACGCAACGACGTGTCGCTGTGATGTCTCGTAGCGACAAGTCGTCTGCTGCTGCATGCGGTCGGTTACTATTTTTATACCTCATGCTGACTCTAGCGCATGCATCGCACACTACTCCAATAAAGTTATAAGATCGTGGGAGCGCCGGAGTTTTGTTCTATGTGAATTATTATTGATTCTATTCTATGTATTTGTATTCGTCTATACCCGATCGTTTTCCAACGATAGCTTGTATCTGTCACTAACCCATATGTAGTATCTGTGAGGCTCAACCAAATTCTACCTATTTCCACATCTGTTTCAAGAACAAAATCACTCAAAGGGCCGGGGGTCGACCGACGATTTATTTCGAGCCGAGCGATATCACTTACGTAAGATTTGCCCCATCTTGCCTTGTAGCATATCCGACTAGATATTGGCTTCGGTTTCGGGGCAATATTATTGCAGATGCATTTATTAAAGTTTGATATGGAGATGAATTCAAATCACATCACTCGTATATTCCCGTACCTCGAGTAATGTATAAAATTGATAGAAATAAAATGAGGAAACTTTTTCATGTTTTTCAAAATATATGTAGCTGAGGCTGAGCATAAAGATTAATGTAGTAAATTAATAAAATAATACCTAGGTAACATTATGGATAAAAAAATCTAAATACAATACAAAATACACTTCAAAGCTTTCAACGGTACTGCATTGTGTCGATATTTTCATTTCAGGTTCCATTTTGAGTAACTAACTTTGTTTGCCACTCAAAGGCAGCCATCGGTCGAGTTTCAGAACCTAAGGTAATTATCGCCATAGCAGTATTGTAGCTCGGTGGAATATAACTGTGAAAGGCTTCCAATATGAGAGCACGTCCTGAATTTTACCACGAATTTATATTAATTGAGAATTCTAAAAAATATAATATATAGAATCCTAACTAATGTGATAACGGTTTTTTAGGGGATGATCAGCCCATCAAACTTAACAACTTTATCTATGGGAACAAAAATCATTTTTATTTTTAAATCTTACTTCACTGAAAAAAATGCGAGCCTACTAAGACTCTTAATTAGCACCAAAATAATTGAAATTTCGTTATTATTGTTTACTAAAATCAAAAGATGGTTAGTTGTAACAATAAGCTGAATTCGTTTAACAAAGTTCTCTTAGTCGGAGAAGTCATGATGTTGACAGGCTCATATGGATTCATAATGTGTTGGTTGAAGTAATTTATATTGGTTGGTTATTGGTTGAAGTAGTTCATATTGACGGGTACTTTCACTCCTTTGAGTTTTCGGGAGAGTTCTTCTTGTACCCTATATAGTATTGATATATATCTATCTATAATTTGGCAACGCCATTATAGCAAAGTAAACACTTGACAACACCAACAACTTGTAAAGACAATGCCAAATGGCCTGTGAAATTGGAAATTGTGAACAAATCGATGGAAAGGTTTCGAAACAAAGATAAATTGGGATCACAAAAAGACTATAATTACTGGAACCGTTTGTGTGGCTTGCTTATTTGGCGTTGGATTGCCCGGGCTGCGGTGCCGTTTTCTTATTTTGTGCTTTTATGCATAGTCTATTGCTAACTTCGATGCGAAAAGAATTTAAAACGTTTTGCCATTTTGAAATTACGTTTCAGTATATCTTTGAATACCTCCCTCGGGGAATATAGTCGTGATCAAAAGATTATAAACTATTTTAGGTAATATTCTCATGCTTAGTAGAAAGTCTACTACGCATAAGAACAAACATACGCATCAGAATTTCTAGTTCAGCGTATGCAGGTTTCCTCACGATGCTTTCCTTCACCCTCCGCATTGCGCACGCGCCGTGGTGGACTAAATCTGTGTATGGGCATACAGCCTCCCGGCAGCCCTGTGCCCTGCAGTGGGACATATTATTTAGACTGATGATGATGATGATTCTCATGCTTACAATATACGCTACTTCTTAAATTATACTGACCGATTTAAAGAGAGTTATCAGACTAAGACAGAATTGCTAAACTTAAGTGGCAGTGGGCGGGGCACATTGCTCGCAGAACTGACGGCCGGTGGGGCCGAAAAGTTCTCGAGTGGCGACCGTGTACCGGAAAGCGCAGCGTGGGTAGGCCCCTCACACGGTGGACCGACGACCTGGTGAAGGCGGCGGGAAAACGTTGGATGAGGGCAGCGCAGGACCGGTCGTTATGGCGATCCTTGGGGGAGACCTATGTCCAGCAGTGGATCCATCGGCTGAGATGATGATGATGATGATCAGACCGTCAAACTGAACAACTTTCTCTATAGGACCAACATTGAAATCGTGAATCAAAAATCAGCTATTCCATACAAAACTGAAATCCTACTCGACTAAAATGTATGGACAGCTGACTTTTCTTTCACGATTTCGGTGTTGGTCCAATAGAGAAAGTTGTTCAGTTTTAAGGTCTGATCATCTTCTTAAAACAACATTACCATATTAGGTTGGACTCACGGACTTTAAAAAAAGTTAGACCCTGGAGAATTTAGATCTAGTCTAAAAAAATTATATAGATAAACCAAAAGTAGTATTTCTTCAATATTATAGTGCAGAGGTTTAATTAAAAATCTGTATAGGTACTAACTGATTCAAAGAAGTCTCACAAAATCCCTTAATTCTCGCCAAAATAAACTAAATTAAAAATACTCGCTAATAAAAAAGGGAGCTAAGGGAACAACACAAAGCTTAAAATGGTAACAAAAAGGTTGGATAGCGGTTTAAAATAACTCAATTTTGAGGCGTGGGTAATCCGTTTCCATTGTGAAACCGGTGGTCATAAGCTGAGTAAAGACTGATTCAACCCAGTTTTTCCCAGATCCCCGGATTTCGTTGGAAAAGTGGCTGATTACAATCTCCGTATGGTTATTCTGTGTACATTTTTTGATACGGCGAATGTAGGCTACGTTTAAAGCCTACACGCCGCTTTTTTCCCTGTATCTTTTCCGAGGCAACTAAAAGCCATTTCCCACGCAGTTTGTGCTGCGTATAAAACATGATGATTTCATACAGATTACATTTAGTAGCATTGAAATACAAAGCACCATCAAAGCACACCATTACCAATGCGACGGAGAAAGCGCTGCGTAGCAAAAAGGCATTATAATTATAGCTTCTTGTTCTAAGTTTGGAAGCTCACCTGTGATTGTCAAGAAGATTTCTCATTCAATAACCGATTTCGACTAGGTACATTTGCTTATAGCTTATTACTGCTTTTGTATTTATAAAAGCAATCAGGTACGCAAGTTATTTTTAGGGTTTGAGAGTATGTATTAAACACAGTCTCGTCCTTACTCTCTTTAATCCGTGGGAAACTGGTACGTTCAGAGATGGTGTCGGTTATAGTCGACACGTAACTTATTAAATTAATCTGTGGCTACACGGTGAAGGCATCAGAGGTGCTGCCTGATGGAATCAGTCGTTTCATATGAAATTTATCTAGGTTGATGCTATTAACACTCAAAAAATACTAAGTACAATAGGTACCTATGTACAAGCTGTTCAAAACCAGATTTTCACGTTTTCATGATTAAATCATGATGCGATTGGCATTGTGAGTAATTTCAAAATCTAGAATTAGATACTGGTACCGATTCGGACTGTGCCACGACTTAACTTAACTAAATGTATTCCTGTCACTTTCTAAAATAAGATTAAGAAAAGAGACAGAAAACAAACAGCTGACTTTAGTGCTGTCAAAGTGACGTTACACGCCCAAAATAAGATGCCATCATAATGTACGCCATTTTATTTAAAGCGTTTTTGGGCATGTAACGTCACTTTGACAGCACTAAAGTCAGCTGTTTGTTTTCTGTCTCTTTTCTTAATCTTATTTTAGAAAGTGACAGGAATAAATTTAGTTAAGTTAAGTCGTGGCACAGTCCGAATCGAGGCCACTGTGTCATTAAATATCTAAGTCCTCTATTATACACAGATCACAAAAGACTTTGTGGTTTTCAAACGGTCAATACTTGCCAGGATCTCTTTGAAGGCTGTCTGACTAAATTTAGCGAAGCTTTTTGCAAAGGTTGTGTGCACCTTTGCAAAGAGCTTAACTGTTTTGAACTCTATTGTCATGTTGGTAAGGCCAAAACTGATAAAGAGCTTTGTGGTTAAAGTTACTTGGTTTTTGTGTTGTATGTCTAGAGTGAAAGTTTTTGCTGATTGCTGTTTAACTCGTTAGCCTTTGAGTGGTTAATATTGCTCACATTCCACTGAGATAGGCAGATAATACGGCGATCAAACCGTAATAAATATTGCTCCTTTTTATAACGTGAAACTTTACTTAAAATGTTGCCTGTGATCCAAAATAAACCAATTAGGTATATTAAAAGCCTGACACTCTCTCGCTAATAGTATAAGAGATAAGTGTACTTTTTGCAACCATCAGCAGCAAGGCTGATTCAGTGTTCATGGGATGTAGAGCATCTCTGTGATGGGGATGGACCAGGTCTGCCTGCATAATTCCAGTCGGTTTAGGAGTAACTGATGTTTAAAGGTCAGTAAAAAATTAACGATCAGCTGCAAGGCTGATCGTATGATATTGTTGTATTATGCACTGTAGCTACGTGAACAGTACAAAAACTGACATGGTTCATCAGTCGGTTTAAATTAAATTAAAAGTATTAGGAGATATTAGGTATATCTTGGTATGGGAAATTCATCATAATACCCATACCAAAGCCATGGCTAGTTCAGCTACCTAGTTAGTTACCTACTTTTATTAATTAAGATCTCCCAGAAAACTACCAAGAAAGATTAAACTCAATATAAGTACATTCTGTTTACGTCAGACACAACATTTTGTTCGTGACATGCCGAAACAAATTATCCGGAATTCCCTCGATGTTGCATTGAATTCCGGTCCGGGGAAAAATTAAACGGAATCGAAAGAATCCGGATGCTGGACGGAGAGTGCTACGCGAAATTGTCGCAAAGGAATTTTTCTACTTTATTAAATCCTGAGAGAGGAAATTATTTGAGGGTATCATTGTGAAATGGAATAAATTGTATGCTTTCATTGCATCTTAAAATCTTCAGTCAAAGCACAATAATTTCATTATCTATACAGTTGCGAAACTCGGTGGCCACAACAGGTCAGTGCGAGGTGAACAGATTGTAAGAGCAAGGAAGCAATGGCATAGCTATGACAACTATTGACATCCAATACCTATACCCCTATACGGCACAGGCCTACCCTCAGGCAGGGTGTATGGGCATTAGTCCACCACGCGTGCCCAACGCGGATTGGTAGACTTCAGATACACATGAGAATGTTTTCTTCAGCGTATGCAGGTTTCCTCACGATGCCTATATTAACAAATATAAAGTGCTTCAAGTACATTATCTGCCATATTGTCGCCTCATCGTCTTCATGGTACTACATAATCATCGAGGCCAGCGGATGTTTCACACTACTCCCGCAAGTTTGTGATCTCCAACCCAAACTCATAGAATATCAGTATTATATGAGTTTGGGATGAACTTGAAGCATCAAGTATGCTCAGGTATACTTAATCATGTTCATTTATTAAAGCTTAATACAATACACCGCCACAAAACCCCCTTAAAAATCCCCAACACAAAAATATCGACATACAAGTGTAAGCACGAACACACGTCCCTCATCAATTATTACAGACACTTAATGCTCGCTCACAAACGGTAGACGTCTAATAAATAATGTAGGCGCCGTGCGAAACACCTGGCTCGCTTTGAGGCGATAAAAACAAACTTTGTTGACGAATAACACGGGATAAATTGTGTGAAACATAGACTTGTCTTTGAGTTTGTAATTACAACTTGCGATTTTGGGAAATGAATTTTGTTAGATGGTTTTAAATGTTTTAAGTGGATGTTACGTGTGAGCCGTGACATGATGTTCCGTTTTTGTCTGGGTAGTTTTATCACCTCTTTTGGGACGAGCGACCGATGCAGAAATTCCGAGAGAATCCATGAGAAACGAAGACAGATATCTAAGCACGAACTCATACTAATTTATGTTTCTGAATAATATAATATAATATGTATTTTTTTGAGTAAAAAGCCAGCCACCACCGATCATCTTAAGCAATGCACAAGCAAGCATACATTTAGGACTGTATTCATAATGGGTTTTGCAATCTGTCAAAAAGAGGAGTATTTTGTACCTGGAACATGCTGAAAGTTATTCAAATGAATAATGATGTAAAAATCAAAGGAACACGGCATAGGTATTGGACAAAGGAAGAAGTCATTGCTGAGGAACATCCTAGAATGGATAGGAATCGCTAGCATAGAATAACTTTATCGACTTGCGTAGGGTAGAGAAAAGTTTGCAGGACTGTAGTTGTTAGCTGGTAGTAATGGAGAGCCATAAAAAGAAAAAATTTAAAATTAGTTGTGATTTAATATTGTTACAATAATTCATGTTGCGACGAATAAAATTCTTACCACATCAAACAAAGCTCTGTTGCCAAAGTAAAAATGCTATCGAAAAAGCTAACAACTCCTAACCACTCAACGATTCCAACAAACTTTATATCAGTATTTTATTAATCCCAAGAATCTTTTAGCCTATCACCTGCCGTAAGCGTAGCCCAAACTTTGCCCCGAACTTTTCAATTCAGCCCAAAGAAGGTCTCGCGCTTTCCATAAGGTATGAAAATTTACCTACGGTGACATGACCCCCTCGAGGGTACAATGGGCCTACATTATACCAAGCGAGCAAACTTGAGACGTCAGAATATAGGAAGCTTGAGTAGAGATTCGGTACATTTTTGCCAGCACGCGCTCGTGGTATACCTGTTTGTATAGGTAATTAAGAGGGCTATCGGAGTCTAGTGGCGCCCTCGCCACAATAATAAAGATTTCTCAATAAAGAAAGCCTAAATTAAAAAAGTGCTCAACAGATAAACTACAAAAGCCTTCAAGCTATTTTCATAGAATACTTTTATAGGTTTTTTAAAGGTCTAAACATACCAATTTTGAAAAAAAAAGAGCCCGCTTTTGTTTTATTCGAAATTATCTAAAGGTGGACTTCCGATGCTAGCGGCCGACGCGTCTGACGCGCGCGGCTCGCGGCCGACGGCCGATGCGGCCATACTAGTTACTATGAAAACGTATGGCGCCGCTTCCGATGCCAGCGACTGACGCGTGCGTCTGACGCCCGCGGCCGATGTCTATCGCATCGGCCGCGGCCGTGCGCCGCTATGCTCTGACGTCACGCGGAACAAGAATGTTTGCCAGAAATATTACGAAGATTTTACCGAAAATTTGCTTAATTTTTACAATTTTATTTGTAGTTTATTATCTGCAAGGTCGCTCAACGTAGCGATAACACCATCTATCGAGCCACTTGAAACAACTTTTTCTTTTTTCAGAAAATCCCTCTTGCCTACATAATTATTAGCTAGACAGCATAAATGTACAGGTTAAAAAGCCATGGGGACGCAACGCATCCCTGTCTAATTACTCCCAAAAATGTATTTTATCAAAATCCTGTTAAAAAAAATGCATTCATATATTCTTTAAACCTAGCAATCTATCATTCAATCAAATATTTTTTATTAAAATATGTATTGGTTTTTTTTGTTTGTTTTTTTATGTTTTTGTTTAAACACCAAAACATAAAAACGTACCCTAAATTTCGGGGAAAATACCCTAAAGTGATAACACTCTGCACAATAGGCACGCGTCAGTCGCTGACCTCGGAAGTGAGGTCTGTCGTCGGCCGCGCGCGTCTGACGCGAGGTTCTGTCACATATGACAGAACCTCGCGTCAGACGCGCGCGTTAAGGTGGACTTCCGATGCCAGCGGCCGATGCGACTAACGCGCGCGTCTGACGCGAGGTTCTGTCATATATGACAGAACCTCGCGTCAGACGCGCGCGGCCGACGACAGACCTCACTTCCGAGGTCAGCGACTGACGCGTGCCTATTGTGCAGAGTGTTATCACTTTAGGGTATTTTCCCCGAAATTTAGAGTATGTTCTTATGTTTCGGTGCTTAAACAAAAACATAAAAACACAAACAAAAAAAAACAATACATATTTTAATAAAGAATATTTGATAGATTGACAGATTGATAGGTTTAGAGAATATATGAATGCATTTTTTTTACAGGGTTTATGATAAAATACATTTTTGGGAGTAATGAGACCCTTGGCTTTTTAACCTGTACCTACATGGATCGCTTTCTAGCTAATAATTATGTAGGCAAGAGATTTTCCGAAAAAAGAAAAAGTAGTTTCAAGTGGCTCGATAGATGGTGTTATCGCTACGTGGATGAGCGACCTTGCAGATATTAAAATACAAATAATAAAATAGTGAAAATTAAGCAAATTTTCGGTAAAAACTTCGTAATAGGTCTGGCAAACATTCTTGTTCTGCGTGACGTCAGAGCATAGCCGCGCGCGGCCGCGGCCGATGCGATAGACATTGGCCGCGCGCGTCTGACGCGCGCGTCAGTCGCTGGCATCGGAAGCGGCGCCATACGTTTTCATAGTAACTAGTATGGCCGCATCGGCCGTCGGCCGCGAGCCGCGCGCGTCAGACGCGTCGGCCGCTAGCATCGGAAGTCCACCTTTAGACGCGTCGGCCGCTGGCATCGGAAATTAAAAGTGGAATGTATAGAACCTATAAAAGAATTGTATAACAATGGCTTGAAGGCTTTTGTAGTTTATCTGTTGAGCACTTTTTTAATTTAGGCTTTCTTTATTGAGAAATCTTTATTATTGTGGCGAGGGCTCCACTGGACTCCGATAGCCCTTTTAAATTGTCTAGCAAAAATAGCAGGTAGCTATTTATTTTCGTGTCTTTGGAGAATGATTCTTCTGTTTGAAGTGCTATTATATTATTCTGTGCCCAAAGTTAGATTTGTGTCTACAACAATTTTGTTTAACATTCCATCAAATTCTCTGTACACCAAGTGAGCATACGTAAAGTTTTTCTTCAAAACTTACTCGATAATATAATGGGAAAGTAAACAATGGAAAGTTGGGTTCCTTTCCCATCAGGTTTGTACAAATATTTGTTACGTCTAGGCTTGAAGGATGAGCGGTGAGCGATCATGTTTATATAGCCGTACATCTAAACATTATACGGACAACATGTTTACGATCGGCTATCAAAAAGGATAGAGTGGCTTTTTGATCCTTAAAGCGCACAATTCCACTGGTATACAGCAGGAAAATTAGTCCGCTCGTCAATCTTAATTTATGCAGACCAGATCAGAAGTCTCCGAAAAACCTGAAGTCATTTAGTAATTAAAAATCAATCTTGCGCGGTAGTCAAAGGATGTAAAATCGGGTGCTACTAAAACTGGCGGACGCTTCGCCGCGCCGGTGATAAGCGCAGGTCGTGACTCATCCTGATTGGTCAATACCTATGTTTGTGGGTCAATATCATTTTGCGCCCTATCATTGTCAACTGCGCAGGTATAGTTAGTACCAGAGAAACCTGACCCCTCTATAACTCAATCTTTATAATCGCAAGGGGGTTAGATTTCTCTGACGCTCACCGTGCACCGGTAAGACTTAAAAACGTTATTATCACAGATCACAAAAGGTAAAGGGAGATGTGAAAAGGGGGCGGGGCCAGTGTCGCAGCAATATGCGCAAAAACGGAACACATTGCTCGCGACAGTAAGGATTCAATATATTATGAGGCTGAAATCCAGTCGAGATATTATGTGTAAATAGTTTACAATGCTTGCGTAGTACTAAAGATTATTCGAACGGTGTGTTCTGATACCGCAATGGATAATGAGCAAATTCAAGCTAGTCATGCGACACTAGGTTTCGTACTCAGCGTGTTGGTTGGCATCTCTCTAGATCTCTATGGCTACAACTAATCAAAATGACAAAGTACACATTTTGTGGGAAACTGTACTAAAGTAGGCATAATGCTATTTAACCGTGTTCTTTGAAAAGTTGGCGAACTGCGACGTAAACTCGATGGTAACTAAAAAGTAGGTATGGTGCAATCTGAAACCGATCTACCGCTACGAAATCGAAGCGATAGATCTCGTGTGTCGAGACACGAGATCTATCGCATCGATTTCGTAAGACACGAGATCCATCGCATCGATTTCGTAGCGGGATGCCTACTATTGCACTTAGCCTATTTATTCAATATTGTCATAGAATCTGTAGTGCAAAGACTACATTATTAAAATTGCATACTTCAGATCGCACCATACCTACTTTTTAGTCAGAGTAAAGAGCGATGATAGCCCATACGGAAGAGAGCTAGCGCCTCAATACTGAGGCCGCGGTGCGATTCCTGGCCTGTACCACTAAGTTCTTCGGAATTTATGTACGGTTGAATTTATCATTTACTAGCTCGGCGGTGAAGGAAAACATCGTGAGGAAACCTGCTGCATTCCCGAGAATGAAAAGAAAATACCATAACTTCGGAGGTATGCGTAAATATGGGTGAACTTGGGGCGAACACAAAAGGACCAGCGCTGGTCTCCGTGTTACAACGACCCTTGCTTGCAATAGCCCAACCACAAATAATCAATAAGGTACCCAAAAATCTTTTAAAATACAAGATCACCAAATCTGTGCTTTGGGCGCTAAATTGCACTAAATGGGCACTAAATCGTGGCTTAGTCAAAACCTTCGAATGAGCTGGTGAGGCTGCTAACTATACGAACACGTCTCGACGACCGATAGCACGATGACAGTGACGTACTTATAATGTTGTGGTGAGGTGTGTGTGTGTCCCGCACGTCCCGCTGCCACTTTCAACTTAAAACCAAACTTAACGCATAAGCTACGTAAAAAGTTGGAAGGATTTTCTCGGCAACGACGAAATGAGAGAAGTTGCCGCATTATTTTCACTTACCTTTAATACTTTTATATGAAATTCCTTGTTTGTTTTGTATCGTTGTCACCTTTCGGTAGGTATGTGAGCTTATGATTTATGGTGTCCTAAGCAAACATCGTCTCTTTGTGTTAGAAGGATTTTGTGACTAAAGAAATTTCGGTTCAGTTCACTTCTATGACAAAAAAGAATTTATATAGACTGACTATAACGACTCACCCCTTCTTTGCCCGGGTGGGATCTACAATACAAGTAGGTGCCTATTTATAATACAGGGTGTAAGGGACAGCCCTATTCAGACTGAAACGGTGAACTTAGACCATCAAACTGAACAACTTTCACTATAAAGCCTACCTCAGGAAACGCTAAAAGAAATTATATACAGACATAAACCTTCCGGTGAAAATTCTCTAATGACAGTGAAAACCGCATCAATAACCTTTATAAATAAATATAATAAATATCTTGGACAATGTCACACAAATTATCTAGTCACATTTAAAGTACCAGAATCTAGCCTGGACTTGTATTATGCTGACTAGACAACGATATAGAATACATGTATAGATACAAACATCCATGACTCAGGTACAAATATTCATATTCATCATACAAATATTTGTCCCTTACGGGATTCGAACCCGCGACCCTCGGCACAGCAGGCAGGTTCACTACCGACTGTGTTACCAAGCCGTCTTTGCTTGGTTGAGGAGGAGTTAGCTGATATACACAGACAGACAGACGCGGAAAACGACTTTATTGTATACTATGTAGAGATAATGAAAACAGACTAATGAGTAGAGATACTGTCTTTTAAGAAGGCCTAGCATACCACCCCCGAGATAACGAGAAAAATTGAGATGTGCATCTACCTTTGTTACTAAACGCATGCCAAAATGAGCGCCCATGACGGTTTTCTCGTTCCATCGCTTTCTCGTGCATGGCATACTAGCCTTACTCGAATTAGCATTTGCTTACTCGAATTAGATTGCGAACAGGCCAGGAGTGCTCTACCAAGGGTTAACCCTCGCCTCACCAGGAGCCTCTTGCGTCTAATGAGAGCTCAACTACGCGTAGTTACTGGAGCCCGGACTGGTCACGGTCCTTTTAACAAACATCTTTTCAACATTGGTGTTACTAACAGTCCTCTATACAGGGTGTGCATGGAGGTCGAAGAAACGGCTGCGCACGTGATTTTGGAATGCAACGGGCTAGCACACTATCGGGCACCTCGGATCACCGGGGTCCCTTCCAGAGGTCTTCGGCAGCGTTAACAAGCTGGTGGGCTTACTGGAGGAGCTGGGGTGGCAGGAGTAGTCATTCCCACATAACGCTAAATAGGCGCCTAAGTCGTCGAGTTGCAGAAAATGATCGCGCTCAACCAATACCAACGCGGACGAAGTCGCGGGCATAAACTAGTGTCTAAACAAATCTCTTTGATTTAGCATCCGTGTTCACTCACAGCATCTAGCATAATCTGAACTTAGCTGTTCAAAACGGTTGCCCATACAAAGACCTGGGGCATTGCTCGTCTTCAGCGATTATATGTCCACAGAGCTCCACTATGCCCAGTCAACTAAACAAAGGACACTAAATTCATAATGCATCCTTTGACATCGACTAAATCATTCCATGTTTCATTTAGTAATACCTCCAGCAGCGTACAGAATATAATGGCATAGTGTGTCCTTACCCATTAGATATACGAGTAAACTTTTCGTGCATCTGCGGTCTGGTTGCATTATTTATTAGTTTAGCTGTACTACTCGGCTACTGTAGTAAGTCATTTGCGAAGTTTCTGCCCCTTAATTTTACCACAACATTTGAATATACAGGGTGTAACAAAACACCCTAGTAATACTTAAAGTGCTCCAGACCATCAAACTGAACAACTTTCACTATGGAGCCAACATTGAAATCGAGAAAAAGAAATCCGCTCTTTCATATACAAAACTGCAGTACCGCACCGTCTCGACTCAAATGTATGGGATGGCAGATTTTTTTATTTTTTTCAACATTGTCTCCATAGTGAAAGTTGTTCAGTTTGATGGTCTGAAGCTCCCCCTTGAGTATTACTAGGGTGTTTTATTACACCCTGTAGAAGGTGTTACAAAAACTAAAATAAACATTTGAAGGGGTGGTTTAGTTTAGACCATCAAACTGAACAACTTTCACTATAGGACCAATATCGAAATCGCGATAAAAAATCGGATCTTCAATATTAAACTACAAATCTACACGATCTAATTGTGTGGGACAGTAAAAGTTGTTCAGTTTGATGGTCTGATCAACCCCCTTAAAAGTTTTAAATGTTTATTCTTACTTTTGTAACACCTCTTCACAATTTTTTCTCTCTCTGCCAATTTTGTCATCATAATTTCAGCTAAAAAAACATATTTTTAACTTTATATTCAACAGTAGGTATTGCTATGGTCAATGGTATGGATTGTAAAATAAAGAAAATATCAATCTCGTTTCAATCATATCCTACTAATATTATAAACACAAAAGTTTGTAAGTATGGATGGATGTTTGTTCCGCTTTCACGCAAAAACTGCTGAACGGATTTAAGACATTGCCCAATCCTGTTTCCCATACAAAACTGGTAAAATCGAATTTGAATTTTATAAGAAATCCCACTGCAGAAAAGGATAATTTCCATTTCATTGGGAAGCACGATATTTATCCTATCCTGTGTATAATTTCAGCTACCATACGATATGTTTTTGTTCTTTAATTATACACATTCGCCAGCTGCGAAACGACCCGAAACGAATACACTATGTCACGGCAATTTCTTTTGGCATACAGATAGACCATGGCTTGGTAACGCAGACGAAGTCGCGGGTAACAGCTAGTCTATTATAATATACTTTCATAATTAAAACAGTTCTGTGACTGACTTAGGCCGGTATTACAGAACGACACTCACTCAAGTGGAGATCTCTTCTTAAGTAAAGATAGACAAGGATGCATGTATACGTTGTATTTATTTGCATCCTTTTCTATACAACGTGTTAATGAATTAGCGCAAAACACATCACCCACCCCAACTGATTTATAACAAAATAATTAGATTGAAACAATAATTTCATTATTTTGATAGTTAAAATTTAAAGTTATTCGCATTTTAAGTTTGGACGCAAAAAAGATTTTTTGTCATTTCAGCACTGAAAGAAAGCGCTAACGTACTCATGGATACATTTTTATAATCTTGTTTTGGTAGTAAGTAGGGTGAGTGTGCCCGTGCGGTGGGTTGACATCGGGTTCAGAAAATTTTAAATTTCGCAAACAATTTATTAAATATTTTGAAAAAAATTACCTATGTTGAAATCATGATAATTCGATTCTACTCTCGATTCTAAACAAACTAGGTACTTTCTAGTTTTGCGTTAATTCATTAACACGTTGAATATACTCAAGAAGAGATCTCCACTTGAGTGTCGTTCTGCAATACCGGCCTAAGTGATGAAGACAGAAACACGAAATTTTGAATACATATTCTACAGTATTTAGGGGTACACTGAGACATAATTTTTGGAAACTCTACAAGCCGACGAAATCTTGGCCTAATAGGGGCGAGAAAATTGGAAGAGTACGGAGTGGTTGTTTTACCTATTAAAGCAGTCAAGATGTACCGTTGTGGAATATAATGGAATTTACTTAGCACCTGGTTTGGAGATAATAATGCTAACCATCAGAATCACATTAATCCATGCATTCGTAATCACGCCACTCTGTGTATTTCAGACTAGCGGCCCGTCCCGGCTTCGCACGGGTGGACATCTAATCTTTTCTAGCAATAAATATAGCCTATGTTACTCAGGGTGAATGCAGCTTTCTAATGGTGAAATAATTTTTTAAATCGGCCCAGTACTTTTTGAGCCTATTCATTACAAACATACAAACATACAAAAATAGTTACAAATCTTTCCTCTTTATAATATTAGTGTAGAAATCTTTCCTCTTTATAATATTAGTGTAGATGTAGATGTAGATGATAAATACCTTTTCACCGTATTAAATAATTTGTTTGTAAAATTCAAAATTTACTGAACGCGATGTCAACCCGCCGCACGCGGGCACACTCACCCTACTTACTACCAAAACAAGATTATTAAAATGTATCCATGAGTACGTTAGCGCTTTCATTCATTGCTGAAATGATAACAAATAATTTTTGCCTCAAAACTTAAAATGCGAATAACTTAAAATTTTAAGTATCAAAATAATGAAAAATTATTGTTTCAATCTAATTATTTTGTTATAAATCAGTTGGTGTTTATGAGGTTTTGCGCTTATTCATTAACATATTTTGTATATTGGCTGTGATGTTGATGTTATGTGAAGGAAAAAGTTTGTGATGGACATGGTTTCCAGCACAAAAAACCACAAAATGTGCAAATAAAAATCTCCGTCAGCTGCAGCGGGAGAGGGGCGTCGTAATACATTTTATATTGGGTAACCAACCGAGAGAATTATCTTCGCGCGCCGAAACAAATCGTTTTTCGGTTATCGGTGGTACAAGGTTGCAGCGTGGTTGGAGCGAAGCGATATGAAAAAATGATAACTAAGAAAAAATGAGCGTAACCAACTTGAAATAAAACTTGATTATGGAATATAATGCAAAATATATTTTATAATCTGAATTGCACCAACAATGATTCAAATAATACAAATACGATGTATTTTTGTAATGTGTGTCGAGCTGCAAGTGCAAACGTATTACCGTACCGTAACTCAATCGTATTTTAAAGTAACTTTTATTTTTTATTTTAATTATACAGGGTTACTTTTTATTCAGTGTACAAACTTTCACAACGTATTAGGTATCGTTAATAGACCCGGAAAAAAAAAAATTTTTTTTTTTTGCAAATTTTATATCTTATTTTTGCCATCCTGTAAACTTGAATAAAAATTGCTGTGCTGATCGTACTGTTGATAAAAACCGCGCCGATCGAGGAAGCGAGTGACAGGTGACAGTAGGTATGGTCACTACAAACCAAACATTTTTAATAAGTTCAGATGCAGTTCTTTTTTTATTTTTGTTCTAAACCGGGTTAAACAAAAAAACACGGGTATTCTTAATTTCGATAACCATCACGCTCGCAAAGTTTGTGCACTGAATAAAAAGTAACCATGTATTTAATTAACTTAACAATAAATACAATTTAAAATTCCCACAAACCACACATTTTTCATTGTACTTATTTATTACTAGTTTTAAATCTTTCGAGACATTACACGTGTCTTTCGTTTATGTACAATATTAAAATAGTTTGATTATTATTATTATAACACTTTATTGTACACACTGACATAAAAATACAGAAAATATAGAAAACATGTACAAAGGGCGAGCAAATCTCTGAAGAGATTTCTTCCAGCAGACCCGCAAAAGAGACAGTTGATAATTAACAAGGCAAACTTATTGTGTACAAACAAACAATAAATAAATATATTATACAAAATACATACCTACAACATACAATATATATCAATATATATATAAATTTCACTTAAGGTAGAGAAAGATAGTGCTCTTTCGTTCTCTTTTTAAATATAGCAATAGTCTCAGAGTCGCGAATGTCGGCGGGGAGTGAGTTCCATAACCGAGCAGCATGGATGGTGAAGGAGTAGGAGTAGAAGTCGGTGGAGTGGGATGGGATACTAAGCTGGATACGGATGTGGGATCGGCAAGGTTTGTTAGGAGGACGGGAGAAGGAGAAGCGTTCACGGAGATAATAAGGATATGAAGGATTGTGAAGGATGTTGTATAGAAGACAAAGGATGTGGACATTCCTACGATCGCGTACGGGGAGCCATTTCAACTGTGCCCGAAACTCGGACACATGGTCATACTTTCGCAGACCAAAAACGAAACGAATCCCCAAGTTCTATAGTCTTTCCAACTTGTTATTTAATTCCTCGGTGGCATCGAGGCAACAGACATCCGCGTAATCGATAATAGGAAGGATTAGGGATTGGGCTAAGAGGATTTTGGTGTTGATAGGAAGAACATTTTGAAGGCGTTTGAGGGAATGGAAGGAGAAGTGCACTTTTTTACTGATCTGGTTGAAGTAGTCTGCCCAGGACAGGTTGGAATCGAACATGACACCGAGATTTTTTGCGGACTTACTATAGGGAATGATGACATTGTTGTAACTAACGGGTGAAGCAAGGGACAGATCGACGCGGCTACGCATCCTTCTACTACCGATGACCAGACACTGTGACTTAGAGGGGTTGACCATCAGACCATTGGACTGAGCCCAGGTACTGATACGCTCCAAGTCAACATTTATCGCATTGATAGCGTCACTGATATTGTCAGGTTTGAAGTGTCGATAGATTTGAAGGTCATCAGCGTACAAATGATAGTTGGATGATATAATGACAGTGATGGTATTGATAAAGACTGAGAAGAGAAGAGGAGAAAGAACGCCGCCTTGAGGCACGCCTGCAGTGAGATCGCACCAATCAGATGAAATCCCGCCAGAGCGGATACACTGCACTTTGATATAGGTAGGCATCATCATCATAATTTTTCTTTTCATGTAAGTATAATTTATTCTTTACTACTTTTGCTCGCGACTTCACATCCGCGTTGCACCCTATCTAAAAATTCTTTCCCAGTATCTTATGTAGGATATTGTAGGTATTAAAAATGTTAAGTTTCTATCTTCAGTGATTTAGGCATTGTCAATCATTCAGTCAGTCAAGAAACTGTTTTGTAAGTATAGACATAATATAGAAGATCACCATTTATTTTCTATCATCCTCTACTACACCACCAGTGCAGTGTCCAAATCGCGCCAAACTCATAAATTGAGGCCTCGATTTTGGCTGTTATTAAATTTGGAGCATAGCTGTCCCTCAGATGGTCCCGATCGTCATTTATCATTCACTGTGCAAATACTTTTGTACCGCTTGCAAAAAATATGAAAAATAACCCTAGAGGTATGAAATAATCACATCATTTTTGAATATTCAACATGACTACCATTTAGTAAGGCGGAAAAAAATGGATTGAGTAAACAAATTCACTTTGTCAGATTTATTAGAATATTTAGGGTGTTAGGCACCCAGTTGCATTACTTCAAGGGGTGATTGTACCCATTATACTGAACAAATTTCCCAAAGAAACCAATAGGAAATTCGCAAAAAAAAATGTCGGTTTTCCATACTAAATGCAATCAGCAGATCTAACGTTCTTACCGATAATCCCCACTACTCAATCGTTACCCGCGTAGTCCCAGCAACGCCCATTGCCGAGATCCGTACCCCTTAAGGGTGCCCCTTGGGCAGGTTGCTTATTCATCACTGGTTCGGTAGACCTACCAGGGCGCTTCGCCGTCACTGGTGTGGTCCCCCCATAGTCCGCAGTAATAAGCAGTCAGTGCTCCCTGAGTAATACTGTAGTGGTCAATTCGAAAAAAAGAAGATCTAACGTTAGTATGAAAATTCGAAAAAGAAAATTGGGAATTTCCTATTAGGTTTCTTAGGGAAAGTTGTTTAGAACCATGGATACAATCACCCCTTAAAGTAGTGCAACTGTTTACCCTTACACCATGTAGTATATTATGTGTACCGTACGGATTTTTTATTAGACATACACATTTTCACCACTGCCACAGTATTTTCTTATACTGAGTATCTATTACTAGATACTCCCTTCCTCCCACCAACTTTTTACCTCACCCCCTCTATCGCCCTCTGGCTTAGACTAATTATATCGGGACGCGTAACCACGTGTCATTCTACTAACAAACTTTCTGCCACTTTTTGCGGGGGGCGAGGTAACATGTTATCCGCAACTTTGGATTTTATTCCCTATGACTTTAGATTCTAATTTTGAATGTTCAAAATCATGAAAAGTAGTCTCGTGTAAACCCCAAACGTTCTAAGTTCAAAATTATTGTTTCGCTATTATAGGCTGTCTCGTTTAGTGATAAGGTATAAAATTGGGTGTAAATGCGCTAGATTAATTGATCTAATACCGTGGCAGAGGGGAAATGCTACCGCAAGGCCGGTCCGGATATAATTAGTCTAAGCCCTCTGGTTACCGCGCACTGGTTCTACGAAGAAGACTTAAGGTTCAATTTCTTTGGTTTCGCATGTGGTGACGTCATCTTGTCAATTTCAAATGTTTGTATGCAGTGTTCGGGCTGTGCCACTGCTGTAACACCTGTTACCAAAAAACAAACATTTAAAAAGTTTATAATTATTCATTCACTTTTGATGTAAGCCAAATATGTATGTTTAAGTTATTAGCTATCTTTAAAATAATTTAGGTCAATTAATGCGCAGGAGACCGTTATGAAATGACCATTGATTTTTTCATTCGACAATCACTTGTGGTCTCCGACACATTAAATAAATAAAATAAATAAAAACGGCCTTTAATTTCTCATCCTTATGTTCTAAGAGAATAACAATATCATTTTTAAAAACATAAAAAAGTTGTTGCATGCAGTACAATAATAGTAAATGAGGTATTTAGTACATTTTTACATTCATATATATATTTTTTTATTATTATCCTCCGACACATTAATTGACCTAAAATATCTTAAAGAGAGCTAATAATTTTAAACAGTTGACTGAATTATTTTTCACTTTTTAAATTTGTTTTTAGCGTTGAGAGGTTGAATTTATAATTTAATGTTATGTTATTTCGTAATTTCTAAAGTTCCTAGAAAACTACTGAACTTTTCATGAAACAAAGCTAAGAACACTCACGCAAAAATTAGCTTTCTGTTACAAAAAACCGCAATTGTTCCACCCGTTTGGACGCTACGATGCCACACAAACCGACATAGGCGTCAAACTTATAACACCCCTCCCATCCCCTACCTGTTCATGTATCCAGCCAGCTTAACAGGAGCTCCTCAGGTTTACTAGGTACCTATTAGCCCTACCGTAAGTGATGAACTCTATTTGCACATAAGGGTGCTGCTTAATATTAATATGCCGACGGTTTTTAAAGGGGATAATCAGACCATCAAACTGAACAACTTTATCCTCGGGACCAAGGTCAAAATCGTGAAAAAAATTTTGTTCCATATAAAATTGCAATCCTACTCGACCAAAAGGTACGGAAGGGCTGTTTTTTTTTTCACGATAATTATGTTAGTTCCAAGTTGTACAGTTTGATGGTCTGATCACCCACTTAAAAACTATGTATATTTTCTAATCTATACATCTATACGAATAAAAGATTAGTACCTAATATAAGTAAAACAAACATTTTCAAACAAACATTAGAGTTTCCGTCGACTATACTTCACTCTTCAGGGAATATCCCAAAACAGTTGTGTAACAACAAATCTCAATTTGGTAAGCAAGACACGGCCAAAATATCAAACAGTGATTTATTGAACAAACTAATTTACAAATTGTAATTAAATTGTGATCAATGGCGAGCCTCTGGATTACTTTGTTTGGAGTTTTTTCTGTTAAAATTAAATGGTTATTAGCAGGGCAGAGAGTTTGTTTTTAAAATTTTACGGATTATAAATAAAAAACCTTTAGAACGTTTGCGTTTTGGGGTGGTTAAGAAACTTAGATTTACTAACCATGAGATGAGCAGATTTTTAGGGTTTCATAGTCAAAAAAAAATTAAGGATCACTAGTTTAGTCCATGCTGCTGTATGTGTCTTTCGTTATCGGTGCACTTACGCATTAGAAGAAGTACGAACAGCATGGCTAGCATGGCAGCGTGATAAAGCGCTATCACGCCTTCGGTCTCTTCCTATTTGCTCGCGAACGAACAAGATAAAAGGGGTGATATAGCCGTATCACGTGCAACATACTACGCCTTTAGGTGCACATACCCCAGACGAGTTTGTGCACCAGGAGTGAGATTTTCGAATGTCACTTGTTCAAATCAGCAGTAGAAAATTTCAAAATTACTTTGGAGATTATGATCATTCGATCATGATTTTGAATCTAAAATGAAATTCACAAATAGCAGTTCTCAACAGATTATTACGTCCCATTATCATCATCATTATCAGCCTATCATCGTCCACTGCTGAACATAGGCCTCTTCCAAGGCGCGCCACAAAACTCTGTCCTCGGCCTTCCTCATCCAGTCGCTCCCCGCTACTTTTTTAGGTTGTCTGTCCAGCGGGTTGCAGGGCGTCCCACACTACGCCTACCAGTACGCGGTATCCACTCAAGAACTCTGACACCCCACCAGTTTCCGTCCTTACGTCCCATAACACGCGCTATTTGTGAGTATATCTACAGGGTGAAATTGATATCATTAGCATCCTTTTAAACTAAAAGTCTACCCATCAAACTGAACAACTTTTACTATGGGAGCAAACCGATCGGAGCAACTAAAAAATCAGCAGTCCCATACTAAACTGCAATGCCTACTCGACTCAAATGTATGCAACAGCAGATTTTTTTTTGCTCCGATCGGTTTGCTCCCATAGTAAAAGTTGTTCAGTTTGATAGGTAGACTCTTAGTTTAAACGGATGCCAATGATATAAATTTCACCCTGTATATCGGGCACTTGTATGAAGCTTTCGTTCTGTAGGGATGTTTATTCATGTGCTTTTAGTCACTGCCAACCCGCGTGGGATTGGTGTGAGCATAATGTATGTATTTTCGTCCCTAGAGTAAAGCAAACATCAAAACATTTCAGTATGTAATCCCAGTGTTCAGCTATGAATACTAAACTTGGACTAATCCGAACCTTTTTTACAACGTCCGCGGTGGAACGAAAAAATGTAAATATCTTTCCGAGCGGACTGCATCACCATGTATGAATAAATGAGATGGACAGTGATTGTGTCTGAATTATTCAATGGTGTTGCTTTTTTTTTGTAAAGACCGGAATTTGCTTTTCAATTTCGTGAGTCTTTCTGTTCGAAATATTGACGGTTTTGTTAGAAGGTTATGGCATCTTTGTCACCCGATTTATTTGGTTAGGTTACTGTTTGCTTATAATCCAAAGGCTTGAATAATGGTTGTGTGATGAAGGTAGCATAGCATATGCTCACGACTATATTCCCCGAGGAGGTAGTCAAGAGATATTCTGAAACTTCAGAACATCCACGTTTCACTAGTAGTACCCAAACTCCGTCCAGTGTGACGGGGAGTGAGCCCGTGGCCACTTGTAATGGACAGTAGGTACAATACATGCCTCGAAATTGAAGCATGCAGGTTGGTGTGAAGAAGGTTAGTGTATTTAATATAGCCTATTCAGTATCTGTGGGCTATAAAGGTTCATATTTTTATACATCCAACTTTATATGGTGAGGATAATAAGACCATCGAATCGACTTTCTCTATAGCATCAACATAGAAATCCCATAGGTACATTAGGGTCCAGTATGATTGCAGTTTTATATGGAACGAGCTTTTCCCCGCGACTTCGTCCGCATAAATTATATACCAGATTTTAAGTCAGATCAAAAGCTATAAAACCAAAATAGTTCATCAACATCGGTTCAGTAGTTTTTGCGTGATGCTCGAACAAACAAACACACAAACAAACAAACACACCAACACACAAACAAACAGACAGACATCCAAAAATTTGTGATTTGGAATCAGGGAAGCCTAAAAACCATATCGTAATCTTTTTTTTGTAAATATCTTCAATGTACAGACACACTTCTGGTACAGTTTTGGCCTGCAAAACTAAGTATCACACTTTAGTTAGACGGCAATTTGAAAAGGAGTGTTTTTGTTTATAAATAAAGTTTTTTTCAGGCATTTCTTAAAATAAGATAATCGACTATGACATTTTTATATAAAAACAAATAAAAAATTCGTATTGTTTTTGTTTTGAAAATGCATAATATTGCACTGTATAGGTTACTGCAATTTTAAAAGTGTGGTACTAAGTTTTGAAGGCCAGTGTAGTTTAGATAGCAGATTTTTTATCGTGATTTTGATGTTGGTTCCATATAGAAAGTTTTTCAGTTGGATGGTTTGATCATCCTCTTCACACACCCTGTATGTTGATATTTCAAACATCACATATTTTTTATTGTTTTTTGCACTAATTCTTGACAAAAACTGCATGGCAGATTATAGATGTCTATTTTTTTTTATTATACGATCATTTAATAAAGCACAAAAACACATAAAAATACAGAACACCAGCGAATAAGAATAAAAAAAAACATACTAAACTAAATTATAAATAAAAGATGTCCTCTAATGTCTATTTTGTTTGATGACTAATATTAAGTTTATGAGAATCTTATGAGAATCAAACTTTTTGATATACGATTGTCCATAATATTACACCTTGAATAATTAAACATACCTACTCCACTAATAGCTAAATAAATAACCATCGGGTCTTAACATAACAGGTATTTCTACTTAGATATACGTATGATTATAATGTGAGTCTCTAATTGAGTAATTAATTATTCAAATAAACAATAACAATGCCTCTGCTATCTAGAGTACCTACTGGGACTATGTAACTAATGTACGATACATGTAATGTTTGTAAATGTATTACAGATTAATACAATACAATACAAATTAAACAAGCAACATTTGTATGTTTATCTGTAATCGCTTTCTAAGAAAGTATTTCGATATTTTCATGATAGGGGTCTATGGTGTGCTTGAACCATCAAACCGAACAAAAATGTTATGGCACAACGTTTGACACCTGAAAAAAAAACAGTCTGCATATTAAGAAGGAACGTGTAGGTATGTTGTTTTGTTAACTATAAAAAAATTATTGAATTATGTTTGTAAAAAAAACGTATTTAAGTCAGCTCACATCGCATACTCTTTTCATGTCCCAAATAAAAACAGGTTTTGATACAGGATCTTAGCAAAAAACAAATAATCCCAAGGGAAACTCTGAACAGCAAGAACTATGATCGGCTAGTTAATATAAGAAATAATTTATAACGTTCCTCGTTCATAAATCATGGAATCAATTACCTACCGTATTAAGCCGAGGTTATTAATATTGTTGATGATGGAATAATACATTAGTGGAGCTAACTGATAGGTATAGCTACTGCAAGACTTGTATTACATCAGCTACTTCCATAGTATCATGTCTTATGGTATTTTGTCGTGGGGCCGTGCTACAGATGTTGAGGCGATCTTTATCCTTCAAAAGCGGGCAATTCGAGCCATTTATAATCTGCGTTGTCGAAATTCACTACGAGATATTTTAAAGATATCAGTATTTTGACTTTCTACAGTCAATATATTTACGAAAATATTTTATACATTTGTCTCTCCTTCCCAAAATTAGAGTGACGTTCATAATTACAATACAAGAAATAAAAATAAATTAGTATTCCCACATTTTCGACTGAGTACGGTCAACACATCTTTCATGGGGCACTGTATACGCTTCTTCTTCTTGGATTAGTCGTGTGGGCAGAGCCCTGGTGTCAGAGTTTTTTCAGACCGCCTTACGGCCTCTGACGTGGTTTTATGTAACTACTACTACCGCCAGAGATAGTAGCCGTAGCCGGGACCAACGGCTTAACGTGCCATCGGAAGCACAGAATCATTTTTCTTTTCAGACAATCAGGTGATTCAGCCTGCAATGTCCTAACCAACTGGGGAAAAATGCACAAAGTGACATATCACTAAGTGTCCCCCGTGGGAATCGAACCCACGACCTCCGTGTCAAGAGCCCAATACTCTTAACCATTAGACCACGCAGGCAGTTAAAATGTTGCGTAACGGAATTTCAAAGCCCTTCCATATAAAGTTTCACTTCAACAATTCGAAAAGGGCTGACATAACCTCAGGGTTAAAAGCTCCAATAAAAAAAAAACAGAATATAAAAAAAACTTCAAAAAGTTGAATAATTTTATCTTGTAATACTCAAAATAGATGATATCCAAGCTTTTGAGCATTCGATTACAAATGTAGATTTTTTTTCAACGGGCCTTGAAAAAACCGGTATAAAATAAAATTCAACGCATGAATAGAAGAAGGCGGTAACTCAAGATTTTCAAGGGATATAAATCTAACAGTTTTCCACTCGCGTATTTTTACTGTGGAAAGTAGGAATGGGCTCTTAAGAATTATTATCGTCTCCTTTTGCATGGCGCGATCTTTCGTCCCTTTAGGGAAATATTTTAGTTTTTGCGTGCCATAAAAATTGTTTTGCAATTTCTTTTAGTATAAACTTAAATGTGTTCAATATTTTGGGGGTAGTTTAAACGTGAACAACAGGACTAATATTGTAAACCAACCACTAACCAACCAACTTGATGTAAACTGTAATATTAGGTATGTGTCTATCACATGCAAATAAATTGTTTATCTATGTATTAAAATAGCGATAAAATCATCATCAGCCATCATTGTCCACTGTTGAACATAATTATGTCTTTTCCAAGGCTATTCCATACATTTGGGTTAAGCCATTGACATTAACTCTGGAACAAAAACAAAATCTATACTCTATGTACTTTAGGTAAGTACGAGTATACAACGTGTTAATGAATTAGCGCAAAACCTCATACACCCCAACTGATTTATAACAAAATAATTAGATTGAAACAATAATTTCATTATTTTGATAGTTAAAATTTAAAGTTATTCGCATTTTAAGTTTTGAGGCAAAAATGATTTTTTATCATTTCAGCAATGAATGAAAGCGCTAACGTACTCATGGATACATTTTAATAATCTTGTTTTGGTAGTAAGTAGGGTGAGTGTGCCAGTGCGGTGGGTTGACATCGGGTTCAGTAAATTTTAAATTTTACGAACAAATTATTAAATATTTTGAAAAAAATTACCTATGTTGAAACCATGATAATTCGATTCTGTTCTCGATTATAAACAAACTACTTTCTAGTTTTGCGTTAATTCATTAACACGTTGTATTGAATAATAATTTTTTTTTATTCATGCGAATAAATCATTTCATTTCATTTTTCGCGTTTTCGATCTTTTGATATACCTAGTCGTGAATTTTTAAACAAGTGGTGAATGTATGTGAAAGGCTTTGGCCTTAAAATTACAGACGCATATAAACAAATATGCTAGTGTTGCATAGTTATATCACAATATGTGTGTTATCATCCCAAAAGTATATTACCTGAGCATCCTCAGCTTATTGTTCTACCTTATTTTCTATTTTCTTATCTACCTTCAGTGGGAAACACGGGTAAGAATACCTACTTAGGGAACGTACCCATACTATACGTGACCCATTTTTCACCATTTTTTACCCCCCTCCCCCCCCTCGGTGACCATCCGTAGTATATACTACTAGGGGGGGAAAGGGGGTCTTGGCATATGCCAAGACCCCCCCTAGTTTTCACGTAGTAATTCATAAATACGGTTTTAAATCATTTTTTGCAAACAAAAAGTAAAAAAAAAATTTGGCTTATTTTTTGTTCTTATTAGCGCATAATAAAGGCGGTAGTATAAGTAGTTCGTTCAACGGTGCGAAGCCAAGACAACAGATCGAAGGCTGGTTGACCATAAATACTCGAAAAAGCGCGAGATTTCCCTAGAGGATATTGACTACATGACGAAAACGTAACGTTAAACGTTAACGTTCCCTTAAGACAATTTGGCGTAGCAAATGCTACAACTAGCTACGACACTCGTAGCACTCGTAGCTCTTCGTAGACTTCACAATATTTTTTTTTTTGTATTTACCTATTTGTTACGGAAAGAAACTGATCAATTTTTTTTGCGATTCCTCTAGTTTTTACACTATAAAGGACAGTAGGCAGGAGAGGTCCAAGAGCCCTCCTATAAGTGTCGATACTAGGTTTAAAAGGGGGTTTAATATAAATATTTTTTTATATGCGGCACCATCTGTTAGACAGAAAAAAGGAACAGGGTGTTTTGTTTAGCGGCTTTCATACTAAGGCTAGCATTTCGCTGCTATTAACATCAGTTGCTTGAATTCCTGGTGTCATGTGGATAGTATTACTGTTTTTAATTATTTTTAATGCAAAAGAATCTTTGGCCCTCAAAACACAACACTTAACACGAGAAAATCGTTAATCTCGTCTTGAAATTGCCGGTATAGAAACATATTGTGAATAATGTTTTTTTTTTCTTAATGGCCATTTATAAATATTTATCATACACTATTACTAGCTACCTCCGTGGTCTAATGGTTACGAGCTTTGTCGTGGGTTCGATTCCCAAGGGGGACACCTAGTGATATGTCACTTTGTGCGTTTTTCCCCAGTTGGTTAGGACATTGCAGGCTGAATCACCTGATTGTCCGAAAAGAAAAATGATTCCGTGCTTCGGATGGCACGTTAAGCCGTTGGTCCCGGCTACTATCTCTGGTGGTAGAAGTCGATACATAAAAACCACGTCAGAGGCCGTAAGGCGGTCTGAAAAAACTCTGACACCAGGGCTCTGCCCACACGATAAGAAGATACACATATTTTCTCCTTGCAGGATTCAAACCCGCGATCCTAGGATCAGCAGGCAGGTTCACTGAGCTATCACACCATGCAATACACTAACAGTAGGGCTTCGAGTATAAAACATAACATTTCCTTAATTAAAATCTACAATTAAATTTATCACACATTAAAACAGAAAGTAACGTTGCAATATGAACTGTATCACATTCCCACAGGAATCATTTCTATTATGTAACTATGCGACGCGCTGCACGTTGCACGCGAGAGACGACTATGGGTTCCGTACGTGACTTCACAGAACACCGGGGATTTCTTGCAACACTTTATTGTTTACAGTCTGTTCCAATGGTAGCTGCGGAGAATGTAAATACACTTTTTACACATTGAATAATTATGTATAAAACAGACAACGTGAATAAAATGTGTGTATCGCGATCAGCAGTGCGGGGCGCGCACCGGGGGCGTCGCGGTGCAGCAGCGCCCGGCACATGCTAAGTAAGTTAGAGCTCATCAGCTCAAACGCACTCGTTTGAGCTGAGCTTACAAAAAATTTAGTCTGGGTGTTGCGTCTAGTAGGTATCTCAATGTATTCACATTCTCTATTTACAGAAATGTTTGGAAATTTACAACTTTTTTTGGCTTGAAATATTTTGTAGTACGCATCGGTGGTGCATTGTGGAGAGGTATGGACAATCATGAGGATCCGGGTTCGAATCCACTCGGACGACATAATCTTGAACCAATGAGTTTTTCTAACTTGTTTACGTAATACCGAGTGGCCTCAAACGGTGAGGAAATCTGCATACGTTGAAGAAGAAAGTCTGAGGCGGGTGTGTAGTTCACTAATCTGGATTGGGCACGCGAGGTGGACTATAGGTGGGGTTAGGACGTGTATAAGCTGATGATGATGATGATGATTTTTTTTGTACGTGTAACTATATTTAATTTACCTTTCTAATCACGATCATATTCCTTATGGATATGTAAATAATACTTATTTAATACTCTTTAAGAGAAAAAATCAGCAACAAAATTGCTTTATTCGCACACAAAAAACAGACACAATTTACAACAAGAATGAGAAGGGTATAAAAAGGCAACAAACAAACAAGCAGGCAATATTATCCTAATATTATCCATAAATTAATTGAAATCTACGACATAATATTACGATTTTATTACACTAAACTGATTTTATACTAAACGAGCTTTTACCCGCGACTTCGTCCGCATAAATTATACAGGGTGTAAATTAAAATAGGACAGCTACTTAAAGGGGTGCTTCAGACCATCAAACTGAACAACTTTCTCTATGGGACCAATATCGAAATCGCGAAAAAAAAATCTCCTGTCCCATACATTTCAGTCGAGTTATGTTTGCAGTTTTGTATGGGAGAGCGGAATTTTTTTTCGCGATTTCGATATTGGTCCCATAGAGAAAGTTGTTCAGTTTGATGGTCTGAAGCACCCCTATAAGTAGCTGTCCCATTTTATTGTACACCCTGTATACCAGATTTTAAGTCAGATGATAAGCTATCAAACACAAAAAGTTTCATCAAAATCGGTTCAGTAGTTTTTGTGTGATACTCGAACAAACAAACACCCAAACAAACAAACAAACAAACGAACAAACAAACAAACAAACAAACAAACAAACAGACAGACAAAAAATCCAAAAATTAGTGATTTGGAATCAGGGACATCTAAAAATCATATCGTAATTTTTTTTTTGTAAATATCTTCAATGTACAGACACACTTCTGTTACAGTTTTATAATAGTTTAGATATTATTCTGTGTTTTATATCTAACTTATTAGGTTATTCTTTAGCTTTTATTTCAAACACAATGTAATTTGTATATAAATAAATAAATGTGAATAAATATGAATATGAAATATTATTATGATCATTAGCATAAATTATTTTTCTCTTTGGTTCAAATAAATGTCATAGAGCGTGCAACAATACGAAGCTTACAATACGGAACAAAAATCTTAACTGAATAATATGCTACTTCCAATAGTTCAACCATTCAAACAATTATATAGGTATAACCTATAGTGCAAACTAGTTCTTTGTTTACCAATCTCGCACCCAATATTGAAACTAACTTTAATTTACAAGTTCTGGACGAATGAGCAGGATATTAAATTCCAGCGGCAGTAATAGCACGATACTTACCTTTTGCAGTCAATTTATTGTTCAACTTATCAAATAAACAACTTGAATACCTACTACATGATAGTCGTGTTATATGACCCTAAGATGACGTTAACTACAGTGAGTAAGATTTTCAATTAGGTTAGGTACTATGCCTATTTATGCAGGGTAAGGAAAGTATTACTATTTAAACCACATAATCTACCCATCAAACTGAACAACTTTTACTATGGGAGCAAATCTGTCAGAACAAAAAAGCTGCTCCATACAGAGTCAAGTAGGTATTGCAGTTTAGTATAATATGGAACAGCTGTTTTTCTTCGTTTAAATTAGTAAATAAAAATATCAATTCAAATATGTAAACCAAAACATAAGCAGAAAAATTCAGAGAAAAGATACAAGAGGCACAAAATAAGGCGGTCTTATCGCTAAGAATATATTTCTTTCAGACAACCTTAGGGTAAAGGAAAGAAGATGAACGAAGAAAGATAGGCTTATCTTTTTTGCAAAAAATATAGAATAAAACCGGTCAAGTGCGAGTCGGGCTACTCGCGCACCGAGGGTTCCGTACCACACCACCACAGAACACAACATTATTAACTAAGAAAAAAAAACATTTTTTGTCCGGGACCTTTAGCGCGAGACCGACTATCACTTGGCCGGTTTTTAGTATTTGTTGTTATTTTGTAGAGTTTGCTCTATAATCACACTAAGTTTGACGCTTGTATGTATTACCGTTTTTACTATAGAGCGTGAAGAAAAAACGTTGATAAAAACTAGTTTCTTGTTGAAAACCCCCCTTAATTTTAAATTTTCTGCCATTTTTATTATTTGTTAACAAATCCGCCGCAATAACGCATAATCTGAGAAAATATCAACTATCTAGCTATTACGGTTCAAAAGTTACAGCCCTAAATAGGTAGGGCAGACGGACGGACGGACGGACAGACGGACAGACGGACAGACGGACTGACGGACGGACGGATGGACGGACAAAGTAGGCTTATAAATAGGGTCCCGTTTTCACCCTTTGGGTACGGAACCCTAAAAAGGATCACAGTAAATAAAAGATTATAAATATGAAGATCATTTATATCTTTGAACTGTAATTACGAATCGAAACTATGTACATTATATCTATTCTATGTAAACACGACAAAGTATCTAATAACCTGATTTATATTAAACACAACATAACTATAACCATTGCTTCGCGTTGGGGGTTCGTACCTACAATGTACGAGTAATAAATTGAGTTTCAAATTGACTATTTAATAAACTGAGACGCTGATTAAACCATATTACGGTAAAGCTTTGTAACATAATGAAACTGTTAATTAATATTACAAACGGAGTAAAAACTCATTAAGACGCGGTTCACGTTGAAGGTTAAGGTAGTACCTATAAGTCAATATAAACAAGTGTGTATTCGACAAATAAAATAATTTTCACCTCACAAGCTCGGAAAGATTCTGTTTGTCATTCGAAATCTGAGTGCAAAAGTGCATTTTATCCGCTAGCGTGGAAAGAGTTTTTAAAATTCGAATCTTTCTATTCAATAAAGAAAAACAGCCTAAACAAGTTTTTTTTTTCATGCTGTTTTCGTGCTGGCCAGTGCGATTATTCTAAAAATGAGGTTGGCGCATTGAAATTTTCCTCGCTGTAGTGAGGTGAAAAGTTGTGTGTTGCGCTCGGCAGCAAAGTTATTCTGCGTCTCGTACCTTTGAAACCCTCGCGACGCTCAGGATTCTATATTTGAACCACGAGCGAAGCGCTCGCTTCGCTCGTGGTTCAATCCTAGAACCCTTCGCTTGCTCAGGTTTCAATACAAGTACTCACGCCAAAAAGCAATTTTGCAGCCTTGCATAACAAATAAATTTCAGTGGTTTTTGCGTGATGCTCGAACAAATAAATATAAATAATATAAATAAATATCTTGGACAATGTCACACAAATTATCTAGTCACATTTAAAGTACCAGAATCTAGCCTGGACTTGTATTATGATGACTAGACAACGATATAGATTACATTTAATTATTAATAATAACTATTATTAATAATTAAACCATGATTGGACCGCATACGAACCACAACTTTTAACACATCCGGTATTGCGCTATTCATTTGACAGCCGTTAGAGCCGTTTTGACAGATCTCTCAGACGTTAAAGACCTATAAATTCAAGTTTAGCGCGATACAAAATTCAGCGCATGCAATTTGATTAGAACTGAAATTGGATTAGGATTGAACTTGGATGTTTTAAATTTGCACAATCAGCCTCCTGACTCTCATCGAGGGGCCGATAGGGCTAATGTGTATATTTTCGAATATCGATGCAAAAGGTCGTAATTTATTTATGACGTAATAAGGTTAAACGTAATATGGAAATTTTTAAGCAAAATTGTGATTCTCCGATCATCATAAATTGGGTAAGATCCCGGGTTCGAATCCCCATGCACGACGTGCACCAGTGAGCACTAGCTGTTGCCCGCGACTTCGTCGGCATTGTCATTATGATGTCATCCCCTAAATGACCCTATGGACGTGCTACTTCCTCCATTGAAAAGGGAAGATCTTCCACCAGGCTATGTGTGAAGCCTGAGGACCGGCCGTGGTCCAACAGTTCTTAGTTGGACCTTCTATACAACGTGTTAATGAATTAACGCAAAACTAGAAAGTAGTTTGTTTAGAATCGAGAGCAGAATCGAATTATCATGGTTTCAACATAGGTAATGTTTTTCAAAATATTAAATAATTTAAAAAAAAAATTTAAAATTTTCTGAACCCGATGTCAATCCACCGCACGGGCACACTCACCCTACTTACTACCAAAACAAGATTATTAAAATGTAAACATGAGCACGTTAGCGCTTTCATTCATTGCTGAAATGATATTAAATCATTTTAACCTCAAAACTTAAAATGCGAATGACTTGAAATTTTAACTATCAAAATAATGAAATTATTGTTTCAATTTAATTATTTTGTTCTAAATCAGTTGGGGTGTATGAGGTTTTGCGCTAATTTATTAACACGTTGTATATATCGAATCTCTGTGTTTATTTCTCTTGCGCGATTTATGTCTCGCATTCGATTGTGAACCTTATGTGTTACGAGTTGCGTATTTACGATGAACGTTGTCTTTGTATGGAGCATATTTCCGTGAGCGACGATATCGCCATCTGTTGGCATCTTTGCTATAACTTGTGGGTGCTGGACATCTGTAGTAGTTTCCCGCAGGCCTCCCCCCTCAGACCGGAGGTCGTTGAGTAGTTCGAAGTGTGCAGTCTGTATCCATGTAGTGTAGATGCAGGGCTCCAGTCAAGTGAGTCTGACGAGCGATGTACTGCGGTGTGTGTGCATCTGTCAGGGAGACCAGTCCTGATGTGATGCGGGCGAGTGACAGGCGTGGAGAAGGCGAGCAGAACTGCCACGTGGAGTTGAACTCAGACACGTGGGCTGCGGGAGATCCTTCTATGCAGACGCTGACTGTCGTTGAGGAAGCTGCAGGCCCAGGAAGCGGTGTGAAGACAGCTGTGATGGACCTGGTGCGGCTTCGGGTTGATGGCGTGACTGCTGCTTGTTTGACCTGTTCGAGGGGTGTGAATGGTTGGTTGAAGCTGGTTGCTGCTCTGTGGTGGTATTGCTCTGCGTTGTTCAGGTTGCGATGTTCTCTGTCGAGGGTCACCAATATGGAGGTGCTACTTAGGAATGTTCCTCCATTGAAAAGGGAAGTACTTCCGCCAGGCTAGGTGTGATGCCTGGGGACCGGCCGTGGTCCAGCAGTTCTTAGTTGGACCTTCTATACCTGTATACCGAATCTCTGTGTTTATTTCTCTTGCGCGATTTATGTCTCGCATTCGATTGTGAACCTTATGTGTAGTAGGTTACGACTTGCGTATTTACGATGAACGTTGTCTTTGTATGGAACATATTTCCGTGCGCGACGGTATCGCCATCTGTTGGCATCTTTGCTATAACTTGTGGGTGCTGGACATCTGTAGTAGTTCCCTACAACCCCTTGAGGGATGATTTTTCAAAAACACTGAAACAATGATTCTTTATTTCTTACCAAAAGTCCAAATATGAATTGTCATATCCTTAACATGAGAAATTCCGTACAAACATCCCCTGTTTAATCTCCTTCCGTTTTCTTCAGATAAAAGGTTGCCATACCCTTTCTAAGGATGAAATCTATCACTATATGTAGTTATCAAATTTTAACGAAATCCGGTCTAGGCGTGAAAAGGTAACAGACTGACATTTGCATTTATAAAAATTATAAGTATGGATTGTACGTAATACTGACTGAAAACTGCAAGGACATATAGGAGCCACAACAAAATGACGAAAAACGATTCATAATACAACGTGTTAATGAATTAACGCAAAACTAGAAAGTAGTTTGTTTAGAATCGAGAGCAGAATCGAATTATCATGGTTTCAACATAGGTAATTTTTTTCAAAATATTATATAATTTGGTTGCAAAATTTTAAATTTTCTGAATCCGATGTCAACCCACCGTAGTAAGTAGCGTGAGTGTGCCCGTGCGGCACACTCACGCTACTTACTACCAAAACAAGATTATAAATATGTATCCATGAGTACGTTAGCGCTTTCTTTCAATGCTGAAATGATAACAAATCATTTTAACCTCAAAACTTAAAATGCGATTTTAACTATCAAAATAATGGAATTATTGTTTCAATCTAATTACTTTGTTATAAATCTGTTGGGGTGTATGAGGTTTTGCGCTAAATTTTATTAACACGTTGTATAACCACTAGCTGTGAACAGATAGTTAAATGTTTATTAATGTATCCTCTGCACCAACCCTAACATCGCAAACACCCCTATTATACACTGTTAAACAGGCTTCCACCCTATTATCCGTTTTAACAATATATATTAGAGATGCGCCTTCGTATTTGGTGCCAAACTAAACTAATATCCAAAAAAAATATCCGTAACCAAAACTGAAAATAGACCAATGTATTCTAATAGGGTTGTTTGCATGATTTTTACATGATTACTACCCGTTTGTTGGGAGTTGGCCGTCGACGACCGTTACAAAATTTCTTCACAGGCACATTAACTGGTCCCGTCGACAAAAAATAATATAACAATCAAATAAAAATTTAAAATTAAAAGCGATATTAGTGATCGGGACGGACGTGCCGTACGTGGTTGCGTTGCTAAAGGTTATAAAATTGCGTTTAATAGGGTCTCTTAGGGGTGCGGTACGGTGAAGCGGGAAGGGAGGTAACGGCCAACTCGAAGCAAATGACTAGTAATTACAATGAATGTGTCTGTGGGCGCTATTTTTAACCGACTTCAAAAAAGGAGGAGGTTTCTCAGTTGGACCGTATATATATATTTTTTTTTATGTGTGTTCGCGGATAACTTCGTCGTTTATGAACCGATTTTGATGATTCTTTTTTTGTTGGAAAGGAGATGTCCCGAGGGTGGTACCATGATAAGGAAACCAGGATCTGATGATGGATCCCATAGAAATCGAGGGGAACCTTCGAAAATCGTACTGCCGACTAGTGCGTTTTTTAATTTAAAGCACTCCTATTAAATCGAACTAATGAATTCACCACTGAAAATTGTGAAATAAACAAAATTTTAACAAATTAAAAATTAAAACCGCCTTCAAAAAAACTAAAAAGTGAAAAAATAATATTGCAGCCTATGACTTTTTCGTTCGCATCATAAGAACATTAATTTGTTTTATAGAAGTCGGTGTCAAGCCAAGCCAAAAAATGCAAGCCATGTCGCGAATCGTACCGGCTTGACAGCGACTTCAGTAAAACAAATTAATGTTCTTATGATGCGAACGAAAAAGTCATAGGCTGCAATATTATTTTTTCACTTTTTAGTTTTTTTGAAGGCGGTTTTAATTTTTAATTTGTTAAAATTTTGTTTTTTTATTTTATACATATTATAATATTTTTCAGATTGTTCACAAGCTTTGCAACAACCGCATTTTTAGAAATCAAAGACATTGCCCACGTGACGAAGTTTCTGGTTTCGCAGCTGGCGAATGTGTATGATCAAAGAACACACACAAATCTCATGATAGCTGAAATTATATACAGGATAGAAAGAATATTGTGCTTCCCGAGGAAATGGAAATTATCCTTTTCTATCGTGGGATTTCTTATAAAATAAAAATTCAAATTTACCTGTTCTGTAGGCAAAACGGGATTGGGCGTTCTCCTTTACAGCTCTTCATTATTTGCTTTAACAATGTCAGACCTCCACGTGTGTCCAATGCTGATTGGTATAATCATCTTTATATCCGAATCCAAAATCTCATATCTAGAACATCTCTAGCCTATAGCCGGGTTTATAGCCGGATCGAGTCCGGATCCGTAACACTGTCAATATTAACACGGTCATGATCCGGAAATAAAATTAAGATTCACAGTTTTATGGCGGTCTTAAAGTTTGCACAGTGTTGAAGTGTTTATTAAGTTTACAATGTATATGAGCTCTTAAATATCAAGTACCTAACACCTACTGCGATATATATATATATAAATATATATATAATATATATTGGAACGACGTAGAGGAGCCTGCCTCTGACCTATGTGATCTATGTGAGCTTCAAACCAGCTACTCGGGAAAGGCCGTGCAGGGTTGGGGCAAGTAGCGTTCTCTCGTTTCGGATATCAAAACCCACTTTGGGTCACTGTGCCACTGGAGTTAGCACAAACTGCTTTCGTACGATAAAGGAAAATATCAAGGGGATACCTACTCGCATGCTGAAAGAAAAAATCGGAGCGCATGTGAAGTCTATTGTACCAATTTGCATTGGCCACGCATGGACGCGTCCATATACCCTTCAACATGAGAGATGTGTACACCTCGATCTTGGCCAGAAAATTTTTATGATGCTACGAGCTTTTACCCGCGACTTCGTCCGCATAAATTATATACCAGATTTTAAGTCAGATGATAAGCTATCAAACAAAAAAAGTTTCATCAAAATCGGTTCAGTAGTTTTTGCGTGATACTCGAACAAACAAACACCCAAACAAACAAACAAACAAACAAACAAACAAACAAACAGACAGACAAAAAGTCCAAAAAATTGTGATTTGGAATCAGGGAAGCCTAAAAACCATATCGTAATCTTTTTTTGTAAATATCTTCAATGTACAGACACACTTCTGTTACAGTTTTATAATAGTTTAGATATGTTTGTGCCATTGTTGTATGATTCGCATAACAAAAAGCCTGAGGTTTACTTGGGATCATTACAACGTATGTGCTTGTGAGCGTTAGTTATATATTTATTTAGTTATGGGTAAAAATTGCATTGATTCCATTGAAAAATTTCATCATTCCATCTTATGTATACATGCATTTTAAGGCAATAAAGAACTGAACTGAACTGAACTATTTTATTTTTACGATATTCAAAACGTTTACACGACTTTGCACCCCTTTCAGAGTTGATTTTGGAATGAGTATCCTCTATATAAGTTAATTTTTTTCAGTAGGTGTGCGTTATCCATCAATCATAGATGGTGAACTTCTTGGCCATTACAGAATAAAATAATATCTACGATAGTGAGTTGATGAATAAATTGAAAATATAGGTTTTCATCAAATAAATCCTAGAAATGTTATTAATACAAAGGAAATAAAGCAAACAAAGTAAAATAATAAATACATAATCTCACTATATATATAATATTATAAATGTGAAAGTTTGTGAGGTTGTAAGGTTGTATGTTTGTGTTTCAATCACGCATAAACGGCTGAACGGATTTGGATGAAATTTGGCACGCAGATAGAATGTGTTCTGGATTAACATATAGGATACTTTTTATCCCAGTAATGGGTTCCTGTGGGATAAGTGGGAATAATTTACAATGATTTACTACGCTGACTTGTGCTGACATATGTATTTGGATAGATTGTAGTGGTAAATAGAAGTTGCTTTTTTCATCGCTTCGCATAGAAGCCGCGTAGCGCATTTAGAAAATGGTTAGATTTTCATACATGAGGTGAAGGTTCGATTCTTGGTCTAGAATCTAAATGTTTTTTTTTTCATTTACGTTTTTTAAATAAAATTACCTACAACTACAATACCATTATCTTTCAGCATTTTTCTTTTTTTAATGCAACAATAGGTAGTCAAACAAGATATTATACACAAAAAAAGGTAAATATTAAAAACGTTCAAATAGGAAACCAATCTTAGTGATCGGTAAACAACTATAGATAGAAAGGTATAGCAGAACCCTATCAAAGATCAATAGCTGTAATCTGGACGGATGCCCAGGATGCTTAATACTCTTTGGATGGTGACGCGTTTTCGCTGACTGAGGTACGCGCCAGCCTTCTGGTCACCTGTAGCGTCGACTATCCTAGAAACTATTCTTCCGGGCATCTGGACCCTAGACCTCTACACCAAAAGGCTGTGCCTAAGACCGGTATATAACCTACCTACCTTTTGAGGAGAAGTTTCCCGTTCTGACCAGTACATGTACAGTACACGTATGTAAATTTACGTTTGTAATTACTTTCGGGGTGGTCACGAACATTGCTAAAAGTACCAAAGCATAATTCGGAAGCTTCAGCGAAAGGTAATACGTAGCGATAATAGTTTATTTCCTGATACCTATTGACTTAAGTAGTAGTCGCCATAGTTGAATCGGCTCTCCCAAACTATACCTAAATTTCTCTTTAAAAAAAAGACATAATACATTACCTGCATTAGGTACTCAAACAAGATATTATACATAAAAATAAGTAAACTATTAAAAGCTAAATAATATGAAACCAATCTTATTGATCAGTGAACCAACTACGCATAGATAGCAGAACCATATCAAAGATCAATGGCTGTCAAGGGGAGGGATGTCCAGAATGCTTTACCTACTCTTTGGATGGCAATGCCTTTTCGCTGACCGAGGTACGCGCTAGCCTTTTGGTCACTTCTAGCGTCGACTAACTTAGAAACTATTTCTTTAATAAACAGCTTCCAACTTCCGGGTATCTGGACGCCACAGGCCCATGGTCTCTACACCAAAAGGTGCAAGTACGTAGCTTTTGTATAAGACCTGCATATGATCTAGCTTACTTTTGAGGAGCGGTTTCCCGTTCTGAGCAGGAATGTAGGTACCTACATGCTAAGTACATGCACACGTATGTAAAACAATTGTAATTCCTTTCGGGGTGGTCAGGATCATTGGTACCTAAAGGTACCAATTACCTTTTTAAGCCTGCACCTGCAGTAAAACTTACTTTTAGTATAATGCTGAGGTTTTAGCGAAAGGTAATAATGATAATAGTGTATTACCCATAAAGTTACTATAGAGTGACTAACAGCTCAAAGAGCAAGATGCTATGTGTAATAGAAAGAAGTACGTGATGCGAGGCAATAGAACCGTTTTTGGGGATCTTATCGCAGGGTAAAAATTTGGTTTCTGTGATTATTTGCGAACCTAAAGTGAAATCGTAGATAATTTTGTGAAATACACTAACACTATTTTATTAAATTATCCACTATTTCACGTTAGATTGAGAATTATACAAAGAAATATAATTTTTACCCAGCCGATAATCTCCTGAAAACCTCCAAAAACGGTTTAATTTGACAACTCAAGTCAATTATTCTACTACTGTAAGGTTTAATAACTTTAATGATACAGCTACTGTACTGTAGTCGCTATAGTTGAATCGACTCTCCCAAAATATACTTTTCTCTATAAATTAATGAAAAACTTCTACACCTGTTCATCTTGACGCTTAGGTCAAGATTCAGAGACGTTTATTGAATTAGGGTCAGCGCACACCCAGCGTAAATCTGCTCGCGCATGCTCGAGCATGTTCTTTGCAGTCGCGCACACCTAGCGGCAAAATCCGCCGGCGGCAGAGGCGAAATCCGCCGGCGGCAGCGGCGGATGCTCCCGCGTTGCTACAGTTGACAGTGAATTTTGCAGTTGTGTTTACAATATTTTAAAGTAAAGACGTGCGAAGAGTAATTTTAAAGTATGGTGGACTGGGATTTGGTAATTATTGGGTTACTAGCAGAGGAAGAGGAGCAAGAAGAGCACATCAATAAAATGAAAAGAGGACGACACAAAATTGAAAGAAGAATATGGGCTGAAGCAACCTGGCAAGAAAGATGTACATTTGGGGAATACCACACCCTGTGCTACGGTTTAAAGTTCAAGGGACAGTTATTTTATGACTACTATAAAATGGAATATGAACAATTTGAAAACCTACTAAATCTGCTTCGACCTTTGAGATTTTCATTGTATTTTCAAAAAGAGTTAGATTATTATATATTTTCTGTACTAAATTGCCCTTTTCGTGCTAAAGTAGTTAAAAAATATGCTAGATTTAGTCCGAAACCGGCAGAGGTGGCAACACTTACGACGGATCGCAAGCATCGACACGGGCGTATGCTCGAACATGCTCGAGCATGCGCGAGCATGCGCGAGTATGCTCGCGACTGCTCGCGTCGCCGCGAGGAGCATACGCGAGCATACTCGAACAGACGCTGAAGGGATTTAATCACTTGCAAGCTATTTTCGACTTTATTTCAATGGGAATAGAGTTCATTATCAATTGAATCAATGAAATCTGCTCGCGCATGCTCGAACAGTTTTACGCTAGGTGTGCGCTGACCCTTAATCGTTTCCTTATCTCAAAATTCATCCATTTTCAACGATACTTGGACTTAACTCAAAACGTCTCTGTTGTGTAAGGTGAATTGGAAAAATACAAAAAAATCCTCTGTCTTTTAACCTTTTCTAGCGTTCTTCTTTTTAGCGTTCTTTAATTTAATTGTAGTATCGTTTTCATCTTAAATTCTTAATAGATGGTGTTAGTCGTATTTTTAAAGCAAATGTGCAACAATTATTAATTCCAATACCACCGACTTTTTTTGTTTTCGCTGAAAAACCTTGAAAGCATGAGCTTAAAAACTTAGTTTATTATCGCGACATTGTCGTTGAAATTTAGATTTAGCTAAAGTTTATTCATGACCTTCTTATTATCTTATCTCATTATGGGGGCTGGCATGCCAGCAACACATCGACCCACTGGTATCTCTTGTGTTTACCCCTACATATTTATTTTCTTCACCCTTAAAAAATTTGGAAAATGAGGGAGACAATAGCATTCAGGGGAAAAAACCTATAATCTCCCAGTTTTGAATAACCATCTCTCAGGACACACATATTACGTTTAGCCGCGAAAACATCGCAGTCACACAGTATTATGTATGTTCCATGGTTTCCTCCTCATCTCCGCACGCTCGGCAAATGGGATCTAGGGTGAGCTTTATCGTGCCTGTGGCGTACTGCCCGGTGAGGACTCCGATGATGGCACGAGCTTTGCTCCTGCTGTTGTTCAGTATGACCTGTGAGATTCGTGGTGTTATATTGCTGATAGTGTTGCAGACCCAATAGGCTAGACCATTCTAGCCGTGTCTTTTATCAGCCCATTCCTTAATGGCCATTCTAATGTTACATGCCGGGATTCCTAAACTTGGTTCTGACCATGATCTTAGACGAGACATGAAACAAAATCACTTGTCCACGCTGACGAAGTTGCGGGCAACAGCTAGTGTATTAATAATTTTGTGAGGAACTTTACAAAGGCTTGTTGGAACTCTCTAGACCGATGTTCGGTGTTCGATGTTCTTAGTTGGATCTTGTAGGTATTTAAGCAAACTCTCTTGTAAACTTCGATCTTGTTTTACATCGCATGGCGATGGCGCTATTGCTGGGTCAGATCGGATAGTTTAACTATCTACCTAACTACCTAATGCTACGGTCCAAAATGCGCAAATATGCGCTATCGGTAGAGATAGCATGCACACAATCGGTTCATAATGCGCGAATGTGCGGATACGTTTGCTGTCTGACGTCATCATTGACGTCATTAACTTGCGCTTACGCCGCACACGAAAAATAGGTAGTGCAGCATATGCATGTCAAATTGACAGCTTCTTCTTTCAAATTGTACAAATTGTTTAGCAGTGTATTCGTAGTTACTAATTTGGACCGACCGGTAAAGCGTGTGCATAGCGTTTGCACTATTGACATAATTCGAACCGTAGCATATAATTCATCTACAATACACAGAAAAAAAATTCACAGATTTCATGCCTCACACGACTATCGAGCACATTGGACATGAATCTACGGAATTCGAAAAAATATTGTCTCAAAAATTTAGGCTCTTTGTAGCTGACTAAATTTTCCAGAGGGGTTTTGCTCAAATTTTTGATAATTATTCTTCGTTTCCAAAATATCGTGCGCCAAAATGAAAAATTCGGATTGCTTTTTTTTCTCTATTTCGGCTATAACTTTTTCGTTGTTGACTTTCTCCAATAATTCTTTTTGCACCTTACAGCTTTTGTGAATACGCGTCTTTTGAGCCTTTTTTGAAGCTTTTTTTTCTTTCTGTCTGTAAAGAACACACGTACAAAACTTAAATGTGATTTTTTTATTCTCTTTCTATTTTTGTGCTGGTTGTTTAGGCTAATCAATAAATCGCAGATAAAGTCGGAGTCAAAATGTTGTTCAAAATAATATGTATAAATAATTCATAGACCTTTACCATTCCAATTTTCATTAATATACCATGTCCTTGGCCACGAAATGGTTACATCTATACAAAGTCAAGCCAAGTTGTCTATCTTTCGGAAACTTACAAACACTTGCCTTTTAACCTTCAGCCTTGCAAACAAAGCAATCTAAGATATTGGGCAAGCCTTAATATTTGTAACCATGAATGAAATATGAGACGATCACCAAACTTCTTGAACTTACCAGCCAAAAAGACGCGCTAAACCCAACCTTATTTTAAGAGTGATAAAGTGTTACCAGCAGCAAACCCTTTGCAAGCCAGAAATGTACGGTAATGTTTAGGCATTCGACCCCCAATCCAGTGGATGGTCGGAAGTGGCCCCACTCGATCTGGCCGGGAGCGTTCGTTTTAGAAATCGTATCGTTTCTCAGAATTGATTAGTGCGTTTCGAAGAGATGATCCTAAAAAAATCAGGTCAAGTGTAAGGGTTGAATACGGAATAACTGAAGCCTTCTTTCTAGGTATACAGGGTGTAAAAAAACCCTGTTTGAGCCTTAAAAGGTAGCTTCAGACCGTCAACCTGAACAACTTTCTCTATGGGACCAATATCACAAAATCTCGAAAAAAAGTCAGAAGGTATTCTTGGTCTTATCGTATGGGCAGGTGGTGTCAGAGTTTTTTCAGACCGCCTTACGGCCTCTGACGTGGTTTTTATGTAACGACTACCAGAGATAGTAGCCGGGACCAACAGCTTAACGTGCCATCCGAAGCACGGAATCATCATTCTTTTCAGACAATCACAGGTGATTCAGCCTGCAATATCCTAACCAACTGGGGAAAAATGCACAAAGTGACATAAAACTTGGTGTCCCCCATGGGAATCGAACCCACGACCTCCGTGTCGAGAGCCTATGCTCTTAACCATAAGACCACGGAGGCAGTTCACGTCACTATGTGACGCTTAGTGAATTGCGCACCTGATCATGGTTGAAATCCAATGTCCATTAAGATGTGCAGAATTTGGTATTGCGCTATTACTCGGTTTACCTACTTTCTGTTTGATTGACTGAGGTGACTAATCAAAGGTGATCGAGATACAACCTCATCCTGCTGTCCAATGATAGCGCGATACTGGTTTGGAAGCGATTGTTAGCGTTGATGCGTTAACGGGTCATTGACGACCAAACGTTCGAAATTCGCAAACGTACATCGCTATTCCGTATTTTAGAACTAACATAGGTACGTCGCGAACAAAATATTTCGCAGATCCGATATTCTTAGTTACCACGAAAATCCACCACCACCAGTGCCGGATTAAGCCTGCGTGAGGCCCGTAGCAAAAGCGATCAAGAGGCCCTTGGCACGGACATACCAATGAATTTTCCCAAGGGGGCCCAGACCGCCCAGATTTTATTGCAACGACCTTTTAGGATTTACCTTTTAGGTAAATAAAATCTAAAACCTGGAGCAAGACTAAGATTTTACTACAATATGAAAAGATGTTTGAAATGGTTACGATCTAAACCATAGAACGAGCGAAGCGAGCTCGAGATTTCACTTAATTCTGGAGCTAGCAAAGTGAGCTTGAGATTACCAGCAGATAAAGTTTAAATTATAGTTGAACATTTTGATGCAACTATTTTCTTTTTAGTAAGAATTGTGGCTACATTGATTGGAAAAAATATTTTCACACTTCAATCTAATCTAAATACTTTTTATGGCCAGAAAAAGTTGGTGCGCGACTGCGCGGTGCCGCAAATGCGCGGCGCCGCGCCCGTAGCATTTGCTACTTTTTCTATGTGGCTAGGCCGGCACTGATCACTACCAGTGTCACCCAGTGTGAATAGTGGAGGTTAGAGTGGTAATCTTTTTGTCAGAATCATTTCAAGCCGAATAGGCCACCAAATATCCTATTCCAAAGTATACAATACCATAAATATGTTAATGTAACCATAATTATATGCTAGGAGAGCATGATCTACAGAGACCATACAAAGCGGAAACGGCGTCCAAATAGTCGAGCGCTAAGTTAACAAATGGGATTGGCCGTGGCTCGCATCACACTGCTACTGAGATTGGTACAAGTTATAAGATTATAGCAATACGGATGCAGAGACGGATGGGGAATTGGGTAATCAGAGCTTTAGAATGGAGACTACAAACTAGCAGGCGTAGTAGGGGACGTCCTCAGCCACTGGACCGACAACCTGAGATATCTGTCTGAAAGCAAGAAGGATGTAACATTTGTGAGCTCATCGATGTTTTTGACAGCGATGTGACAAGAGAATTGCACTCCATTGTCACAGTATAATGCTATTATACAGTATTATACAGCAAGGACACTCCCTTCCTCCCACCAACTTTTTACCTCACCCCCTCTATCGCCCTCTGGTTACCTCGCACTGGTACTAAATAATAATTAAATAACAACAACTTATCATAAAACATAAAAGCCGATAAATAAAATAAATAAATAAAATAAATAACGCTTACAGGCACATACATTGTAATGATCCCAAGAAAGCACTATTGATAGGCTGTTTATTATGGAAACCATACAACAACGGCACAAACATATAAACATCCATGACCGAACCGGGATTCGAACCTAGGACCCTGGTTTGGCAGTCCGGCGTGGTAACCATTACACCAACCGGGTCGCCGATGATCATACTAAACCTAAAAATTACAAATAATACACACACTCCAGAGCGTCGCCGCAAAACATGGTGCCCCACAGGCTAGCAGCATTCCCCCTCTGGATGGTGAGGCTGATTCTTTGTGCTAGGAAGCTCCCAGCTTTGCGGTCACCAGGAGTCTCATTAAGACGCCCCGATAGGTCTGCAAGAAATGCTTTGGCCTCTGGGCCCCAAGGACCCAGCGTCTGGTTACTTGTTACCTAAGAAGAAGACTTAAAGTTCAATTTCTTTGGTTTCGCATGTGCTCACGTCATCTTGTCAAATTAAATTTTTTGTATGCAGTGTCCGGGTTGTGCCATTGCTTAGGCGCCGCTAAAACCGCTATCGCTCAACAATCACACCCACACAGCGAACGCTGGCTTTTCACGCACATTCAACAATTCAAGTGATTTATTCAGGCTGTAAACCAAACTGGGACGTCGCGAGCTATAGCTGTTACTGCCAAGCTGAATTATCCCCTCAGTAAACACACTAAGAGCTGTTTTTGTTTATCTCAATTATGTTTTTGTATCGTAGTTTTGGATAGAATTAAAGCTTAGGAAGTTTTATTCTGGGTAAAATGGGATTTAGGTTCTTGTATTTATCTAAATTGTAGTTTTTTGTATAATTTAGCTATTTATCTTCCTTATTTTAGCACCAAATTCACTTCATATTACCTTGCATCAGAAAATGCATCCTTTTAATTAATATTCGAGTTTCTTTAAAGAACATCGGTGGCGCGTTGCGGAGAGATATGGACACCCAATTATGGAGGTCCAGGTTCGAATCCGCACGGAAAACATGCCATGTACCAATGAGTTTTTCTAACTTATGTACGTAATATCGACTGCTCTCAAACGGTGAAGGAAAACATCGTGAGGAAACCTGCATACACTGAAGAAATTCTGATGTGTATGGGAAGTCTACCAATCCGCATTGGGCACGCGTGGTGGACTAATGCCCATACACCCTCCCTGAGGGTAGGCCTGTGCCCTGCAGTGGGACGTTTATAGGCTGATGATGATGATACGAGTTTCTTTGTCAATCCTTTACGTTTTTCGCGGCTAAATACCACGACACAAGTGTTTGTCAAGACAAACCACGACAAATTGATTTTTATGACGAGATTAAAACGAGAAAAATGTTTGGACCTCCCATAGAAAATCGAACGGCTGATCCGCACTTTTGAATGAAAAGTCCAATAAAATTCTCCTTAGGGAATGTTGTCAGAATACACCCTTAAAGTTATGTTAGTAAATTAAAAATTAGTAATATACAGGGTGTTACGGTAAACAGTTGCATTACTTTAAGCTTTAAGGGGTGATTAATGGGGGGGGGGCATAATGCTGAACAACATTCCCTAAGAGACCTGTAAGAAATTCGATAAAACAAAAATCTACTTTTCATACAAACGTTTCTATCAGCTGATTGCATATAATAGAGGGTGTAACAAAACACCCTAGTAATACTTAAGGTGGTGCTTCAGACCATCAAACTGAACAACTTTCACTATGGAGCCAACGTCGAGAAAAAAAAAAAAACCAGCTGTCCCATACATTTTAGTCGAGTCGATACGAAGTTTTGTATGGGACAGCTGTGAATTGTGGTGAGGGGGCGTAATTGAAATACTGCTATGTTATATCCATTGTATATTCACTGTCAGACTTTCTACCTTCTTCTACCACTTCTACCACTCTACTACATCTTATATACTAAACTAATAACTATCACAGAACATGCTTATCTTTACTTAACATTATCTTATTCTAGAACGCTGCCTATCTACCTATGCCACTATCATAAATCCTTATCCTTATCTAAACATGCTCTTAACTTACATACTAGCACGCACATCGCGTGCTCTCTCCACCACATCTCCCCTCTTTTGGGAAAAAAAAATTTTGAATACATGCCAAAAATTTTTTTTTATATCTTACTAAACACTTTTCTTTAAAACATTCGCCTGCAAAAACTTTTCAACAATTTCTCAAACTTTAAAACTTCAAAAAGACAACTTACATTATCCTAAACAACTTCCATATTACTTACTTACTTACTTAGTCCTTACTTATTACATTAGTTTGTCCCCATTTGTAATTAAAAACCCTTTTATTTTTCCCCATATTAAGTAAACACATCACATGGATACAAACAAACAGATCATAAGTTAAAAAAAAAAAACATAATTACCAAAAACAACGAAAACAGTTTAAAAAAAAAACACCAAGTATGAAATTGCTTACGACTAGGTACATCCTCTCCTTGATAGCAGGTGACAAACGTTTCTATCAGCTGATTGCATATAATAGAGGGTGTAACAAAACACCCTAGTAATACTTAAGGTGGTGCTTCAGACCATCAAACTGAACAACTTTCACTATGGAGCCAACGTCGAGAAAAAAAAAAAAACCAGCTGTCCCATACATTTTAGTCGAGTCGATACGAAGTTTTGTATGGGACAGCTGATTTTTTTTATTTTTTCTCGACGTTGGCTCCATAGTGAAAGTTGTTCAGTTTGATGGTCTGAAGCACCACCTTAAGTATTACTAGGGTGTTTTGTTACACCCTGTATAATTGTTTTTTTTAGAATTTCACTTGGTTTCTTAAGGAAAGTTGTTCAGTATCATGGGTACAATTACCCCTCAAACTTAATGTAACTGTTTACCCTAACACCATGTATAGCTTCTAGACCTCACCACAACATTACAAGTTATCATTTTCTTCCATTGAAAAAGTTTTCCAACCAACCTTTCATTCTCAGATTGCACTCGTGTTATTCCACTTCGACCTTTGCTTTTCGAAACATACAATATTAAACATAATAAAACGTACACGGGAACGCCTACGTCATAAAGTGAATAATAAAAAAAAGTAAAATGAAGGCATCACCTTGTTAATGTTTCAGTACAATCACTGAAGACTCAGTTATTCATGACGTGACGAGGTCGCTACGTGGACGTAGGAAGGGTATGGAGATACTCCTTGTAGTGTAAAGATATTATTATCTACATATATACATACAGATAAATAGATACATAAATATATAAGTAAAACTATCAGCTATATTATACTAGGTACTTACCTTTAGTCTGTCGTCTCGGGCGATGTCAGCGCGCGGGGAGCGAGGCGGGAGGGGGTAGTCTCTCACCGACCGTCGTGGAGTAAAGACGCGTGGCTTAGCTAGCGAGCCGATATTATAAACCATCACGTGTGAAGTGTGACGACCCGGTTGGTGTAATGGTTACCACGCCGGACTGCCAAACCTGGGTTCGAATCCCGGTTCGGTCATGGATGTTTATATGTTTGTGCCGTCGTTGTATGGTTTCCATAATAAACAGCCTATAAATAGTGCTTTCTTGGGATCATTACAATGTATGTGCCTGTGAGCGTTATTTATTTATTATTTATTATTTATAAGTGTATACCTAAATAGACTATCCTTCTAGTGACAGATTGTGCATTTAACACTCCTTATAATACAGGTACTCAATTCCTAAGGCATCGTCCTAATAGAACGCGAATGCGCGATCATCGCGCGAGCAAGCGATGCGACCATCGCGTGTTCGCGCGATGGCAAAAACTTGGTGTCCTATCATCGCGCAAATTGATGACGCGAGCGAGCGAGCGACCGTGGACTAGGGCAGTGGTACGGTCGATAAAAACAACCATGGACGCAATTATCGCGCAAATTTCAATTAGGACACCTATTCGAATTCAATATTATGATCGCGCGTTCGTACGAACTAAGTTCGCGCGAATAGATTTACAAACATTTGATTTGAATCGCGCGACCGCGTCGTGCGATTGTCAGTGTCAGGACCTTAGATCAAAGTAAAATGAATGGATAGGCCCAAAGCGCTTCAAGTTGAAGCACGCAAAACTAGGGCACTTCAATACAAATTAGGGTAACTGTCAATTGTTTTGCCTCATTTTTCTGGTTTAAAAATGTTCGCGTAAGGCCTGTCCATTCTTGTTTACTAATGTCATTGGTTAGGACACCTATTAGAGTTCAACGCGTTCGTACGAGTAAAATACGCGCGAACCTACGATGATCGCACATTCGCGTTCTATTAGGACGATGCCTAAGAAATGTGGTAAAAAATTCTCAATGGTGAAATGTGGTTTCAATTTTTTTAGCCGTCTGCCGACGACACACTGGCTGGCTTTTTTCACTGGCTCTCACGAATTAAGTGGTAGTCAACTTCGTGTACCCAATGCGATTTAGTTGTCAAGTTAGTTGAAAAATTTTATGAATGTCATTTCGGATTTTAATAGCAAAGTAATCTTTTTTTAGAAAGTGTTTCATATTCCCTGGAACTAAATGAACTAAATGAATTGAAAAACAGCTGTTATCAAACGGTGAAGGAAAGCGTTCGGGAAGAAATTCTGATGCGAAATGAGAAAATTTATAGTTAAGTAAAATTTTTCGATATTTATTCAATATTCACTGTTTTTTCAATCAGAACCAGCAGTGATAACTGTGTACGATAGAGGCAAATGATAAAAACTACTCGTAATACCATGTTCTTTTTCACAAAAATATGTAATAAAGTTGGACCAAATTACACATAAATGCCAACTTTCATCGAAATCGGTTAACTTGGTGAAGAGTTCACTGGGAACCTACACCATCATGATACTGGACTTTTTTATATTAAAATATCAAGTGATCATCACCAGAAACAATCCTACCTCTTGACTGTACTATAAAAATTCTCCAGCCTACCAAGAGCCGCGAATCCACAGCTTATTATAAAAACCTCTGATATCTGCGAAGCTCAACTTAATCTGGTTGTGTTATGTAGACTTTTGGGTCAGTAAGATATAAGTTACGTATGAGATTTGTTTCATGTTCAAAGGCCTGAAAGCAAAAAGAAAGGTCAAATGGAACCAAAATAGAAAAGTTATAATGACTTTTAGGAAACAGAATAGAAAATCCACTATTTTTCCTCTAAGCTCGAGAACAATGGTACCGATTCGGACTGTACCACGACTTAACTTAACTAAATTTATTCCTGTCACTTTCTAAAATAAGATTAAGAAAAGAGACAGAAAATCAACAGCTGACTTTAGTGCTATCAAAGTGACGTTACACACCCAAAATAAGATGCCATCATAATGTACGCCATCTTATTTAAAGCGTTTTTGGGCGTGTAACGTCACTTTGACAGCACTAAAGTCAGCTGATGGTTTTCTGTCTCTTTTCTTAATCCTATTTTAGAAAGTGACAGGAATACATTTAGTTAAGTTAAGTCGTGGCACAGTCAGAATCATTCATTCTTTATTTATTATAATATCTCGGAATATCTAGTTGGGAGCATAAGCTTATTGCTTTCGTACAAACTCTAGAATTTTTAAAGAAATTATCAAAAAGTTATATCGTAACAAACTGTAAAGTCTTTTGCATTCTCAAATATTATCAAATTAAAGATTTAAAAAATTGTTTCGAACGGGATTTGATCCCGCTACCTACCAAACGGGCTGCTTTCGTCCGTTCCCCGGATCGGAAGGTTACAGGTTCAAAGTACCGTCCGAGACTTTTTATACAGGGTGTTAGGGTAAACAGTTGCATTACTTTAAGGGGTGATTGTACCCATGATACTGAACAACTTTCCCTAAGAAACCTATAGGTAATTAGCAAATATTTTTTTTTTACTTTTGATACAAACATTCGATCAGCTTATTGCATTTAGTATGGAAATTCCAATTTTTTTTCCAATGTACCTGAGGTTCTGATCTCTCCAATAGGATTAATTAGCGTGAGTATACAGGGTGTAACATAAAATAGGACAGCTACTTAAAGGGGTGCTTTAGACCGTCAAACTGAACAACTTTCTCTATGGGACCAATATCGAAATCGCGAAAAAAAAACTGCTGTCCCATACATTTCAGTCGACTTATGCTTGCACTTTTGTATGGGACAGCTGATTTTTTTTTGCGATTTCAGTGTTGGTCCCATAGTCAAAGTTGTTCAGTTTGATGGTCTAAAGCACACGTTTAAGTAACTGTCCTATTTTATTATACACCCTGTATTATTAATGTACATGTCTTTGTTAGCGAAAATATTAATATAATTTGTTTCGATTCCAACATAATAAAAGCGTATCGCCCGCAGCAGTTGCACGACACGACATCCATCACATAACAAAACGTAATAAGTAATTCCCAAATAATAAAAATAACTAACTAAATGAACTAATATTTATTTACCGAATAAACATGGCCGAACAGAAGCCTATTAGGAAAATACTAATTAACTTAGGTATTATAAGGGATAACATGATAGAGTAGCATAAGCATATGCTAACGACTATATTCCTCTAGGGGGTAGTCAGAGATATTCTGAAACTTCAGAACATCCACGTTTCACTAGTAGTACCGAAACTCTGTCCAGTGTGAGCCCGTCGCCGTCGCCACTTGTAATGGGCGGTAAATACCTCAATGCCTCGAAATTTAAGCATGCAGGTTTCCTCACGATGTTTTCCTTCACCGAAAAGCCAGTGGTGTTACAAATCGTACATAAATTCCGAAAAACTCATTGGTACGAGTCGGCAAGGAGTGCGATTGTTGAATCTCATTCGCTGAGTTCAGCAGTTGAAAATGTCAAAATTACTGTGAAGATACGCATCTTTCTACTGCTGATTTGACTTTCAAAAATCGCACTCCTGAAGTATGATTTTTGAAAGTGAAATCAGCAGTAGAAAGATGCATATCTCCACACTAATTTTGAGATTTTCAATTGCTGAACTCAGCGAATGAGATTCAAAAATCGCACTCCTGGACGGGGATCGAACCATCACCTCCTGCACGGCAGGCAAGGTTACTCGCCACTGGACCACCACGGTTTTCACAAGATGGAGTAAACTGTATTTATTGCCTTTTATCGCAATATACAGGGATTATATTACCATTTCCTTTTTCTAGCCTAGAATGGACGACCTCATTTCTTCCCTGCGGTGAGGTGTAATGTGACGAAGGAATAAGGTTACTTATGCAATGTTTTTATGTAAGGCTAGCCTCCTATCACCACCTTGACACTTCATTCCATTCTGAAAACTAATATACAGGGTGTTAGGGTTGTACTACTTACTTCAAGAAGTGATTGTACTAATGATAATGAACAACTTTCTCAATGAAACCTATAGTGTAAATGCAATCAGCTAATCAAAAGTTTGTATGAAAAGTCGATTTTTTTGCGAATTTTCTATAGGTTTCTTAGGGAAAGTTGTTTAGTATCATGGGTACAATCACCCCTTAAAGTAATGCAACTGCTTCAGACCATTAAACTGAAAAACTTTATTTATGGAAACAAGTGAGCCGACATCGAAATCGCGAAAAAAATATAGTTGTTACTAAAAAGTGACTACTCGACCCAAAATGCCTGCAGATTTTTCAAGCGATTTCGATACACGCTCCATAATGCAACTATAACTAACATCCTGTATAAGCTATCATAGGCACAGTATAAGCACAGATATAAGAAAGAGTACCTATGTTTCATACACTACGGACACTTCCCGCCAAAAACCGAACAACTCACCCAAAGACTACAGTTTAATATGAACCCACCAACCAACCAATTTTAACCTCTTACCCTCTTGGGAGGAAGCGTGGCAGAAAATGTAGGCAACAGTGTATTCCTGTCTCGCTTGCACTCACTCGGCATCGCACATGGTTGCCTCTTCTTGTTAGCTTTTCCCATTTGTATGAAGTGACAGTTAAGTGTCCAAAGTATGCATTATGTGAAAGGGATTAGGAAAGTTCCTGACCACCCCGTAGGGACTGTGGTAATAAGTTTATGTAAGTATTACTAACTATCAATGAGGAACTTTGAACGCGAAAAAAATGCTACTCAAAAATATTGACATGCTCTACGAATCGGATTTTTGGTCGTTATTTCATAAAAATTGATCAAATTGAAAAAAAATTATCAAAAAATTACAGTCGGTAAAAATACAGAGTTTAGAGGAGACCTTTACTGCAGTGGGATAACAAGGGTTAAAGAAAAACCAAGATCAAAGGAAAAAATTGGCTGACATAACCTCAGGGTTAAAATAAAAGCTCAAAAAAAATAAATTATGTGATTTTATTACAGATGAAACTGTTTAATCTCGTTAGCTAAGGTTATTTAAAACCAAAATGCACGTGAATCAAAAACCAGTATTTATTTAACGTTTTTTATTCAACATAAAAAGTTAATTAGTCTAGACTTAAACATAATTAAAATGAATATAAGATACTTATTATAATTATTATAATACACTTACGTAAAGAAACAGTGTAATAATATTTCAAAAACATAAAGTACCTTACAATTTACAGCAAAACAATAAAATTACAATAAAAACTTAACAAAAGCGTCTCTATAAACTTTATGATGGGAAGTGATAAAGATAATTAATTCCTCATTATACATTATTTGATGATCATGATGACCACACGACAGTCAACAAACAATTTGCGCCAACTGTTCTATGTTTAGAACTCAAAGAGAACAATTCTTTCAAAAGATACCGCAAGAACCCGTCCAAAAAAAACGTAGAAAATCCAAGGACAAAAAAGCCAAAAAAGGAACTTAACACGCGCAATCTGTTCGATAATATCCAAAAAGACTACCACCACTCTATTAAACCGCTATACGCGCAACATTACCTGTGCATTTTGAGCAAACCTTTCATATGATAAACAGTTTTGTCATCTTACCATACCTACTCGCTTATTTGTGCAAATTTGAGTTTCTGTAAATAAACTTGTACATCAAGACGGAGAATACGAATTAATCGAACCTAACCAACGATCTTAGCTAAGTTGGTAAAATCTGGCCATCCTTCGTCTGTGTCGTTGTTGGAAGCACCAAATTTCTTCTCCACTTTTATTTCTTTTGAACTTTCACTTTTTGGCATTGGTTCACCGCGATTCAGCCGTTGGTACCTGAAAAAAAATTTCAGTTTGTTTATACTGCGGATAAAAGTGGTAGGACCAAATGGGGGACTTCATTAAAACATGCCAGGTCAAACGATTCTGAAACCGACGAGGATGTATGAATCTAAATTAAGCAAGATAAGATTCCTCTGAGAGTACTTCCGGAAAAAAGTGTAACTAGTCTAGATCATTTAATAAAAGCATAACCATAAATTATTATAACTAATCCCCGAGTCAGCTGAGCTATGTTCTAAATACAGGGTGTAAAGAAAATTATCATTCACCTTTAAACCACATACTCTACCCATCAAACTGAACAACTTTTACTATGGGAGCAAATCTGTCAAAACAACAGCTGTTCCATACTAAACTGCAATATTTACCTACTCTACATGTTTGCTCCCATAGCTAAAGTTGTTCAGTTTGATGGGTAGAGTATGTGGTTTAAAGGTTAATGATAATTTTCCTTACAACCTGTAGACTATTTTTAGAATATCCAGATTTTACTAACTGTGCCCAAACACCGCTTATTATTGTGACTGATAGTCAGCTGAGCGATGGACTTTAAATGGATAGTGGAGGTTTCGAAATTTAAACATGTAAGTAGGTTTCCATTACGATATCCTTCACCGAAAGGCAAGGGAAGAAAGAAGGAAGAAAGAGTAATAGAAGAAGTGTAAATGAATAACTGTAGTTTTTGTCAGTATGATCGATGAATCGGTTCTAAAATATGATAAAATTAGAAATGTCGAGGACTACCTTAACACCTGGCCAGGGAAAAGGCGAGCTGCGGCGCGAATTGCGATTTAAGAATTCACTGCCTACGCGCCGCTGCGTGCTTGCGTAATAGTAGGGACATAACGCTCAGTGTATTCTAAAATCGTATTTCGCGCATTATACCAAAGTAAAATGAATGGACAGGCCTTACGCAAACATTTCAAACCAGAAAAATGAGGCAAAACAATTGACAGTTTTACTTCGAATTTGTACCGAGATGACAGACCAAGTTCCCTAGTTTGTATTGAGGTGCCCTAGTTTTGCGTGCTTCAACGCCTATCCATTCATTTTACTTTGATTACGCGCTGCCGTTCGCCCTGTACCACCAACCGACTGATTACTTCACTACCCACCGTTGTAATATGAACAGACCTTGAGGCAGGGTAGTCTAAATAAGCCATAAGGCTCAACCTACATTATTCACATCACTAAAGTCGTCCGCACACGTCCGGTTTGGTAACATCCGGAATGTAGTAGGCTAGTAAGGCAAGCCAAAATTGAATTCTGCTAAAATAATGGACTGGACCGAAAAGCTAAGAAAATTTTATAGAATATGTTGTTCTAATAAACGTTCACCTCTGGAGCGTTTAGTTTGTAAGTTGTAGCTACAGAAAATCGTACTAAAAATCATCTCTAATATTTAAATTACTTACTACTCTGCATTTCCACGTTTGGTAATATTACGAAAATAAACGTAATAATTTACGTAAAAAAGTATTGTTTTCTAAGAATGAACTACTTTGCTCCCTAAATATGAAAACAATAATAGTTGACAGTATCTACCACTATACCTGCATTTTGATCCAAGTTTCTTACTTACCGACGACCTGGTGAAGGCGGCGGGAACCCGTCGGATGAGGGGAGCGCGGGACCTGTCGTTATGGCGGTCCTTGGGGGAGGCCGATGTCCAGCAGTGGACGTCCATCGGCTGAGATGATGATAATGATAATACTTACTTGACGACTAACTCCAAGATCTCATGCTGCATTCTCAACCTCAGATCTCTAGTCAAGTTCTTCATGATGTTCCCAACGTACTGCCCAAAAACAAAGTCTTCGTTCACATTATGCGTCAGGAACTCCCGTCCCAATTGCGTCAGAACATCCTTGACAAGGTTTGTGGCACCTAAAATAATAAGAAATGATAAAAACTGTCAATAAAAACAAGAATGAAGAAATTCGCCACAGTTCCATCGAAGTAAATGAATGAGGGATGTAAATGTGTTATTTTTTAGTGTTCCGTACCCAAAGGGCGAAAACGGCACTCTATTACTAAGCCTACGTTGTCTGTCTGTCCATCCGTCCGTCTTACCTATTTAGGGTTGTATCTTTTGAACCGTAATAGCTAGACAGTTAAAATTTTCACAGAATATGCATTATTACAGCGGATTCGTTATCAAATAATAAAAATGTCAAAAAGATAAAAATTAAGGGATGTCCTCATACAAGAAACTAGTATTTATCAACGTTTTTTCCTTTCGCTCTATCATAAAAACGGTAATACAATACAAGCGTCAAACTTTCTGTGATTATAGAACAAACTCTACAATATAACAAAAAATCAGACACTACTGTAGCGAGTGGCGGCCACCGGCTACACGTGTGCGGGCGCGTCTAACAAATATATGAAAAAGTGTGTTAAGTCGCGGTCGCTGGCCACCGGTGGCTGTGGTCGGTGGCCCGTTTGCGCCTAGCCTTATACTGTGACATAATGTATGAACGGTAGTTAAAAACAACACTTTAATAACCTTGGGTACTGTTGCTGTTGTTTTGAACTGGAGCTTTGGGTGGGTGTTTCCAGTTGATTTTGTCGTATTTCGGGCGCATTGGTGGAGGGCCGATGGCGACGGAGACCACTTCCTCGTTATCCATGTCGTCTTCTTGGAGGGGCGTTAGGTGGCCTGATGGCTGAAATTATCAGATCTGTTTTTAGAGAAAGATGTGGATTGAAAGAGGATATAGTAACAAGGATTGAAAAGGGAATGCTGGGATGGTTTGTTCATGTGGAAAGAATGAGTGATAGCAGAATGACGAATGAAATATATAAAGCGAGTGTGAATGGGACAGTCGAAAGGGGTCGCCCTAGACGCACGTATGCGGACCAAATTGGCAGCGTACTTAAGGGGCGTCCGCCCGGTTTTGAGTAACTTTGTAACCATTTTATACATTAACCATGGCACTTTTTAAGCAGAAAACAAAACTGAACAATCTACAGGATATGAGAAGTGATGTGGTTTTTCTCGAAATCTAATCAGATTAAATGTACCCGAAACCGACGAGCGTGTATGAAGCGACTTATGACTGTGGAAGAGGTGAAAGAGGTGTGTCAGGATCGTAGCCGACGGCGATCTATTGTCTCTGCCTACCCTCATGGGACACATGCGTGAATACACCCCTGTTTGTTTTAAGTACCTTGCGAGGACCCTGCCCAAACCTGGCCATCCGAGGACCTCTCAAAAAAGGTACTTAGCAATGAAGCACGTCATTATAACCCAGATGAATAAATTGCAAATTGAATTCTAAGCCTGACCAGTATGGTTCGAAACTGCTATCTCTATCTTTTTTGACCTGACTTTTCATGACCAACACGAGGACTCAAAATACACAAGTTAACAAGACTTACGGTATACAAAGCGAGGACGGTGTGTTAAACCATCCGAGGACCTCACCGACCTGCTCAGAGACGCCCATCTGAGGACGTTTTTCTTACACAGATACTGGCGCCAAGTACTATTCGAGGACGTTGTGCTAGACAAACCATTACCAAATCGAGGACGTTTTTCCGAGCACAGCTTGTACAAAGCGAGGACATGAGATGTTGTGTTAAATCATCCGAGGACCTCGCTGACCTGCCTAGAGACGCCCATCTGAGGACGTTGTTTAGACCTACCATTAACAAACTGAGGACGTTTTTCCGAGTGTACACGGGGACATTAGACGGTGTGTTAAGCCATTCGAGGACCTCATCGACCTTCCCAAACGTCCATCAGCTCAGTGGACATTTTACTAACACAGAAATCTGCGCAAAACTAGAGGACAAAGATTATAATTTATAAGATTCAGAAATTTGCTGATACTATTTTAAGAGGATTATAAATAAGACCATCAAACTGAGCAAATTTCTCTATGGGATAATGGGACCAATGTCAAAATCGCGAAAAAAATATCAGCTACTAGTTGTTAATAATAATATGTAGCCTATGTGTTATTCTGGGCTATGAATGAACTGTCCATATGCCAAGTTTCATCGAAATCGGTCCAGCCGTTTTAGCGTGAAAGAGTAACAAACATCCATACATACAAACTTTCGCGTTTAAAATATTAGTAGGATTTCAATGCAAAACAACACACATACTATACCTAGACCTACTCAATTCCGAATGTATGGGACAAGTGACTTTTCTTCGCGATTTCGATGTTGGTTCCAAAGAAAAGAACAAATTTTCCAAAGCTATCAAGTATACCGCAAAGACTCATATTAAGGGGGGTTCGGGAAAAATGGGATAAAGGGAATAGGGCGATGAATCGAAGGTGGGTCCGATTTCGATATTGGTCCCATAGACAAAGTTTGTTGTAAGCGTGGAAAAAAGTCGATGGTGGCGCCCTCTACTTCACACACTTCCTCACTCTCCAACCTGACTCCCCATGACTAAACCGAGGACTTTTCCTCGTCCTCGCTTTGAAAAGGTCCTCGGATGTTGCTTGTGTATTCAGGTGCGAGTCCTCGGATAGTACTTAAAACAAACAGACCCCCACACACACCTAGGTACACACTAGGTGTGTGGGGGTCTATTTGTAAGTACTATCTGAGGACTCGCACCTGAATACACAAGGAACATCCGAGGACCTTTTCAAAGCGGATGACTGAACCGAGGACTTTGTCAGATTTCCTTGTTACAAGTACAGAAAGGTTCAAATAGCACAATAAAGACCATTATGTGGTCAGGCCGATCCGAGGACCCACAACAAAGTCCTCGCTTTGAAAAGGTCCTCGGATGTTCCTTGTGTATTCAGGTGCGAGTCCTCGGATGGTACTTGAAACAAATAGACCCCTACACACACACACACACACACCTTCACACATATACTTACCTACCTACCCACCCAACTACCTGCGTGCGTACGTACGCACGCACATAATTATACAACGTGCTAATGAATTAACGCAAAACTGGAAAATGGTTTGTTTAGAATCGAATTATCATTGTTTCAACATAGGTTTTTTTTTTTGAAAATATCAAATAATCTATTTGAAAAATTTAAAATTTACTGAACCCGATGTTCACCCACCCCACGGGCACCCTCACCCTCATCATCATCTCAGCCGATGGACGTCCACTGCTGGACATAGGCCTCCCCCAAGGATCGCCATAACGACCGGTCCTGCGCTGCCCTCATCCAACGTTTTCCCGCCGCCTTCACCAGGTCGTCGGTCCACCGTGTGAGGGGCCTACCCACGCTGCGCTTTCCGGTACGCGGTCGCCACTCGAGAACTTTTTGGCCCCAACGGCCATCGGTTCTGCGAGCAATGTCCCTCACCCTACTTACCACCAAAACAAGATCATTAAAATGTATCCATGAGTACGTCAGCGCTTTAATTCATTGCTGAAATGATAACAAATCATTTCTGCCTCAAAACTTAAAATGCGAATAACATAAAATTGTAAGTATCAAAATAATGAAATTATTGTTTCAATCTAATTATTTTGTTATAAATCAGTTGGGGTGTATGAGCTTTTGCGCTTATTCATTAACACGTTGTATAAGGTCCTTCTTAATATGCTGGCTGGCTGACACTTTTTTAAGGGGAGGATCAGACCGTACAACTAAACAACTTTCTCTATGGCACCGACATCGAAATCGCGAAAAAATCTACTCTTCCATACAAAACCGCAAATCTACTCGAGCCTAATGTATGGGACAGCTGTTTTTTTCGCCATTTTGATATTGGTCCCATGGAGAAAGTTGTTTAGTTTGATGGTCTGATCATCCCCTAAAAAAAGTATCAGCTGCGTGACATTTTTGAACGATTTCAGCAGGTTAATAATTATTTGTTTTGTTTGTTAATGAATTTGGTACCTTAGGGTTGGGACTCGAATTTAATATTCACCGATCATACGACTGCCTTGGATAGGTTGATGCAGGGGGTTCTCAAGAAGGTCTTAAATTTGTCCTATGGACGAGCGTATTTGGTCTCAGTCTTTTCTTCCAATACGTTTTGGTGGTTTAGGAATCAGGAAGGAGTCCGGTATCGCTCCGGTACTTTGTGTGCGACGTCTTCATGGAACTATTATTGACCCATATCTGGGTACCGTGGAAGTGACGCAATTGTCAGACGCAGAGTCTGCTTTGCGTGAGATGTGTCCAAACAGTGAGCCTCCGGAAAATCGTGCTTCTCAGAAAAAGTGGGATGAGTCTCAGTAAGTTAAGGTATACCAGGATTTACTAGACTGCAGCACAAGCTTGCGGGACCGGGCCCGTCTTTTAGCAGTTGTTGAGGGTGAATCTGGTATGTGGTTGCAGGCCTGTTCATCGGCCAATGTGGGGACTTTACCGGACAAGACCACTTTGACCTTGGCCGTCTGTTTGAGACTGGGGGCTAGATCGGTTCATCCGTATGTTTGCCAGTATGGTAAGGGTGTTGGACAGCTCGGTCAACAACTTCGAATGTGCCTGCGGTACGTGAGCGACGGCTCACCAGGCATTATACGTAATTATGGAAAACCTCCTGACAAAGCCCTACGGCTTTGGAAGTTGGGAAGGTCTTTGGTTTGGGACGCGACTTGTGTGGACACATTGGCGGCGTCGCATATTGGTCGAACATCGTCGGGCGCGGTTGCTGCTGTCATCAAAATGCCGGAAATAATTATGTTGATATTGGAGAGGGGTATAATGTTTGTTCCTTTGGGAGTAGAGGGAGACCCTGGGACCATGGGAACCCGATGCCAAACAGCTTGTTAAGGAGATTTCAGCGCCCCTTATACAGACCACTGGTGATAAGAGGGCTGTCAGTTATCTTCGTCAGCGCATAAGCTTGGCGATACAGAGGGGGAATGCTGCCAGCGTTCTTGGAACCGTCCCTCAGGGAGCTTTGGAGGGGTTTTATAAGTTGTAGGTCCCCCCTTTTTACATTTTTATATAGAAATTGACGAAGCTTTTTGCAGATAATTATACAGGATGTATTTATTGACGAAACAAATTGTCGATCTGAGTGATATATTTTCTTTGACGAAGCCTGTTGTGGATGTGAATGATGTATTTACCTATGACGAAGCCTTTTGTTGTTGTTTACGGTTATAAATCATTACAATGCTTAAATTAAATATACTTTCCCAAATTAGCCAAGTAGGACCAGCTTCTACACCTGGAACTTGGTGTTTCAGATTTTACACCTTATCACTCAATCACACCTTATTATGTGATTGGGACGGTGTGTTAAACTTATGCCCAGTGACGCCAATCTGAGGGCCCTTTTGCTTTCACAGAAACTTGCGCTAAGTTCTATTCAAGGATGTTGTGCGTTTTAGACAAGCCAATAACAAACTGCGGACGTTTTTGGGCCCAGCTCGCACGAAGCTAGGACATAAAACGGCGTGTTAAACCATTCGAGGACATCGCCAACCTACCCAGTAATGCACATCTGAGGACCTTTTTTTACACAGAAACCCGCGCCAAGTACTTATTCGAGGACGTTGTGTTAGACAAACCATTAACAAACCGAGGACGTTTGTCTGAGTGTACACGAGGACATGAGACGGTGTGTTAAACCATTCGAGGACCTCGTCAACCTGCCCGATGGTGCACATCTGAGGACCTTTTTTTACACAAAAACCTGCGCTAAGTACTATTAATTTGAGGATTTTCTGTTAGACAAACCATAAAAAAACTGAGAAAATGTTTGGAGCACAGCTTGTAGAGAGCGAGGACATATATCATCCATTGTCTTACTTGCATGGCGTATTGGAGTTCATCTGTGAAGCTGTGTAATTGTTTAATAAATAAATAAATTGTTGGCACTTATCAAAGAAAAAAGAAGGCCATTTTTTTATAAGTTTAAAGCATGTCGACCCTGTTCGTCGGTCATCATTCATCATCTCGGTAAAACTCACTGCTGGGTATAGACTTCTTCATTTTCACGCCAACAAGAACGGTCCCTCGTGTCCGTCGGTGATCAAAAAAATTTTTTTTTCATTCTGACTTCATTTTTTGACACTACCTGTGCGTCGGGAGTTGTTCCGTTTTAGAGAAGATGGCCAGGCTAGTTTGTGCCGAAATTATGTTGAGTGCGGACGTTCGCCTGCATGCCTGCATCTACCTGTGCCTTCCAGATATGTTTTCTTTTCTAAAATTTTGGTGAAGGTTTAAGGTAAGCAAGCGCATATTAGGGCGGGCCGCATTGCAGCGCAAACACTTTTGAACCAAGTTTCAGGGTCCAAATTATCAGTCCTGATGCTAAGAAGTACTGTCTGCTTAAGGCTACTCCTCCCATCTGCAAGGCTCTCTTTCTTACAAGCAAACTTTTGCAATTAGCCATCCCGCTTCAATTGCGCGGCTCCGGTCAGAATTTTCCGTTTTCTTTGAAAACCTGTATGATTTTACATGAATTTTCAAAAAATAAGAAAACCACTTCATTTTATATTGTGTTGTGAAGAATATTGTAAGTTTTCATATTCTTCTGATCAACAATGTAAGAGTAAAACGGTTACAACTGGAAAAAAAGAGGTGACTTTGGAGTCGTTTTTCTTCAGTTTTATTAATTTAAATAGATTTCGAGAAAAACCACATCACTTCTCATATCCTGTAGATTGTTCAGTTTTGTTTTCTGCTTAAAAAGTGCCATAGTTTTAATGTATAAAATGGTTACAAAGTTACTCAAAACCGGGCGGACGCCCCTTAAACTGTGTGGTTTGATGATCTGATGATTTCAAATTATTATTGTGGGTATCAGTGTGGGTAATCTTTACGAAAAGAATTGAGATCCCACCAATAAAATTTCATACAAAAATGTAGCCGAAACATAAAACTTAAAAAAAAGAGATCTTTTGTAGGCCAAATCTTGAATAAGTTTTTTTTTTTTTTTTTTATATTTATTTAACAATAAGTTACAAAATTACATGTTTTAGTTGTAGTCCTACAAAACCGTATTTTACGGTTTGGCTGTAGGAACCGAGAATCAGTCTCGCATTACATAGGCGCAATAATATAGACTATTTATACACATAACATGACTGGCGTACTGAGTACGTACTTACTAGTTATTCATTGATGACATTCGATAGCAACAGATCCTTCAACAACCCACAGAATTTCGACTTCTTCACCTCATTTCGGATATCGGCTGGTAGCTCGTTGTACAGCTTTGGAACACACCTACTTAGGGTCCTATACCCGAAGTAGTTGTTCGCCCGCGGTACTTCGAACTTACCAGCCGATATCGCTCTCGTTTCGTAGTTGTGACTCAAGTGTGACCTATAGTGAGGATTGCCATGATTATTAGTGGCCAGTAAGTATTTATGTTTTAATGATGCTGGGAGAATTTTACAAATATGAAACAATTTTTTATAATTATCTTTACAACTATTTTTTGTTTTATTGTTTACTAATAATTTTAGAAACCGTATCTGTAATGATTCAATCCTATCTATATGAGTTTTAAAAGTGAGCCCATAGCTTTCCAGACCATAGCTCACTATTGATTCCACAAGAGCCAAATACAATGTTTTTAAGGTGCTTGCCGGTACCTTATATCGCAGATGATAAAACCTACCCAACAGTATTCTCAGCTTATTACAGATATAATCTATGTGATTTGACCATCCAAAATGTTCATCAATTTGCATCCCAAGGTATGTGACGCAGGGTACTCTTTCTATAGGCTTACAGTCACAATTCTTTAATAGATTATGGAAACACGAAAAACTGTGGGTGACAACATTACATTGAGTATCCGAGATACTTGAATAAGGCGATCGGATGACCATTAGTTTTGTTTTATCCCCATTAAGGGTGATGCCATTATCATGAGACCATTTAATTACGTTGTTGACATCCTCCTGCACGAGACGACTGACCTGTTGCACATCGCTACCAGCTCGCAACGCACAGAGATCATCAGCAAACATGTATGTAGTACAGTGCTCCAGGACGTCACAGAGGCTATTGACATGCATCAGGTAGCTCACTGGTCCACATCCTGAGCCCTGGGGCACCCCACTTAATACGGTCTTAGGGTCGCTGAGTGCGTCGCCTATCTTAACGCGGATCGTCCGCGCGGTGAGATAATCTCTGAACCATTGTTTCAGTGGTCCTCTCACCCCGCATTCGTCCATTGCCTGCAGGAGCGTATCGTGCTGAAGGGTGTCGAACGCTTTTTTAAAATCAAAAAAGACTGCTATTACAATTTGTTTACTATCCAGAAAGCTATTGATTTCATTACAAAACTTGGCAATCAGAGTATTAGTACTTTTAAATTTTTGAAAACCATGTTGGCACTCATTTAAAACACCATGCTCTCTCAGAAAGTGAAAAAGAAAGTTTTGATTTGTTGGTTGAAAGAGAAAGTTTTTGGGGGTTGGAGTCACTCGCGTCCGTAGGTTTACCCTCGAGACCCTACACGTGACCCCTGGGTGGTGCTAAATGAGTGACAACTTACCGGTAGTAGGTTTCGGCCGAGGCTGGTTACCACCCTCCGGACTGAGCCGTGTCGCCAAGTGGTATTAACCATGTTTCGCCACGAAGTCCGGAGTTGCCCCATGGAGGATGGGTCTGAGCAGTAGTGTCGCGTCAGAAGACCGTTCACAGGCTGCTGAACTCTGCTACACCGGCTGGCTGGTTTTGGAGGCTAGCGGGATCCGAAGCACGGTGCTCCGCTGGCCGACCGCAGGAAGTAGGGGGCCCAATTAGCGGGAAAGCCACCCGTGAAAGGCTGCCCCGCCACCTAGCGAAAAATCCCGGGTTGCTCCACCATGCCGGTTGGCGACCGGATGGGAGAAGTTGGTGGGCAATCCCGGGGGGGTTCGGGCGTCCCCGCGGTCTCCAACCCAGCTATCTTAATGTGTGGCAGACTTCAGTATACTATCTGGCTCGATTGATGCGACTCCTCGCTCAACTACCGTCCTCCTGCCTATTCGCTCTTCGAAAAAAACAATGAAAGGTTCTAAAAGGAAGAAAGTTAAACAGCGGTTGCACGTTCTCCCTTTAAAAGTGCACCTCTGCAATATCCGCGGATTGCACTCAAATCTCGTAGCAGTCCACCACCACCTAGAGACTGAAAAACCACAACTGCTGTTTCTCACCGAGACGCAGATCAGATGTCCGGCAGACGCGGCGTACCTCAGCTACCCTGGGTACTCTCTGGAGCATAGGTTCGTTCCGCACGCCGGACTCTGTGTGTACGCTCGCGATGACATCTGCATCAAGCGTCTCAAAAACCTTGAAGACCCTTCCTTCTCAGTATTGTGGATACTGGTGGAAACAGGTGTCGAACAAATTGTTTACGCCTGTATCTACCGTTCGCACAGTGGAGATCAGGAGACAACTAGGTTGTTCGACTATCTTGGAGAGGCGGCTGAGGAGGCTCAGCTTAGGTATCCTGTGGCGCAACTGAACCTTCTGGGCGACTTTAATGCTCACCATCAAGAATGGCTGTTTCCCTACCAGAAGACAGATCACGCTGGACGAGAAGCGCGCAAACTTGCACTATCGCTAGATCTCAGCCAGCTGGTCAGTTGTGCCACAAGGATACCTGATGTTGACTTTCACACGGCCAACTGTTTGGACCTTCTGCTGACAACTGATCCAGACAGATATTCTGTGTCGGTATGTGCCCCTTTAGGTACCTCCGACCACTGTCTGGTGAAAACTGTATCCGTATACTCCCCACCTGATCAGGGCCATTATGGTAAGAGACGGGTGTGGCGATACAGGTCAGCAGATTGGGACGAGATGCGACACTTCTTTGCTTCCTATCCTTGGCGGCAAACCTGCTTTTCTTCAGGGGAATCGTCGAGCGCTGCGACCGCGGTTGCCGAAGTGATACGTCAGGGTATGGAATACTTTATTCCGTACTCTGACGTGTCAACCGGCGCCAAAGCTCGCCCATGGTTCAACGCTGATTGTTCTCGTGCTGAGGCGCAGAAACAGTCAGCGTATATGTCCTGGGCTGATGCTCGAAAGCAGAAAGCTCCGAACACAGAAAAACTGAAGAAAGCTTACAACAAAGCCGCCAAATCTTGCAAAAAGGTGTTGCGAAAAGCCCGGTTCGACCATATAGGTCGTATAGGGGCTAAGCTTGCCTCCTATCCAGCTGGCAGTAAAGCGTTTTGGTCGCTTGCCAAAGCAGTGGAAGCAAACTTCGGCCGTCCCTCCCTGCCACCGCTAATAAAACCTGACGGATCGCTAGCTCACTCGGCGGAGGAGAAAGCAAATTTATTTGCTAATCTCTTTGCCGGGAATTCGCATCTGGAGAACTCAGATAAAACACCACCTACCATTCCTCGTACTGAATGCTCAATGGCATCAGTTCACATTCGCCAAAAAGAGGTTCTTAAAATCCTGCGTTCTCTAGACGTGAACAAGGCTAGCGGACCCGACGGAATCCCAGCGATTGTCCTACGCACCTGTGCTCCAGAGTTGTCTCCTGTTTTAACACGCCTGTATCGCCTCTCACTTAAGACTGCGGTAGTCCCAAGGTCATGGAAGCTTGCCAACGTGCAACCCGTGCCCAAAAAAGGCAGTCGTGCCGACCCTGTCAACTATAGACCAATATCAGTCACTTCCATACTCTGCAAGACTATGGAACGTGTACTTAACAACCGGCTCCTGGCATACCTGGAACATAACGACCTCCTCAGTGACCGTCAGTATGGGTTCCGCCCAGGACGGTCCACGGGGGATCTTCTTGTGTATGCCACTCATCTGTGGAGCGAGGCTGTCGAGAGATACGGGGAGGCACTTGCCGTGTCTCTTGACATATCCAAAGCCTTTGACAGGGTCTGGCATGCAAGCCTTTTAAGCAAGCTTCCATCATATGGAATTCCGATTGACCTATGCAACTGGATAGCTGACTTCTTGAGCGAACGATCCATTCGAGTAGTCATTGATGGATACTCATCGGATCAAATGGCTATAAATGCCGGTGTTCCTCAGGGGTCTGTTCTGTCAGCCACTTTATTTTTGCTGCATATAAACGACATGCTTGTGCCCGGAACCTTTGGGTATGCAGACGACAGCACTGTTGCTGACAGATATCTGTCCGGTGCAGGGGTCAAATTTGACGTTACTCAGTCTTGTCGAGAGGCCATGGTGCAGCGAATAAACTTGGCCCTTGAATCTGTGTCCGGCTGGGGTGATACTAATCGGGTCAGTTTCAACGCAAGTAAAACACAGGCGTGCCTTTTCTCCACAAAACGGAGTCCCTTCGCTTTGACCCCGACTTTCCGAAATGTGTCCATACCGATAGCTGATCGCCTGGAGCTCCTTGGCATTAACATATCGTCCGATCTGAATTTCGGACGGTACATTGAGTCCATGGCGAAAACCGCAGCGAAAAAACTGGGCGTCCTCTCGAAGGTCAGACGGTACTTTACTCCGGGACAGCTTCTACAACTTTATCAAGCACAAGTCCGATCGTGTATGGAGTACTGCTGCCATCTCTGGGACGGGTCTGCCCAATACCAGCTGACCGCGCTGGACTCAATCGACAGGCGTGCCAGGAAGCTCATAGGTGATCCAACCTCGGTGGCGAAGCTACAAAGTCTTGAGCATCGTCGCAAGGTAGCCTGTCTGTCTGTTTTTTATAGGATACATTTCGGAGAGTGTGCGACTGAACTACACGATCTGATACCACCGTCTCCCTTTCATCTGCGGGGGACGAGACGCAGACTGGGTTTCCACCCTTATGTCGTTGACCTACCAGCAATTCGCACGAAGAAGTTTGCTTCTTCTTTTATAATGCGCACGGCTAAGGAGTGGAATGCCCTGCCTGCGGACCTGTTCCCTGAGCAATACAACCTGGGCCTCTTCAAGGCGAGAGTGAATAGGCATCTTTCTAGGTAAGCATGCTACATCTTCGGCCTCATCATCACTCAACATCAGGTGAGATTGGGGTCAAATGCTTACCTATCACACATAAAAAAAAAAAAAAAAAAAAAAGTCTCCTAACCTATTAACAATATATTTTTCCATTACTTTTTCTACACTTGAGAGTATAGCTATGGGTCTATAATTTAAAAATGATTTATGGTCACCTTTTTTATAAATTGGTCGGACGATAGCCTCCTTCAATTTATCTGGAAATCTTGAAAGGCGAATACTATTGTTAATTAATTTAGCAATTACAGGACTTACTTTGTCACATAGTAACTTAAGATCACACATCCGAATAAGGTCACTACCTGCCGACTTACGAGCATCCATATTCTTAATTATTTTAGATACTTCCGTGCTTGATACTATAGGAATTCTAATTGATACTTGGGTTTCACGTACGTAGTTTTGCCTATCGAGCCATTTTTCCGCGCAGCTGTGTTTAATTTGTTCTACTTCATCGATAAATGTTAATGAAAATTTACTAGCTAGTTCGAAAGAATTCCCCAAGTTTTTCATATTTGTAAGTAGTACCTCGTCCAGTGACTTTCTGCTATTGCCTATCAGATTATTTACTATATCCCACAACTTTCTCAAATTACCATTACAATTATATATATTTTGCTTTTTATTTCTAGCATTGAAAAATAGTTTAGTACACTTGTTTCTAAACCTTGTATATTTTAAACGTTTTTCCATATTTTTAGGGTCATTGGAGTCTTCTCCTCTTCTGCGCTAACTCAGGGACTCGAAGTGAATCTTGGCCTCTGACCGCAAAAAACGCCTTTCATCTCTTTTCTGTGCTATCTTAGTCCAGTTTGGCACCTCGAGATCTTTCATCGAACAGCAATTGGAGTACGTTTCTAACCAAGCTCCGTGGCAGTCGCGCGCCCTACCTACCGTGTAGCTGACCCGGCACGACACGCTCGTATTCTAAGTATTCTATAAAAAAAAAGAGAAAAAAAATCATTCTAATCGAAATTGTAATACCTACTTGAACTACTCAGATATTCAATCTTAATTAGTAATTATAAAGTTTTGTAACCGCTCTTCGGGAGATACTCCCGGACTTATTCGGTCCATCCAAGTACTCCTCTACTCATACACCAGTGGTTCTATATGCTATTTTGAGTGTGCTCTTCCACTTGGCGCTGTTTTTGGCTCGCTGATACGAACCGGCTTTGAGAATTTCACTGTGAGGTTAGGAAGCTGATTGGAACAACCGGCTCTGCGAAGGTGCCTTTGAAGTCGTTGGATGGCGGCGAGGTCCTCTTCAAGAGCATGGAGGACGTGCTCAGGCAATGGGCAGAATATTACAATAATCTGCTTAACGTGGATCGATCGGCTAATCTAGAGCACCTCCGTATGATTCCAGAGCTTCTCACTGCTAACGAGCTGGATGAACCGTTGTCGCCGCGTAACGAGGTTATTCATGCCATCAAACAAAAACAAAACATACGTGTGGTTGGCATCGAATCAATACCCGGAGAACTGCTTAAATATGGTGGCGAGGAGCTGCAAGTTTGTGAGGCTTCTGAGACTCCTGCATGCATCTGCATGCGGGGTGAAACAAGGGTTCGTCCTGGCACTCTGTTCGCATTATAATTTGCAGTCCTAGTTCGTAAGGCATTATATTCTTCTTCCGAAGGAATTCGCATCCGTTTCCGTACAGATGGCAAACTCTTTATCTTAGCCAGGTTAAAGACCACGCACTAAGGTGTCATTTGCATTGACCTCCGAGATCATGTATGCTGACGATTTATGATTTTTAGCAGATTCCCCAGATGGTCTATAACAAGTAATCATCATACAAACTTTGGAGACATAATAGTTGTAGGGGACTTTAATCTAAAGGATTTAATGTGGTCATCAGTGACTGTAATGCATCTATGGTACCGGTTCGAAGCGATTCTTGCCCACGTGATCACTATCAGCTGGTGACCGAATTTATGGCATTTAATGGTCTAAAAAAATACAACTCCGAAATGAATTGTAATTCTAGGATCTTAGACTTGGTTCTAGCGTCAGTGTCTATTCAGCAGCTTGAAGAAAGCAAAGACATATTGAGAAAAATAGACGCACATCACCCTCCACTTGAGTTTGTTATTGGTTTTGATTCGTCCCCAACCTTACAGCCCAACATTCAGCCTAGGTTGAACTTTGTCAAGGCCCACTTTGACAGTATTAATGGAGAACTCGCTGAAATAGACTGGGATGCGCTTCTAGGAGATTGTAATCATTTAAATGATATAGTAACTGCATTCTATAAAAAGTTAAATACTATTATTGAGTCTCATGTCCCACTTACTAAGCCAAAAAGATCTAAATATCCCATTTGGTACTCTCGCAAACTTATTAGGATTTTAAAAGAGAAAAATAATGCTAGAATTAGATTCAAAAAATATCGCAACCCAATGGATGAGATTCAAATGGAAATATTAAGAAAGAGAAGTGATCGATTGATGAAGTTAAATTATACAAACTATTGTGAAAATTTTGAGAAAAACATTGAAAACGTTGAAACGAAGAATCCAAAGTACTTTTGGACGTACATAAAGGACAAATCTTGTATCCCGGCTACTATGAATCTGGATGATGAACCCGCAACAAATGGTATTGAAATTTGTAAGCTATTTGCAAAAAAATTTGCTTCCATTTATAATACCAGTAGTCTGAGTAATTCAGTGCAACACTGTTACAGTCAAGACGGAAACTATCAAGGTGTACTGAGTTCTATATGTCTGAGTGAAAGAGCGGTATTGAGGAAGTTAACATCGATAGACCTGAATAAGGGCCCAGGTCCGGATCGTCTACCTCCGCTGTTTATTTCAAGTTGTGCCAGGCCAACTATCTCATCCGTTGACGATTATTTTTAATAAATCGTTCTGCTCGGGAACCTTCCCATATTATTGGAAAGAAGCTAAGATTGTCCCCGTATATAAAATTAAGTGGAAATAAAAAAAATACTCGAAATTACAGACCTATTTCCATACTATCATTATTGCCTAAACACTACGTAAAACATTGTTGCACGTATTTATAACTTACGAACTACTTACGCAGCTAAACGTCATTAACGCGAGGCAAACTACATTGGCCCAGTTACCATACTACATGGAAACGTACTCCAATTGCTGAGGGTCTGCCCGTACATTCGAACTTCGCAATTACGTGAACATTTTTGTTCCAATTTCAACTCTATTCCAATGAAGTGCGGACCAAAACAGTGGCGGTATAGCGAGCATCGAAAGTGCGGGTACAGGGCTTGTTCGATGAAAGATCTCGAGGTGCCAAACTGGACTGAGATAGCACAGAAAAGAGATGAAAGGCGTTTTTTGCGGTCAGAGGCCAAGATTCACTTCGAGTCCCTGAGTTAGCGCAGGAAGTTATCGAGGAGAAGACTTATTCAAAACTTGGCCTACAAAAGATCTCTTTTTTTTAAAGTTTTTAGTCTCGGCTACATTTTTGTATGAAATTTTATTGGTGGGATCTCAATTCTTTTCGTAAAGATTAGGTACCCTTACAACACCCACACTGATGATACCCACAATAATAATTTGAAATCATTAGATCATCAAACCACACAGTTTAAGCAGACAGTACTTCTTACCATCAGGACTGATAAGTTAGACCCTGAAACTTGGTTCAAAAGTGTTTGCGCTGCAATGCGGCCCGCCCTAATATGCGCTTGCTTACCTTAAACCTTCACCAAAATTTTAGAAAAGAAAACATATCTGGATGGCACAGGTAGATGCAGGCATGCAGGCGAACGTCCGCACTCAACATAATTTCAGCACAAACTAGCCTGGCCATCTTCTCTAAAACGGAACAACTCCAGACGCACAGATAGTGTCAAAAAATGAAGTCAGAATGAAAAAAAAAATTTTTTAATCACCGACGGACACGAGGGACCGTTCTTTTTGGCGTGAAAATGAAGAAGTCTATACCCAGCAGTGAGTTTCACTGATGATGATGACCGACGAACAGGGTTGGCATTCAAATTTATAAAAAAACGGGTCTTTTTTTTTCTTTGATAAATGCCGACAATGGATGCCATATGTCCTCGCTCTCTACAAGCTGTGCCCAAAACACTTTCTCAGTTTTTTTATGGTTTGCCTAACAGAAAATTTTCAAATAGTACTTAGCGCAAGTTTTTGTGTAAAAAAAGTCCTCAGATGTGCACCATCGGGCAGGTGATCGAGGTCCTCGAATGGTTTAACACACCGTCTCATGTCCTCGTGTACACTCAGACAAAGTAAACGTCCTCGGTTTGTTAATGGTTTGTCTAACACAACGTCCTCGAATAGTACTTGGCGCGGGTTTCTGTGTAATAAAGGTCCTCAGATGTGCACCATCGGGCAGGTTGACGAGGTCCTCGAATAGTTTAACACACCATATCATGTCCTCGTGTACACTCAGACAATCGTCCTCTGTTTGTTAATGGTTCGTCTAACACAACGTCCTCGAATAGTACTTGGCGCGGGTGCCTGTGTAAAAAAAGGTCCTCAGATGTGCATTACTGACTGGGTAGGTTGGCGATGTCCTCGAATGGTTTAACACACCGTTTTATGTCCTCACTTCGTGCGAGCTGGGCTCAAAAACGTCATCCTTGAATAGAACTTAGCGCAGGTTTTTGTGAAAGCAAAAGGGCCCTCAGATTGGCGTCACTGGGGATAAGTTTAACACACCGTCATCCCAATCACATAATAAGGTGATGATAAAATATTAAAAATATTTTCTATAATGTTGTGAAATATGAAACACGCCCAAATTAGTAATTATCAAAACCTCAAGTGTCCAGATGTAGAAGCTGGTCCTACTTGGCTAATTTGGGAAAGTATATTTAATTTAAGCATTGTAATGATTTATTACCGTAAATAACAACAAAAGGCTTCGTCATAGGTAAATACATAACTCACATCCACAACAGGCTTCGTCAAAGAAAATACATCACTCAGATCGACAATTTGTTTCGTCAATAAATACATCCTGTATAATTATCTGCAAAAAACTTCGTCAATTTCTATATAAAAATGTAAAAAGGGGGGACCTACAACTTATAAAACCCCTCCAAAGCTCCGGTTCCAAGAACCTGGACCAAAGGGACGGTTCTAAGAACGCTGGCAGCATTCCCCCTCTGTATCGCCAAGCTTATGCGCTGACGAAGATAACTGACAGCCCTCTTATCACCAGTGGTCTGTATAAGGGGCGCTGAAATTTCCTTAACAAGCTGTTTGGCATCGGGTTCCCGTGGTCCCAGGGTCTACACTCCCAAAGGAACAAACATTATACCCCTCTCCAATATCAACATAATTATTTCCGGCATTTTGATGACAGCGGCAACCGCGCCCGACGATGTTCGACCAATATGCGACGCAGCCAATGTGTCCACACAAGGCGCGTCCCAAACCAAAGACCTTCCCAACTTCCAAAGCCGTATAGACCCAGAGCCCCCAACGGTCTAGGGCCTAAACGTATAGGAAAGCTGGATTCAGTCTAGCTCGAAAATAGACGCCAAAGTACATCATTTAGCCTCGGTCTTATGACTCAAAGCGGTCACTGAAATTTTTTACAGCGGTCAGACAATCGCGAAAAAATGGGGTCTGGGCCTAAACATATAGGAAACGAACTGGATGCATTTAAAGAAAGAGCCCTCTTAGGACAATACCACAGCATATTTAGTTTTTCTCAAATCGGTCACTGTTCAAAATCAGACCGGGGTTGAAAATCGAAAAAAATTGGTCTTGGGCCTAAACATATAGGAAATGTGAAACCAACTTGGATCGACAGAACACACTTTACCCATCACGAAAAACCCGGTCTTACATGGCGGATCGGTCACCTTTCCAGAATCAGACCACTTTTATAAGATACCGAAAATGACATATATCTCGACAATGGTTAGCGATAGAAAAAATTTGTTACGAACATAATTGTTGGAAATTTAACGTTTTTTAAGTTTGCAGTAGCTTTGTTTACAATTTGATGCATAGGAGACGAGATATTTGTAAAAACTGAATAATTAAAATAGTAATAGACAGATATCTCGACAACGGTTGATGACAGGAAAAGTTTGTTCAGGACACAATTGTAGATAATATTATGTTCTACAAGTTTTGTTATAACTTTGTTCACGATTTGATGCATACGAAACGAGATATTTGCAAAAACGAATTAATTAAAATAGTAATAGACAGATATCTCGAAAACTGTTGATGATAGGAATTTTTTTTAACATACAATTGTAGATAATGTTATGTTCTACAGGTTTTTTAATAACTTTGTTCACAATTTGACGCATACGAAACGATATATTTGCAAAAAATAATTAATTAAAATAGTAATAGACGATATCTCCACAACGGTCAATCATAGATAAAGTTTGTCCAGGATAAAATTGTAGATAATGTTATGTTCTACAAGTTTTGTAATAACTTTGTTCACGATATGATGCAAAAGAAACGAGATATTTGTAAAACTAAATAATTAAAATAGTAATAGACAGATATCTCAACAACGGCGATGACAGAAAAAGTTTGTCTATTAAAATTGTAGATAATGCTGTTCTACAAATTTGGTTATAACTTTCTTTACAATGCTTTCTTTGCACGCCGGACTGCCAAGCCAGGGTCCTGGGTTCGAATCCCGGTTCGGTCATGGATGTTATATGTTTGTGCCGTTGCTGTACGTGGTTCCCATAACAAAAAGCCTAAGGCTTAATTGGGGATCATTACAATGTAAGTATGTGTCTGTGAGCGTTATTTATTTATTTAATGCTATGTATAGAAAACGATATATGTGCAAAAACTAATTATTAAAAATTATAACAAACACGACGACGACTCGGTTGGTGTAATGGTTACCACGCCGGAATGCCAAACCAGGGTCCTGGGTTCGAATCCCGGTTCGGTCATGGATGTTTATATGTTTGTGCCGTCGTTGTATGGTTTCCATAATAAACAGCCTATAAATAGTGCTTTCTTGGGATCATTACAATGTATGTGCCTGTGAGCGTTATTTATTTATTTATTTATTTATATCCCGACAGCGGTAGAAAAAAATTTGTCAGAATAAAATTGTTGATAATTGTTTGTTCTACAAGTTTTGTATTAACTTTTTAAATTGTATGCATAAGAAATGAGATATTTGCAAAAAACTAACTTATACGACCGTATTCAGGTCACAATTTTTTTTTCAACAAAATTATCCAGTTTAAGAAAAAAATACCTTTTGCTCATTTGTCTAATCTAACATTAATTGCTTGTTGTGGAGTATTAAGAGTTTCTCTTTTTACCGGTACCAATGCAAATAATTTTTTTTATTCCATTCCTTTGAATGAAATCGTGAACAAAGTTATTACAAAACTTGTAGAACATACAGTTTCCTACAATTTATTTTTTTCTTATATCATTAACGGTTGTCGAGATATATTTGTTATTATTTTAATTAATAAATTTTCGAAAACATCTCGTTTTGTATGCATCAAATTATTAACAAAGTTATAACAAAACTTGTAGAACATACAATTATCTACAATTTTATCTTGACCAATTTTTTTCCATCATCAATCGTTGTCGGGATATCTGTTTGTTATTATTTTTAATAATTAGTTTTTGCGCAGATCTCGTTATTCTATAAATAGAATTTATTGTAAACAAAGTTATAGCCAAATTTGTAGAACAGCATTATCTACAATTTTATTAGACAAACTTCTTCTGTCATCAACCGTTGTCGAGATATCTGTCTATTACTATTATATTTATTTAGTTATACAAATATTTCGTTTCATTTACATCAAATCGTGAACAAAGTTAGTACAAAACTTGTAGTCCATAACATTATCTACAATTGTATCGTGGACAAACTTTTTCTATCATCAACCGTTGTGGAGATATCGTCTATTACTATTTTAATTAATTATTTTTTGCAAATATCTTGTTTCGTATGCATCAAATTGTGAACAAAGTTATTAAAAAACCTGTAGAACATAACATTATCTACAATTGTATGTTAAAAAAAATTTCCTATCATCAACAGTTTTCGAGATATCTGTCTATTACTATTTTAATTAATTCGTTTTTAGAAATATCTCGTTTCGTATGCATCAAATCGTGAACAAAGTTATAACAAAACTTGTAGAACATAATATTATCTACAATTGTGTCCTGAACAAACTTTTCCTGTCATCAACCGTTGTCGAGATATCTGTCTATTACTATTTTAATTATTCAGTTTTTACAAATATCTCGTCTCCTATGCATCAAATTGTAAACAAAGCTACTACAAACTTAAAAAACATTAAATTTCCAATAATTTTGTTCGTAACAAATTTTTTTTATCGCTAACCATTGTCGAGATATATGTCATTTTTGGTATCTTATAAAAGTGGTTTGATTCTGGAAAGGTGACCGATCCGCCATGTAAGACCGGGTTTTTCGTGATGGGTAAAGTGTGTTCTGTCGATCCAAGTTGGTTTCACATTTCTTATATGTTTAGGCCCAAGACCAATTTTTTTCGATTTTCAACCCCGGTCTGATTTTGAACAGTGACCGATTTGAGAAAAACTAAATATGCTGTGGTATTGTCCTAAGAGGGCTCTTTCTTTAAATGCATCCAGTTCGTTTCCTATATGTTTAGGCCCAGACCCCATTTTTTCGCGATTGTCTGACCGCTGTAAAAAATTTCAGTGACCGCTTTGAGTCATAAGACCGAGGCTAAATGATGTACTTTGGCGTCTATTTTCGAGCTAGACTGAATCCAGCTTTCCTATACGTTTAGGCCCTAGACCGTTGGGGGCTCTGAGTCTAGTAGGGGCTTTGTCAGGAGGCTTTCCATAATTACGCATAATGCCTGGTGAGCCGTCGCTCACGTACCGCAGGCACATTCGAAATTGTTGACCGAGCTGTCCAACACCCTCACCATACTGGCAAACATACGGATGAACTGACCTAGCCCCCAGTCTCAAACAGATGGCCAAGGTCAAAGTGGTCTTGTCCGGTAAAGTCCCCACACCAGATGCCACATCCCAGATTCACCCTCAACAACCGCTAAAAGACGGGCCCAGCCCGCAAGCTTGCGCTGCCGTCTAGTAAATCCTGGTATACCTTAACTTACTAAGAGGCTCATTCCACTCTTTCTGAGAAGCACGATTTTCCGGAGGCTCACTGTTTTGACATATCTCACGCCAAGCAGACTCTGCATCTGACAAGTGCGTCACTTCCACGGTACCCAGATATGGGTCAATAATAATTCCATTAAGACGTCGCACACTAAGTACGGACGACAAGTAAGCTGGGAGAGCGATTACGGACACCTTTTTAATTCCTAAACCACCAAAATGTATGGGAAGAAAAGCCTGAGACCAAATACGTCCATAGGACAAATTTAAGACCTTCGTGAGAACCCCCTGCATTAACCAATCCAAGGCAGGCGTGTGATCGGTGAATATTAAATTCGAGTCCCAACCCTAAGGTAAATTCATTAACAAACAAAACAAAAAATTATTAACCGGCTGAAATCGTTCAAAAATGTCAAGCAGCTGACACTTTTTTAAGGGGCTGATCAGACCATCAAACTAAACAACTTTCTCCATAGGACCAATATCGAAATCGCGAACAAAACAGCTGTACCATACGTTAGGCTCGAGTAGATTTGCAGTTTTGTATGGAAGAGTAGATTTTTTTCGCGATTTCGATGTCGGTGTCATAGAGAAAGTTGTTCAGTTTTACGGTCTAATCATCCCCTTAAAAAAGTGTCAGCCAGCCAGCACATCAATAAGGACCCTACATAATTATGTGCGTGCGCACGTAGTTGGGTGGGTAGGTAGGTAGGTATATGTGTGTGTGTGTGTAGGGGCCTATTTGTTTTAAGTACCATCCGAGGACTCGCACCTGAATACACAAGGAACATCCGAGGACCTTTTCAAAGCGAGGACTTTGTTGTGGGTCCTCGGATCGGCCTGACCACATAATGGTCTTTATTGTGCTATTTGAACCTTTCTGTACTTGTAACAAGGAAATCTGACAAAGTCCTCAGTTCAGTCATCCGCTTTGAAAAGGTCCTCGGATGTTCCTTGTGTATTCAGGTGCGAGTCCTCAGATAGTACTTACAAATAGACCCCCACACACCTAGTGTGTACCTAGGTGTGTGTGGGGGTCTGTTTGTTTTAAGTACTATCCGAGGACTCGCACCTGAATACACAAGCAAAATCCGAGGACCTTTTCAAAGCGAGGACGAGGAAAAGTCCTCGGTTTAGTCATTGGGAGTCAGGTTGGAGTGTGAGGAAGTGTGTGAAGTAGAGGGCGCCACCATCGATTTTTTACGCGCTTACAACAAACCTCGCTTTGAAAAGGTCCTCGGATGTTCCTTGTGTATTCAGGTGCGAGTCCTCAGTTAGTACTTACAAATAGACCCCCACACACCTAGTGTGTACCTAGGTGTGTGTGGGGGTCTGTTTGTTTTAAGTACTATCCGAGGACTCGCACCTGAATACACAAGCAACATCCGAGGACCTTTTCAAAGCGAGGACGAGGAAAAGTCCTCGGTTTAGTCATGGGGAGTCAGGTTGGAGTGTGAGGAAGTGGGTGAAGTAGCCAGCATCGACTTTTTTCCACGCTTACAAAAAACTCGCAAAACAACAAACAATATCGAAATCGCCAAAAAAAACTGCTTTCCCATACATTAGGCTCGAGTAGATTTGCAGTTTCATATGGAAGCGCAGATTTTTTTTCGCGCTTTTGATGTTGGTGCCATAGAGAAAGTTGTTCAGGTTGACAGTCTGATCATCCCCTTAAAAAGTGTCAGCATATTAAGAAGGACCCTATAAATTATAAATAAAGAACAAAGAAAAAAAAACTGCCACTTCTACTTTTATTTCGATATTCTTAAAAGTAGAATAATTAGGTACCGATAAAAGTATTACCTAAGCTGCAGTAGCAATTTTTCGTTTTGAATTTTCATTATTGCGAAAATCTGTAGTATTTTTGATTTTTGTACATTATCTAAAAGATTTTTGAAAAGAAGCTGTGATGGTTCAGTGGCGAGTAACCTTGCCTGCCGTGCAGGAGGCGATGGTTCGATCCCCGTCCATGCCGACTCGTATTTTTACCAATGAGTTTTTCGGAATTTATGTACGATTTGTAACACCACTGACTTTTAGGTGAAGAAAAACATCGTGAGGAAACCTGCATGCTTCAATTTCGAGGCATGTATTGTACCTACTGTCCATTACAAGTGGCGACGGGCTTACTCCCCGTCACACTGGACAGAGTTTCGGTACTACTAGTACAACGTGGATGTTCTGAAGTTTCAGAATATCTCTGACTACCCCCTCGGGGAATATAGTCATGAGCATATGATATGCTATCAAAAAGGTTTAAAATTTTATCATTAATAAATTTATTATGTTACTAGCAATATAATTAATAATAGTCACATCACACTCACATATTTTATCAAAACGAGGACAGAAAATTTCACACTCGGGTCCTCAGTTGGTCGGAAAATTACGCTTTACACACAATGTCAGGAAAAGCTACCAATGCGAGGACATCTGTGTTAAGTTTTACACACAAGTCCTCGATTTGGTACCAGAACCGGACAAAAGTGTAAATCAGGTGTGTAAAAACTCGATGGTGGCGCCCTCTACTTCACACACTTCCTCACACTCAAACCTGACTCCCCATGACTAAACTGAGGACTTTGACAGATTTCCTTGTTACAAGTACAGAAAGGTTCAAAATCGCACGATAAAGACCGTCATGTGGTCAGGTCGATCCGAGGACCCACAAAAAAGTCCTCGCTTTGAAAAGGTCCTCGGGTGTTCCTTGTGTATTCAGGTGCGAGTCCTCGGATAGTACTTAAAACAAACACATACATACATACATAGTATATGTATGTATGTATTCACGCATACATAGTATATGTATGTATGTATTCACGCATGTGTCATACTATGTATGTATGTATGTTTTATATCTCTATTAGGTTCCGAACACAAATAGCAAAAACGTTATATATTTGCCATGATATGGGAAACATTTACAGTCATCATTATTTTGGGTACTGACTGACATACTTTAATCTCCTACAATCTTTAGGTTTTGCTCTCTGTGAATCAGAACACAATTGTTTTTTAAATATTTTTCAAAATCTTAGGCTGGCACGTAAAGGTTGGAACGTGTTTAGTCATATTCACTCAATAAGAGATGCACATAGCAAATTCGCTCTAGTTAAAAAAGGAGATCGCTACCTTATTGCTGTCCTGATTGATGTAACCACTTTTTTCTACTACGATGGCTACCTGACTCCGGAGTCGCTTCATACAAATTGTATAGGATTTTATGACTATCGCTATCTCATACACGGTTATACTGACATTCCGTCTACCAAGCCAGCGTAAGCGAAAAATTCTTTGTCTATGGGCTAGCAGTATAGAAATCACACGCCCGCTTCCTTCCTCAGCTACATGCCACAGCTTCTAAGCCATCGGCTGTTCCCTATAATATGCACTTCCAGTGCTGCTGCAGTTACAAAAATTGTGTTATACACAGAGAATACCTATTAGAAATTGCCGTTTATGCCAGGCCTCATTTTTCTGATTATACTGTTGATTCTTAAAAAGTTAAAAGTGTATTACGTCTGTATACACTGATCTGCAGTGCAATGTAATAAATTACCTTTTTCCTAAGGTCTCTACTCCTCTGTATAGTATCTCTTCTCTTAGTATCAGCTTCGCTCGGCAACATGTGTCTTTTTGAGTGGTAGTGTATATCACCCCCTCTGCTTCTCCGGAGATCCTGTGCTAATCTTCTTTCCTCTTGCGATGTTCTCCATGCTCCCTGATGAAAAAACGTTAGTTTATTCAATCAATCAATCAATTCAGCCTGACGGTCCTGTGCTAATCTGATCCATCTCAGACCGACCCTTATAGTATAAGAGATAAGTGTACTTTTTGCAACCTTCAGCAGCAAGGCTGATTCAGTGTTTATGGGGTGTAGAGCATCTCTGTGATGGGGATGGACCAGTTCTGCCTGCATAACTCCAGTCGGTTTAGGAGTTACTGATGTTTAAAGGTCAGTAAAAAATTAACGATCAGCTGCAAGGCTGATCGTATGATATTGTTGTAGTATGCACTGTAGCTATGTGAACAGTACAAAAACTGACATCGTTCATCAGTCGGTATAGGAGATACAGCCAATCAAAGTTTCGACCTTTGAACGGCTGTATCTCCTATACCGACTGATGAACCATGTCAGTTTTTGTTACTGTTCACATAGCTACAGTGCATACTACAACAATAATATACATAGTTAATTTTTTACAGATCTTTAATCATCAGTAACTCCTAAACCCCTGGTCCATTCCCATCACAGAGAAGCTCTACACCCCATAAACACTGAATCAGCCTTGCTGCTGATGTTGCAAAAAGTAAACTTATCTCTCGGAATATTACAATGTCGACTGACAAAGGCATCGTTGGTCAGCCTACAGATCTCCTTCCTTCATTTGGCCACCATTCCTATATTACCTTGGTCAACCAGCTGTCTTTCTTTCCATTCTACTTTATTCGCTTATTACTATTATTAAAGCTACTACATCTCAAAAATGTGGTGAAGGTACCCGAAATAATCATAGATTTTGATCCAGTTCAAAAATGACTTTAATCATTAATAAAATGTAGAGTTTTCTCGTAATCCAGAAACACAATATTTATGCCTTAATTTATTGTAATCTTTATCTTAATTTTACCATCTTTGCTTCGTAAACGTGACAGTTAACTTGACTTGACTGTTGATGTAGGATCAATAATTTATTAATCGAAGCAGATGGTCCACTAAAATCTGAAGATCGGAAAACCTACATGATAACTAAAGTTCGGTACCGAACTAATAACCGGAATATTAGGTACAATCAACAACCACCTACTACTAGTTATAAAGGGAGAACCGGTCAAGTTGTGCGTTCTTTTGTTGTAACAAATATTATTTTATTCATCAGAAATATCCTAAAATTTAAATCCCTAGACAACGTTTTTTTTCTGCTAAATGATCTCTCTGTACTTTCTGTTCTCTATCTCTGTTTATAATGTTGCACGCACGCGCACGGAGCAAAATATCTTGTAATAATGTGAGCAGTTTTTACTAGACAATTTGCTGGAATAAATCTAATTTTAGAAGATTTAACAAAATCTTTTAACAACAAATGTTCTACCACACTGAGATAAATATCTAATAATACAACATGATTTTGTAAACACTTTCCAAATCAGGTATAGTTCAGTCAGACCATCAAAATGAACAACTTTTACTATTGGAGTATGTTTGCTCCAACAGTAAAAGTTGTTCAGCAAATCGCAAAATAGAATCTGGAAAGGGTATAGAAAGAAAAACTTTAAAGTGTTGAAAAAATCACCCAGTATTATACAGGGTGAAAGGAAAGGTATCATTAAACCTTTAAGCCACATACTCTACCCATCAAACTGAACAACTTTTACCATGGGAGCAAACAGATCAGAGCAAAAAAAACTGCTGTTTCATACATTTGAGTCGAGTATACAGGGTGAAATTTATATTATTAGCATCCTTTTAAACCAAGAGTCTAACCATTAAACTGAACAACTTTCAGTATGGGAGCAAACCGATCGGAGCAACAAAAATATCAGCTGTTCCATACTAAACTGCAATGCCTACGCGACAAAAATATATGCAACAGCAGATTTTTTTTTGCTCCGATTGGTTTGCTCTCATAGTGAAAGTTGTTCAGTTTGGTGGGTAGATTCTTAGTTTAAAAGGATGCTAATGATATCAATTTCACTTGTTTGCGGATGGATGGAAGAATATTGAAAGAGATTGCATGGAATTTTGTGAAAGGTTTTAAGTTAAGTATTTTTTATTTGTTTTAAATTGTTTATCTTATCAGTTATCACTTACGTGGTAATGTTTTCTAGATGTGTTATTGTAATATTTTTTATTGTTTGTTTTATAAGTAATGTGTATAACGCTTGGCATTTGCTGTTATGTTATTCATATATTAATAAACTAATTTGAATTTGAATTTGAATTTGAATTCACCCTGTATATTGGAGTTTAGTATGAGACTGCAGATTTATTTTTCGCTCCTGTCGATTTGCTCCCAAAGATAAAGTTGTTCAGTTTGATGGGTAGAGTACGTGGTTTAAAGGTTAATGATACTTTTCCTTATACCCTGTACTTTAACGAATCTCCGTGTGACTGAAAATAAAGCATAAGAATGATTGAAATATAAAATAAAATAAACTTACAATTAAAGCAGGCATTAATAAAACGATAAGAATCGCCCAGTGCTGGCCGTCCATCTCTACCAGTTTCCAATAAACTACTGATCGATTCCCACTGACATTTCACGAAGAACAAATTGTTTATTTACAAAATAACGACTTATTTCAATGAATCAAGACAATGACTCGTTTCGTGGGAATACATCAATCGATAAACAAATATGTAAACTATGTTTCACGATAGAACGTCATAATCATTATACTCACGACTATAAACCTCGAGGGGGTAGTCAGAAGTGTCTACCATCAAGAATATCAACATTTCAGAAGCCGCACACGAGTAAATACTCGACGGAGAAAAAGGTTTATACAATCGCGTTACGATAGGTACACTACAACTAGCCGCGGAGGTGTGTGCGTGACCTTTCACTGATGAGTTCACCTACATTCAAGCACGACCTCTGTCAAATGAATTTTACTGCATATTATGAGTTAGCAGCCTTAATTGCTAGTTAACTTTTATTTTTTATTTTTGTGGATTGTTTGAAGTAACCTGCAAACTTGAAGTTTTTTGTAATGTAACTGTGGATCAAAATTGGTACCTTGGCATTAGTATGTTAAACGAATGCTATTTATCTGTGGAATATTTTATTTTAATATGCTTTAATTATTCAGTAAGGTTTCCTAACATGAATAAAATAAATAATAAATATTTGCCGCCCGTGGACTATACCGGATCGGCCTGTGGACAAACTAGGGGCGAGCGAGTCACTTGATCATTTCGTATTCTCCTTAAAAGCTTTGTGTCTGTAGGGTATTTACTTAAGTGATATCAGTCGCCAGCGTTGAGCCAAATAATAATAAAAGATTGCACCAAAACCCATTCTCCATTAAAGGCACGATTACACACTTTATCCTCATACCACACGCATCATTTCATTGCTAAATTATACCGTTTCTCGACACCAATATGAAATCCTTCTCATTATTCGAATCACGCGGAGTCTTTAATTATTGCAATATATTCCTGTAGACTTGCTAACACAAGTAACGGTCGTTTACTTACGAGGCCTACGTGGAAGTTACGTACGTAACTACTTACAGTGCGTAGTAGGGTTAGAAAGTCATGACACGCTGAAAAACAGTGCTGATCGATGTGTTTTATCCATGTTTCATCACACTGCTGACGCCTATACAGGGTGTACAAGTGACAGCCTAGCAGGCTAGCAAATACTGAAACGGTAAACTCGTGAAGATTTTTTGTTCGCGTTTCCTGAGACAGGCTCCATAGTGAAAGGGGACAGTTCGATGGTCTGAGTTCACCGTTTCAGTATTTGCTGGCAACAGCATATTGCAGGCAGTCAGCAGTGGGCTAGACAGTCCTATATTCAAATATTGGCTGTCCGTTCATCGGAGCGAGAATCGAAAGTGAATAAGACGTGATTTTATAATTTTAAAATTGATAAATTACTTTATCTTAATTTTATTTTTACATTTTAAATAAAATATTTGATATGACATGTATATTGTACAAATATGGGTTTTTTGCCTGCAAATAAAGAAATTATTATATTATTATTATTATCATATTAAATTTTTAACGCTTATTATAAGATAAAAATTATGTTGTTAAACTTTTTGTTTCACTATAATAATATTTCGATAAATTAGTACCGAATCGAATATACAATACCTATATAAAATTAATTCAAATGGTGGTATGGATTAAAACAAGAGTGATTGCTGCAATGTTGAAATAAAAATAAAAAATAAAATAAAAATTATATGCCACACGAAAACAATTAACATGACAGTATTTTCTCATGCTGCATGTCATCGTGTCGAGGTTTGCTGAGTTCTCGCAAGCTGCGTCAGGTGAACTTTTAAACAAAACCTTGCAACTAAAAGGTATAAAATTACTTCTTCTACAAAATAGATCTTTAAAAAATCACTAGAACATGTTTCTTCTAACCCTACATAACACATGCACAAACCTTTATTTGTGTATTTAATACGAACATATTTTCAATTAGGGGAGGATCTAATTAAATCGCGAAAGGAGTTGTTTTCGAAGTTTGTACCGGCAAAGTTGTACACACATGAAACCACCATTTTATTTGACCCACCCATCTTCCTTCCATTCTAAGGATTCCAGGTCTTCAAGGGGAAGAAAGAGCTAGACGTGGAGATCTTTAAGCTGGTCGGGTTGGTTTTCAGCGGGAATACAAATAGTCTCACTTAAAAGTTTGATGCGTTCTGTATAAATTCCATTTGCATTTTATGGTTTTACATTTTAAACAGATGTTTGACGTCGGAAATGTTTAATGCTTTTAATTGTTCATACGTTGTTAAATAGGTATTAATTTCGGCACGTATTTTTCTAAACACTTCATCTATGACGACAAGATGACGACTCATCCACTATTTAGTTAAGAGCCTACCGAGCCTATTGTGCTGCCCCTAATCGTATTTTTTTATTTCTTAACAATTAAACAAGCATTTGCATAAGCGTATGCTCACGACTATATTCCCCGACGGGGTAGTCAGAGAACAGACAACGAGACAATTAAACAACATTTCCAAAAAACAACACATTGTAGTCTTGATTGGCTTTCAGTTTACCGAAACATTACGGATTTTTTTTTTTTTGCTTGTAGCTATTATCGTTAAAACCGCTAAAAGTGGCCACTTTTGGCGGTTTTAAAGATAATAACTACAAACATTATAAAAACAAATCCGTAGTGACCCGATGAATAGAAAATCAGCAATGACTACTTACAATGTGACATTCTTGTTTTTTGGAAATATTCTTTAATTGTTAAGAAATAAAAATAATAATTGGGGGCAGCACAATAGGCTCGGTGCAGCCTTAGTGCTTGATACATAATTCATCTACAGTTTACTAGAGTCATAAGAATAGTTGATATTAGTACATTATCAACTATTCCTATGCTAGAGTTCCAATGAACTTTACACCTAACAATAAATCATCGATATTAACCAATTATACCTTAGACTAAAGTTTTTATTACACGCAAGTTACCTACCTAAAGATTTTTTGATTAAAAAATGTAACGTCGGTAAAAATTTCGGTCAAACTTTGTCAGATTTTTTATATAAATTAAAAATCCTTCCTCCGATCCGAATCTTTCTATGAAAATGGTGGTAGATTAAATATATTTTGCTCATAAAATTAAATGGTCGATAAATCATTATCGATGAACTGTAATGCAATGAGACATAATGACTGCACTGACTGTTTCGAAATTACCTCCTGCCGCCGTAGTATGACAGCGTGATATATTACTATCACAGCCCGGACACTGCATACAAAAAATTGAAATTGACAAGAAGACGTCAGCACATGCGAAACCAAAGAAAACCATAGAGGGGGTGAGGTAAAAATTTGGTAGGAGGCAGGGAGTGTCCGTACTGTATCTTTCTTATACTGTGGCGCTATCGCACTTTAGTCCTCCTTCATTTTTCGCGCGAACGAATGAGATAAAAGGCGTGATATAGCCGTATCACGCGCAAAATGCTCGGTAGGCTAGTATTAAGAGGGCTATCACAGTCCAGTGGCGCCCTCATCACATTAAAAAAGATTTCTCAATAAAGAAAGCCTAAATTAAAAAAGTGCTCAACACGAACACTACAAAAGCCTTCAAGCTATTTTCATAGAATACTTTTATAGGTTTTTTAAAGGTCTAAACATACAAATTTTGAAAAAAGGAAAAAAAACGGCCGCTTTTGTTTTTATTCGAAATTGTCTAAAAGTGGAATGTTTAGAACCTATAAGAGTATTGTATAACAATGGCTTGAAGGTTTTAGTAGTGTTCGTGTTGAGTACTTTTTTAATTTAGGCTTTCTTTATTCAGAAATCTTTTTTAATGTGATGAGGGCGCCAGTGAACTGTGATAGTGATAGCCCTCTTAAGAGAGATAAGAATAATAAGAGATAACATTCGCATAGCTACAGTGCACATTACAATATAATACCTGCATATTAATTTTTCATCAACCATAACTAACTGACCTTTGAACGGCCGTAACTCATAAACCGACTGGAGTTAGATATGCAGGTAGACCTAATCCATCCCCATCACAGATAATTATGTTCTGCATCCTATGAATACTGAATCAGCCTTGCAGCTATTGATAATAAAAAATACGTCTATCTCTTATACTATTAGTAAACACCCTTCAAGCGAACATAGGTAGTGTTCTTTAGTTTGTTCAGAAATTTTCTCATTTCTGATGTTCTATCTGGGGATATATCGCTATTGTGTAAAAGACTAAAATTATAGGTGTTTCACGCGATATAAATATTATGTAAAATTAAATAGAATAAAGCAGAGCATATGCTCATGACTATATTCCCAGAGGGGGTAGTCAGAGATATTCTGAAACTTCAGAACATCCACGTTTCACCTAAGATGTTTTTATATGTAGATGCGTTGCCCGTGCTTCAAAATGGTAACAAAAAAGCAAGGTAATTGCCCGGTTTTCTCATAGTCAGGCGCCGTCTAGTGTACGGGCTACACGTCACTATATCGCGCCATTTTGAAGTGCAGTGATGTTAGCGTCACGGACCTTAGCGTATGACGCGTCTATTTATAAAAAGTCATTGCGTTTGACTAGTAGTACCAAAACTCTGTCCAGTGTGACGAAAAGTGAGCCCGTCGGCACTTGTAAATTAAATTTAATATAACATATCCTAAGGTATAATTTATTTTGTTAACAACCTGTTTTTCTCTTAACAAATCAAACATTGAACAATTTACAAACTCGTAACAAAGTGGATGAAGTTTGAACAACATTCCAAGCGGTGTTAATTAAGTGAATTAATAAAGGGTAGCATAAGGTTCAAATTGCCTTGAATTTTGTACTTACCCTTAAGATCTATGTACTCACCCCGATTATGGAAGGACCGTGTCTAAGATAAATTGCACGAGACTTGTCTTGTTATCTCATTTTGTAATTTTTCTAAGTATATCGCCTTTAAATCTTTGTCCAAGATTAAACGTATCGCTTTGAAGTTAGTACAAAAATAAAACCGGTCAAGTGCGAGTCAGGCTACTCGTGCACCGAGGGTTCCGTACCACACCACCACAGAACACAACATTATTAACTTAGAAAAAAAACTTTTTTTGTCGGGACCTTTAGCGCAAGACCGACTCACACTTGACCGGTTTTTAGTATTTGTTGTTATTCTGTAGTGTGTGCGTAAACAAAATCATGCTTCTAAATGTTAAAACAATAGTCTACTTACTGAAAATGGGATACACCATCATCTTTTTTCATTCGCATTCATTTTTTTTTCGCAGGAAAGCCTGCGTGTGAGTGAGTTAGCGATAAAAACTCGCGAGCTTTAAAAGAGTACAGCATCATAATATCGTTTTTATAATATGCATACCCACATTTTCATTTATGTTAGTTCGGACACTTTTATCGATAATTTTGTACCAGAGCCTGGGCCTCTACCCGCACATTCGAACTTCGCAATTGCGTGAACATTTTCGTTCCAATGTCAACTCTATTCCAATGAAGTGCGGTCCGAAACAGTGGCGATATAGTGAAGATCGAAAGTGCGGGTACAGGGCCTGACTCTATAGTACCTAACTCTATGAGTTCGATAATCTAAAGTTTAGACTCTAAACCACCACTTTAAATATTACTAAGGTGTTTTATTACACATTTCTATTACCATTTATTAAACATATTTCAGTATCATTTTACTTTTCACATAAGTACATCTAGTAGGTACATAAAAGAGAACACAGAACCACTCTCTGGTCCATTACAGGATTACGGCTACACAGACCAGGCTTTCTCTTCGTAGGGTCACACAAAGGATAAAGGACAAAGGTTTTTTATTAATACTTTTTTTGTTTTAGCAGTAAATAAAACATCTTTGGCTTTTTCTTTTTACTTACATCTCACTGCCTCCAAAGTGAAATTTCGCTTTGAGTCATAGATATAGTAACTAGATGAAACCATACCGTGGCCGCACATGAAACAGCAATAGTGTGACTTTTGCATACTAAAAGACGATTTGTTTGGCAAGATGTCATTAACATTCCATAGGTTTGACACTAGTTTGACATCTTACCAAACACAAAAACCGGCCACGGTGACCGAAACAAAAAATAATATTTCTATCTTTTTTGTTTACATAAGTATTCATAACTGGCTATCTCGCTCTCTCATTTGGCTCCATCTTTCAGCGTAAGCGAATAGTATAGAACAGACAACGCGAACAAAATCTGTTCACCGCGATCAGCAGTGCGGGGCGCGCACTGGGGGCGTCGCGGTACAGTACGCGCCCGGCACATTCTAAGCACCTAAATTAGAGCCCATCAGCTCAAACGAGTGTTACAAAAATTTAAGTCTGGGTGTCGCCTCTAGTCTTAGACTAATTATATCCGGACCGGCCTTGCGGTAGCATTTCCCCTCTGCCACGGTATTAGATCAATTAATCTAGCGCATTTACACCCAATTTTATACCTTATCACTAAACGAGTCGGTCCGGCCGGTCTGTATCAAAAAGGGCACGTCTGGCTATTCACAACGGTGTGTTGGTGCCTACGCTAATGTATGGGAGTGAATGTTGGGTATGGAATAAAAGGAATGAAAGTCGAGTGAATGCAGTTGAAATGCGCTCCTTACGAAGTATGTGTGGTATTACTTTGGTTGATCGAATCAAGAACAGTGTGATAAGGGATTGGTGTAAGTTGAAGGATGATATAGTAACAAGGATTGAGAGGGGTATGCTTAGATGGTTTGGTCACGTAGAGAGAATGAATGAAAGAAGACTTACGAATGAAATTTATCGAGCACAGGTGAGTGGAAGTGTTGGGAGAGGCCGTCCGAGGAAAACATACCACGATCAAATCAATGATCTTTTCCGAAAAGGACAAGTGCGTAGCACCCTCAATCGACGGAAGTGCATGAAAAGATGTATGAATGTCAATGAGGCTAGAGAAGTGTGTCAGAGTCGTAGCGTGTGGCGATCTGTGGTCTCTGCCTACCCCCTTGGGACAATGGCGTGAGCTTATGTATGTATGTATGTATGTATCACTAAACGAGACAGCCTATAATAGCGAAACAATAATTTTGAACTTAGAACGTTTGGGGTTTACACGAGACTACTTTTCATGATTTTGAACATTCAAAATTAGAATCTAAAGTCATAGGGAATAAAATCCAAAGTTGCGGATAACATGTTACCTCGCCCCCCGCAAAAAGTGGCAGAAAGTTTGTTAGTAGAATGACACGTGGTTACGCGTCCCGATATAATTAGTCTAAGCCTCTAGTAGGTACCTACCTACCTACCTCAATGGGTACCTACGAGTATTCACACGGACGACATGCAATCTGCCAATGAGTTTTTTCTAACTTATTGTTCGTAATAACTACTGCTCTCGAACAGAGAAGAAAAACATCGCGAGGAAACCTGCATACGCTGAAGAAGAAAATCTGATGTACTTACATATGGTGAAGTCTACCAATCCGCATTGGGCACGCGATGTGGACATTCAAAATTAAAAAAAACAGGTAGGTATAGAAAATAGAATAAACTTAACGAATATCGAATTACATTTGTATAAAAAAAAACAAATTAAATGTAAGAGAAACGAGATCAAGAACAGTAAGTAATTTAATTAAATATCAAAAAGAAAAATAATTAATAGGTCCGTAATATTATGTTTTTCTCCAATTATACGTAAGAGCAGCAATTACTTTACATGAAAGCCTTGGATAAAACTAAAAGCGGAAAGGGCTGCTCTGCGAACCAGAGTCAATGATGAGTTTTCTGACAGCTAGTGAAACGTAGTTCTACAACCGCGATAGATGGCGTTGACGTGGGTTGGATGCGAAAACAGAAATTAAGGCTAAAAAGTAAAAAAAAATGCTTGTCACCGAGTCAGACGCATCCGTTGTAGGCCAGTCATTTTACGGAGTTTTGTTAGGCGGGGTAGGGAGTAATTATTAATTGGACTTTTAAACTGTAACCAAAAACTGTGACAAAAATACTATCGCTCTACTTAACTTCGCTCACTCTGTCCTAAAATTTGTAATTTTTCCTGATAAATCGTAGAGGATTCCCGAGATTCTGGCTTGCCGCATGCGGGGTCCATTGTATCATGTGTACTGAATTTCTATTTTGTTAATAAAGATATTTGTATTTGTATCCTAAACCATATAAAAAAAATTTGCTACGCAACATAGAAATCAAAATTGTGTGTCCCAGAATGCTTTTAAATTAATAATATTAATATCAATGCACTCATTTGAATTAGATTTAACAATATACATTATTTTTGATCAATAAAATAGGCATTAAAATTTAAAAAATGAGGTATTTATTAGAAAATACGAATGTATTTTTCAAAACTTTCTAAGCAGACAAAAATATTTACACAATGTTTGAAGTATGTATGATGTAAAGCCTTAAATATGTGCCAAAAAAAAATTATCATCAGGTTTTTTAGAACGAGATAATATCTATATTTTAAAATTGGAACTGTTGCTGACGTAATTTTTTTTAAATTTTGGTACATTCTGAAGCTCAAATTGGCTCTTCAATATTATAGCGAAAAAAAAATGCAATTAGTAATTAGTCCCGGCTTAAACCGTAAAATGACTGGGCTATTGACGAAGTATCGATTCATATTTTTCTGCTGACTTGAAAACACGATTTTTTACTATTTAATTTATTATCTGCAAGGTTGCTCATCCATCTTGCGTCAACGCCATCTATCGAGTCATTTGAAACAATTTTTTTCTTTTTTAATGGCTTTCAGAAAATCCCTCAATACATCCAAAATAGCTGGTAGTTTAGAAATGTTTCTGACATCCCCAAAATGAAGACGATTTTGACTTTATGTACGATATTTTGAAAATATCCTTTTGTCATGGTACTGGTTATGTATGTGTATACGAAATATAAATTATTATTGTAGATTATCTTCCAGTTTTTGTTTTATCCGAGATTGAAGTCAGCCATTATTTTTTTTGTATATTTCTCTAATTTAAAGCAATTATCCTTAGTTCAATGAACCATAAAACTATAGTCAACTCTATTTACTTGATGATACGGTTCAAAATCTATGAAAGAATAAAATAAGAATTATTTTCCTTATGAGATCATTCTCTTGGCCATTTCCCATTATTTGGGGTCGGCGCAATACGTAATCCTCTTCCTTTCATTCATCATCTCATCATTTTCCTTACAAGATGTCTCATGATAAAACCATTTAGGTTGGGAATAAGGTTGTAAATGGCGTAACTTCCCGGACTATCATTATGGAACTAACTACTTATAGGTACTCGTGAATATCCGGGACTTCTAATTAGGGGCCTTTCTAAAAGTTTTTTAATTGGACTCCTGGTCTGACCTTCTCCTTTATTAGGACGAGGGCACACTTTTATAATTGGGACAAAAAGACCCTTTCGAGTTTACTAGCATGTTTATTTTTTAGTTTAGCATTTCCCGACAGAATAGGGTATTTAACTATACAACGTGTTAATGTGTTAACGCAAAACTAGAAATTTGTTTCTTAAGAATTGAGCGCAGAATCGAATTATCAAGGTTTCAACATAGGTTAATTTTTTCAAAATATTAAATAATTTGTATGTAAAATTTAAAATTTACTGAAGTTGATGTCAACCCACCGCACTGGCACACTCGCCCTACTTATACTACTAAAACAAGATTCTTAAAATTTATCCATAAGCACGCTAGCGCTTTCATTCATTGCTGAAATATTATTTCAACAAATCATTTTTAAACGAAAACTTAAAATGCGAATAAATTTTAATTTTAATTATTTAAATAACGAAATTATTTTTTCATTGCAATTATTTCGTTATAAATCAATTAAAGCGCATATTCATTAACACGTTGTAGTTTTCGCAATACATAATCGAATAATCTGGGTGCAAATTCATGCTATTTTAACAATAGGATATTTATTTATTTATAAATTAATGGCGTTTTGCTTGTGTTTAACACGGCATTTCTGCCAATGTCATGTAGTTTGTGTGAGTAAAACAATCACAAGGATTGTTTTTTGAGTGAAAACGCAGTTGAGAAGAGATCGCGGAGCGTCGTGACAAGCTCAAACGCGAACCGCGCGCACACTACGTGAACGATACAACCACTCGCAGCCATTCTTGCAACGTGACATGGATAGTTTACATGGTACAATAATATACTGCGCCTGGTATTCTCTTCCGATCACGTGACTGACCACGTGACTGACACAAGCCTACGTCATCATACCCTTTTACCATGTTTAGCGGCCATTTTTTTGTGACGTAGGCTTGTGTCACTCTGGGAATAGAAGACCTTGTTTTTTTAGACTATGGATAGTTTAGCTGCAAAGCTAATATCATAATTAATAAATGCGACGCAAAATGTCGTAAGCATACTGTAGATTGTAGAGTGACCATGATTGTAATGATTTAAGTTGAATAATATTTCATTTTATTATTTATTTAAAGAGACCCGTGCGTCATTCCATCGTGAAAATTCATGCTTCATGTACACAGCCTTACAACCACCCCAGTTGATCCTGATTTATTAAATTTAAATCCCCTTCTAATTGGTGGTCTAATGAGAAATATGTCAAAACCAAAATTAATGAGTACCTAAGCACTTTTAAAAGTAATTTCTTGTTTCAATAAAAGAACATTTTGTGTTGTCGCTGCCTAGAATTTGCTTAGGGAGTTTTCTTCAGAAGAATTAAAAAATCTGCCCAAAAAATTGAGATTCCTAAAAAAATCTGCTGTTCCATATAAAAACTGATGCACCCGACAATCTTTTTTAAGTTCTTAAAGCAATCACTAAAATTGTATTGTTTTCAAAGTATATTAAATATTGTAATAAAAAAAAATTGGTATGCTAATTTCCAAGATCATCAAAATGAATGCATCTTCCTTCCTCAATTTTATCTAAGAAGCTGACAGTTGAAACCGATCTTCAAATTACTGTAAATAGGTCTGTAGGGCATTAAGAAAACACTAAAGTGCTCTCCCATAGCAATACATTTTGATTTGATATTCCCACGAAGCCTCAGAAAGGCTTGTGGGAACCATAATTGCCTCCAAAAAGAGACTATAAAGTTTCGCCTAAAAGCAAAGTGTAATAAAAAGAAAAAAAATACCGTTTATAAGAAAGGTGGGCTGGTTTGAGCGCGCGTTCTAGCGATTAGCGGTTTTTAGTAGAACAAAATAAAAAAATATATATATAGGTAATTATATGACGGCGCCTGGCGCCATCTCTCAAGTTGCAACAGAACGAGATCGCACACTCATGATGGTGCTTTGATGTAGCGCCTCTGGTGGCGGTCTAGCGGAGCGTCGTGTGTCGGTAGAGTTGGTTGACAGCCATGTCAAAGAGGAGTTCAGTTGGAGATTTTGAATAGCAATGGCTGAACCACTGCATCACTCGACGAATCGCTACGTTCTGTGTCACGTCTTTCTATGTTTGCTTCGGACTAAGGCCCTCCTGCGCCTATATCAGAAGTGTGCAAAAACCCTCGCCCATAAGAGGAATAAAATTGTCTAAGAAAATTTTTCACGAAGATTTGACAGATAAAAATATCTAGCTTTTGTTTCAAGACCTGATCGATGATCGTGATGATAATTACCTCGAGGATCCGAATTGAACCAGCGCGGCTAAATCTGCATTACATCTAAGGAACATGTTTGAACGTATACCGCTCCGTATACGTGACGGAACGGCGAGAAAATCATTTTCAACTGTGACGACAAGCTGACGAATGATTTACATGATTTACAGAGTTGACGGATACAACATACAGTTTCAGCATAATTTCATAGTACAAGAACGAGTATGGTACTACTACATACAGTACGGACACTCCCTACACTTCTCTGTGAAAGACAGATGGAAAACTGCTACAGTAGGCAATACGAAAATGACCCACTGACCAATAGTTTTGTCAATGCCAGGCCATCAGGCCAGCGTTTTGCCCGGCCTGGTTGAACGAGGTGTCCAGGGTGTGATATGATAATGGGCAAGTTCTCTCCCTGCCGGTATGGTATAATAATGTTTGTTATTCGAAATAGACTTTCGTTGAATGTTGCTGTGTTGTGCTGTGTGGGGTTTAATCCTTTTGTAATGGGCTCTTGAGCTGTAAACTTGTTTTCTCGTAAGTACGATAGTTCATCGAATGCAGGCAGTAGTTAGAAATACCGTTGTAGTATCAACGCCAAATTTTATGGATGGCTTTTATTGTTTCCGTGCTTTATCATGGCTGTACGCATTTTATTTTAAATGCATGTTTCTATTTGTTGACCCATAAAAAACTTGTTCCTATTTGTTTCGTGCCTAAACAAAAATTATTGTATTTGTTGTCAGAATGATCAGAAATCAGAAATCAGAAATCAGAAACATTTATTCGTCATCATAGGTAAAAAGTACAATAGAAAAATTATACAATAGTTGGAGTGTAGTTTTACAGGACCACTATGATGTACCATGAGGCATGCGAATATAAAAACAATTATTATTCTTATTTATTATGACATGATAATTATTATATTATAGCAGTAGCAGCAGCAGCAGCAGCAGCAGTTGTAGCAGTTTGTTATTATTGCATGATGATGTGACGATCTGCGTTTATGTTGATCTGCGAATGTGTCGATCTCCGTATGTGACGAGCTGCGTATGTGACGAGCTGCGTATCATTACATATTGCGTACGTGACGAACTGCGTTTGTGACATACATCGTGTAATCCGTTCCAACATGGTTCTAACTACGTTCCAACAGGTCTTTTAGTTGGATAAGATTTGGTTTAAAGAAATTTACTACCAAAAACACATACCTACTTATTGTTTGTCTCTTATTATGAGAACATACCTAGTTACCTATAATAATAAAACAGTTCTGATGAGAAACGGTAGTTTCAGGCCGATAATTATGTTGAGATGATGTACAAGTTTTATTGTTTCTGGCCTCGCCCAGTAGTTTGCTTTTGAGGTGCTGCATGTACTATGGACTTGCAATTCTTAATTCATTGTTTCTGACCACACGGAGGGGGATTATGGCCGTGAGTTTATGTATGTAACTTTTGATCAAAAATAATGTAGTCGGTGATTATTATGTGATGGTTTCCATCTTAGAAAATTCAGAACTTTATGGTTTTCGTCAAAGACATTCTATAAACAAGGACTTCGCATCAGTCCGCTATTGGCGGGACTACTAAGTTGTGCCTAGTTGTTTTAAATTGCTGCTTTGTGACCGAATACATTTGAAGGGACTGGGGCGTGTCAGCGGCAATATGTGACAGTTTAGCGCTAGGTTTAGCGTAACTGATGCAAGCAGGGATGACATTGGAGACGTGCACCTTTTTTTAGTTTTGTCCTTTGGCTTTGTTGGTGTATGGCGTGGTCAGTCTATGTATAGAATATCATTGGTTTTTTCGTACATAAAAGTGACGATTGTGTTTTGTGGATGTCAACTGTTAACGTAACTGCATGGTTGAGCGGGCGTGCCACCTCTTTGGACAACGGACGACGCGACGCCAAGTTGTTTTTTTTTTATGTTGTCGTTACGGGTGTCATTGATTGTCGCTGTCACGATGGTCAATTGATTGTTGATTCGTATATTCGTATAGCAAATAATATGAAATATTGAATTAAATTGACGAAGCAAATACTTAAATTCGTGCTGTAGTAATTTGATGTTCAGAAATCCGGTTAAATGAAATTGGATCCGGTGTGACGAACTCGTATAGAATGCTTTCATTGCAGAGGAAGATCAAGTAAGGATTTACATCCCTTTTTAATTAATCAATTTCTCTTTTTAAAATCGTATGCTATACGAACGAAACACAATTATCTACTACGTTCACTGGTTATCCAGTAGATTTCGTCGCCGAACCAGTGCTCCCTCCCTCGTGTTTAACAGCTGCGACAAATACCTTCCTACGGCGCCTTGTACCTCATGATCATGAGGTGCTATCACGCATGGACATGAGTCTCATTTTAATTTTTGTTTTTGTAAGGTGGTGTGCTATATTTTCTTTTGGCAATATTGTGATAGTAATACAACAGGTTTCCTTTTCTAACTTCGTGGTCAATATATCGACATAAATATGGGAACTTTTTCTTTTGGGAGCCAATGTCAGTTTTACACGAGGTTTCCATAATTGTGTAATTTCCAGTTCCCTGCTTTTGTTGGTGAAGATGTTTATTTTTAAACTGCATTTTACACGTCCCTGGTGTTTAATTTAATAAGTAGGTTCGGAATGCATGAATCATAGTAGTTAATGCCAAATATAGCCCTGGATGCAGTTTTGTTTGGAAAATGTTGTTTGTTTGTACAAAAATTGCCCAGGTCACAAATTCCATAACCCAAAACAAGCTCCAAATAACCACTATTGTACGGCTTCTCTCAGAGCATCAGATCATGTACAAGTTGGTTTACTTTTGAACATAAATTGCTATAATTATTTTTCCAGTTCTAATAACAATCTATATTCGAATACTAAAAAAAATGTAATGTGAAACCTCTTCATCTGGTTCTCTTTCAAAAGTAATGTTCTGGTTTTGTGAGTTTCCCTGTACCTGTGGAAATTGCATATAAGTGCTTGGTTATCCGACGTTGACATAATTAAGTTGATGACTATCGCTTTGATCGTTTCTGATTATATCCTTTTGTGGGTTGACCTTGAACTGTCTTTATCTTATACTTGACATGGTTACCCTAAAACTCTTGCCAAAGGTATGATATTCAGTTTTACACGGTATTCTTCAGTTTCTGTGACACCGACCTTTTAAGGTCAATAGCTGTTCTCTTGAGTCTTTCGGCAATGATTTCTTGATGTTGTTGTCTTGCAGTAGTGGTTCCATGGTCGAAGGATGCGAGATGACTACAGACTTCGAAGATGTGGTTAGCACACCGTAAGTCTCGCTCGCACGTTGACCGATTGTTGTACTTTATCGGTGGCGCAGTGCAGCGTCGAGTCGTAGGTTTTGTGATTGTTACCAGAGTCCATGGCTGTTAGTGTCCATAAAGAAATGCGGATCCGGACTGAATTCTGGTGCTTAGGTTGGGACTACCTAGATAAACTGTGTGAAAATGTCTAAAGTAAAGATATAATTATACCTTAATTTGTGTGTTTAAGCGAGAAGATTCGTCGAGATCAGCGCGTGCAAAAGAGCATAAAGAGACAAAAGCTGTAACCTATTATGTTTGTGGCAACCTGTTGATTGCGGCAAGCCAGGACGCGTGGTTACCATCTGAAAAAGCGGTAGTAGAGCTCTTGTCAACACGATGAAGGAGGCCAATCAATGTGACCAATGTATGTCCACAGGTGATGATGGCGGTGATGATGAAAACATGATCCGGTGAGGCCGTTTCTTTTTATTTGATAATTGGTCGCCTTGTTCTGGATGTGCCATGACGGCGCCTGAAGACGTTACAGTTAAACGTGGGTGATCTTAATGGCCGGTGGTTTTGTGAACGGAATTCTATCCTATGTGATAAGATAACCGTTGGGAGTGGCGGTGCGGTGGAAGTAATTCTAGTGGTCTTAGTGTCGTTGGGAGTGGCGGCATGGTGGAGTGCTGGCGGTCGTAGTGCCGTCCGAGCCATACCCCTTGTGGGTTGGTTGGAAGGACGCACTCGTCTGATTCAGGTTGTTGTGAGGTTGGTCGGTAGGGCTGCCGTCCGACCATACCTTCTTGGTTGGGAGAAAGGACGCACCCTCCGGTCCAACGGTGATGTTGTGAGGTTGGTCGGTAGGGTTGCCGTCCGACCATACCTTCTTGGTTGGGAGAAAGGACGCACCCTCCCGGTCCAACGGTGAAGTTGGAGTTGGTCGAAGAAGATGTCCGGGCCAAGCCTAGGCTGGTCGAAGAACATGTCGAAATGCAGTCTGACGATGATGTGAGGTTGTCGTCAGGCTGGACGAGCGGGAATTCAGATCTGCCGAATGGTTGATGTTTGCTTGTTTCTTGCAGGGCCGCAGTAAAATACGCCCGAGGACGTTCGACAGTCAGTCTGGCCGTGACGGCGCCTGGCGCCATCTCTCAAGTTGCAACAGAACGAGATCGCACACTCATGATGGTGCTTTGATGTAGCGCCTCTGGTGGCGGTCTAGCGGAGCGTCGTGTGTCGGTAGAGTTGGTTGACAGCCATGTCAAAGAGGAGTTCAGTTGGAGATTTTGAATAGCAATGGCTGAACCACTGCATCACTCGACGAATCGCTACGTTCTGTGTCACGTCTTTCTATGTTTGCTTCGGACTAAGGCCCTCCTGCGCCTATATATATATTATATCTTGGACAAATTATCTAGTCACATTTAAAGTACCAGAATCTAGCCTGGACTTGTATTATGATGACTGGACAACGATATAGAATACATATATAGATACAAACATCCATGACTCGGGTACAAATATTCATATTCATCATACAAATATTTGTCCCTTACGGGATTCGAACCCGCAACCCTCGGCACAGCAGGCAGGTTCACTACCGACTGTGCTACCGGGCTGTCAAAACAGTTATATTATAATATTATGCTATATGCTATGCTATGCTCTGATATATTTTATGCTATTATCAGGTATTTATCATCGATATTCTTGTCCACCGCTGAATATAATATATCTTCCGAAAAACGCCACAAAACTCTACAACAGGGTGAAATTGATATCATTAGCATCCTTTTAAACTAAAAGTCTTCCCATCAAACTGAACAACTTTTACCATGGGAGCAAACCGATCCGAGTAAATAAAAAATCTGTTGTTGCATACATTTGAGTCGAGTATGCACTGCAGTTTAGTATGCAACGGCTGATTTTTCTGTTACTCCGATCGGTTTGCTCCCATAGTAAAAGTTGTTCAGTTTGATGGGTAGACTCTTAGTTTAAAAGGATGCTAATAATATCAATTTCACCCTATACAGCAGGACTTCCCAACCAGTGGGGCGCGCCCCCCTAGGGGGGCGTAGTGATATCGTAGGGGGGGGGGGGGGGGCACAATGCGTTTACATTTTGGACAGAAAACTCCAGTTAACCACGTAAATTCCACTCATTAATTCATTTTAATAATTAACTCATTCATTCAGTTACTAATTTACCCATTCGTTTGTTGTTACTGACATGTTCAGGCTCAGCAGGTCTCAGATAGCATCTTTCCAGCTGCGCTTGTCGTTATTTTAATAGTGGGGGGGCGTGCAAAATATTCCTTACTATACCAGGGGAGGCGTGACGCAAAAAAGGTTGGGAAACCCTGCTATACATGGTGTAAGTGACAGCCTAGCAAATACTGAAACGGTGAACTCAGACCATCAAACTGAACAACTTTCACTATGGAGCCTACCTCAGGAAACGCGAAAAAAAATCAGCTGTCGCATATATTTTGGTCTGGTAGGTACCGCAGTTTTGTATGGGACAGCTGTTTTTTTTCGCGTTACCCCCTCTATATTTGGCCTTCCTCGTCCTGTTGCAACAACCTTCCTCTAGTCATTAATTCAGTGGGCTACAGGGTCGGAGTGACCCATTACGCCCTGACAGTTCGCGGGCTCTATTCAAGACTGCCGCAGATTTTGCGTGTAATTCCATTCCAGGTGGTAATGGGCCGGTCAAATCGTCGCCTGGAGGCGCTGCTGGCGCGATTCTCCAAACGACGCTATGCTACGTAGGTGCTATAAGGTTTATATTGTGTTACTTTGACTATCCGCCACCGCAACACGTCTCTTTTGTATAAACCGCGCCTAAGGTTTTGACGAAGCATGTTGCTGGTTAATTCCCAGAAGTACCATTTGACAGTTCCTTTGAAGGTACTAATGGGAAAAGATTACTGGCTGTTATGACATAGGGAGTAAAGTTGATAGGGGAAACCCGTGTTTTTAGGGTTCCGTACCCAAAGGGTAAAAACGGAACCCTATTACTAAGCCTACGTTGTCCGTCCGTCCGTCCGTCCGTCTGTCCGTCCGTCCGTCCGTCTGTCCTACCTATTTAGGGCTGTAACTTTTGAACCGTAATAGATAGATAGTTGACATTTTCTCAGATTATGCGTTATTGCGGCGGATTTGTTAACAAATAATAAAAATGTCAAAAAGTTAAAAATTAAGGGGGGTTCTCAACAAGAAACTAGTTTTTATCAACGTTTTTTCTTCTCGCTCTATCGTAAAAACGGTAATACATACAAGCGTCAAACTTAGTGTGATTATAGAGCAAACTCTACAAAATAACAACAAATACTAAAAACTGGCCAAGTGTGAGTCGGTCTTGCGCTAAAGGTCCCGGACAAAAAAAGTTTTTTTTTCTAAGTTAATAATGTTGTGTTCTGTGGTGGTGTGGTACGGAAACGGAACCCTCGGTGTGCGAATAGCCCGACTCGTACTTGACCGGTTTTATTTATTTTTTATTTAATTAATAATAAGATACAAAATTACATGTTTTTAGTTGTAGTCCTACAAAACCGTATTTTACGGTTTGGCTGTAGGAACCGCGGTAGGCTTGTATCAGTGCTTCTCGAAACGCTTTCATAAAGTTGTCTCCACTCTCTTTCATTCCGTTCATCGTTTGTTATCGCTAAAGCAGGAGCCACACCTCAGTCAGTACACGAGTTGCGGAAAAATACAAGTTCGTAATGTTTCACGGTAAATTAATTTCTTTCACTCCAACTCACAAACAAACATTCAAAGTTGCGCAGACGTTTGTTTTTATTCCTTGTCATCTAGTTTTGTTTCTAATCTTGTAAACATTGTAGTAAAGGGGGATGGTATGACGCTGCATGCAAAATTCTTAAATTGTTTATGAAGTAGGTACCAGAGGAAAGTAAATAAAATAAATAAATAAGTAAATAACGCTCACAGGCACATACATTGTAATGATTCCAAGTTAAGCACTATAGGCTTTTTTATATGGAAACCATACAACAACGGCACGAACATATAACATCCATGACCGAACCGGGATTCGAACCCAGGACCCAGGTTTGGCAGTCCGGCGTGGTAAGCATTACACCAACCGGGTCGTCATAAAAAATATCAAAGTACCTAATAAATAGAAAAAATCTTGACTAATCGTATTATTATAGTACTATTTTCGCGTAGGTAGATATAGATAACGTACACACGGCGACAGTTCAACCTACCCATAGTTCGACCTTATGTCCATGAGCATAGAGTTCAACTATGGGTAGGTTGATCTGTCGCCGTGTGTACATTGTCTTCAATATTAGTTCTGTTTATGTTCATGCTTCGGAATTAAGCGTAAGTTTTTACTAAGGTTCTTTAGAAAAATAACCCCCAGGATATCTGTAAAACCAAAGTCCTAAACTAACTCACGAGTCATGACCAATAATCCCTTTATATTCAAGATAATCAAGAATATAGCAACCACTACAAACAAACTTTATAAGCTTGCTGTTGCACTTTGAGAACAAATGACATACAAAATCGGCATTAAAACTACAGTAAAACTACGGTACACTGAAAAAAACGCGAGCCAACTAAGAAGTATTTTCTCTCAATTAGCACAAAAATAATTGAAATGACGTTATTATTGTTTATTAAAAACAAAAGATGGTAGTTGTAACAACAAGCCGAATTCATGTAACAAAGTTCTCTTAGTCAAAGAAATCATGATGTTGACAGGCTCATATGGATTCATGATGTATGATTATCATAAACAAGATCTTGGTTGAAGTACTGCCTCCGTGGTCTAGTGGTTAAGAGCATTGGCTCTCGATACGGAGGTCGTGGGTTCGATTCCCACGGGGGACACCTAGTGATATGTCACTTTGTGCGTTTTTCCCCAGTTGGTTAGGACATTGCAGGCTGAATCACCTGATTGTCCGAAAAGAAAAATGATTCCGTGCTTCGGATGGCACGCTAAGCCGTTGGTCCCGGCTACTATCTCTGGTGGTAGTAGTCGTTACATAAAAACCACGTCAGAGGCCGTAAGGCGGTCTGAAAAAACTCTGACACCAGGGCTCTGCCCACACGATAAGAAGAAGAAGGTTGAAGTAAACAATTTTTTTTTACAGTGTAACTGATGTATGATGGTAGAATTCAATATCGTTTTAAAATACAGACATATTGGCACAAAGGACATACAATTCCTCATTTTTCGTCTCTGATTAATATCAGGAGTTCACGCTCCATTATAAACGATGCAGTGCCCGTGCAATTTGCAATCGAACACTGAAAAGCCTACAATACGTCACTCTCGACAGCTCATTCTGAATAGAAACGATAGCCTTGCCCTATTTCCATCAGCCATTCAAAACTCAATCTTAACCCCTTCTAATTGCAATGAGATGAACTGCACTGTAAAATAGTAAATGCAAGTCATGTATCCATTTTGAGCTGACCTCTGAATGTTGATACAAATACTAAAAGACTGCTGTGATAAATAAGTCAGGAGGAGGGGTGGGAAGGTCAATATAGGATGGTCTTTAATGTCACACGTCAGCGAATTCGCTACGCTAGAACAAAAGTGGACCTAACTTAAGGGGAGTGGATGGTAGCGCTGAAAAATATAAAAACTGAATGAGTACTTTAAAACACAGTTGGATATAAATGTGACAAGTTTGTTTTGGTTTAACCATGATGTCTCACTCACACTAGCTTATCTACCAATGGCAGTTGTGGGTTGTATGCAAAATGATTTATGTATAATAATTAAGGAAAATGGGGTGACAAGATTGTAACACTTTCACCACCTTCCTTACCTTCTTATTTATTAGCAGCCTGGCTCCGTGGTCTAATATTTAAGAGCATTGGGCTCTTGATACCGAGGTCGTGGGTTCGATTCCCACGGGCACCTAGTGATATGTCACTTTGTGCGTTTTCCCCAGTTGGTTAGGACATTAATTGCAGGCTGAATCACCTGAATGTCTGAAAAGAAAGATAATTCCGTGCTTCGGATGGCACGTTAAAGCCGTTGGTCCCGGCTACTATCTCTGATGGTAGTAGTCGTTACATAAAAACCACGCCAGAGGCCGCAAGGAGATCTGAAAAAACCCTGACACCAGGGCTCTGCCCACACGATAAGAAGAAGCCAGGCAATCATTGTTTTCTTAAAAAGCATGACTTGAGCACCAATAAAATAATTAACCGATGATTGGGATTCATCGGTTAATTATTTTATCAAATTATGTTCAAATAATTCTACCATTTCACTGCATGATTGACTTCATGTCTATAAGCATAATCTCGTTTTGTCGGGAAATCTAAAAGAGTAAAATCTTCATCGAGATCCAAAAGCCCCTTACTCCTTTTTAAAGTTGTTTGTGTGCAAGTAAACAAATATTTATGTTATCGTTGGTTCATAGTTTGTGACATCCATTCCCCTTAAGGCAGACTACAATAGCACCATCAATATTGGCCGATGAGGCCCCCGCTCTTCGTCGATTCAAAATGGCGACGCGACGTCGAGAAGAGCTGTCGAAGCCCTCGACACATTGTGACAGCACGGATGACGATCGAGCAGAGCAGTGACGGAATTCAGAGAAAGCTTCACCTTTAAGTTTGTTCCTTCATCATATCAGCAGATAGATGTCCACTGCTGGAAATAGGCCTCCCCCAAAACGGGAAGATTTGCCATAATCGCCACGGTTGGTGGGTGGGTTGGCAATCGCAGTTGGATTGAATGTGTGTACTCAGAGGATGCTGCTGCCCAGCCTGCGGTAGATCCCTTAAGGTGGACTTCCGATGCTAGCGGCCGACGCGTCTGACGCGCGCGGCTCGCGGCCGACGGCCGATGCGGCCATACTAGTTACTATGAAAACGTATGGCGCCGCTTCCGATGCCAGCGACTGACGCGCGCGTCAGACGCGCGCGGCCGATGTCTATCGCATCGGCCGCGGCCGCGCGCGGCTATGCGCTGACGTCACGCAGAACAAGAATGTTCGCCAGACATATTACGATGTTTTTACCGAAAATTTGCTTAATTTTCACTATTTTTTATTTGTATTTTATTATCTGCAAGGTCGCTCATCCACGTTGCGATAACACCATCTATCGATCCATTTGAAACTAATTTATCTTTTTTTCGGAAAATCCCTCTTGCCTACATAATTATTAACTAGACAGGTTAAAAAGCCAAGGGGACGCATCGCATCCCTGTCTAATTATAATAACTCTTAAAAATGTATTTTATCAAAAATCCTGTAAAAAAAATGCATTCATATATTTCTCTAAACCTATCAATCTATCAATCAATCAAATATTATTTATTAAAATATGTATTGTTTTTTTATTTGTGTTTTTAAACAAAACACCAAAACATAAGAACATACCCTAAATTTCGGGGAAAATACCCTAAAGTGATAACACTCTGCACAATAGGCATGCGTCAGTCGCTGACCTCGGAAGTGAGGTCTATCGTCGGCCGCGCGCGTCTGACGCGAGGTTCTGTCAAATATGACAGAACCTCGCGTCAGACGCGCGCGTTAGTCGCATCGGCCGGCCGCTGGCATCGGAAGTCCACCTTTAGTCGCCCATTACGAACCCACGGGAGGAAATGGGATGGTGCTATTCTTAGCCGCATCCGCACGGACTTTATTTACATTATTTTATTAACTTTTGAGGTTTTACTGCTTCAGCAGCCGCGCTTTATTTATAGACCCAATGCGAGTACAGTAGTACCAGGTTTATAAGTTTTACCGATGTACATACCTGCGCTTAGCTTACAAAATAATTTTACTCTGCGCAGTCAAGGTTTTGATCATGCTGTTTTCCGGCCATTAAGTATTTTGGCTGATGACTCTTCCTCTCATTAATTCCATGTCTATTCACCTTGTAAAGTCTGTCGAACATATCTTAGTCGTTATAAAAAAGATCAGATGGAACCATTTGTAGTAAAGTTTCTGTCCAAGAATGGAATGAAAATGGAGAAAATGGTCGGAACTTTTGCATTTATAGTTTTACAGCCCTATATTTCAATGGCAGTAAACTATACACTGCACTACTGGCACCAATGACCTGTGAACCGGTGACTCAATTAATCGTTTTATGACATACAGGGTCCAACTTTATATGCTGATCCTAGGATAGGATATTATTTTAATAGACTAATGGATCCATAACCTCCTTGCAAGCATGGAAACACCAAAATGTTCGTCCTTCTTTCATATGGGTCCGTCATAGATGTTTGAAAGGTGTATACTTTGTCTCTTTCTAACCAATGACGTAATTTTTGACGTTGGATTAGAAAGCAAAGAGAATGGAATCACTGACAAAGTTGGCGTCAGAAACAACGATGGGAATTTACGAAAGAAAGACGAACATTACCGCCCGATAAGGAGTATTTTCATGTTTCACCGCTTGTAAGGCAGTCTGCTCTCCAGGTATAGGCGCAATGAGTATTCCAACTTCCTGTGCATCTCTTATTTAGTGAATAGGACCAAACACGTATCATGAGAATCTCATGAAATGGAAAAAGTAAAAAAATATAGATTTTCACATGTTAGTGTCAAAACGTCATCTGTCTAGTCAAAGTACCTAGGCCCTGTACAGACTTAGCTTTTTTGCACCGATAAAAACGTGAGTTTTTTCATCGCGTAAAGCCATTAAGGCTTCACTAGCAATTTGTATCGATTCAAACGCATGATTTTAGTGATGCACACACGTGTTTGTATTGATGCACACGCGCGTGTGCATTGTGGCAAAGGCTGTTGTGTTGACAAAGACCTGATCAAATATATTACGATACTTTTGCATCGTGGCTTAACCGCGTTTGCATCTATGCTTTATCGCGTTTGCATCGATGCTGCATCGCGACTCAATCGATGCTTTTTGCAGCACTTCTGCGCTGCAAAAAATCGCAGTGTGTAAAGGGCCCTAATCTAATTACCCCAGTGTTGCTTACTCTAAAATTTGATTTCCATATTTTTATCAGATTCTGGTCCACCTATACTGACCTCTATGCATTCTTCCTCTACTTTTAAACTTACAACTACAACCTATTCCAACTTCCTGTTTTAAGGTGGACTTCCGATGCCAGCGGCCGATGCGACTAACGCGCGCGTCTGACGCGAGGTTCTGTCATATTTGACAGAACCTCGCGTCAGACGCGCGCGGCCGACGACAGACCTCACTTCCGATGTCAGCGACTGACGCGTGCCTATTGTGCAGAGTGTTATCACTTTAGGGTATTTTCCCCAAAATTTAGGGTATGTTTTTATGTTTTGGTGTTTAAACAAAAACATAAAAACACAAACAAAAAAAAACAATACATATTTTAATAAAGAATATTTGATGGATTGACAGATTGATAGGTTTAGAGAATATATGAATGCATTTTTTTTACAGGGTTTATGATAAAATACATTTTTGGGAGTAATGAGACCCTTGGCTTTTTAACCTGTACCTACATGGATCGCTTTCTAGCGAATAATTATGTAGGCAAGAGATTTTCCGAAAAAAGAAAAAGTAGTTTCAAGTGGCTCGATCGATAGATGGTGTTATCGCTACGTGGATGAGCAACCTTGCAGATAATAAAATACAAATAAAATAGTAAAAATTAAGCAAATTTTCGGTAAAAACTTCGTAATATTTCTGGCAAACATTCTTGTTCCGCGTGACGTCAGAGCATAGCCGCGCGCGGCCGCGGCCGATGCGATAGACATCGGCCGCGCGCGTCTGACGCGCGCGTCAGTCGCTGGCATCGGAAGCGGCGCCATACGTTTTCATAGTAACTAGTATGGCCGCATCGGCCGTCGGCCGCGAGCCGCGCGCGTCAGACGCGTCGGCCGCTAGCATCGGAAGTCCACCTTAACATACACTTGGCAAGATTTTTTTATGATTATTTTTATCTAGGAAACAACATTTTGGCATGATGAAAAGTAAAGCGCAGCGCCACTACCAGTACCTATTGGTTGCTTCTAAACGTATTTCAACATCCTCTCTAAATGTTCACACTACTCTATACAATGAACCACTCGAACGGTAATGCAAGCTAGGCCAGCTGGTCGCCAACAAATGGGCGTTGAATCAGAGACCTGATACTAACTGCAGTTGCTGTTCCATTCTATCAGAGAAAATTCCACTCTGTGAAAATGAGTAAAAAGTTAAAAATACAGTATTGTGAAAGCTTTGATCAGCTTAGTTTTACGAGTAAGCTTATGGCTTGAATAGAGTCGGAGTGCTATAGGCACGCTATAGGTTACAGACAAAAGATGGGAAAGAAATAATAATATAAATTACTGGCGGTAATTTATAATATTATTCCCCATCTTTTGTCATAATTGCTGAATACTTACAAAATATTAAATATCTACTCAATATTTTACCGAGGATTATTATTGTTATCAGTAACACGTATTGAACGAAACCGTCCCGTACAATATCAACAGTTACGCATTTTTGTTCATACCAAAATTTAATGTTTTGTAAAAATGTATTAATTATTGAATAATACACAATACAAAATCGGGGATTATTCAGAATTTGGTTTTCAGGTATGTTCTACTATATTCCAAATTATCACCTAAAGTGCAATTAATGCAACCTACTACATACAAAAATCCGTAGATTTCCCCGACTAGGATACATGTCTATACAACGTGTTAATGAATTAACGCAAAACTAGAAAGTAGTTTGTTCAGAATCAAGAGCTGAGTCGAATTATCATTTTCAACATAGGATTTTTTTTTTTCAAAATATTAAATAATTTGTTTGCAAAATTTTAAATTTTCTGAACCCGATGTCAACCCACGCACCGCACGGGCACACTCACCCTACTTACTACCAAAACAAGATTATTAAAATGTATCCATGAGAACGTTAGCGCTTTCTTCTCGTGCTGAAATGATAACAAATCATTTTTGCCTCAAAACTTAAAATGCGAATAACTTTAAATTGTAACTATCAAAATAATGAAATTATTGTTTCAATTTAATTATTTTGTTATAACTGAGTTGGGGTGTATGAAGTTTTGCGCTAATTCATTAACACGTTGTATAGGTATTCTACGAGTCTTGCTATAAAAAAAGCGATATATGATATATATAAAGGGCTCTTTCCCTGACCCTAACTTTCTACACTGAAATGTTTTACACTGGAAAACTGTAAAATACATTTTTGCATTCAATTGTGTACTTTCAAAACAACTTGACAATTCCATCAGCTTTGAACAGCACACATGCACCGCCCAAGGTTTATTGCATCACGGCGCACCGAGCGTCGACAAACACTGCTTCTGTTTGGTGCAGACAAAGGCTGGCCATATTGCCTTGGTTTTTTTACTTTTTAAGTGGCATTTCCGTCTTTTATCCGGGGTTGAAAAGAGAGTGCTTCTATTAGGTACGTAGCTCAATCGCCTTATACAGGGTGTTAGGGTAAACAGTTGCATTAAGGGGTGATTGTACCCATGATACTGAACAACTTTCCCAAAGAGACCTATAGGAAATTCGTAAAAAAATATTTGAAAGAAAGAAAGAAAGAAAGAAAAATCTTTATTCACCATTAAAGGCACACACGAAACAACAGAGTACATTAATAGAAATAGTAGGAAGGTAGTAGCTTTAAACTTCGTATACTAAATGCAAATCAGCTGATCGAACTTTTGTATCGAAATTTTGAAGTGATAACGCCTTATAAATCGATGAACACCGGCTGCACGCACGAAAAAGTGTCACGTTCCGCCTGAGCCTGAGCGTGCAAGCGAGAGCGCGGAACAAATCTCTCTTTCTCGCGTGACGTCAGAGCTAGCAATTCGAATATTCATCAATGTTTCTTTAGGACGTTATCACGTAAAACTATCGTCCGTAAACCAACTTTACAGACTACTTTTTTTTTTGCTGATTTCTTGTAGGTTTCTTTAGGAAAGTTGTCCAGTATCATGGGTACAATCACCTCTTCAAGTAATGCAACTGTTTAAACTAAGACCCTGTAGTTCGTAGTGATCAGATCCTACTTGCGAAAGCCATGGTCGCGGATTCGAAGTGTTATAAATATTGGTTCCCAAGTCATAATGTTGTATGTATTAGACTCTTATACTAAAATCTAATAATTATAGAAACTGGGTTTGATAACTTGACAGACCTTTGTCACAGAGAGATTTCTTTGTCATAAAATGTAGCCTAATTTCTAATGACGTAATGTCTGGCTGGACGGACCACAAACTTAATTTTTTATAAACTATTTACAATACAGGGTGTTAGGGTAAACAGTTACATTACTTTAAGGGGTGGTTCTTGGGTTCTACCCATGATACTGAACTACTTTCCCTAAGAAACCTATATAAAATACGCAAACGAATTTTTGAACTTTCCATACTAAACGCAATCTGCTGATCGAACGTTTGTATGAAAAGTCGATTTTTTTTTGGGAATTTCCTATAGATTTGTTCAGTATCATGGGTACAATACAATCTCCCCTTAAAGAAGTGCAACTGTTTACCCTAACACCCTGTATAAGTTCTTCAGCTAAGGTTATGTATACAATTATAGTTATACATACACTTACATTCAATAAATAATTAATACAGTATTGCAGCTATAGCTTGAAACTGATATCATTAGAATCCTTTTAAACTAAGAGCCTACCCATCAAACTGAACAAGTTTTACTATGGGAGCAAACCGATCGGAGCAACTAAAAAATCAGCTGTCCCATATAACTGCAATGCCTACTCGACTCAAATTTATGCAACAGCTGATTTTTTTTTGCTCCGATCGGTTTGCTCCCATAGTTAAAGTTGTTCAGTTTGATGGGTAGATTCTTAGTTTAAAAGGATGCCAATGATATCAATTTCACCTTGTATAGTAACATTAGTAACCTAACTTTCTGCCCCAATTATTTCGAGTCAACGCAAATCGTCTACTCCCATTCATTTCTTTTTTCTCTTTTTTTTCTTTCTTTTCATTTCATTTCAGTACGATATCAAGCTTCCTAAAAATAAAAAATAAACAACCCGTACCTCACAAACAAAAACAGAATATTCCGTTATCCGATATTCATTAAAACTTACCGATGGCCGTCAAACTGTCACGGCGCAGTTTCTAGATCGTAAACTTGTTAATTGAACTTACATTGCTTATTATGTACAAGTTTATTGGTTGTAAGGGAGTACTGGACCGGCAGTCTCTACGTTCAAGCACGTCTTATAATTTTAGGGTTGGGAAGCTTCTTGTTTAGAAATAGGTATCGATAATTTTGGTTCACTTTTATAGGGAAAAGATCTATTTTGTAACGTATTTTTAGGATTATGTAGTTAGTGGTATCGTATTGATTTTATGGTCGTGGTATCGGCATCATTTCGCTCTTATATCACGAAGTATAAATCAATCATCTACTTTATCATATCAATATATTCCGAAAAGAACTAGGGACGTAATCAGTTTAAAATGGTATGTTAAACTTTGTGCAATTGCTTGGTTTTTGTGCTCTTTGTAAATTGTATTTTTTTTTCTTAAGTGCTTTGTAAGAAAAATATCAAAAAATATTTTATTAGGATAGTTTTCGTTATAAGTACACGAATACTATCGGTTTCAATATACAGAAAAAACCACGTCAGAGGCCGTAAGGCGGTCTGAAAAAACTCTGACACCAGGGCTCTGCCCACACGATAAGAAGAAGAATATACAAAAATACGAAACAAAATAATTCATCAAAAAAATCTACTTTTTTATTTGTCCTACAAATATGCGAAACGGAAACAATCTTAATGAATAACGACGTGACGTCACTGACAAGGTATGTCCATAGGTACGTCGTATGTCAGAAAATACTATGATTATTATTGATTATTTTATCACAAAAGCGCATTGATGTCTGGTCATCTTTGGATACGCGAACATTTCAAACCAGAAAAATGAGGCAAAACAATATTGACAGTTTTACTTCAAATATGTACCGAGATGATATACCAAGTGTGCTAGTTTGTATGGACCAAGTGTGCTATTTGCGTGCTTCGACTTAAAACTTTTGGGCCTATCCATTAATTTTACTTTGATCTAAGCACAAGCGTGTGTTTATTCATCAACGTATCATGAGTTTCAATGCTCCAACAGTGGACACTAGTGTAGTGAATCTGAACAGTATTTCTAGCTCTACGTGGCAACTCACTTGAAAACATCGATAACAAACTATCGACACAGTCACATCACTAGCCACTATAGTGACGGCTCGTCATGTCGAGGGTGCTCGACGTGGAAACCGGATAGGATAGGACATCGTTATACCTGAACCGAACTTCGTGCCAGACTTCTTTGTTGTTGTTTTGTAAACGATATCCTGTTCTGACGCTGTTGAGAGAATGCTAAGTGAAGATGTGGGTTTTTAAATAATCTGTTCTTCGTTTTCGTTTTTTTAAGCTCCCAACGCAAAAAGGGTGTTTGGGTGTTTTAAGTTTGTATGAACTCCCAACCCAAAAACAAAGTGATAAATACAGGGTGTTAGGGTAAGCAGTTGCATTACTTTAAGGGGTAATTGTAACCATGATGCTGAACAACGTTCTCTAAGAATCCATTAGGAAATTCGCAATAATTTGTGGCTTTCCATACTAAATGCAATTAGCTGATCGAACGTTTGTATGAAAAGTCGAAAAAAAATTGCAATTAATACTTATCCTATTTGTTTCTTAGGGAAAGTTAAATCAAATTAAAGATTGAAAAATTCAGTCTCGGGTAGGATTCGAACTCGCACTCTTCCAAACCGGGGGAGTGCGTTATCCAATTTTGCCACCGAGTTATCTACTCAGACACAAGCACAACATGGCTGTAACAGATTAAAAAATCAATAATGTTTGAAATTAGGGAAAGCTGTTCAGTATCATGGGTACAATCACCACTTAAAGTAATGCATCTGTTTACCCTCACATCCTGCACTGAAAAAAATGTTTTGTTATATGCAACCAAAGGACAACCGCCGCTCTCCCTTGAAAAAATACCATAAAATGTATAGATGTTTTGACTGAAGTCAAATGTGTAATAATTATGAGGTTTTATAAAAACGACTCAGATGGTATCATTTATTTTTATTTAACGAATTATTTAATCATTTATTATTAATAAATTATAAAAAAGCAGCAACCCCAACATGGCTGTCAATGTTGTTTAGTAGGAGGAGGTAGTAGGTGTTGCAAGCACAATGTTTTTTTTATATAAAAATGATAAAAACTTATAAATCATTATGAAATAAACTAATGCCTGCAGTTAGTTTCTAGTGTTCCATAGTCCATAATAAAAATAGAAGGACGTTTATACATTTTTGGGTATTATGTGCCAGATGTCCTTTAGTGACTACCGAACTATTTTGTAGCACATAATCAAACATTTGGCTATTTATAACTCTCAAGTTTGGTTGTATATAACAAAACATTTCTTTCAGTGTGTATAACGCACATCTCCGTCTATCTGTGTGTCTATCTGTGGCATAATACCTAGCTCCCAAAAGGGCGACGGACCGATTTTTATACGTTTTTATGCTTTCGAAAGTTTTTTGAAGTGAAAACTTCTTTAGCGGCGTTGTGCACTTTTTGGAATGGTTAAAAAATATTAAACTCGCGTCAGGACCATGACGTCACCCTGATGGAAAATTGGTAAGACGATGACGAAAGATTTTATGTCAAACTCGCGTCAGGACCGTGACGTCACCCTGATCGAAAATTGGTAAGACGATGACGAAAGATTTTATGTCAAACTCGCGTCAGGACCGTGACGTCACGTGACATTCGTAAGATCTCTTAGTTTTCACTTCTGCCGGCAATCCCGGAGTGCAACCCGTTGTTTTTTTTACTATGTTTATGAAAATCAGTTCAGCAGTTTTGTTGATCATCTAAAAAGCTTTGATTGAGAGGTTTGAAGGTACTATGGGGCTAACACCGAAATCCCAGAAAAGAACTAGAGTGCAATTCTCTAAGCGTCACATATCGCTGTCAAAAACATCGATGAGCTCACAAATGTAACATCCTTCTTGCATCCTTCAGATCGTCGAAGCTTTTACATCAGTTTGACACATGACATAACCACAGCGAACACCAAATTGACAGCTCGCCGATGTTTTGACGAATAATTTAAGGCATGCAACTAATAAGTAGTAGTAGTATAACATCATTGATTTAAGGTTGTCACGATAATTCTCACTATCGACATGTCGCACTTCCGTGATTCGCAATTTTGAAATGTCGCACTTCGGTGATTCGCAATTTGTGTGTCGCACCTCCGTGATTCGCTCTTTGATGATGTCGCACTTCCGTGATTCGCTCATTGGTAGTGTCGCAACTCTGTGGTAACATCATGTTTGCGCTTAGAGAATTGCATTGCTGTGCTGTCCCATACATTTGGGTTGAATACGTTTACAGTTTAGACAGGTTACTGTATATGCTATAGGTATTTTGAATACCTTTGACTACTCTCTTTGGGGCATATTAGTAAGTAGTAGTGATTATTTATTTTATCACTGTATTTGTACGTACAGACACAATAAATTAATACACATAGTTAAGAAAACATGTACAAAGGACGAGCTTATCTCTGAAGAGATTACTTTCGCAGGGATTTTTTTAGTGTTGTGATAAATCCGTAGATGATTCATACTGTGTTATCATTTCGCAGCTAAAAATAAATGAACCAAACAACTGCAAAGATAAAGGAACTAAACTCCACCTTCGGGGCTCTATTATTGAGACTAATTTTCCTTATCCTTGTTAATGAGACTATCTTCAAGACAGACAATGCGTAGGATACATAATCGCTATTCCAGATAAGCCAGGTGTAGCGATTGGTTGATATTTTAAGGTAAACTCATTTTACGATTTCCTCTCCTTCAGAGTGTGCGAGAGTGTTGAATCTTTCAATCAATCAAAATATCTTACATGCTCTGGGTTCACATACGCACAGACTTTAGTAAGACAGGAGGACAAGGTCCCAATACACGTTATTTTCTAGATTGTATTAGTGTAGGTGAACCCCACATTATTTTGTGTGAGAGAACGATTTTGACATCGAAAATATTTTTTTTTTGTCGCTTCGGTAGCTATAGGCCCGCCCGATTTTAACCAAAAGTGCGACATCACCCTGGTGTCGTGGGTTTTGGGACTACGTAGCTAATTGCGGTAACAAAAGACGCGCCTTGACGAGCGCTACAAAAAGGAAAAACCAAAAACATTTTGGAAAAAACTCAAAAACTTTTCCTGAAAATAAAAAAATTTGAAAAATGCGGTCGTTTTTCGCCTGGTTTCGGTCAGAAAAAAATGTATAAGTATGTATCGAAAACGAAATGAGAAAGTCGAAAAAGTAAAAAAAATCCCTAGAAATAATCATTTAAAAAATTTATTGAAGGGCAACACTGATGGGTTATTCAGAACAATTCAGTCACAAAGGTACAACACCTTTGTGACTCGGAGAAAAAATTAATTCGGTTCATTTGGCAGATTCATTTTCGAAGATCTCGGAAGACAGGAGATCTGTAAATTTTTTACACTCTTGTTCACTCTGGCTCGAGATTTAAAGCACCTTGAAGTGCAATTGAGTTACGTCGTTATTTCAGGAATTCGTTTTTTCAGGTAGTCTTAAGATATTAAAGGCGTAGTGTACAGTGCGGTTGTATGCGTGCGTTTTGTGGAATGCCTGTTTGAAGTTTCTCTACTCTCGTTCACTCTAACTGATGCGCCTTACTCAATTGATTTTTTCTATGACTCATGGTGCATAGCCGTTATCTATTGAGGTTTAGTTTAGGTGATATACTGGAGATAAGAGGTTTTGTCCCGTCTCGTTGCCATACAATATTTAGAAGTGTACTATAATGAAGCGTCAGATTACCATCCTATGGTCTAACTAAAATTAGGTAAACACACTGAAAAACAAGCTATAGGGACGAAAACCAGGGCCTCAATTGCGCTATTTTATACGGTTTTACCGTTCGAACGGAACGTTTTTGGTTTTGGTTTAGTTTTGGTTTAGATTTGGTTTAGCTGAAGTAAAAATGCTATCGAGATATTTTTTTTCTGAACGGTTAAATCGCACAATACAGAAAATTCGATCGAACGGACATCAAACGTTACGCCAAGTAAATCGTTACCATTAATATAATTTGCGCCATACGAATTGTGCATAACGTAACGTTTTTGGTTGTGGTTTTGTTTTGGTAGTATCGTTCAAACTTAGGGCGATTGAGGACCAGTATAAGTTAGTATTCTTTGGTTGTATTCTTTGTTAGTACAAAGAATTACGAAGTATCTTATTCGTAGTCTTTGTAGAAACGATGATAGTCATGTATCCCTCCTTTTTGGATAAAAATTATATCACAGTTATTTAATTGGACCAAAAGGCTTTCGAACAATGAAATCGCAGTTGAGCCGTTTTTGCGAGATACATGAAAAAAAAAAAAGATTTTGTATCTAAGGCAAACAAAATATTTTAATTGATCTAAAATTGTTCCACCATAATATTTAAAACCTAATGTTACCCATTGATAATGTATGTAGGTACGTATATTTAAGACAACAATAACGATTTGACGCATGCATGAGTCGTATCTGGTGACCTTGCGCTCGCACTTATAGTCTCCATATAGGCGTGAACGAGAAAGTTACTGTCGCCAAACATAATACTATTACCTATTCTGTGGCCAAACCGTCACCGTTACCGTTATACGTCACCAAACTTACGGTACGCTACGTTACCAGTCGCTAGGATCACCAGGCGGCGCGAAAATTAAGGGATAAATCTTTTAGGAAATGTTTTGTGGACGAACGGGTCGTAGTCACCTAGGTGCTACTACGTAACACGCAATTATAAATAGGTTAAAAGCTTATTCTGGCTTACAATTTGAAGTATTTGGTTGGTAGTTGTAGCTAAGATTATGTCTACCCCGAAATGAACCCACGAAACCCTATGGGCGTTAATTTATGTATCGATGGATAAAACAAAACCGTGCACCGTTTTGTGTTGTTCAAAAATATGCGGTCACACTAGGGTTGCCAACAGTACTGTTTTACCAGCACACAGTACTGCTATTTGGAGTGTCCTGGTTGGTTTTCTAACGCGTCCTGTTACGGCCCTGTTTTTTAAAATGAATACTCAGTAGTAAAAGAGTTTAGGACTAAAGTTATATACATTTATTATATTATCTAGTTGTTTATTTCCTGGTATTTGGTATTTGTTGGCTATAACTCCTATAATGCTGAGTTATAGACCTTTCTATGTCGAAACATTTCTTGTGGCGTTTTATGTATTGCTGTTTTGAGACAAATAAAAATATGTCAATATGTCATGTAGGTATGTTTTCCCTTATCTCGGGACACATGGTCTAAAAAAACAAGGTCTTCTATTCCCAGATTGACACAAGCCTACGTCACAAAAAAATGGCCACTAAACATGGTAAAAGGGTATGATGACGTAGGCTTGTGTCAGTCACGTGGTCAGTCACATGATCGGAAGAGAATACCAGGCGCAGTATATTATTGTACCATGCTCGGGACATAAAGTGTCCCAGAAACTTTGGACGTGCGTGGGGCCGAAGCCAACACATTTTAAAGTATAGACTATAGAAGCGCATAAGTGTCTTATTATTATAATTTTCAAAAGTTGAGGATGGCAACCCTAGGTCACACCTTTTATAATCTGACGTCAGTGTCTCGTGTGATCTCCTTTCCCACAATTCATTCAGTTTGTTGCGCGTGCGCTTGTGTTAGTCTTTATTATTTATTTTATTTGTTTTTATTATTAAAATACGTAATGTGGTGGTTATTTGCTTGTTTGTTTGTGTGTTCGATGTGTTATTCTAATGGGTGGGGGAGGGGTGATTTGGAAAAATATGGACCATTTCAGTTGGCGCTGCGTTCTAATTTAATTAAATGTGAGTGGTTTTCAGTTAACTCGTTGTTAGTGATAAGACCGCCTTTTGTACTCCTTTTGTTCGCTTCATATTGTAATTTTTGTATGATTTTTTTGCAAATAAAGAATATTACAACACACATAAGGCTTGGGGCCGAAAAGTTCTCGAGTGGCGACCGCGTACCGGAAAGCGCAGCGTGGGTTGGCCCCTCACACGGTGGACCGACGACCTGGTGAAGGCGGCGGGAAAACGTTGGATGAGGGCAGCGCAGGACCAGTCGTTATGGCAATCCTTGGGGGAGGCCTATGTCCAGCAGTGGACGTTCATCGGCTGAGATGATGATGATGATGATGATGATGAGACGTTTTCCAAAACAGTTATACTATATTTTTTTGACTGTTTTGGAAAACGCTGAAATTATTTATTCAAATAGAATTTAAAATAATGTTTCCAGTTGGAAATGTCAAATACCCTGTAACAATTCCTTCATTGGTCACATAATTTTGAGCGCAAAATGTTGTCCTTAAGATTGCTCCAGCACTGTCTATTGAATTTCTGATATATTGAACTTGTTTACTGTCTCGTTTCCTATGCATATGCTCACGACCATATCCCCGGGGGGCATAGTGAAAGTTGTTCAGTTTGATGGTCTGAGTTCACTGTTTCAGTATTTGCTAGGCTGTCACTTAGACCCTTGTATATCGAATCACTGTGATTATTTCTCTTGCGCGATTCATTTCTTGTATACGATTGTGAACCTTATGTGTAGTGGCTTACGGGCTATCAATGTGACGTCGTAAGTTGTCTTGGCGCTCTTACAGACGAGCGACACTGTACGGTCGCAAAGGGAAGCGCGACGGTCGTGGAGCAGTCGCGCGACCCACGGCGACCGTAAAGTCTATGAGCGCAACCCTCTGCGACGCACGGTGACCACAAAGTGTCGCTCGTGGTCGCTCGTCTGTGAGCGCTTAAGTGCACATTTGCGAGTGCGACCGGAGCGCCATCTGTTAGCTTCGTTGCTATAACTTGTGGGTGTTGACATCTGTTGGCAAGTCCCCACAAGTGTGTAATAAATCACTAATTAGAATAAGAAAGAGCCGTTCATATTACACCACATGCACACAGAATTACCAAAACAAAAGAACCACTGTAAATTGAATTTGTTTCTAACAAATAAAACTTTTATGGTCCGCTTCCACAACACAACCACGCCTAAACAAAACCGAGCCGCATTATTTACGAGCACGAATTTTTATGCGAATTCACAATTTTATCATCGATCAGTCAGTGAATCAATGTTTTTATGTACAAAACGGAACCAAAACAAATATCAGTTCATTTCTATCGAAAAAGTTATAACCAATACTAGTCTATTTCTTATCGGGTGGGCAGCAAGCTCTGGTTTCAGAGTTTTTTCAGACCACCTTACGGCCTCTGACATGGTTTTTATATAACGACTACTACCACCAGAGATAGTAGCCGGGACCACGCGGAATCATTTTTCTTTTTTAAGAGAGCTATCGCAGTCCAGTGGCGCCCTCATCACATAAAAAAAGATTTCTCAATAAAGAAAGCCTAAATTAAAAAAGCGATCAACATCAAAACTACAAAAAAAAAAAAAAAAAAAACTGCCCACTAGATAAACTACAAAAGCCTTCAAGCCCAATGGTGGAATGTTTAGAACCTATAAAAGTATTGTATAAATTGTTATACAATACTTTTATAGGTTCTAAACATTCCACCGTGGCAGAGGGGAAATGCTACCGCAAGGCCGGTCCGGATATAATTAGTCTAAGGATTCAGCCTGCAATGTTCTAAACAGCTGGGGAAAAACGCACAAAGTTTCATATCTCTAGGTGTCCCCCGTGGAAATCGAACCCACAACCTCCGTGTCAAGAGCCCAAACCATGAGACCACGGAAGAGGTATTTCTCGAGTGAAAACCACGAACTAGCAAACCTCTCCGGCTCGTTAGACCGATGACTTGAGGCAGATAGCTTTAATATAGGTCAGGGTCCTTCTTAATATGCTGACGGTTTTTTAAGAAGATGATCAGACCATCATTCTGAACAACTTTCTCTACGGGACCAACCCTAAAGTCAGCATCGAAATCTAAAAAAAAATATCTGTTCAGTTTTATGTTAGCTTGAAATTATTTCTGGCCAACATCAAGCACATTTTTTAAGTACTTCCTACCCTTTTGTCTTATTTCACTGCAAGACAGGTTCATAAAATATGCTGGTACTCGATGGCGTAGGATTACCTCGTTACTGCTTATCATAATAATATTCTGCATCCCACTCTAAGGAAAATACCTATTTATTAGTCTTACAATAGGGGTAGAGTATCAAAACCCGCTAATATAACGCTATAAAACTGTTATAAGCATTTAAAAATCCATTATAGAGGAATTTGAAACGAACATGTGTGTTACTATGGAAGTATAGCGGGTTTTGAAAATTAGCGGTCATATTTTGGCGGGTTTTGCAACCAATCAATCCCAACAATAAAAAATGGCGGGTGTATATTTTGATACGGACATCAGCTGTTATGGCGGCTTTTGATCCAGAATCTTTTTTTTAATGGCTGGTTTCTCTATGTTTTAGTAGATTTTGCTACAAAACTAGATGATCAATTTAAAGCAATTTTTAAGTACTTTCTAACGATGCTGCTAACTCGAATTTGGTCAGCAAGCATTATAGCGGGTTTTGATACTATACCTCTCCATTACTATTTTACTCGAGTCTACTAGCTGCTACCTTATTTGCAAAGGTCATTGTATCGAATGGCTATTCAATGACCGAATCAATTTCAATGGCAAACAGTGCCTGCATGAAATTAGACCTTTGGGATACAATATTGTGCTGGACATTCAATTGAATAGAAAATGTGACGTTAAGGAACTAACAACAGACATAAAGGCCAATTCTAACCTTTGAAGCTATTTAGTGAATTCATTACTAGTAAAAGAATTTTTAAATAAATACCATTCTTCTTTCTTATCGTGTGGGCAGAGCCCTGGTGTCAGAGTTTTTTCAGACCGCCTTACGGCCTCTGACGTGGTTTTTATGTAACGACTACTACCACCAGAGATAGTAGCCGGGACCAACGGCTTAACGTGCCATCCGAAGCACGGAATCATTTTTCTTTAAATAAATACCATTATGAGGGCTATTCGAGCTCAGTGGCGCCCTCGTTACAATAATAAAGATTTCTCAATAAAGAAAGCCTAAATTAAAAAATTGCCCACTAGATAAACTACAAAAGCCTTCAAGCCGAAAAAAACAAAAGCGGCCGTTTTTTTTCTTTTTTCAAAATTTATATGTTTAGACCTTTAAAAAACCTATAAAAGTGTTCCATGAAAATAGCTTTAAGGCTTTTGTAGTTTATCTAGTGGGCACTTTTTTTAATTTAGGCTTTCTTTATTGAGAAATCTTTATTATTGTGACGAGGGCACCACTGAGCTCGAATAGCCCTCTTAAAATTCTTTGGAGTTAACAAGAAGAGGATTATCCTTATAGTATCTACTATATGAATCGATTAAAAGAAAATGAGAACAAATCTGAAATACCTGCTTGAATAACCGTATTATATCCCACCTATACAGGGTGTAACAAAACACCCTAGTAATACTTAAGGGGGTGCTTCAGACCATCAACCTGAACAACTTTCACTATGGAGACATCGTCGAGAAAAAAAAAATCTGCCGTCCCATACATTTGAGTCGAGACGGTAGGTACTGCAGTTTTGTATGAAAGAGCGGATTTTATTTTCGCGATTTCGATGTTGGCTCCATAGTGAAACTTGTTTAGTTTGATGGCCTGAAGCACCCCCTTAAGTATTACTAGGGTGTTTTGTTACATCCTTTAGATGTTATTATAAATTTTTGAATTTCCTATTTTTCATTTTTACAGGTGACCACAACAAAACCCTGAATCTCGACGTAAGCGAAATCGACATCTACTATTACGACTTCCCCAAATACGATGTCGAAACATTTCCCATAGACCAAGCCGCTAAAGGAATCCTCTCCATAAAAGGTCTGGACAAAACCAAGAAGTTCATCGTCTTCGTTGGCGGCTACAAGTCGAACATCAATAAGAAAACTGAAGAACAAATCAGAGATACGTTTAGAAACTATCCTAACAGCTATTTGATCATCATTGACCATTCCCCATATACAAATGATAAACTGGGAAACAGAAAAAGCTACAGCCGTTCCGTTAAATACGTCTACTACATCGGAAAAGCATTGGGTCAAATGCTAGCCGACCTAAATCATGGTGGTGTGTCCCCTAAAAACATACACTGCATTGGTCATAGTCTGGGAGGCCAGATTTTAGGGCAAGCTGGAGACATTTTCATTAATAAGACCAGTAAAAAAATTTCGAGGATCACCGCTTTGGATCCCGCTGGACCTTGCTTCTCAAACAGCTTCATCCAAAATCAAGTGAGATCTGGAGTGGCAGAATACGTAGAAGTATATCATTGCAACGCTGGTGCATTAGGAACAACCAGTGTTTTAGCTGACATAGACTTCTTTGTGAATAAGAAAGGGCAGTCTCAGCCAAATTGTGGTACTCCATTAATACCTGGAATATTTGATTCTTCGAAAGCTGCCAAATGCAATCATAGGACGTGCATAGATATTTGGACTGCGACCGTTAGTCATCCTAATTGGTTTTTGGCTCACAAATGTGATAGTTACAAGGGGTATAAAGATGGGAAGTGTTCGTCTAATGAAATCACAATTGCAGGCTTCTGGAACCCTGGTAATGCGACTGGAGTATTTTACTTTTCTACAGATGGTTATGATTTAAAATAATCATTTGAATTTTAATTTTATATGTCGAATTAAATACAGTGCAGTGATGTTATTTGATTTGAATAAAGCGGAATGTGATTTCTATTTGATTTTGGATTGTTTTGTCCACCAATACGCGGTAAATCAAATCAGCAAATTGAATAATTAGGTAACGTGAAATGTGATGTTGATATTGCCTATGACTAACATGCATAGCTAACGTAAGCAAATTACTGCTTATTCAATTATTAAACAAACAAAATATTTTTCAGCTGGCTGGAAACTATGACTATTACCTACTCCTAAACTCTAAGGTGAAATTCCCACAGAGCGAAATTGACCTAGTTCCTTCCCACTACAAAATATTGTTCAGTACCATCATCCTTAAAGCTTACCCTTAAACCTACAACCTACCTACAGATAAAAAAAGAAGTCATTATTTTGTTAAATAATTTTTTTTTAATACAATTTGGCTGTATTTTATGTTATACCGTAAAATATTGTTCAGGGATATGTTATGTTCTCACACAAATCCGTACGTGCCCATATTTTTATGACTGTTGTGTTATACAGGGTGTAACAAAACAACATAGTAATACTTAAAGGGATGCTTCAGCCCATGAAACTGAACAACTTTCACTATGGAGCCAACATCGAAATCGTGAAAAAAAAAATCTGCTCATTCATATAAAACTGCCAGTACCGTCTCGACTCAAATGTATGGGATAGCGGATTTTTTTTATTTTTTCTCGACTTTGGCTCCATAGTGAAAGTTGTTCAGATTGATGGTCTGAAGCACCCCCTTAAGTATTACTAGGGTGTTTTGTTACACCCTGTAGTAGTTTTCTGAACGAATGGACAATCGATAAAAAAAGTGTAGTATTTATGTACTGACGAGAATAAAAAACGTATTAAAAACTAACTTTTAGCTTTGCGGCATGCGCAACTTCTGTCACATGCTGAAACAAAATACACTCTGGAGAGCAATCGCGCTTAATAAATCTCAACTGAATCATGATTGGACCGCGATCGAACTACAATTTTTAACACATTTGGAATTGCGATATTCATTTGACAGCCGTTCGCTTGGCCGTTAGATTAGAGCCGTTTAGACAGATCGCTCAGACGTTAAAGGCTGTCAGTCATAGAGTTTAGCGCGATGCGGAATTCAGCACAGTTGAATAGTAATTGGATTGCAATGTGATTAGAACTGAAATTGGATTAAGATTAAACTTGGATGATTTAAATTAACGCCATTGCCCTTCTGATCTGTATCTCCTAACACGCCAAAAGAAGTATAACTTCAAAAACAGCTAACAAGCTATTTCTACGTGTTTGAAGCCATTTGAAGTAGGTACGACAAAATTCCGAAATTCACAAAGTACCTACGTAAACGTAAAGTCGTCTTCTAAAAAGTAGGCCCTAAAAATTCCAGCGAGCTTCCTCGTAATCTCCAAAAGTAACCCTTCCTCGAGTTATCTGTCTAAAGTAATTCCATCTGAGATGGTTTCTTGAATTGTTATTATATTATTAAGTTTTATCGCGCATTGGGACTGCTGAAGAATTTTATATCGTTACTAATCTGCGGGTTTGTCTACTTGAAAAGCGTTGAAATACAGAATGATCACTATTCTTGCCCTATTCTCTCCAGATTTCACCTCATCCCGCTCTTCAGACGCGATGTTATGGGACCAAATAAATTACGCCAATCGCGAATTGAGGATGTCTCACGCTACACCGTGCCGGATCCGAGTCGAGTCCGAGCCGAGCGTCGGCCGTGGGCAACCGACAACGCGGCTCGGCCCCGGCTCGGTTGCCGCTCGGTATAGCGTGAGTGTCTCCATAAAAAATATATGTAATATTAGTTGACCGTGACCGTGGTACGGCCGATGCTCGGCTCCGACTCGGCTCGGGCCCGGCACAATGTAGCGTGAGTAATCCTTTATGATGACTTGATAGACTCCAGTAAAATGTTCTCATATTCTTATTTTAAAATTGTGGGGGTTGATGATTTTGCCAATATCTAGTTTAGAAAAAGTATTTGACGTTGTACCTACTGTTATAAATATATGGTAACTTCAAGGGTTGTTTCTTGAAAAATATAATACAATCTTGAGCCCCCATACTTGTACAACTGGAGCTTCGTTGTAGGCTGGGAAGAGGCAAACGATTCACGACTACCCAATAGCAGACCTTAACGCGACTCCCATTGGTGTTCTTATCATAGGTTCTTATAGATTCGAATGAAAGACATCGGCTGAATATTATTATCAACTTAATATTTCGTTTTTTTTGTTAAAATTGTTCAATCTCACAACAAAACTTATCGGGAACATTTCTTTTTCAAAGTCGTGTTTTTACTTAGATTTTTTCGACATTTCACCGCCTAAAGGTTTTAGAATCTAGGAAATGTCGACATCAGCCAATATTTGTCGGAATATCGCTCTCGGCGGTTTCCGTCGGCAAACGACATTGGTGAAGTTAAACCGGGAATCGAACCACGATACTATCGCAGCTGACGAAGCTATTTTTACGATCACTGGATGTTATGACAGAAATTTCTATCGTAAAACGCGTTGGTGCATTTTTCAAAATAGGTTTTTGAATAAATTTCCTTAGCGAGATCGGTTATACTCGAGTTTTTGATTGAAGTACACGCCGCTACACCTACGCTATTTTTGGTTATAGCCAAGATAATGAATTTCTAAAAATAAATATCGGTTGGGTATTAAAAGGTTTTGCTTCTGTAACTCCCACGTGATCTTGAGGGTAATATCGGCGCAAAAGTTAAGATTTTATTAAACTTATTTATTTAAGGTTGAGGGTTCTGTACCTAGCTGAAAATAGCTTAATAATTTAGCCATTTATTACCATCGAGGATATTCCTTGCAGCATAGAAATCTGGTGCAGTTAAGAAGAAACAATTATAATGCTTCCATCTCGAGATATTGGATTTTTAATTATTTTATAATAATGAAAATTAACGGGTTATAATAATCTGTTGTCTCTGCCTACCCCAGTAGTGGGACATAAGCGTGAGCATAATGTTTATAAAAATAACGGGTGCTACAGCACAAAAAGTGCTAGGAAAATAAATTAACTGCAGTAGGATACGTTTTGTGCAATGACGGACAAGTGCATCACTGTCAGGGACGAGTCCGACACGCTCTTGGTAGGTTTTTATATTTTCCACACACAAATAAAGAATATTTTATTGTAATATCACAGAGTACTATAATACTTGATGGAACAGGCTGGTGGAACATAAGACTGCGGGCGGTAAGTAGACGCGGCCTAAGTGCCAGCACTTATACTGCATAATGTCAGTTGCATGCAATGCAACGCCGCGCCGGACTAGCTTCTAGCAAGTTTACAAAAAGAAATAAAACGGCGTGTGAAATTAAACAGGGTGTTAGGGTAAACAGTTGGATCACTTTAAGGGGTGATTGTACGCCATGATACTGAACAACTTTCCCTGAGAAACCTATAGGAAATTCGTAAAAAAAATTTGGACTTCCCATACTAAATGCAATCAGCTGATCGAACTTTTGTATGAAAATTAGAAAAAAAAATTGCGAATTTCCTATAGGTTTCTTTTGGAAAGTTGTCCAGTATAATGGGTACAAGTACCAGTACATGGGAGATGCACTCTCTCGTCCTTACCCTCGTAAGTCTGATGGAACGGGAGACTGATACGGTCAGAGTTGGGGTCAAATACTGTTGCTATTATGATTTCTGACCACCACTTGAAACGTCATTACATTCTGAAACGTTATAGACGGAGATCCGACCGTAAAATTATGCACCTATTCCTTAGGCGAACGAAATGTAATTCTAGTGTATGTTTATACAGGGGTTAATTCAACGCCACCAAGTTGCTTAAAAAAATCTTGCCGCAAGTGCCTTTTCCATTATAATTTTTGGTATAACTTTTTCCACGTGTTTGTTAGGGAAGTGAATGAGGTGCCATCAGAAGGAGACTGGTCTAAAGTACTTTAAAAACTAGGGTTGCCACCTCTCAATCTGCCGCAACTATAGGGTTGCCAGGTCCAAATATGTCATTTTTGAATCTGGAAACCCTAGTCTTGCGGCAGATTGAGAGGTGGCAACCCTAGTTTTTAAAGTACTTTAGACCAGTCTCCTTCTGATGGCACCTCATTCACTTCCCTAACAAACACGTGGAAAAAGTTATACCAAAAATTATAAAAGAAAATCTGACTTCGTACAAACATAGAGATTAGTTTCAAGATTGTTTCTGAAAAAAATTATTGACTTTAATTGGTTAGTATCATCAGACTTCGTTTGTATGGAGCGCGCTCCGACTTATATTAATAAAATAAAGTGCTACTTGCTATAACTGCAATTTTAAAACGATAGTCTGTAGTTGTAGCAATGTTTATGACCACCCCGAAAGGGATTACGGTCGTGAGTTTATGTACTGATTAAAATAACGCAGTAACACAGTTTCGATGACAGTTTTAAACTCTACCCCATTATTCTCAATTAGAAGAAGCTATTATATGAATCACCGCGGACATTGTTTTGGACATTTACAGCTATTCTAATGGCGAAAGTTTAATTTATTTTGGCTCAGTTTCCAGTTCGTTTGTTGTTTTGAGTTCAGGTACTTTTTTAATAGAATGGGAGCTCTGGCAATGATAATTGTTACAGTCCGATACGCCTTTACCACTACAGGGTGAAATCGATATCATTAGCATCCTTTTAAACTAAGAGTCTACCCATCAAACTGAACAACTTTCACTATGGGAGCAAACCGATCGGAGCAAAAAAAAGTCAGCTGTTCCACACTAAACTGCAATGCCAACTCGACTCAAATGTATGCAACAGCTGATTATTTATTTGCTCCGATCGGTTTGCTCCCATAGTAAAAGTTGTTCAGTTTGATGGGTAGACTCTTACTTTACAAGGATGCTAATGACATCAATTTCACCCTGTATAATAAATATGGACGTCCTCGGTCTTATCGAATTGTTATTCTTATGCCCATGTCCCTCCTCAGGGTTCAAGCTATCTCTATACCAAATTTCCTCAAAATCGGTTCAGCGGTTTAGCCGCAACAACGTAACAGAGAGACAGTGATACTTTCGAATTTATAATTATATATATATATTTTTTTATTAACTATGAGTTTGCTCTTGACCTCAATCCAGTCCTCAGGACGAAGATGGGGTCGTAGATGTAGCGAGCTATAATATGAGTATATGGATGCTGGGTCGGCGGCAAAAACCGCGCCTCAGAAAAAGCACACAATATACGAAGACTTGGAAGGCTCATATCCATTTGTGCCTCTTGTGGTAGAAGCCGTGGGTCCTTGGGCTGCCGAAGCCAAAGTTTTCGCCAAGGACTTGGGCCGCAAGTTGAGATAGAGGGGTTTGGACCCCCGCTGCGTTTCTTTTTTCGTCCAACGTATCTCATTGGCCGTCCAACGTAATACTGTGTACAAAATAAATAAATTATGTTAAAACATATAAAAAAACAGATGGATACATCATCATCATTATATTTAAGAGCTACGCTCTTGTCGGATACAGATTTTAGTTGATCCAGTTTAGTTAACTAAAATGTACGGGGAACAGCTGATTTGATACAGTTTGATGGTCTGAAGTCCTTTATTTCATATTTATATTTATTTCATATTTATTTATTTAAACTAAAGAATACAAATACATTATCTTTACAGGTTTACACCCAAATTGATAACATAATTACTTATTATTTAACTTGCCTTTACTTAAATAATCTAAAGCGGCCTCTGTGAATTTTGTCAATGAACACTGGAATATATCTACCTCCTTAGATATCGCGTTTAGTATTCTAAGTGCCGTGGTTAATGGAGCGTACTTTAATATATTGGTCCTGCACTTTGGTATCACAAACACCTGATCTCGGGGGCCTCTACGCATTCTCGTATTGGGTACGCGCAGTCCAATACTTTCCAGTATTTGCGGGTTATTAAGTATGCCGCGAAATACTTTAAAAACATATGTAGTGAGGGCAATATTTCTTCTAACCTCCAGACTGTTGTAACCGACCATACCAAGTACAAAGAGGGTTGGGTACATCAGGGGATAGAACGGATATACCCCATACTGTTTGAAGTACATGTACCTTATGTATTTATTTTGAATTTTTTCAACCATAAGAGTATACTTGGTTTCGTGTGGGTTCCAAATAATCGAACTAGTTTCAAGTCGGCTTCTTACTAGCGCACTGTATAATGTTTTTACCATTGCCAAGCTATGAAAGTCTTTAGTCTGTCGCAGAATGAATCCTAGATTTCTGTATGCTTTTTTGCATACTTCCTTAATATGAGTCCGAAAAGTGAAATCATGAGAAATATGAACACCCAAATCGCGGACAGAGGTAACCCTGTTCAAGCTCACGTTGTTAATCCGATAGTCATAGTGGTATGGGTCTACTGCTCGTGTACAAGACATTACGTTACATTTGGATACGTTAAAAGAAAGCTTGTTATAATTACTCCATAAAACTACTCTGTCTATGTCCGCCTGCAAGCTCTCGCAGTCTGCTAAATCGTTTATCACCATGTATAGCTTGAGATCATCTGCAAATAATAGGCAACCTGCGTTTTGAACTACTTTTGGTAGATCGTTAATCATCAGAATAAACTCTAACGGTCCCAAGTTACTACCCTGACTCACTCCTGAATGTGTTATGTATGTGTCTGAAATGTGTCCCGCGTACTCTACATACTGCCTACGATCAGTCAGGTAACTAACAAAAAAGTTAAGTAGAGCTGGGGTAAAACCAGCTATCGCCAATTTTTCTAAAAGAATATCATTGTTTACGGTGTCAAACGCTTTTTTGTAGTCAAAATATGCAACGTCTACCTGACCACCCGCACGTTCATCCAGAGCAGAAGCTGTGTTTTGCATAAAACACATGAGATTCGTATGCGATGCATTTAAAATTCCTATCCAAACAGATGAATTCTATAGATAGACTTCCGAATATTTATGATCTTCTTCTTATCGCAGAGTTTTTTCAGACAGCCTTACGGCCTCTGACGTGGTTTTTATTTAACGACTACTACCACCAGAGATAGTAGCCGTGACCAACGACTTAACATGCCATCCGAAGTACGGAATCATTTTTTCTTTTCAGACCTTACAGGTTGAATCACCTGATTATCTGAAAAGAAAAAATGATTCCGTACTTCGGATGGCATGTTAAGACACGGAGGTCGTGGGTGCGATTTCACATCTAGTGATATTATGTCACTTTGTGCGTTTTTCCCCAGTTGGTCCTAACCAACTGGGGAAAAACGCACAAAGTGACATAATATCACTAGATGTGAACCCACGACCTCCGTGTCAAGAGCCCAATGCTACAGTACCTTTTCCTGAAGGGATTCGGCGTATTTTCGAGCGCTCATAACTTCGGTCTGGACTACTATCCAGACCGAAGCTAGATTGCTATCCTGTGAGCTCAAATTTACAGGACAGCATGTGGTCGTCACTCTTATAATTTATGATTATTAAGTTGATAACAACTGTATTATTACATAATACCTATATATTACCTACAGACTTGCGGTAGTTTATAAAAACAACAGCAGCTAGCAATTCTTCTTGTTGTGCTCCAATTGGATTTCAGTTATCATTACGGCTATTCGAACCCTGAGGACTAGCTCTAAATAGTGAGGTGGTATTCATATCAAACCATCCACACAGGTTCTTAAAACAGGAAGTCCTTTTTCAACCAGGCATTCGTCTCCCAAAAAAATTCCCCTGCAGAATAACCATACCAACTTCTCCAGATTATTCTGCACTGGAAAATGTTGGGGACACGAATACCTGGTAGGAGAAGCAGATAGCGCTGCACAACCTATGGGTTTCTGGAACATCTAAAAGCGTATTAACTTCGAAATTCTACCGCAGAATACCTCACCCTTTGAGACGTACCTACGCATTTACGCGTCTTTCACTCAGTTGCAGAAACGCTCATTAAAGTTAATCCTCCATTAAATCTCTTGCTGTCACTTTTCAACGTAGTAAAAGCTAGCAAGAGATTTAATGGAGGATTAACTCTAATAAACATTTCTGCAACTGACACTTTATCATTTAGATATAAAAAACATAATAACAGAGACGTGGTCGTTCACTCAAGCGCGATATTTTCTTTGACTCAAGGCCTCATAAAAAGGCTGAAAGTCACCCAAAGGGCAATGAAGGGGGCTATGCTCGGAGTTTTCCTGCGAGATCGAATCAGAAATGATGAGATCCAGAAATGAACCAGAGTAACTGAAATAGCCCAAAGAATTGCTAAACTTAAGTGGAAGTGGGCGGGGCACATTCTCAAAAATTATCGAAAATTTCTCGAGTGGCAACTGCGTACCGGAAAGCGCAGCGTGGGTAGCCCCTCACACGGTGGACCGATGACCTGGTGAAGGCGGCGGGAACCCGTTGGATGAGGGCAGCGCATGACTGGTCGTTATGGCGATCCTTGGGGGAGGCCTATGTCCAACAGTGAACGTCCATCGGCTGAGATGATGATGATATTTTAGAAATGCTAATTCAGTTCGTCTTAGCCTGTGGGGACGTATTGAAGTAGCTTTTCCATACACGTGGATGTTCTGAGGTTTCAGAATATCTCTGACTGACCCCTCGGGGAATATAGTCGTGAGCATATGCCTATGCTATGCTTCCATACACGCGGCCTGGATTAGCTTGTCCGATACTGAATTTTTCAATCTTTTATCTGAGGTTAGGTTTCTGTCCGAATTATCCCTACAAAGTACTTTTTAGTTCCGTACTTCTCCACCACTTTCATCCTTTTGTTTTGCTAATATTCTAAAATTAGCTTGCACTCTGCCTTGACAGTTTTAAAGTGTCTCGCTGCATAGTCGACAAGTGTCTAGTCTGACTAAGTGCATCTTACCGGGTGCATTACGCGATGTCTCCTCGTGCAGCGATGCATGCATTTGTGTCAGAAAATGAAATGTTAAAATATTTTGTAGGGGACAAATGTTGGGACATTATGAAAATTGCTCCTGTTTACGTGGTTAGGGAATTGGTAACATTTTTGAGATGAAATTTTAAATCGTTGGGAAGGTATGACGTTTATTTAACGTAATGTAATGAAAATCAGTAACGTGACAACATAACATAACACAAATATAACATCATCGTAACATTCGCGTGGCTGCCTTACCTTACGATGTGGGCATCAAAGACGTTGACGATGTCTGAAGGAAGGCATTTTACGATACCTGTTGATGGTGCTATTTTAGCCTCACATGAACGGCATCTAAGATTTTGGGAGTTAGCTGAAAAAACGATTCTGTCAAAAAAGTGACCCAGATCTTATTCGTCCAAACCCAGATCCCTGTCGTGTTTAGTTCAGGCGCTCTCTAACAGTTATGGCAAAGTATAAAAAAGAGTATCTAGTGCCTAATCTAAACTATTATAAAACTGTAACAGAAGTGTGTATGTACATTGAAGATATTTACAAGAAAAATACTACGATATGGTTTTTAGGTAGGTACCCTCCCTAACACCAAATCAACCTTTTTTTAGAATTTTTTGTGTGTCTGTTTGTTTGTTTGTTTGTAGCATCACGTAAAAACTACTGAACCGATATTGACGAAACTTTTTTGTTTGATAGCTTATGATCTGACTTAAAATCTGGTATATAATTTGTGTGGACGATGTCGCGGGTTAACTCTAGTACTATTATAAAACTGTAAATTAAAAAAAAGAAGTTTGAGTTTGTTATTTGTTCGAGCATCACGCGAAAACTACGGAACCGGTTTTGATGAAACTTTGTTTGTTTGATAGCTTATGATCTGACTTAAAATCTGGTATATAATTTGTGCGGACGAAGTCGCAAGTAAACGCTAGTACTTCTAAACTATTATAAAACTGTAACAGAAGTGTGTCTGTACATAGAAGATATTTACAAAAAAAAGATTACGATATGATTTTTAGATGTCCCTGATTCCAAATCACCAATTTTTGGATTTTTTGTCTGTCTGTTTGTTTGTTTGTTTGTTTGTTTGTTCGTTTGTTTGTTTGTTTGTTTGGGTGTTTGTTTGTTCGAGTATCACGCAAAAACTACTGAACCGATTTTGATGAAACTTTTTTGATAGCTTATCATCTGACTTAAAATCTGGTATATAATTTATGCGGACGAAGTCGCGGGTAAAAGCTCGTAATACATAAAGGTAGAGTACGGTCACTCCCTGCCCCCCGCCGATTTTTACCTCACCTCTCTGGCAGGATCGTGGCGTAAAATGTAAGCAAAAGCGTATTGCCGTCTCGCTCGCACTCACTCAGTATCGCAAATGCGTACCTCTTCTTTTAAATTTTTCCTATGTGTATGAAATGATAGCAGTGTCCAAGGTGTTTATGGTTTGGGTGGGCCGTATCGCCTGGAATCGAGGTGGATCTAGTCTCCAGGGAGCACATAAAAGCCAATATTTTTTTTATTTTTCGTCCGTACTCGACAACTAAGCATGCAGTTGTAGCAAGGTTCACCTTCAGCAATAGGCTACTTGACAAATCAGCTACTCTTTATCGGACGTCAAAACGTGCGCTTTGTATGAAGATTTATACTAAATCTAGGAACTAAATAATGAGTTGTGACGTCATCAACATTTCATTACTTTTTAAAGTTCATCTTGTTATTAAAAATAGAATTCAAGCTAAAAACTCAACGAAAATGGGAGTTTAGCGTTATTTTCTAACCCTTTTTTTACTGAGCAGATAAAAATAAAATATATTGCATATAGTCAAATAGGTACCCAATGAAGGTTTCAGTTGGTAGTTGCAGTAGAGTTTCTGACCACCCGAAAATGGTCGTCAGTTTATGTAAGTATGTTTTTTTAACCGACTGCGCCAGAAGGAGGGTTATGTTTTTTATTACCCTCGAGAATCGAGGTTAGGATAGGTTTGCTCTCATGAGAAAAGTTCATTGATGAAATAGAACTAAAGCGGTATCCCATCCAAAGACCGACCGAATGTGACGTCGCTTGACTTAACGTCACAAAATTCAGTTATTATCACTAGAGTGCGATTTTTGAATCTCATTCGCTGAGTTCAGCAGTTGAAAATGTCAAAATTACTTTGGAGATACGCAACTTTCTACTGCTAATTTGACTTTCTAAAATCGCACTCCTGAAGTAGGATTTTTGAAAGTCAAATCAGCAGTAGAAAGATGCATATCTCCACAGTAGTTATGACATTTTCAACTGCTGAATGAGTTTCAAAAATGTCTCTCCTGTACGAACTGTATAATAGTTCTCACATTTTATACCATTATGTTAACAACTCTCGTAACAAAATAAATTAAATTCCATTGTCATGTCAACCCCAAAATTCAATCTAACCATGTGTTCCAATAAATAAGCAACGTATTTTAACAACAAATTCTATTTATTCGCTGAAATATGTCGTAATCGATTATAAGGGTATACAGAAACAAACGATTTAAACTATTCACGAAGTAATTTAATGAAATAACTCGCAACCATCGGCAGGGAAACGCCATCGATTTGCTGCCTATTATGGTGCAAGTCACGAGATATAAGCATACGTTATGTATGCAAATAACAATTTCAGTACTAAGTAAGTGGCTAAGGAGCGGCGCGGCGGCGTTTCAAACCCTGTTTGAATCGCGTTTTATAAAAACTTTAATACTATTGACTTTTCGGTAAAGGAACAAATCGTCAGGAAATCTATATGCTGCAATAATGAGGCGTGTATTGTGTCCATTGTTCATTAAAAGCACACTGCTAGTGAAATGGGGCTATTCTAAATACGCTACTTATATTCGCAGCATATTATCTCTGACTGAGGTCGAATCGTTGTGGAGAATGGAGCGGGTTTCACCACGTGGGCCCCCTGCGCATTGGTGTCGCCAACTTGCTATCAAAATTATGTTCAAGCCGCCTCAATATAAAAAAAATAAAAAAATAAAAATAGTTTATTTCTCTCCACATACAATAACAATTATACAACAAGTGGTTTAGGTATAACTGAACTAGTATTAAATACGTTATTATAGTAATGTGGAGACTGGTGCCTGGACTAAGTTCACCTTGCGGTGAGCTTGAATAAGAAACCTTTACAAGAAATTTATCGAGGAGAAAGTTATTACAATATAGCTCTGATCTGGCTTAAAAAATATATATACCTACAGTCGTCTAAGGGCGCTATCCGGGATCAAATGTGTATGTTTCCGAAGCACGGAGAAACCAACTGAATCAGGAATTAGCTCTACTGTAGCTGTACAGTAGCCGTAAAGTACCTCTAAACAGGTACTATGCCGCTACTATATAGAGTTGCTAAGGTTAAGATGAAGTAGAAGATGAGCTATGGTAGCCCATACGGAAGAGAGCTAGCGCCTCAATACTGAGGCCGCGGTTCGATTCCTGGACTGTACCACTAAGTTCTTCGGAATTTATGTACGGTTGTATTTATCATTTACTAGCTCGGCGGTGAAGGAAAACATCGTGAGGAAACCTGCATTCCCGAGAACGAAAAGAAAATACCATAAGTTCGGAGGTATGCGTAAATATGGGTGAGCTTGGGGCGAACACAAAAGGACCAGCGCTGGTCTCCGTATTACAACGACCCTTGCTTGCAATAGCCCAACCACAAATAATCAAGATGAAATACCACGATGGCCCATCTAAGACCTGTCGCTTATGACTTGAACCAAAGCATGAAGCATGGCATCAAAGAGCGTTCCTTTGGAATTTCTTATTGTTACACAACATTTTGCTCCAAAGTTAATTTACTTGGAACATTTGTTTGACGAAACAATAAATTGTGTTTCACGATAATTAAGATAGGCGCCTCGTAAATTAAATTGCTAATTTTGTTTTTCTGATGTTTCTTTGTTATTTCCGTCGGTAATTTTCTATATTTAATACCTACTTTATCAATGGTTTTATTATTAACCTGTATGGTTACTATACATACTATACAATAATATACATACTATACATACTGGAGCAGAGGTTTTCCTCATGGTGAGGATATAATTATAGTCCACCACGCGACCCCAATGCGTTTTGGAGAGAAATTATTCTTCGGTGTATACCATAGATATACAGGGTGTAACAAAACACCAAAGATAAAATATAGGGGTAGATAAATAATATAAAGTAAGACATAGAAACGCTACTTGACATCCATTTACACTTATGACAACCGCCCATTAGAAAAAGTGAAATGTCAATAGTAAACGGAACCGTCTTGAATCATTTTGTCACCAGACCTCCAGCTGGAAGACTCAGCTATTTGCTTACGTTAAGAACGAATTTTGCTTGAATTTTCTTAAAAAGTGGTGACATTTGTTTAACAGACGTAAAAGATTAACGTCTAATCTAGCTCTGTCACTCTTATGGCAATCTGTGTGCGACTGTAAGGAATGACTATACATGTTTTTGTACAGTTTGATATTGGCCTGCAAAACACCCTAGTAATACTTAAGGGGGTGCTTCAGATCATCAATCTGAACAACTTTCACTATGAAGTCAACATCGAGATAAAATAAAAAAATACATTTGAGTCGAGACGGTACTGCAGTTTTGTATGAAAGAGCTGTGTTTTTTTCGCGATTTCGATGTTGGCTCCATAGTGAAAATTGTTCAGTTTGATGGTCTGAAGCACCTCCTTAAGTATTACTAAGGTGTGTTTTTTTACACCCTGTATTGTAAAGAACTGTATACACGATGTTTTCCTTCACCGTATATTAAGGCTACTCCTCCCGTCTGCAAGGCTCTCTTTCTTACAAGCAAACTTTTGCAATTAGCCATCCTGCTTCAATTGCGCGGCTCCGGTCAGAATTTTCCGTTTTCTTTGAAAATCTCTATGATTTTATATGAATTTTAAAAAAATAAGAAAACCACATCATTTTATATTGTATTGTGAAGAATATTGTAAATTTTCATATTCTTCTGATCAACAATGTAAGAGTAAAACGGTTACAAATGGAAAAAAAGAGGTGACTTTGGAGTCGTTTTTCTTCAGTTTTATTAATTAAAATAGATTTCGAGAAAAACCACATCACTTCTCATATCCTGTAAATTGATCGGTTTTGTTTTCTGCTTAAAAGGTGCCATAGTTAATGTATAAAATGGTTACAAAGTTACTCAAAACCGGGCGGACGCCCCTCCTGAGTCGCGACTTCCATATAGCGTCAGTTTGGGTAAGACATTGACGTTCTTATAGCAGCAGTTGTACCAGAAAAACACCTTCATACAAGCTCTACTTTTTACAAGTCCTACTTCTTCATTCTTAATTTAGTTTATAAAACATTAAAAAAACTCGTATTTTTAATTAAATGTACATATTTTCTTAAGCCTGACTTAAAATGCCCGCTAAATCGACCTCTAACGGCCTGTGTATTCTGTAAACATTATTTCATAATATTATACTCTTAAAAGCTCATGGTATATTTACTCTGTTTTTAGAGTTCCGTACAATGAATAAATTACATTCTATAAACATGGACTTCGCATCCGGGACCACTATGTTACGCCTAGTTGTTATATAGGATGTAAGTGACAGCTAAGCAAATACTGAAACGGTGCACTCAGACAATCAAACTGAACAACTTTCATTATGGAGACTATCTCAGGAAAAGCGCAAAAAAATATGCTGTCCCATACATTTTTAGTCGAGTAGGTACAGCAGTTTTGTATGGGACAGCTGATTTTTTTTCGCGTTTCCTGAGGTAGGCTCCATAGTGAAAGTTGTTCAGTTTGATGGTCTAAGTTCACCGTTTCAGTATTTTCTAGGCTGTCACTTGCACCCTGTATAGGTAACCGTAGAATGCATTTTAAAGATTTGAAAGGTTTGGAATATCAGCGGCAATGTATGACAGCTGAGCATAACTGATGCCATAGATATAGTAACTAGATGAAACCATACCGTGGCCGCACATGAAACAGCAATAGTGTGACTTTTGCATATTAAAAGTGACCAAAACAAAAAAATAATATTTCTGTCTTTTTTTTTGTTTTTTTTGTTTTCGTTTTAATAACATAGTTTTCTGGCTATCTCGCTCTCTCATTTCTTGGCTACATGTTTCAGCGTAAGCGAAAAGTTTTAAATCCAAGACTGATGCATACAAAAGTGACATTAGAGACATGTGGCATTTTTTGGTTTTGTTATTGTATGACGTGGTCAGTATATGAGTATAATGCAAAGACATATATATTACTAGCGTAAGGACATGGCATATGAGCTTGACTATTGTCCCCAGTTCGTTGGCTCTAAAATGCAAGGAAAAATGTCAATTTAGAGCACTACAAATATATGACACGATATAGTTCGTATACGAGTTATGACAGATGGCGCAAATTTTTGTTTCTGTGAAGAAGGTTTTTGTAAAATATTCTGATGGGCCTATCCTTACGCTAGTAATATATAAATCTATGGTATAATGTCATTGGTTCCGTACTAAACAGATAAATTAGCAAAGGGTAACGTTCACGTAGGGTAATGAGCGTAAAATTTCTTAAATCGAAATTTTTATTTAGTTTTTATGCTGAGGTACTTAAGTATCTGAATTTGGTTCATTATGGTGTTAAGCCTTAGACAATTTAATAGGGACTCGCCTTGCGGTAGCATTTCCCCTCTGCCACGGTATTAGATCAATTAATCTTGCGCATTCACACCCAATTTTATACCTTATCACTAAACGAGACAGCCTATAATAGCGAAACAATAATTTTGAACTTAGAACGTTTGGGGTTCACACGAGACTACTTTTCATGACTTTTAACATTCAAAATTAGAATCGTAACTTATGTGGAATAAAATCCAATGTTGCGGATTTCATGTTGCCTAGCCCCCCGCAAAATGTGGCAGAAATGTTTCTTAGTAGTATGACACGCGTAACTCGTCTCTATTAAATTGTCTAAGTGTTAAGCATGCTACAACTGGTAATAGATACATCTTTGACCGATGTTCAAAAACGACTTTTTATATCGTATCGAAGTAACATTTAAATGTCGTAAAAAATCGCGGTACTCTCTTAAGACCGATTTGATATCGAAATGACTGTTATGTGGAAAAACTTAATTTCAATATTGCTTCCATAATTCATTATGAGAACATCCCCTGAAGATCTTGAAAGTGATCCAATAATTTTCATTCCGAAGTACGGAACCATAGGGTGTTCGATTTCCACTCGCACTTAGCGTATTTTTAATAGGCTTTTTCTCGTTCATTACTGTCTACGGGAAGCAGTATTTTTATGCGAGCTTCGTCTAATGATTGCCGTTATTTTACTGAGAAAATAATATTTTTGCTTAATTGTCTTCGTAAGATATTAAATATTTTCTTCGTTTTGTATTTTTTTACTGTTTTTACAGTAATGGGTGTGTCGTTGGTGACTGCCGCGTTGCGAGGGGTAAAGATCTAGGTTCGAATCCTCGCTTAACATGCCATCATCAATTACTTTTTCTAACTTATATTATTCTAATATAATTATAGTAATGATAATTATTGGTACGTTACTATTTAAAACCAACAGCTCTCTAATGGTAATGGAAAACGACACATAAAGAGACCTGCACTTCTGTGACAATGGTAACTGACTCTAAAAATAAGTAACAATATAAGTCACATACCGAGTAACTGAAGATCAATTTTAACTGTTAAATAAAGTACTTTTTTGGAGATAGAAATAATACTATCCACGATAGTGTCAACCTGATAATTTTTCCATCAATCCGCAGGCGTATCAATAAGAATATCACCAAGATTGTCACTGGGGTGTGGGGTCAAAATTCAACCTAAAGTATACTACTATATAGCTATATGCTCACGACTATATTCCCCGAGGGGGTAGACAGAGATACGGGGGTATACTACGTCACGTAATTTATGGACGCCCCTTTTTGTTTTGATCTATTTCGCCCATAGCTAAGAAAATATACACTACCCCATAGTAAGAGTTGTTCAGTTGGTTTCCAAAACGTAAACGTACGTGGTTACGTGGTGCGGATTAATGATACTTTTCCTTATACCCTGTAAACCTACGAGTTGTGCAGACTTAAGAGGACTGAAATTAGCAAACTCAATACAAAAACGGGGCGTCCATAAATTACGTGACGTAGTATATGGCTAAATTGATTGATGGTAGAGTATGTGGTTTAAAGGTTAGTGATACTTTTCCTTACACCCTGTACAGTAACTCCACACTACCACGGTATTTAAGGTGTCCCGAAACTCAACGTCAAGTTTCTTACACCCTGTATACTACAATAAGAACAGTAGCTACCTGTAGCTACACATTTGTTGAATCCTACAAGCTACACAAAGATGTACACATACCAAAAGAGATGTAACCTAATTTGCTCAGAAAGAGAAGCACAACCGTGAGATCATGCTCTTGAAGACGGATTCCCTGCCTGTAAGTCAGGGCTCAGAGACCACGTTCCATTTTAAGCTGCATTACGTGATCTAGCTTGTCTGTAGCTGGAACAGATATTATGTGTTTGCTGTCTGAGCTGTGGTTCAAATGTAACGCTCTAGCGGGGAACAAAATGAAATTTCGATATAATCAAAGTTGAGCAACGACAAGTCAAGATGAGTACCTAACCAGTGAGTGTCTTGAAAATACATAATTTTTCATCCCCCCATCTCGGAAAGATTATTTTTGCTCTTCGATAACCCTCGCTAACGCTCAGAATTCAATTTTAGAATCCTTCGCTTGCTCGGTCATCAAAATTGAGCACGCGGTTAAAAAGCAACTTTTCTCAAACATGCTTGGAAATTTGAGCATTACTTTGACAACCTTCTTCGAGATAAATCGAAATTGCTGTACTGGCCAAATACATGCGCGCAGCGGCCGGCAATGTTGTATGAAAATCCATATCTGTCGTGTTTAGCGGCCAAATAAATTACATAGTAAACTCATATCTGTCGTGTAATTTAAAAATGGAACGATCTTTTTCTCCGAAACATGGCGACCAAGGAGGTAACTCATCAAAGGTTTTATTTAAATTTCGAACTGGCTTGCAAATAGAAAGCTGTTTATTGAAAATACAAATTGTTGTTCGTTGTTCGTCATTGATTTTGAAAAGAGTTTTAATTTCCGCGAATTATTTGAGAAAATTTACCGTTTTAATTTCCGCGCATTATTTGAGAAAAGTACTATACAAGCCTTGGCCACAACTGGACTTACGTATGTGTGCCTCGGCTTCGCCTTAGCCCATATTTACACGTTCGTCCATCAAAGCCTCTCTTGCTGGCCGCTGCAGTAATCTACTATTGCACTCTTGTACATATAACAAATAACTATTAATATTATTACTGTATCTCTTGTTGGTATTTCTCGGGCCGTAGCACGGACCTTTGAAAGGCTTGCGGGGACACAGGTCCAACTCGTAGAGGCCCCTTTGAGACACTTTATCTTAATGTGAGGGGTTACACCAATCGTGGTCTATCTCTGATAGCATTATGCAAATGCACCAGAAGACATACCACGTTCGGTGTAGAGACTATTGTAGGAAGAACAAAATAAAACCACTCGGGATATGGGGGGTGAACTTGGTGGGCTGGGAAATCTGGGTTATTGTGGACTCGAGACTCGAGACGCCTGCCGTAAAAAATGTCTCTAAGTTTGTCAAAAATGGCAGCCGGTGACTTGCCAACTCATTTGATGGGCACCCGAAAATGGCTGCTCGCAAGTAGCGGCCGCTCGCAAGTACACGGCGGCAACATCTAGTGACCGGCAAAGGTTGTAAAGAGGTATAACATTTTACACATCTATGTTCGGGTGGTTCGAAAGGAAAGTAAGTAGTCAGCTTTCTGTAAGAATAAGAATATTCAAGCTACCTCTGGCTCAGTCTCTGTAGGTCTCTATCTCAAATCTGAACTGACTTGGCTAACATGACTAACTTCTTAAGGCGGTTGCAGAGGGGTCAATTTTATACAAAACTTTGACGCACAATACGCGTAGACGGTATTAATATAGGTAACTTTGTATATATGGAAAAATAGGTTAGAAAATCTAGATGTCGCGTATCAAATAACATTTGCAATTTATAATATAATTACGAAGATATAAAGCTTTGAAATTTTTCATACAAAATTTTCGAAGCTTATCAAATAACATTTGCAATTTATAATATAATTACGAAGATATAAAGCTTTGAAATTCTTCATACAAAATTTTCAAAGCTTTATATCTTAGTAATTATATCATAAATGGCAAATGTTATTTGATACGCGACCTCTAGATTTTCTAAGCTATTTTTTCATATACCTATAAAATATTACTTTTATTAATTTCGTCTACGTATTATGCGTCAGACGTTTGTATGGACTGAAACCACCTTAACGTTTTGAAGCTTATTGTGCTTTTCGAAGCATCACCCATCCAAATACTGGATTGGGCATAACCGGGCGCGATTTGAGCGGGTATGATTTTTTCTATGGAACAATAAAAAAAAACTCGCGCTTTCAATTTGGTCCTATATGAAAGTTGTTCAGTTTGATGGTCTGAAGCACACTCTTAAGTATGTAACGCATTTAATTTTATCGCATATATCTTCAAGTCTCTGATAACTTGGGCATATATTAAAAAGAACGAGAAGCTAGATATAATACCGTCAGAAAGCTCTTTAGACATCGAGTTAGAGATTTCCGCTAAAAACGTGGCGGAAATTTTTATCAGGAGTCACCAAGACGTGACATTTTTTGAAATTCACAAGCAAATTGTCGGTTTAAAATTCAAAATTAGACTGGAAGTGGTAAAATTTGATAGACGTGATTTTACAGACGGTAAACTTGTGAAAGGGTGACAGACGAGGTCTTGAATTCAAAATTTTGAACAGCTCAGCTTGATTCGTAGCGCCAGAACAGGCGGTGTGAAAACTTTGTAGATCTGCAACGAGATAATAGAAGTGATACAGCCGTTTCACGTGTAGCATGCTACGGCTTCTTGTGGTCGAGCAGGTTTTGAGCATAACCGTCATCATTAGCCTATATGCGTCCAACTACAGAGCATAGGCCTACCCTCACGGCGGGTGTGTGGGCGTTAGTCCACCATGCGTGCCCAATACGGATTAGTGGACTACACATACGGATCAAAATTTCTTCTTCAGTGTGTAGGTTTCCTTACGATGATTTCCTTCACCGTTTGAGAGCAGTATTATGTACGTAAGTTAGAAACATCCATTGGTTCATGTCATGTCATCCGTGCGAATTCGAATTTATGTATTACAAGATTTACCCGCGACTTCATCCGCATAAATTATATACCAGATTTTAAGTCAGATCATAAGCTATCAAACATAAAAAGTTTCATCAAAATCGGTTCAGTAGTTTTTGCGTGATACTCGAACAAACAAACACTCAAACAAACAAACAAATAATCAAACAAACAAATAAACAAACAAACAGACAGACAAAAAATCCAAAAATTGGTGATTTGGAATCAGGGAAGCCTAAAAACCATGTCGTAATTTTTTTTGTAAATGTCTTCAATGTACAGACACACTTCTGTTACAGTTTTATAATAGTTTAGATTTAGATTTCTTTCCATGAGAGTCGTAAGCTTCTAAAGCAATGTTATTGTATGAAACGAGGAATGCATCTATCACCGCAGTGTGTGGAATGGTGTGTGGGTGTGGAGGAATGTAAATGCTATGTTTCACCACTCGAGACGTTATTCCATTTCAAAACCTTAAATATGCCTTAGGTACAACTTCTACGTCGCCAGTTATGGATTCCCGTACGGGACATCGAACTTCCGCTGGTCAATTAACGCTTGGTCGAATGAACTACTGACTTTATTAACGTCGATCGATGTATGGTATGTAATTATACTAACTCATATATTAACTCATAGGTACTAGCACAAATGAAAGGCCCCTCCCCAATAGCCAGAAAATTCAGTATAATTTAAGAATTCATGTGCACAAAATAGTAAAATTACGTAGCTAACTTGACCAAGAAAGCTACAAAGATTTAGGAAGCTACATTTAAAATCCTTCCTTCCAGTAAAGTAGTTGCAAAGGAAATAGCACAAATAGCGCAAAACTTGCTTCACTCTTTTGTCTTGTTTCAAATTAAACTCGTTATTCGTAAGAAATGCAGTGTTGCCACCTAACCTCCGGACCAAGTAGCTAAACCGTACCTAAAAAGTGGCTAGATACTGGAAATTTCACTGTCGCTAAAGTGGCTAAAAGTGGCTGAACAAAGAAAAGTTTAAAAAAATAATAATGCTGATTTAAAATCATTTATTCTATAAAATTATGCTCTTTTATAATTTTTTGAAAAGAAATATGGAATTTGAGTGAGTTATTGTAACCCATTCTATTACTATGTTGATATTTTATAATGCACGTCGTAGAAAATAGCCTTTTGACTTCTACGTTTAGGTAATCGGAACTCAAAAACAATAAAAAATGCTCCAAGAACCCTTTAAAATGATTAACTTTAGCATAATAAATTGATATTTATTAATAAATAAATAAACAAAAAGTGGCTAGAATAAGTGGCTGAAACATTTAGCCACCGAATATTTTTTTAGTAGCTGACAAGTCCAAAAATGTTGCTAGATCTAGCTAAGAAGTGACTAAGGTGGCAACACTGAAGAAATGTCACATCAAATATTTTCTTGACTTCGCTCCGCGCTTTCCAGGAATTCAAAATAGTTAAGCATTTGTGATTTCCAGGAAACCTGAGAGCACTCCAGTTAAGAAGCAATAAGTAGTGTCCGACCGAGGCTTCGGCTTCGGCCACCTTCGGCCAAAAAAGCACCTTCGCGGCCACACATTCGAAGGCTGAAGCCCAAGCTTTGTATTTAAAATTTAACCATCCGGTTTTTACAATCTATAAACTACCTATTATAAAACTGTACCAGAAGTGTGTCTCGTACATTGATGATATTTACAAGTAAAAGATTACGATTTGGTTTTTAGGTATCCTTGACTGCAGATCAACCTGTTTTTGGATTTTTGTTTGTCTGTTTGTTTGAAACAGCATCATGCAAAAACTACAGCACCGATTTTGATGATTGTTTTTTTTTTATAGCTCATGAGTTGTTTTAAAATCTAGTAAGTATAAAAGTGCGGTCAAAGACGCGGGTTAACTCTAGTAATACAAAAACGTAGTTTCTCTTTAAATCAATTGAAGATTACAATTTAAAGCAAAATTAAGGTTTTTCCTATTGAATTTCCGTTTTGTGTGTCTAAAATAAATCTTTTTTTTTATCTTGACATAAATTAATGTAATGCGTGTGTGTGTTAGTAAATTGATTGATTGATTGTTTAAATTTAATAAATTATTTCCATTTTGAAGTAATCTAGACTCTTTTTTTCATTGTTTTAGTACTTTTTAGTCTGGTGTCCTAGTATTTCGGCTTACGAGTATGATTGAACCCTCGGCTTCGGTCGATGTTTATGACAAAAGCCGAACAATCGACTTCGGTTTCGGCTCTGGTCAAAATCTGACCTCGGTCGGACACTAGCAAGAACAAGCTTTGAAAATGAGATAGTAATGATGTAAATTGCACCAGTTTTTATATTATTGGAATGTTTTGAGCGTGCTTTCTATACATTTAACGAAAATTGTTTAACGTTGTTACTGTTTCCTGGAATGGAGTTTGACAACATGTAGCTCAGCATAGCGCATGTTATGTTATGTTTTCCAATTCAAATGGCGCAGCGCAAATTGAATTGTTGGAACAACAAAGATTTCCCAAACGGTGTTTAGAATTGGATGACAATGTGAGTCTCGTGCTAAAACTACCTCTAGTAAATGGTTTCGAGCTTCTAACAAGAGGGCAGTTTACAATGTTTTTATTTTATTTTAAACAGTGTGTAGCTAACAGTCTTTAAAAGAACAGATTGATTTTATTCAATTATTACTTAGGTAGGCAGTGACGGGTTCCCTATTCTCTGACCTAGATAAGCTAATAATTTAACTTTTTTTAGGTTACCGCACCAAAATTGAAAAACTGAACACTTACGGAATCAGCTCGGTGTCTGTCCGTCCGTCCGTCTGTCACAGGCATTTTTCTCAAAGACCGTAAAACATAGGAAGTTGAAACTCGGTACAGATATAGCAATTGCAGGTCCAATATCATAAATGAAGTAAAAAAAGCTTAATTTCTCTATTGGGGGGCAATTTGGGGAGGGAGAAAGGGTAAATAAAAAATAAATAAAAAAGTAAGTGTCAATTTGTAGTGGTTGTCATCACTGACCCATGTTAAACAACTGGTAGTACGGAACACTAATTGTACGAGTCCCGACTCGTACTTGGCCGGTTTTATTTTATTATTCTATTTTTTTTTTCAATTTTAAAAACGAGATATTTTACCGACAAGTAAGTACCTAAGTATTTCATTAAAAAACAAAATAATTAAATGCCAATATCAATTTAAAAAATTTATTGTCAGATCTAAAGAATTAAGGTTTTTTTCTCCATTCCCAAACTTTGAAAGGCGACTTGATATGTACACACGGCGACAGATCAACCTACCCATAGTTCGACCTTATGTCCATGAACATAGAGTTCAACTATGGCTAGGTTGATCTGTCGCCGTGTGTACTTTGAATTGTTCTACTTTGTAAACAGTTGATATTCTTTGTTTATGTACAAATGACTAACATTAATGTCCTATTCCTATTTTCTAAATTAACGAAACATTTTGATTTCATTAGAATAAAAACTTGAAGCCGTAGCATGCTACACGTGATACGGCTATATCACGTCTTTTATCTCGTTCGTTCGCGCGCAAATAGAAAGAGAGCGAAGGTGTGATAGCGCTGTATCACGGTGGCATGCTAGCTATCCATACAGATAAGTCACTAAAAATTGAATCATTAATATCAGTAAGGGATTTTTCTAAAATCGAAGTCTAAAATGTTACTTTTTTGTACGCACGGCGACACATCAAGCTTTACAAAACCAGTATAAGCTGGCCGCGCGTAGGTCAAGTACCGTATAACGTCGCGCGGCCAGCTTATATTGGTTTTCTATAACTTGATGTGTCGCTGTGTGTACAGCTTTCTGTGCGAATTAGAGAACGCTCAATTTCTTCAACCCGTTACCAAATTGTGCGATGACATTTTGGCATATTCAACAAACCATATGTCGGTTTTGCGATAAATTTGTTGAATTTTATCGCTTGCGTACAGCCGTGAACACAGGAACATAGCCATTTGTGAACGCCTCGGCGAACGGCCTAGTAGGGCTGTCACTTAGGCCCGATTCGACCAAACGCGAGTACATTTTATTCTTAGATTAAGTCGCCGATTACTCTAGAGTAAACTGATTTTGCGTTTTACCAACAATAATCTATGAATAAGTTGGGAGTAAATTTTTTATCGATGGTGTTAACCTATAAACAAAAGCAACATAATTTTTGGCACCCTTTGAAAAATTACATTTTGTATGAGTTTTGGCGGCAAGGTGTAGTTTTTAAGGAACAAATTTCGAACACTGTGTACTTTTTTTGGGGTCACTTTTAGAGCTTGATTTACATTTCTATACATTCTTATACGTAGGTGTTAACCTTGTTTTTTTTTTTGACATTGACATTTCATTAGTCTCGGTATATGAGACTAATGAAATGTCAAAGTCACAAAAAAAAAAACCTAACTGTATGACCCCAAGAGATTATACCTAAAGGCATAGAGGGAGCCTTAGCATTGCAAGAATGTCCACTTTGTTGAGGTTTGTGTTTGAGTGTGTGGTATCAAGTAGTATGGACAAAAGATGTCCAAGTGACATTTGCCATACATTTTATAAGAGTGATGACCACATGCGGACCTGGAAATTTGAACTCATGAGTACTATCCAGCCCGAAGTTATATGAGCGCCCAAAAATACGCCGAATCTCTTCTGGAAAAGGTACGGTAGTGCGCCCGAACAAGGTCCTACAAGCATGGGGATGGTCTCATTCGGTCCCGGTAAACTTTAGATCGGTGACCGGCTCAGATTTAATTTCCATTTGTTAAACTACGTCGGGTGCTAATTTTAAGGCGACCTGAAAATAGTCTGATAGAAAGTTGACCACCAAACCGCACTATGTCCTCGTGGTGGCGAACTCCTCACCTTTGTTTGTGGCAATGAGCAGAAACAAACCCTACAGTTAGACACTGCAGACTATAATTATTTACTTATTCGATAAGTAGTAAACTCGTTTAATGTAAAATGATTTGTACTTAGTTTATTTTTTTATAATGATTTTCTCGTACAATAATTATCGCTACCAGGTCCATCTACTTCCAATATTAAATAAATCATATGAAGTCAAATAAGATCATTTTTGATGTATGGGCAGCCCTACGTTCTCAATTTGTCGCTCCACTGTTCTCATCACCGTACCTGCCCGTACAAATGTTTCGCGACGTGAATGAATTAAATCTACCGTGAATCGTTTGTTAGGCTTTGTTTTATGAGAGACTGCCTGTGATGGTAATGATAATCTAAGTGTTTTCTAGTTCGTAGAAAGGGTGCTATTGTTTTATATGACGGTGATCGGTGTTACATCGATTCGATCTATTCGCTTCGTGGTTTCCGGTTTAGAATTGAACAACCATATTTTTCCCGTAAGCGACGTATTAGGAGGCGACTAAAGGATAACTTATTTTGGGAGAAATCTCCTCAAAGATAACGTATTAATCAATACAACAAAAAAAAAAGATTCTTGTCAATATTTATTTTCTGAATGTGTAATAATTCCAAAACATGAACCGTGCTGCATTGACAGCCCTAAAAGCTGATTGGTATTTGTAGCAGTTTCTGACCACTTGTAATGTATTTAGTTAATAAGCCATGAAAATAAACAAATAGTGTAAACACTAAATAGTAAACAAAAGTACTGTTTGCAATTTTGCATTAGTATTATTAGTATCAATGTACGATAGCCGGCCGTATCGTAGCACCGGCGAGACCTGTAATCGGTCTGCGGTACGTCATTACCCGCGCACGGCCCGGTAATGAGCGCGGTAATGACTCTACAACCGTTTTATGATTGGATTTTGTGTTTGAACTCCGGCATGTGACTTTACGTTATTTTTAAAAAGGTAAACCGTAGGAGATGTGCTTTTTTGAATGACGCAGTCAATTAAATAAATGTTCACATAATTTTTAAGAGGAAAAGCGGTCTTCAAGAAATTTTAAGAACAGGTTTTAAATAGATTTATTGCCGTCGCACTGTTCCCGAGCAACGGAGCTATCAGTGCGAAAGTGACAACCGCAGCTCGGACTGATTTTACCAAAGTAAAATGAATAAAATCACGATTTTGTTTTCCCCTGTTTCCTCATCCAACACTAAACCGATTTTATTATTTCATTCAAGAAGTATATGAGGAAGACTTTGGCTATGTCTCTATGTTTTCCTTTTATTGTTTATATTCGTAAAATTTTCTTGCTGGATATCTGAACACAGCGGTTAAATTGAGACATTTTTCATAATTTTTAAAGGCTCTTAGTTCTAGCAATTAATCTATGCAAAAAAAAAAAAACATAGAAAAGCTACACAGATTGTATGGTAAAACACAAACAAATATTTGCTCTAGTGTAAATCCAGGGAGGAAACAGGGGAATACGTTTGTATGGACTACACGGAACCCGCTTTTCCTCTCAACCTGCATATTTTACAGTCAGCAGCAAAAATATATAAGTATAATACACTTTTGAAGGGCTTTATTAACGCTTTGCGCTTCATTTGTCCAAATATAAATTGAATCGGTATCACCTTTTTTTTTAAGCAGAAAATGAAACATCCAAATCGGTTAAGAAATTCAGGGGTTAGGTATGTAAATATTAATTTAACCTCTTAACGCACCTCTTTTAGATGTCGATGAAAAAGAGTTTCGGAAAAATGACTGACCAACCGAAAAAAACATCGTGAATTTATGTGCTACTACTTAAATAAGAGAATAAATTTAAAAAAAGTGTAAGTCAGTAATGTGTCGTTTAAACATAATTATTTTTAGAGAAATTAAAAATGGGGCCGGAAGACACTAGTAGAATCTAAAAGAAGGGTTAATATTTGGCGGAGTGCTTTTTACATGCTCTTTGGTCTGTTTTCTCTGCGATCTTAGCGTAGACAAAAAAACGACTACTCCTGGGACCTGCAAATTAAAAAAAATATATATGGAGTTAAAATTATTTTTTTCGCTTCATGTCCTCCTCATCACTGAAGTAAAACCACTAAAAGAAGTTTGGCGGAAGGCCATATAATGTGAGACCCAGACATATAGGTCCATTACATGAATGAAACTTAGTAATACGTGTAGAGTGAAACAAAACTAACAAAAAAGGAAATTGGTTACAACCAAATCTGTAGAAGTTGGGGGAAAGGTATTTCTCCTTTTTTTTTTATTCTGTTTTTTTTTTAATTGGAGCTTTTAACCCTGAGGTTATGTCAGCCCGTATTTCTCCTTATGATACCTTTTGTATCAAGTGTGTGAAACTCATAATCTTTCTTATTAGATAGTCCACTCAATCTTCTACGCATTCATTGTGTTTGTTTTAATGGAAATTCAGGATAACCGTACAATATTATGATAATGGAACCAACGAAATCACACGCACTATCAGTTCAATAAAGCCAAATACGTTCCGTAACGTCCAAAAACTGAGGTATCAGTGATAATATTAGATGAAAATAGCTGTCATGGTTGCGTTTTGCTACTGCTTTTTAAATGATTTGTCTACTTTACTAGTAATTTCTACTTTTGAACCCGGACTTCTAGAGACGAGGATGTTTTTTTTTAAATGCCTTAATTTTTTCTGTTTATAATAATTATGACCGCCGTCCTGAAGGGCTTTTAGTTTTCGTAAAAATGGCTGGGTCCAAATTCGCCAAAGTTCTTTCATGGTACCTATATACAAAATTGTTCACACAAATAACACAAACAATGTGTATCAGCAAATTCATATAATTACTATAATATTAACGTTGCTTTAGTTTCTCCCTCATTTTGTGGTAAAGAGCTCACCGGGTAGTCAATAATGGATTTTGTTTGTTGTAACTGAATTAATTAGTTTCAACTTAATTATAATTAAGTTGGACAATAGGCTGGACAGGGCTGTTATTTAGTTTTATTAGTAAAGTTTGAGTGGTTTAGTCGATTAAGGGATAAGTGGTCTTTTAAAAGAATTGTATCGATTGTACGCTGCATGAAAACAAAGTTTAGGTACTTTTACGTTCGATATTGGCCCCGATTCGGACTGTGCCACGACTTAACTTAACTAAATAAAATAGTTTGTAATAGTATTTAATCTAATAGTTTAGATAAACTATTATAAAACTGTAACAGAAGTGTGTCTGTACATTGAAGATATTTACAAAAAAAGATTACGATATGGTTTTTAGGCTTCTCTGATTCCAAATCACAAATTTTTGGACTTTTTGTCTGTCTGTTTGTTTTTTTGTGTGTTTGTTAGTTCGAGCATCACGCAAAAACTACTGAACCGATTTTGATGAAACTTTTTTTGTCTGATCTGACTTATAATTTGGTATATAATTTATGCGGACGAAGTCGCGGGTAAGGTCGTATACTATTATAAAACTAAATTTAAATAAACAAGTTTGCTTGTTTGTTTGATCGAGCAACACGCGAAAACTACTTAACCGATTTTGATGAATCTTTGTTTGTTTGATAGCTTATGATCTGACTTAAAATCTGGTATATAATTCGTGCGGAAAAAGTCGCGATTAAACTCTAGTAAAAAAATTACATTGTGGTTTCATAAAATATTGTCCAGCGACTGTTAAAAGCAACAAATATAGAGCTAACTACCACCCCAATGTACACCCTCCACGACCCCCATTAGTGCACTAAACATAAATTGAGCAAGGTCCATAAAGTACAACACTTAAACCGGCCTACACCACTGCAGTCTCATTACCTGACTATCATTACCATAGTTAACAAATGTTTCTTGCCGTTATTGCTTTGCCTTACCAACAAGGCCTTACAGAATATAGAATTGCCCAATTAATAATTTTCAAAACGTGCGGTTTTACATCGTTAATTTACGTGCTCCTACATAAAAATTAAAAAAAAAAAGTTTAAGTCAGTGATGCGACATTTTAAACATTTTTTTTTTTTGAGAAATCTAAAATAGGACCGGAAAGCACTAATAGAACCTAAAAGAAGGGTCAAATATTATTGTTTTGTTGCATTACATGACAAATAAAAAATATTATGTCGGTATTTTATACTGCAACATTTAATTTTGCAGATAACTTCGTCGTTTATGAACCGATTTTGATGATTCTTTTTTTTTGTTGGAAAGGAGATATCCCAAGATAAGATACCCTTGATATGATAAGGAAACCAGGATTGTTTGATCTTTGTCTTCGATTGCAGGATATATAAACTATGTGCGTACAAATATGTAAACCTATTACCATAATAATTTTTATACTTTTTAAATTAGTTGTCCCCAAATCCAACACATTCAGTGAATAAGATTCCGTTGGCACCCTTTGGGGAAACGGAACCCTGAAACAGATTTATTTTTCGCCGTTTTTGAGTGTTATTTGGTTATTAATTAAGCTAAACGTGGTAAGAACCCATTAAAATAATTAATTAGATTTTTTTTTCTAAAGACCACAAATAAAACCATAAACCACTTCTATAATTTTTACTCCGTGCCACAATATAGCACCACCTAATGCACTAGCTTGCGACCGCTAAGGAAGATGGCCATAAATTGCAGCACATGTGCATTTCGCGCTAATGCGCCTCGAAATAATCGAGTGCAGTGCGACCGTACAATTTATTGCTCTCGTATCTGAGGGTTGTTTAGTTTGTTAGCCATTTTGTTTTGGGAAATTAAACTAAAGACTACCTATAATTATTTGGAAATTCTTAGAAACAGTGATTCTCCACTAAGAATAAGAACATCCCCCTTTTTTACCCGACTGCGACAGAAGGCTATTTGCATCTCGAGACAGAGGCAATATTTACCTACTCAATCCTTAAGGAAGTTTTTTACAAGAACTATCCAACGATGTCACCCGATGGGGTTTTTCAACGTCAACGTGTCGTGGAACAGTTAAAAAAAAATGTTTTTATCATATTTCTATTTTTGGGTTAAATAACTGTCTTCGTGTTTGTTTGGTGCAAAAATGAGGGGGACTATAATTGAGGTGGGGAAACATTCAGATAGAATGGACGAAAGTACTAAAAATAAAGGTTCTTTATTAGACCTACCTACGGCCTACGGAACCCTAAACAACAACATAGAAACATAAAATCATTTGCTCGATTATAGAACTAAGTACCTAATATAATTTTTCTGATTTCTAAATATGTAGGTGAGTAGGTAGATAATTAATAAGCACTAAGTAGTTTATTACCAACAATTCGTTTAATAAAATGGTTTAAATTATCAGATGAAAATTCCAATCTAGGATTAAACCTAGAATCCAATCAGATAAACATTTATCTAAATAAACAATGTTAGCAGGAATCTTAATCAGCAGTGAGAAACAAATGAGCAAGTAGTAAGAAATATTAGTCTGGTCGAGCGCCGTGAAATTATTTCGCCTGGTGCAACAAATTAGCCAATCTGCTGGTGGTGGATGTGAAACTGTTGCTATGTATCTCTTGTTAGGCGCTTTCGAGAAGACTTCAATTGGAATTAGCTTAGTCACTGCTTCCGTGGTCTAGTGGTTAAGAGCATTGGCTCTCGATACGGAGGTCGTGGGTTCGATTCCCACGGGGGACACCTAGTGATATGTCACTTTGTGCGTTTTTCCCCAGTTGGTTAGGACATTGCAGGCTGAATCACCAGATTGTCCGAAAAGAAAAATGATTCCGTGCTTTGGATGGCACGCTAAGCCGTTGGTCCCGGCTACTATCTCTGGTGGTAGTAGTCGTTACATAAAAACCACGTCAGAGGCCGTAAGGCGGTCTGAAAAAACTCTGACACCAGGGCTCTGCCCACACGATAAGAAGAAGCATAGTTGGTCCAACGTGAATTTGTAAATATGGACTATTTTCTTAGTACCTATTTATAACAATGAGGCGCTATTTGGCATAGAGGAGCTTCGGAGCTGGAAACGATCATTGATATCAAGGGGTTGTGGAACCTGTTTTGTCTGTTTTCAAACCGATTTTGATAACCAAATTATTACATTTAATATATACATAGTTCAAATAACAGTGTAGATACTGTAAGAACTGCTGCTGACTTCTGGAACCACTGGCTCGGCAATGCCCACGTATAACGTCACTTAAGTCCACTCTCGCCGACGGCTCTGGTGCCACTGACTCAGTGACATATACATGAACACACGAGACAGTGTACTTACATACACTACAGATACGTTTTTTCTGCAGTGAATCTAACCGTTGTAAACAAGATTCTATTAAATTTTCGCGATAGAAAAGAGGAGTAAAGTAAGTGAGTTCGATTTCAGATTTATAACCAGTTTTACAAGAATAACCATATACCATTTCTTCTGAATATAAAATTCAAAATTTTTTATTCAAAATAATATCATATAGCTTTTGGACGTCATTTTTTGACTCCACCACCGCGTCGGAAGGTGTTCCGTTGAGAGAAGATGCGGCCAGAAACTCTACAACACACATCTTTTAAACAAAACAAAATGTACAAAGTACAATTAAAATACAATATTGCATTACATAGTGTAAAATTGTCAAGACCAGACATTTTGGTCATTCAAATAATCATCGAGTTTATAGTAACCTTTTATACCATCATTAGAAAGGTAATTAATTATACTTAGTAGCGATTCTACCCGATGCGGTCGTCAATCTATGCATTTACCCGTACGTACGTACCCTCCTATATAACAACTAACAATAATGTTTCAATAACGACATAATACAGTTAAAGCATCTCGCGTGAAAAGTTCAAACAAAATTGTTTTAACTTTTAGTTCGAGATCGTGCTAGGTCAGCGGTTTGCGACGAGACCCCTACTGTTGGCACCAACAAATTAAATTTATTCAGTTTAAATAAAAATTATTAAAAAAATGTTTTACCTACTTGGCTCAAGCCACTTAAGCGTTTGAGCCACTTTTAAAGAGCACTCTTAACCATATTGGGGGCCGGGGTCCGAAAATCAGCCAGACCTTAAGACGGTCAGACTGACCAAAAGTTCCTTAAAGGAGCAAATTGGTAGCCGACCGCATGAGGCGTGCGGTCGCGACGTGTCGCGGCGACACGTCGCTGCGGTCGTGAATGGGAAGCCGACCGCACGCCGCAACTGCACGCCGCAGCTACAGACAGTATTGTCAACTTAGGGTATTTTTTGGGGTAATAATTTTCAGTAGGGTTTTAAGATTTAGGATGATGCTTTATATCTACTATGCCGTAACTTGAGCTCTAATAAAGGGTGAATAGAAAAGATTTTCGTAAAAACGAATAAGTAGAAAAAATTTCCGTAAAAAGTAAAAAAATGTTTTTTTTTATTTGTTTCCCAAAATTATCATCTCGTATTTATTATATCTAGTAATATTTAAACACTGTTTTACCAAATAATAAACGCCAGTATGATTTATTGTTGGAATTTAACGGAAAATGTGGTTGAAAATAGAAATTTCATTAAATTAAAGAAATATCGTGGAATTTGTATGAATTATCGTGTTATACCCGACTTTTATGTTCTATCGCATGCCACTCAAAAATATCGTGAATCTAAGATAATTATCGCATGCTGGCAGCACTCGGCGACACTACTGGTCTGCGGTCGACCGCACCGCAGTGAAGTCGAGCAGCGTGTCGCCGGCTGCGCAGGGTATTTCATAGAATTACATACAAACCAGTAGGGCCAAATTACTAGGGCTCATCAAATCCTTCCACGAGGGAATGAGGGGCTCGGTGGTGTTTGATGGCGAAACATCGGAACCGTTCGACGTTTGTAGGGGCGTCCGCCAGGGGTGTGTTCTCGCACCGACCCTCTTTGGAGTATTTTTCTCATTGCTCCTTAGAACAGCATTCGGTGGCGAGCAGCACGGTATTCACCTTCACACCAGACGGGACGGGAAGCTTTTTAACATCTCCCTTCTGCGGTCGAAGGGGAAACGTGACGATGCGTTTATCGACTCGCTCCTGTTCGCCGACGATGCTGCTTTTGAAGCCGAATCTCCGCTTGAGCTCCAATCCCAGCTGGACAAATTTGCTTCTGCATGTTCTCTCTTCTCCATGTCCATAAATGCCAAAAAGACCGTTGTGCTGGCGCAGGGAATTGACTGTACCCCAATGATCCTGTTGGACGGATCGCCCCTGGAGGTCGTTGATCGATTCTGTTATCTTGGGTCGACCGTGTCGAACAATCTCTCACTGGACGTGGAGATCGGTTCTCGTATCGGCAAGGCGGCCACGACGTTCGGAAAATTCAGTGCAAGAGTATGGGATAATAAACATCTAACTACCAAGACTAAGATGGGCGTGTACCAGACATGCATCTTGAGTGTACTCTTGTACGGAGCTGAGACCTGGACGTCGTATGCAAAACAGGAGAGACGGCTGAACACCTTCCACATGCGCTGCCTTCGGAGTATCTTGGGCATACGTTGGCAGGATAAGGTGACAAACGAGAGGGTACTTCAGGTTGCACAGCTGCCTAGTATCACCGCTCTTCTCAAGGAGAGGCGGCTTAGGTGGTTGGGGCACGTACATCGTATGGATGACTCTCGTTTGCCAAGGCGCATCCTTCTTGGTGAGGTCGCAGATAAGAAGAGGCCAGTCGGAAGACCCATGCTGCGATTTAAGGACTGCGTCAAGAGAGACCTGACCGCTTTCGGAATCAGCCCCACAAATTGGGAAGAGCACGCGGAAAATAGAGGAGGCTGGAGAGGGAAAACAAGAGAGGGTCGGACTACTCATGACGAAGCCTGGTTCGCACACCTGGCAGAGAAACATGACAAAAGGCATAATGCTGCCACAATCCCTTCGTCATCCACCGGCGTACAGTTCTATTGTAGAGGCTGTGGACGTGTATGCGGCTCTCGTATAGGACTGTACAGCCATGAGAAAAAGTGCTTCTCCAAAAACACTGATTAAATCATCTGCAACAGATGTAAAGGCCTATGATGATGATGATGACGTCGCGACATGCGGTTGCGGCGTGCGGCGTGCAGTCGCCTGTCAACCGCCACCTTAAGGCTATTCTACCGTTGTTGGCGCGCTCCATACAAACGTAGTATGGTGATATTTTCAATACTATCCAATTAAAGTCAATGACATTTTTCAAAAACCATCTAGTAACTAATTTCTATGTCGGTATCAAGTCAGATTTTCGATAAAATTTATAGTTTTAAAGTTACAGCGCCACAAATATTTCCATACAAATCTTAAATTAATCCTAGCATTGAAACTGTATATTTTAACGAAAATCTGACTTCATACCGACAGAGAGTTACTTGATTGTTTTTGAAAAATTTCATTGACTTTAATTAGATAGTATTGAAAATATCACCATACTACGTTTGTATGGAGCGCGCCAACGGTAGAATAGCCTTAACTTCATTTTCATAATAAAAAAAAGAAGCTGCACTACAAAAACTAGCGCCTCCAAGACAAGATAATTAATCAACTTATGATTCACTACAATATTTACGACGTCACGTCAGCGTCGGTAAATGTCACGGACTCCGGTCGACAGGTCAATTAGCGGATGTCACTGTAAGGTCCTAGAGGAAAATAAGATAATTGAGGATACATTTAGCAATTTTGATGTAACGAGGAAAATATACCTACCTTTTGTACTTTGTAACACACGCACACACATCAATCTCGTCAAAACTAATTTAGTTCTAACCTTAGATTCGCTGGGCACCATATTAGATAGAGCAAATGCCGGTAGGGGCGGAAAATTTGGGCAAAATACAGATTAATTGAACTGAACTCTGTCCATAGAGCTTGTTTTCATTACTATATCTACGCATAATCCTACAGACTTCTAGTATTCGATTAAGAGTGCGATGTGTGTATATTCCATCCATCGATGTCAGCAATGTCGTAACTGTGAAACTTTTATGTTCAAAAGCGCGAGTAGCGCCACGCCAGTAGCGTAGCGAGGGGGACAAACGCCCGGGCGGCACTTTACTAGGGGCGGAAAATTCGGGCAAAATACAGATAGATTGAGCTCTGTCCATAGAGCTCGTTTTCATTACTGTATCTACGCATAATCCTAGACTTCTGAACGCAGCTAAGACATCTTGCTAAAAATATCGAGCTCGATCCATAGCTTTTACTTAGGTTACTCTCCAACCGTTTCGTATTGAAGAGAAAATTCGGGCTCGCTTCACTCGTTCTTAGTTTATATTTTTGCTTGGATAATTAAATCAAAAAATGGCTAACCACAAACCGAATAATTATGCTACAAAATTTTCGTTCGTAATAACCTACGTTCTTTTTTGTGTAAGTCTTTTTTTTTTTATCGGGCAGCGGTGGAAATGCGTGGTGGGCCTCCACACATTTCCACCGCTGTAACTCCTGTAAAGCCAAGATCAACCGTGGCGAACATTCTCACCTCTAGACAATGAAGTCCAGTGAGCCCGGCGGATGACTCTAATCTGTCTTGGAACCCATAATGAAGGAGGAGTGCTCTGGGCGACTGGAACCAAAATGCTACGCCACTGGACAAGCGCCAAACTTAGTATGATATAAAACAATATATAACCGTGTGTCGCAAACGTCGCAAAGGATACCGGAAAAAACAACAATTTTTGGTAATATTGTATGGTGGTAAGTACGCGAGTCTGACTCGCACTTGACCGGCTTTTTGTAACTATCTTTTTGTGTGTCGTCTGATCATAAAAAGTCATTGAGGCCGTTATACTTACCCACCTACTTACTTATTTCTTGAAAGTAGGCCATTTGACTTCTATTTGTTGAAAATTAATTAATTTTACCAAAGTTTAAATATTCTGTCGTGTCGGGATTTTAAATTACGCATGTTGGAATGATATATTTTATAGGCCTAGAGTTAACCGATGGTCACAAAACGAGCCTAAAAATTTAAGCCAGAAAAGAAAACATTACTAAAATACAGAATTCTACGAAATATCAGTGTCGGTTTTTTAAATATTCCAATTTATAATACCTACTTACGAGTATGTTATTATTATTATTTGTGGTTGGGCTATTGCAAGCAAGGGTCGTTGTAACACGGAGGCTAGCGCTGGTCCTTTTGTGTTCGCCCCAAGCTCACCCATATTTACGCATACCTCCGAACTTATGGTATTTTCTTTTCATTCTCGGGAAATGCAGGTTTCCTCACGATGTTTTCCTTCACCGCCGAGGTAGTAAATGATAAATACAACCGTACATAAATTCCGAAGAACTTAGTGGTACAGGCCAGGAATCGAACTGCGGCCTCAGGATTGAGGCGCTAGCTCTCTTCCGTATGGGCTATCATCGCTCTACGAGTATGTTAAGTATCTAATAGACTAAAATAATTAAGTATTTGAATACATAAGTGTTCAATGGTAGGGGACAACAGATATCACATTAGCAGCGCATGGTTCGACCTCATTAGTACGATCCCAACTCAAATTGAACACGTAAATTGTGTTCTAAAAAGGTTTCAACTAAGTTTTTTTTTATTCTTTGAAATTGAGCCTGGACACCATTCTGAGACCTTCAATTCTACTTATATTATAAACGAGAAAGTTTGTATGGATGGATGGATGTTTGTTACTCTTTCATGCTTAACCGGCTGGACCGATTTCGATGAAACTTGGCATAAAGATAGTTCATAGCCCATATTATTATATGTCCACGTAGACGGAGTCGCGGGCAAAAGCTAGTATGCTATAAATGAGCCTTGCTACAACTGGTTGTTGGTTAATGTTTTATGACTACTCATGAATGTATTTTGGCCTTAAGTTGATGTGTGTATATTTATATACTGAGTATAAATAAATTATGTAAGTATGTAAGTACTTACATAATTTATTTAGGTATAGACAACCAAAGTCAAAGTCAAAGTCAAAAATAATGTATTCAATATAGGGCTTGAAGCACACTTATTAAACGTCAAATCTTTTTTTGAAGCTACCACCGCGTCGGAACGTGTTGTCGCTGTAGAGAAGATGCGGCCAGAAACTCTACAACATAACACGACTTAATAACTAAACAATATAAATTCTTATGCTAAGGTTATGTATACAATAATACATAGTCTATTTAATAAAATAATTGATACTATACAGTACTATAAGTTAGTGTCACTCAGACCCAAGCATTTCGATCACCTTACCTAGGTTATCAAGATGTCTAAAATATTCTTATAATAAAAGGAAAATCCGCTCACTCACAACATCCCATCAAGATATCTCCAGAAAAATAAAGCCTCCGCTCGCAAAGAATGGATTTATCGAGATTTTATCCTTAGGAAACACAGGGTATTAAGTAATCCAGATAGAATAATGGCACAGGAAATGAACAAAAAAAATTTGAATCCTCCTTGACCGAGATCCGACTGAAAAATTATGCACCTATTTCTGAGGCGAACGAAATGTAATTCTAGTGTATGTTACAAAGGGGTTAATTCAACGCCGCCAAATTGCCTAGAAAAATCTTGCCGCAAGTACCTTTTTCATTATGATTTTTGGTATAACTATTTCCACCGGTTTGGGAAGTAAATAAGGTGCCATCGGAAGGTGACTGATGTAATGTACTGGAAAAACTAGGGTTGCCACCTCTCAGTCTGCCGCAACTCTAGGGTTGCCAGGTTCAAAAATGACTTCTTTGAACCTGGCAACCCTATAGTTGCGGCAGATTGAGAGGTGGAAACCCTAGTTTGTTGCCTAAGAAATAAGTGCATAATTTTACGGTTGGATCTCAGACTATCCCCATGCAACGCATACTCTAATCACCCCTTCAAAAAGACAACTTTGTCTCGTCTCTTCTCTTGGGAGTCCACATTATTCTTTTAGAACTTTAATCTGTACCTATTTTGGTTCATCTTCGGATGCATGCAGCAGGCACAAAGATGTCCTGCCCAATCCCACTTCTGTTGAGCTTTTTTAGGGTTCCGTACCCAAAGGGTAAAAACGGGACCCTATTACTAAGCCTACGTTGTCCTTCCGTCCGTCCGTCCGTCCGTCCGTCCGTCCGTCCGTCTGTCTGTCTGTCCGTCCGTCTGTCCGTCCGTCCGTCCGTCTGTCTTACCTATTTAGGGCTGTAACTTTTGAACCGTAATAGCTAGATAGTTGAAATTTTCTCAGATTATGCGTTATTACGGCGGATTTGTTAACAAATAATAAAAATGTCAAAGAGTAAAAAATTAAGGGGGGTTCTCATTCTCAACAAAAAACTAGTTTTTATCAACGTTTTTTCTTCACGCTCTATCGTTAAAACGGTAATACATACAAGCGCCAAACTTAGTGTGATTATAGAGCATACTCTACAAAATAACAACAAATACTAAAAACCGGCCTAAACCGGTATATTTTAACTGTATATTTTAACGAAAATCTGACTTCATACCGACATAGAGATTAGTTACTTGATTGTTTTTGAAAAATTTCATTGACTTTAATTAGATAGTATTGAAAATATCACCATACTACGTTTGTATGGAGCGCGCCAACGGTAGAATAGCCTTAAGTGCCGAATATTCCCAAAAAAAATTTTAAAAGGCTAGTACTTCTACCTATGTAGTAGGTATGTAGGTAACTTATTTTCAGAATCAATATAAACCGAGCCTGCAACATAATGAATAGATAGTAATATTATTATCTATTCATATGCCAGCAATGAGTATTACCGGACTAAAAAGTGTGAGGCGGTCTGAAACATTCGATCGCCGACTGAAAAACTTTTTATTGGATAATGAGTTCTACTCTGTTGACGAATTCTTGAAAAAAAGTTTTTAAGTTTTTTTTTATATTCATTTTTAATTTGTTTGTTGTTGTTGACATTTTTTCTATTATTAAAATAGTCAATAGACTATTTTTAACTTTAAGGTTATATTGTTTTGACATTATTTTATTTGACATTACTATTTTATTTTAATTTTATTATACAATATACAATATGACGATCATATTATGAATGGACATTTTATGTAATTATTTATGTAATACTGTGACATGTTATAATATGAAATAAATGAATCTAATCTAATCTAATCTGTCGGTCGAGTCGGTTGGTCCCGGACAAAAAAAGTTTTTTTTTTCTAAGTTAAGTAATAATGTTGTGTTTTGTAGTGGTCTGGTACGGAACCCTCGGTGCGCGAGTAGCCCGACTCGCACTTGACCGCTTTTATTAAGTAATAACGAAGAGTAATATAACTTTTATAAAACTCAGTAGGTAGTCATATAGGTATGGTGGACTAATACCACTAATACGATCAAATTGTTAGTTGGGTGGACGGATACCTATACAGGGTCCAACCTAATATTATGCTGACGGTTCTGAAGAGGAAAATCAGACCATCAAACTCAACAACTTTATCTTAGGGAACAACCACAGAACATTATAAGAGGGGTTAGAAGTGCAAAGTAGGCGTGGACCGTTTCGCCATAGGTTATGCAATTTCATAACGCCATAAGGCGCGGCGTGGTGCGAGCGAGAGGGCATGAGTAATTGTAGCAGCGTGAGCGGGAAGACAAGTGGCGACAACAGTCTCCGAAGCAAAAGCGCTACTTTGCATTTCTAACCCCTTTTATAATGTTCTGTGAGACCAATATTGAAATCGGGAAAAATAATCGGTCGAGTAGGATTGCAGTTTTGTATGGAGCTGTTTTTTTTTTCGCGATTTCGACATTGTTTCCTTCGGGAAAGTCGTTCAGCTTGATGGATCATCCCCCTATATACGCTACTCCAGTTACAACAGAATAAAATAATAAGTAGCTCATAAATTTTCTATCAGATTGCAATATTGTGAGATGAAAGAAATAAATAAGCGGATAAGTAATGTGTAAGAGCGTGTCACAAACTGATTGCCTCATTTATTCTTTTTATTTTGTACAAGCCAGTGTAGACTGTACGCTTCTAAATACGATGATATAGCATGTAAGCTTTATTTATGTTATATACCACCCACAACTGTCATATGTATTATTTATTATACATAATCACATAAAAGCTCTTCGTGTTCTATTTTCTTGTGTGTGTTTTTGAAAACTTTGTTTACCTCTATACCTACCAATACCATACCGCACAAACTTAAGAATCGTCATGGTCACTATAATAGATGAAGCTTTTTTTAGGTACCTGCCTAAATAGTTTAAAAAAATTTACCTGTAAGTATGAAGATATTATACATAGTTATTTTATAAGAAAGTTCCTATTATTCCTATGTATACAAGTATGTATAAATAACTGTGTACGTACCTATAAGTAGTTGTAGCAACAAAAAACAAAAACAAAAATCCATCAAATTATAACTTTCCTTTTATGTTTTCATTGATTATAGGCCACTATAATAATTATTGAGGATAATATAGTTATTTCAGGATGAAGTGACGTGTCAAGTGAGGTTTCATCCATTTGTATCTGTATAGTCACAGAACATTATAAGAGGGGTTAAAAGTGCAAAGTAGGCATGGAACGTGTCGCCACAGGTTATGCAATGATTTGCATAACACCATAAGGCGCGCGGCGTGGTGCGAGCGAGAGGGCATGAGTAATTGTAGCAGCGTGAGCGGGAAGACAAGTGGCAACAGCCGTCTCCAAAGCAAAAGCACTACTTTGCATTTCTAACCCCTCTTATAATATTCTGTGTCTGTGTCTTAAGACGGTCAGAATGACCAAAAGCTCCTTAAGGCTATTCTACCGTTGGCGCGCTCCATACAAACGTAGTATGGTGATATTTTCAATACTATCCAATTAAAGTCAATGACATTTTTCAAAAACAATCTCGTAACTAATTTCTATGTCGGTATGAAGTCAGATTTTTGATAAAATTTATAGTTTTAAAGTTACAGTGCCACAAATATTTCCATACAAATCTTAAATTAATCCTAGCATTGAAACGGTATATTTTAACGAAAATCTGACTTCATACCGACATAGAGATTAGTTACTTGATTGTTTTTGAAAAATTCCATTGACTTTAATTAGATAGTATTGAAAATATCACCGTACTACGTTTGTATGGAGCGCGCCAACGGTAGAATAGCCTTAAGTGCCGAATATTCCCAAAAAAAAATTTTAAAAGGCTAGTACTTCTACCTATGTAGTATGTAGGTAACTTATTTTCAGAATCAATATAAACCGAGCCTGCAACATAATGAATAGATAGTAATATTATTATCTATTCATATGCCAGCAATGAGTATTAACAATTTCACATGAACAACCTACCACACACCCACACAGTCATTTTGTCCTTGTATCAAAATCCACAACTTGTGTGACATTCCGTGAAAAGGCCCCATGACGATATATCTCCCTCACACCATGGATTTCGTCACCGTTGAGTTATGGCGGCAATCCTTTCTTCTTATTCCGAATGTCTTTATGGAGATGCATAAATTGAGAGCTATCTCTCGCACGAGACAAGGATATGTGATATAAGAATAGATATCATATTTCTTTTTGTGCTTTGTGGCGCAGGAACATTTTTGGCTATTTGAAAAATCGTACGTGATTCTCCAACACTACCTAATAAGTACCTATGTGTAGTTTCAACCGACTGAAAAAAGGAGGTTTCCACCACCACCACCACTACCACTTAATAAAATTTTAGGTCCCAACTCTTCAGTCCTGATGCTGCAGGGGTACTGCCTATATAAACCGTGATACTTGAGAATATGCTGACTTTGAATTTATATTGTGGATAGTAGGCAAATACTTTTGCATATACAGGGTGTAACAAAACACCCTAGTAATACTTAAGGGGGTGCTTCAGACCATCAAACTGAACAACTTTCAGTATGGGGCCAACGTCGAGAAAAAATGAAAAAAATCTGCCGTCCCATACATTTGAGTCGAGATGGTACTGCAGTTTTGTATGAAAGAGCTGATTTTTTTTTCGCGATTTCGATGTTGTCTCCATAGTGAAAGTTGTTTAGTTTGATGGTCTGAAGCACCCCATTAAGTATTACTAGGGTGTTTTATTACACCCTGTAGATCGTCGACAAAAGTAAAAGCAATCTACAAAGAGCATTGAGATCCCATCAAAAACATTTCATGTCCTGTAAAGTAGCCAAAAGACTCACAACCATTTTTCTCTTAAAAAGTTTTGAGATCTCATTTAAGCCAAGTCTTGAGTAGTGTCGGCGTGTATGTGTGTGTGCTAGGTCTAATAAAGATGGGGCTTGGCCGACATCGTCATCTCGCGTAGAGTCAATCTAAATGACAAAATAAGGACCAAGGTGAGCATTGGCTCTACATGGGATGACGATGTCGCCCAAGCCCTATCTTTATTAGACCGAGCTGAACACTTCGAGCCTTTTCGGGAAGAACATCGTAAGCGCCCAAAATTTCAAAATGTGATTTTTACGTAACCTCTAGAACAGATGTTTAAAAATGTGCAGCTGTTAGTTAAAAACTATTCCTCTAAATAATAGAAAATATCACACATAATATTTTTTTAAAATATCAAGTAAATACCATTCACGATGTATAAGATATATAGAAAAAAACCTCGTCTTGTAAAAAAACTTAACTGTCGCCTACGATGTTCTTCCCAAAAAGGGTCGACTTACATGACTTGACTTAAAATGAGATCCCAAATCTTTTAAAGAGTAAAATTGAACGTTTTTGATGGGATACATTATACGCAATAACTAAAACCCTTGCTACGGAATCGATATCTTCTACCTAGATACTCAACAATAAAAATGAATTAAACGGGCAATCGGGCACGACGAAGGTATCAACTATCTTGATCATATTAGCCTATTCGACACAGACAGATGACAGAATTGTAATCGAAATTATCATTCCTACACATTTGAACAAGAAACAGAAAAATTGCGGGCTTTCAGCAATGTGAAATATGTAAATTCTCAGTGGCTGCGGAATGTAATTATCTTCCAGTTCTGACCAAGCGTTAGATTGGATGCCCTGAAACTTACTCGGTTCTCATTTCACATCGAATTCACAGGAGGCTATAGTATCAAAACCCGTTATAATGCTTAGTGACCTGTAGTGCGATTTTTGAATCTCATTCGCTGAGTTCAGCATTTGAAAATGTCGAAATTACTGTGGAGATACGCATCTTTCTACTGCTGATTTGACTTTCAAAAATCGCACTCCTGAAGTATGATTTTTGAAAGTCAAATCTGCAGTAGAAAGATGCATACCTCCACAGTAGTTTTGACATTTTCAAATGCTGCTGGCTTTCATATGCTGTGGTCAACGTAATCAAATGCCTTAGTCATGAAATCAGAATTTTATTGGCTTTGTAACAGAGAATGCTACACTAGTACGTCAAATATACATAATCATAATTTATACTTAAACTCATTTACATTCACAATAAGAAAAAAATTTACAAATAAAATATTACAAATAAGCAATTGATTGTGAAATAGAAAGAAATGTATGAAAAGGCAGAATATTAAATAATAAATAAATAAATAAATAACGCTCACAGGCACATACATTGTAATGATCCCAAGAAAGCACTATTGATAGGCTGTTTATTATGGAAACCATACAACAACGGCACAAACATATAAACATCCATGACCGAACCGGGATTCGAACCCAGGACCCTGGTTTGGCAGTCCGGCGTGGTAACCATTACACCAACCGGGTCGTCCGAAATTAAAACAATATACATAATTATATCAAATTCAATGTCAGTATGCTATAACTTGTACTCGTTTAAACCGTAAAATGGGTGATTATGCAGAAATGTTTTAATTTTGTTTTTGAATTCAGGAAGGGGTTTGGTTATTTCTAATGGTAGATTGTTAAACATTTTAATTTTTATAAATTTTCACTGTTTCATCATCATTCATGTCCATTTAAAAGGCACATATTGGTCCTCTACTATCTATGCTTGTCATGATTTGTTAGAGAAAGTCAAATATAGCCAAATTAATCGAATTATTTTTTCTGAAACCTTTCTCTTTCGTTCGTAGCTAGTATATTTTTTGTCTCTAGAAAATTGTACATACGACAATGGATGCTGATGATATCAATGTTATTTAAAGTTAATATTTTAATTGCCGGTTGCTAAAAACAAATCATATTAAATCTCTCAATCAAAGCACATTTCATATTTGAGAAAAGACATCATCTACCATTTCGGTCCAAAATGTGAACTTCCAATAAAAAAAGCTACCTACCTATATACTATTAGAACTTAGAAAATGTTGGTATATAAGCATTTATTATTATGGCACCAAAGCTTTAGGGCCATTATATTGGTTATAAAATATTTGGGTTAAAAAATAACTGCCGTTTCATACATTTTCGATGTAATTAGCTAAGGCTATATTCTGTCAAATAATTCTGTTAGAATTTGTCCGTCTCAGCATTTATTAGTATGGCACCAAAGCTGTAATGCCATAATTCTTAGTTTAATTTAAGCTTGAAAATTCTGCCTTTTCATACATTTTTGATGTAATAAAACTTAAAGCCACAGCTTGTCACGCAATAACAAATGCTTAGGCGGACAAGTTCTAACAGTAAACACGATGGAATTGTTCTACTGTAATAATAAGTTTGTGGAATTGTTTAACATAACGCCACCTGGAGGGAAAGTATTCTAAATACTGGAGATAGAAAACATTACTCAATGGAAACATTCCTGTATTTTTAAATAGAAACAAAACTGCATTCAACGAGTTTTGAAAATACGCTTGTCACATCAATCAAACAAACTAAAATCAGAAAATATATCATACTGTATTTTTATAGCACCAATCGATAGAGTCATTCATAAGGACCAATTTCTTTTGAGCAACATACCTAGTATTTCAAATTAAAGGAAGTCTAAGAAAGATAAAGAAATAATTAGATCAAAAAAGTTTCATGTAGAGACCCGAGGAAGAGCGAAACCGAATAATTCTACGGCAAGATAGTGCTCCGGCCCTTAACAACAGAATCACTACCGCTTATATGTTAATAACCATTTTAATACCTGCGCCTGCGGCATGACGGCGCGACACATATTTATCGCACCCTTACATAGCACCGTACCTGTCTTTTTGCACGCGAACGAACGAACCAGCAGGCGCGATAAAACGTTTATCGAGGAGCCATGCTGCAGGCGCTGGATTGGTACAAACGGCACAATCAGATGGCGTGCGAGATCACCAGATCTCAACCCCCTTAGATTTCTTTTATGGGGATAGGTATCTCAAATCCTATCCTATGCAACTGTTAACGAGTTGAGAGCTGAGGTTCACAATACGATTTTGTTATTTCCTTAAATAAAAGAATACTTATATTAACAAAATGGAGCTCATTTCGAGCTAGTACAGATGCTAATTAATTAAATGAATATTCCCGTAGGACTGAATAGTTCTATACCGACATGTGGTATCGTTACATTCAGTAGAGTTTCCTGAGTAGGAAAAATGACGATGTCGCTTTCTTTATTGGTGGAGTTATGACGGACGTCATCAATTATTTGTATGGGATGAAATTTTTTTTTTTCTTATACCTGTCGTGTTGGGTATCAAATGGAAGGGCTTCATGAGCAGGTTCTAAAAATATACTGCACCATTACCTTTCAGCTACTGGTTTTCAAATTGAGAAAGCGACACCGTCATTTTTCCTACTCAGGAAACTCTACTGAATGCAACGATACCACATGTTGGTATAGAACTACTCAGTCCTACGAACTTCTTTATTTGACGACTTTATTAAAATTTAATTTCGCATCTCTACTAAGAGATGTGGGTATACAGAAGGATGTTGAAGATATCATGGACGGACAGAATCAGCAACGAGGTGGTCCTGCAGAGGATGAACAAGAGAGTAGAAATCTTGAAAACCATAAAAACTTGGAAACTTCAGTACCTCGGTCACATTATGAGAAGTGATAAATACCAGCTTCTCCAGACTATTCTGCAGGGGAAAATTTTGGGAAGACGGCTGCCTGGTAGAAGAAGGACGTCCTGGCTTAAAAACCTGTGTGAATGGTTCGAAGTGGACACAACCTCACTGTTCAGGGCTGCAGTCTCCAGGGTCCGAATAGCCCTATTGATAGCCAACCTCCGATAGGAGATGGCACCATAAGAAGAAGAATCTCCACTAAGCAACTAATTTGACCCTTTTTTTCGTTCAATTAAAATAAGTTGAGGTTTTATGGTTTTCCTTTAATTTGATTTACCAAGTTTGTTAGAGAGATTTGATCCTTATGATTGACCCTATCGATCGCTGCCATAAAAGTACAGGCTGTAATTTTTGCAGATTTTAATCAGATCGATTTCCGGGTGAAGCAAGCGAATTTTCGCAAATCTTTGAATGCAATTTTGTTTCTTTTTAAAGATAAAGGGTGTTTCCTTTGAGTAAAATATTCTATCTCCAGTATTTAGAGTACTTTCCCTCCAGGTGGCGTTAAAAAATTCCACCCTGTGCAGCATTAGTTTTTGTTTGCCGGGACTTTCACGTTTGGACCAAAAATGTATGAAACGCGAATGATGTCCTTCGACACTTTTAATCTATGAACCAAACGAATCTAAGTATGTATCGTGAATAATCGGGCAGTATCGTTTCGCAAGTTTATCGTACAAGCTATTTTCAGCGATTTTACGTTTATGAGTCACTTTGTTAAAAAAGTGATAACTGTAAGTTTTGTTGACGTCAGGTTCTGCGTCTGTGTAGTCAAATAGATCAGCTGCTTTTCTCCAGGTTATTGGATAGAATTGATCCGGTCTGTAGACTTCAAAACCTGGAACAGAAGTGTACTCTTATACAGGGCTACTTCGGAGACAGTGCGCATATTTTACGTATATGAAGCTCATTCAAAATAAAAAGACCCGTATTTTTTTGTTTTACCATGTTCTATTAAAAGTCGAAAGTAACAAGAAATTTCACCAAAAACTATTAGCGAGGTGAGCTCGATATTTTCCCGCAATATTAAAAGATTTGTATGGAAATCTTTCAGGCACTGTAACTTTAAAACTACACATGTTAGCGAAATTCGGACAATATACAAGCTTAGAGATTAGTTTCTAGATTATTTCTGAATTAATTGCTTAGTATTGAAAATATAACCAGACTTCGTTTGTATGGAGCGCGCTCCGAATTATATCCTCTTAGGCTCGTCACATACTTACATACGGAATCGTGTAACGGAAACCTGATTCGGAATAACAGGCGTTAAGATTGGCATTACTCACCATTGCAAGTGTTACGATCCCAGTTTATGGCACCTTCCTTCGAACATACTTTCCGTAACACTCTCGTAATTGCTGGCACGCTAAACTCCCATCTTTCACTATGAAAGTTGGATGCCAAATCTCTGGGAAAAAAGAACATGTTTTTTAACTATTTGTTACAAAAGAAAAGCATTCAACTTTGTGAAGCAACTACAGGGCCCTGTTTAATTTAAACGCGACAATGACAATTCAGAGTACATTGCCGGTTACAATACACGGTACAATGTTGAAAGTATTGATAGTATTTTGATATAGTTGCATAATATTGTAATACAATTTAAAAATCATCATTGTAACGTCATGACCTCATCACATGATAATAAATTATCGTGTATAGAAATTGTTTCTTTCGTTTTAATAAATACCTAAAAATACAATTGTCATTTTATTTGGTATTTCATTCATTTTTATTTTAGGCTTTATTTTTTGTAACCAAAGTTGACAACACTGAGTTCCGTCAGGAATAATTCCGGATGTATGTGGCGGACCTTATATGTACACACGGCGACAGATCAACCTACCCATAGTTGAACTCTATGTTCATGGACATAAGGTCGAACTATGGGTAGGTTGATCTGTCGCCGTGTGTACATATAAGGTCCGCCACATACATCCGGAATTATTCCTGACGGAACTCAGTGTTGTCAACTTTGGTTACAAAAAATAAAGCCTAAAATAAAAATGAATGAAATACCAAATAAAATGACAATTGTATTTTTAGGTAGATCAACCTACCCATAGTTGAGCTCTATGTTCATGGACATAAGGTCGAACTATGGGTAGGTTGATCTGTCGCCGTGTGTACATATCATCTTGAAGACATGGAAACAATGTAATAACATTCAAAACAAGAGCTCTTGAGTAACACATGGTGCAAGGTGCATGCGCACACCTGCATTCATTGTTTAAATAGACACGAGTCGAATGGGAAATGCATTTATTCAATTTGAAACCACGTGTTTAGTATTACTAAATGTTCACTAATCGTGATACCTCTACTAATCTGCCGTCCATTACTTATAATGCCGTTATCTACGAAAATGAGTTTCCGATTTACGCGGGATTTAAGGTAAAATGGATGCTGTTTGATAAATAAACCAGCTATTAACAAGTTCGAGATAACATTGAAATGGAATTAATGTGATCTTTGCAATGCTTTTATTTCCATAGCGTAATATATAAGCGTTACGGAAATATTTTAAAATTTCTGTTTGCATTTAGTATCAGTTTATTTTTTTGATCAAAATAAAACCACTTAAATGTCGTTAACGTTATATTAGCGACATTTTAGCGTTTCATTTTCGATATATTTTATTGTATTGTAAAATTCTAAATTTCTCTTTATAAATGCTTTACTAAAATGCCGGTAAGTACTATAACGGCATTTAAGTTTAAACCTTCTGTTCTGTCACAATGCTTCTATAGTCCTTTAGCGGCATTTAAGACATGCTATTCAAGTGTAAATTTTATCAAATAGTTTTTTATTTTCTTTTGTGGGATTATTGCAACACTACATTGCAGTTAACTTTCAAACCTTTAGACATAACGACAATTTAGCTTTGTTAACACTATAAGAGAGAACTGAAAGAATCCAACAAAATGTAGGTATTTAAAGTGCAAAAATAAAACAGCTCAGTCTTAAATTCGGTTTTGTTATTTATTAGACAATCAACATTATATTTTAGGCATTTTATAATATAGTGTAGGTAATTACAATAGAGATTAATTCAAATTATTTTTAGCATTATTTTTATCTAGTTAAGGTAGTCCTTAACAGAAAGGTGCAACTCCTGACATTTAAAATTAACACAACCATTACCTACAACTTATTTGTATCCATAAGAAAAAAATATGAAGTGTAAAAAGTAAATTAAAAACTCAAAAAAAACAGCTCTGCCTGCTTATTATAGTGTTCATCATAACAAAAGCAATTCTAAATCAAAAAGATAAAACTTTTCAAAAATATTAAAGTACAAACTTAACTAACAATGATTACTTACTTTAGAATTAACAAATGTAGTAATTAAACTTATATATGTAATTAAATGTTTCAGATAAATTAAACAAAAATTAAAGTAAATTAAAAACTCAAAAAAAAAACAGCTCATCCTGCTTAAGTGTTCATAGTAACAAAAATTCTTCTTAATCAAACAATAAAGTAAAAACCTCTCAAAAAATATAAACGTACTTGCTTAAGAGAATATTATCCCGAGAGCGTAAATGCGCGCTGCATACAAACGTAGTCTCAGGGCCGGATTAAGCCATATAGAGGCCCCTAGGCATTTCAAGCCTCGGGGCCCCTATCCCCGTGGGCCGTGGGATGGATTTGTCTCTGTGTCCGGGAGCCAGATACAGGCTAGGTGGTCGCAGTACCAGCATAACCACAAAATAACATAAGCTACTAAAATGTGGAGCGATCTCGAGCTTTTAATACCGATCTAAGGCTACCGTCAGCAAAATTGCCGTCGCCGGACAAAGTCTTCAAAAACCCCGGACATTTCAGTAAAATCTGAAATCCCCTGAAAACCACGAAACATTAGATTTCGACTACAAAAAGCGATTTCACTACAATATAATATTTATAGGTCATTGCCAATCAGAAATATGATCTAAATTCTCAGCCCTGGAGCGAGCAAAGATTATTGCGCTGTTGCGCTTGCGACACAATCACAACCAAGAGCGAGATCGAGATTTTACTTAAGATCGTTGCAATGCCATCTAAAACCAAAGAGCGAGCGAAGCGAGCTCGAGATTTTACTGCAATATTATAAGTCGTTGCGCAATGCGATCTGAATTCTGAATCAAGGGCCGAGCGAAGCGAACTCGAGATTTTACTGCAATACGACTAGGTCAGCTCATTATTTTCCTACATATTATGTTTATTGCACCTACCTATAGCTCATGTCAAAATGGACTTGATTTGTGTATGAGACGAAAGCATCGAGCGAGCAATAATACAGGATATAATAACTCGATTACAGCAAGAAGTCTGTTTTAAAGCCAAAAATAAAACAACAAAAATGAGCGAGCAAAGCGAGCTCGAAAATTTGTAATAAATACAACGTGTTAATGAATTAACGCAAAACTAGAAAGTAGTTTGTTTAGAATCGAGAACAGAATCGAATTATCATGGTTTCAACATAGGTAATTTTTTTCAAAATATTAAATTTTTTTTTTTGCAAAATTTAAAATTTACTGAACCCGATGACAACCCACCGCATGTGCACACTCACCCTACTTACTACCAAAACAAGATTATAAAAATGTATCCATGAGTATGCTAGCGCTTTCTTTTAGTGCTGAAATGATAACAAATCATTTTTGCCTCAAAACTTAAAATGCGAATAACTTTAAATTTTAACTATCAAAATAATGCAATTATTGTTGCAATCTAATTATTTTGTTATAAATCAGTTGGGGTGTATGAGGTTTTGCGTTAATTCATTAACACGTTGTATATTTTCAATGCCTTTCTTAATGACTTTCACAGACTTTTTAATAATTCGATTAAATTTTGGGGTGAGTTAAATCTTCGAGTTTTTACTTATTGTTCTTTCAGGCCGCGGGGCCCCTATGCGGCGGTGGGCCCATAGGCCCGTGCCTACTTTGCCTCTATGGTTAATCCGGTACTGCGTAGTCTGGTGATATTTTCAATACGATTCAATCAAAGTCAACGAAATTTTTAGAAACAATCTAGTAACTAATCTCTATGTCTGTATGAAGTCAGATTTTCGTTAAAATATACTGGTTTAGAGCAAGGATTAATTAAAGATTAGTATGGAAATCTTTGAGGCACTGTAACTTTAAAACTATACATTTTAACGAAAATCTGACTTCATACAGACATAGAAATTAGTTACTAGATTGTTCCTGAAAAATGTCGTTGACTTTGATTGAATAGTATTGAGAATATCACAAGACTACGTATGTATGGAGCGCGGCAATGGTTTAAGGAACAATTATTACTTACTTTAGTATTTAACAAATCTATAACTAATAGGAACATTTTTAACTTATAAGTTATTTATTTACCTATAGGTATCCCCATTGGGGAGTCAAATGTTCAGCAGTTGACGGCATTTTAGTGAAGTAATGTGGGGTAACCACATTTTAGTTATGACTTCTTCTAATAATTTTCCGGCAATAAATTTCTAAATTGCCGTTAAGATCCTTTAATAGCATTCTTGTGTAAAATTTTCATTTAACGACATTATAGTCTAGAGTAGTACATTTTACAGAATTAAAGTTAGTACCTATAACTATAATACAGTAAATGTACTTTAATCGCACTGTAGATTATTAAAAATATGTTAACGGCAATAAAGTTACGCCATTGAGAATAGAAAACAGTTATAAAGGCATTTTAGTAATGCAATTATAGTTAGACGCATTATAGTTGTGTATGCATTGGAAAATCAGGCACTTAACTGCAATTTTCTTTTAATTATTTCAGAAACTAGATAAGATAGGAAAATATGAGTTAGCTAGGTCGATAGAGAATCGTTTCGTGATTATGATGACATCAAAAAGTGAAAATCGAGCAGATGTTGGTTAACGGCATTATAGTTAACGGACGGCAGTAATCTTCTTCTTATCGTGTGGGCAGAGCCCTGGTGTCAGAGTTTTTTCAGACCGCCTTACGGCCTCTGATGTGGTTTTTATGAAACGACTACTACCACCAGAGATAATAGCCGGGACCAACGGCTAAACGTGCCATCCGAAGCACGGAATCATATTTCTTTTCAGACAATCAGGTGATTCAGTCTGCAATGTCCTAACCAACTGGGGAAAAACGCACAAAGTGACATAGGTGTCCCCCGTGGGAATCGAAACTGCTGAGTTCAACGTATGGGGCTGTTTAAACAGAAGTGACGTGGCGCGGACATATCGCAGGCGGGGAGCGGCAATATAAACCTTAAAGTACCCCGCGCCTCCAGGCGACGTCGCCTGGTGGCGGGGCCGCGATTTTTCTTTACATTAAAAAAACCGGCCAAGTACGAGTCGGGACTCGGGCAATTAGTGTTCCGTACTACCAGTTGTTTAACATGGGTCATTGAGGAAACCACTATAAATTGACACTTACTTAGTATGTGGTCACATAGTAACTGAAGATCATTTTACACTGGTCGTACTGGTGTTAGTTTTTTGGGTATAGAAAAAAAACTATCCAAGTTAGAGCCACCCTGATAATTTTCCCGCCATCTACACGTTATTTCTGATGTTCATGATTTTTTTCAGATCTTATACGGCTATATTTTTTGAAATAGAGGTGGGGACAGCAATTTCTCGCACTGGTGTTAGTTTTTTGGGTCTAGAAAAAAAACTATCCAAGTTAGAGCCACCCTAATAATTTTCCTGCCATCTACACGTTATTTCTGATGTTCATGATTTTTTTCTGATCTTATACGGCTATATTTTTTGAAATAGAGGTGGGGACAGCAATTTCTCGGATTGAATTGAAAATTTAGTTAAACAAAGTTTTTGTAAAAAAATTGAAAAGTGTATTTTTAGACTCGTATTTTTATAAGCTTTCAATTGATACCCCACACCACAGGGAAGAAAAATTTTTTTTTGTTTGCCCTTTCTTACTACCGAAATTGCCCCCCAATATAAAAATTTAGCTTTTTTTACATTTATGACATTGGACCACCAATGGCTATATCTGTACCGAGTTTCAACTTCCTATGTCTTAAGGTCTCTGAGAAAAATGCCTGTGACAGACGGACGGACAGACACCGAGCTGATTCCATAAGTGTTCCGTTTTTCAAATTTTGGTACGGAACACTAAAAACGACGCTATGCTACGTAATATAAGGTTTATATTGGTGTTACTTTGACTACCCGCCACCGCAACGCGTCTCTTCTGTATAAATAAACCCTACAAGAAACACAACACGAGTGCACAATTTGAGCAGGACTAGCAAAAATAATAATTAATCGTTTTTAACACATTTGTGGAATTTACCCCACGTGTTATGTTAATAAAGTACGACTAGTTTCGTAGAGTTTTTTTAAACATTCTTACCTTGTTGGATAGCTAGATAAATATAGAAGATTTTTACTGAAGTACACACGGCGACAGATCAACCTACCCATGGTTGAACTCTATGTGCATGGACATAAGGTCGAACTATGGGTAGGTTGATCTGTCGCCGTGCGTACATTTAATTAGTTACTGATTTTGTTAAAGGACACAGTAACAAAATAACCAAATAATTTTAATTGATTGTGTTTAACTAGACACTAGAGATTATTTCAAAGGAAGATAGCTATTAGATAAGACGATGAGGATATAAAAAATAAAACGATTACCTTAAAACAGCCTTAGCAATTACCCTCCCAAATTCATCTCTTGAGAATGCCAAAGCCCCAGCAGCAACAAATGTATCATCTTCTCTAGCCGCCCAATTACTCCCTAACGTATCAAATGATTTAACTACAATCACATCTAAGTCCATATACACTCCACCCCACTTGTACAAGGTTATATATCTCAAAACATCCGCTGTATGTTCTACTCGGTGCCACGACGAGTTCAAACCGCCTTTCACCACCAAGGATTCCAATGGAGTTCCTTTAGCATAGTCAGTTATGTGAATTCTGATAAAGTTCACGTTTGAAATAGCTTGTACTGCTTCCATACCGGGCAATGATAAAGAATCTTTCGTTACTGGACCAGAGAATAGTACGTAAATATTCCAATTAGGATTTGATCTCGCAGTGGATTCCACGGAACACGCTTGTCTGGAATTCAAGTGGCCTCTGCAAGAGGTTTCGTGGAAGAAAACTGATTTATGTGGAGGCTGAAACCAACGTGCCAGTGGTGGCAGCGAATCATCTTTGTAGCTATAATGACAAGATATATCATCGTTTGTTTTTTGTGCGTAAATCGACATTACACAAGAATATATTATTATGTAGAGCACACGAAATATTATGTTGAATATCATCTTCTCAATATTATTAAAGTATTTTTTTTAGGTAACAACTCCGATAGTGGTATTATTTTTTTTGTTAATGGTTTATTTTTTATTTTATTTTATACGTAAATTTCAAATAACAATATTATTAACATTTCATGTAGAACGTTTGAAATAAAATTTGTGGTAAATTAACTCTGCACTACCACTATATTGTGCGAACTAGTATCGATAGTCGTAACATACTAAAGCCGGATCCGCAGCGCCAATTTTCTAACAAAACATGCTATCATAACATTCATAACATTTTACCCCCTCCGAAGGCGACCGCGGGTGATGTTATCCGCCGCAAATGGATAACGATAACGACCCGTAAAAAGAAGGTACACACGGCGAGATATCAAGCTATACGAAACCAACATAAGCTGGCCGCGTGACGGTATACGTTAAGCGAACTACGCGCGCCCAGCTTTTGTTGTTTTTGTATAGCTTGATGTGTCGCCGTGCGTACCTGTACCTTCTTTCAACGGGTCGTATTCAACAATACCTATGCCAGCTTCCTTGCGTTAGTTGGTGCGGATCTGTGGTGCGGATGGATCATCTTTCTAATTAATCTGTGGGATGGATTATAAATTTTCTTTGGTGCGGATAACCGAGTTTAAAAAGTATATTGTTTTGGAACCGGTCAAACCACAAACATGGTCAAACTACTCCGATTTTCATGATTTTTTTTAAACTTCCATAATATAAACTACTACTTACACAACCTTTATAGTTAAAAATTTACACTCTTAGTCATGTTAAAAGAACCCCTCACAAAATGTTCGGGAAAAGCCGTTCGGACAATTTGACTGAAATTTTAGGGATAAATAGTCTGTAATACGCTAATTGAAAGTATGAAGTTACAACGTTAAATAATGACCAGTTTCTGAGATATGACTATTTCAATGTTTAAACTTTAAACCACAAAAATGAGTGCCATTTATGTTTGATCATAAGAATAGTTCTGTTAATAATAGTATACGATAGAAACAAAACTCGCGCAACGGATACGATCAAGGTCACGTCAATATCATGTTGGTTTAACCAACTAGTCAGTCAGGGTTTGCGTCTCTGGCAAAAGTTAATCTGACTAACGCGTTAGATTAAATGTGTTAGTGAGTGGTAGTGTATGAGGGGTACATGAGGTGTCCATTAGGGGTCCATTGGTGATCTATTAGGAGTCCCTTGGCGGTTCATTAGGGGTCCATTGACCAAATTTCAGCCAAATTGACCGAACGGCTTTTCTCGAACATTTTGTGCGAACATTCTTTGTAACCCAAAAAATTTAAATTTTAAGAAAAAATGCTCTACAACTTGCGAATTCATTTAAGAACAGGACATTCTCTTTTAGATTATATTTTGAAATTTTACATCTCCCTCCTCAATGAAGAAACTTCGCACCAAAACTTTCGCTTATCTATTTATGTAATTACAACTAAATCTAAATTTTACTACATTACATTAACCTAAATAGTGGGGTATAGTATATTACTCAGAGAGGGCAGGAAAGTAAGAAAGGTCTCAGATCTCATGATGTGATCTGAGGGTTTCTTATTTACTGCCCGAGGTTAGTATACTATTTTTCTCCCCGACGGCGACGGAGGCGGACAGCGGCAACTTCGTTTAGCGCAGCGGGACGAAAGTTGACGCAAATTCAATTTCAAAAAGCAATTTATTATTGTGAGTTGACAGAATTTACCGTGATTGTTTAGTTATTATAACAATATTATATTATATTATTTATAGAAAAGGAATTGACCATTAAAATAATAGACTTTAAGATGCTTTAGGTAAGTTTAAATATAAGTAGTTTCTTTGTTTACGGGTAGGATAATTATTATGATTTAAGTTAAACTAAACAGCGTAATTATCATTGTGTATAATTATGTACCTAAGTATTAAAATAAAACTTTGTTTTCAGAGCAACGATTATTGTTTATTTGAAATTTACAATTCCTGGAGAAATTGTCTTATACAATGTGTTAATGAATTAACGCAAAACTAGAAAGTAGTTTGTTTAGAATCGAGAGCAGAATCGAATTATCATGGTTTCATCAAAGAATTTTTATTTCTTCGAAATATTAAATAATTTTTTTATAATTTACTGAACCCGATATGTCAACCCACTGCACGGGTATACTACCAAGACAAGATTATTAAAATGTATAAATGAGGCAAAATTGTCTCAATGCGAATAACTTCAAAGTTTAACTATCAAAATAATGAAATTATAGTTTCAATCTAATTATTTTGTTATAAATTAGTTGGGGTGTATGAGGTTTTGCACTTTTCATTAACACGTTGTATAGGTAATTAAGGAGTACCTACCTAACAATGTTAAGGTAAGTAGGTATTACATTAACATTATAATAATAAAAATATTATATCTGGGCGAACAATTAACATTGTTCAGTCAAATAACAAATAACATCCTTGTGTATAGGGAGTATTTTGATTTGTTATTTAATTTTAAAGAGTGTTCAGACACGCACGACCAAAGCGACTGCGAAGCGGGAGCGTCTACGACGCGAAACTCGGCCTCCAAACCAGCGCGTCATTGAAGCAACACCTCTTTAACTATTGTTGTGGTAATGTCATTTTCGTTTCAACATCAGAGTCTAAATAAATTTAACGTCTAGAGTACTTTGGTACTATTGGTACTGTTTGGTAGATTTTATTACTTTTTGGAAGTGTCTAGAACCTACCTAGTTCTTTTGTTTTTGTTAGTTTTTTTTAGTTTTTGTTAGTATTTAAGTTTTTGTTGTATTTGCTACCAAAATCTACCAGAAATTACCAAAGCCTAACAAAAGAAACAAAAATTTCCAAAATCTACTAAAAAGAACCGAAAACAACCAAAATCTAGGAAAAAAGTACCAACAACGATCCAAACCTATCAAAAAGAACCTAAAACTACAAACAAGAACCAAAATGTACTGAAATTTTAAATTTGTATTTTATTTTGTTACGAGAGCGTAACATTGTACACACGGCGACAGATCAACCTACCCATAGTTGAACTCTATGTTCATGGACATAAGATCGAACTATGGGTAGGTTGATCTGTCGCCGTGCGTACACGTCGTCTGATCACCTGACACGCGCGTCCCGCTCCGCTTACGCTGCCTTCCCGTGTCGTGGTCGGTTTGGGTGACTTGGAGGTACGCCATAAGATTACATGGGTAGCGACCGACGCGCGGTAGACGCTCCCGCTTCGCAGTCGCTTTGGTCGTGCGGGTCTAAACAATCCTTAAAGTGTTCCGCTATGTGACGCTAGATAGTGCTACATTGTTCATTTATTTCAATAATAATAAATTGTTCGAGGCACGGCTCGTACAATGAGCGGCAGCAGCGGCGGCGGGGTGCGGGGTGAGAGGAAAAGGCCTGCGCGTGCGCCTGCGGGCTGCGCCTTGTCAAGCGACACAACCACAAACTAAATAGAGATACTAACGTATCAGACGGCAATCTCCCTTATAAAAAATAGAATTACTTCATAGGCGCAAGGATTGAAGGTGACAGTAATTTTTTTTTATTGTAGCGGCCAAAAAGTTTTTAATCTGACAATTTCGACGATTCTTTTTTGTTTGGATTCAAGGTTTTACTGTATTTTTATTTATTTACGGCTCTGGGAGGGCTTTGGATTATTTTCTTTATGCCTTCTGAATAAAAATTTCTATATTATTTTAAAATACTTGGAAATTTAAAATGAAAAACAACGAATTTTGTTTACTTTATTAAAAATCTAAACATTTTGTATTCAAAATAATATCACATATATAGTTTTCTGACGTCATTTTTTGACTCTATCCCCGCGACTCGGAATGTATTCCATTGCAGAGAAAATGCAGCCAGAAACTCACATCTTTTAAACAAAACAAAATATACATATACAAAATGTACAATTAGGTACAATATTGAATTACCTACATAGTGTAACATTGTCAAGACCAGACATTTTGGTCATTCAAATAATCATCGAGTTTATAGTAGGTAATTAGGTATGTAAAATCTAAATTACCTACTAGTACCACAGCATAACTATAAAGTCCTTACAGTACCTACGGCAACGGATGTACCTACTTGCGCAGAGCAACGGCGGGGCCTTTCGGGGAAGCGGGAGGTGGGGGTCGCATTACCGGATCTTATGAAAGTGTTGGGATTGCCTTGCATCGCATGACAGCGTAAGTACACGCGGCGCGGCGCCCCGGGCGCTAATGGCCTCGATTCGGAGTGTACCACGACTTAACTAAACTAAATTTATTCCTGTCACTTTCTAAAATAAGATTAAGAAAAGAGACAGAAAACCAACAGCTGACTTTAGTGCTGTCAAAGTGACGTAAAACGACCAAAAACGCTTTAAATAAGATGGCGTACATTATGATGGCATCTTATTTTGCGCATTTAACGTCACTTTGACAGCACTAAAGTCAGCTGTTGGTTTTCTGTCTCTTTTCTTAATCTTATTTTAGAAAGTGACAGGAATAAATTTAGTTTAGTTAAGTCGTGGTACACTCCGAATCGAGGCCAATATCTATCTAAATCTAAACTATTATAAAACTGTAACATAAGTGTGTCTGTACATTGAAGATATATTTTACAAAAAAAAACTAAGAAAAACAAGCTCTATAATCACTAATCAGCTATAACAACATCATCATCATCATCATCTCAGCCGATGGACGTCCATTGCTGGACATATGCATAACAACATTAAGCAAATATAATTTGAATGTTATTAGGTAGGTATCGCAAACGGGGACAAAGAAGAATTATAAAATATACCTAGGTACCTTTCTTTGGTTTGTCCCCGCCTGCAATACCTACCTAATAACATTCAAATTATATTTGCTTAATGTTGTTATGCCTATGTCAAGCAATGGACGTCCATCGGCTGAGATGATGATGATGATGATGTTGTTATAGCTGATTAGTGATTATAGAGCTTGTTTTTCTCTTTTCAGTTAATAGTTTTTTATGCAGTCGGGTTTTTTGTTTTTCGTAATAATTTAGTTTATTTCATACTTTTTATTATATTCTTGTGTCGAAATGGTAGCATAAAAGTACTATAATATATATATATTTGAAATTTTCTATTTACTAGCTTTCATTTGATACCAATATTGTAATTTTTAACAAAAAAAAATTGTTTATACCCTCTCTTTTTTTTTATTGGCAGCCTCCCACAGATTACCCCCAATAGATACCGCATAATAAACATTTTGTTCACGCCCGAAGTCACAATTTTTGGCGGTAGGTGCGGGTAGCGGGGCACGAAACGGTGCAACGTGATTGGCCATTTCAAGGTCGCACTACTTCTAGCTCGCTCACTCGCGTTGCTTATATCAGTGAAAAACCATAGATGAGTGGCGAGCGTCGGCGGCCCTGTATGCGGTATCTATTGGGGGTAATCTGTGCAGCCTCCCTATTAAAATAATATAGCCTATGTCACTCTCACGATTTTTACAAATCTAACGACACCTCATACCTTAAAATCCATTAAGCCGTTTAGGCTGTAGGCCGTGCCAAAGAAATAGACATACAAACATACATACATACATACATACATACATACATACATACATACGCTCGAAAAACATAACCCTACTTCTGGCGCAGTCGGGTAAAAAGATTACGACATGGTTTTTAGGTGCCCCTGATTCCAAATCAAAAATTTTTGGACTTTTTGTCTGTCTGTCTGTTTGTCTGTTTGTTTGTTTGTTTGTGTTTGTTTGTCTGTTTGATCCAGCATGTTATGTATGGCTCCTACCAATATCTACACCGTCAGCTCAATAGGCTTGCAGCCTCTGTGGAAGTGCGCGAGGCATGTCACACAACGTGACCGCTGACCTCATTATAAATTTTAATATTTTAAAATCTAAGTAGTGTCACTTTTCGGCCCAGCGTACCTAACTTCGGTTTATTTGTAAAATGTAAATATAATTTAGTACCAATCTCTTCTCGTCTTCATTTCACCTCCACTGTAGCCATCCACTATAATTGGCGCAGTCTTGGAGTTGTAGAGTCAGTTCGCGGTTCATCACACCTGTTCCTGCTGCTGATCGTCGTATCGCACGGCCATAGTCTACAATATTACCTACGAGAGGCTGGCTATTCGAGAGGTGAAGAGGATCCCTATCCAGACATTGATAGAACAAGGTTCCAGAGACAAAGAAGAGATCTAGATATAATATTTACGCATACTAGGGTGTCCCAAGACATAAGGGAGATTTTTTTCTTTTAAATCTGATACGCATATTCTCTATTTTTTTTCCAATTCACCTTAATTACTTAAATAGAAAATATTATTGCGACAGGATAATGATAACCCATAAAGGTATTATACTACGTAAGAGAGACGGTGACAGCTGAGAGAGCGTGATGTACCTAGCGGCGTGCCTGCTGTATAATAGAAAGAGATACGTGACGCGAGGCAATAGAACCGTTTTTGGGGATTTGGAGTCCTGGTAAAAATTCAGTTTCTGTCAATAATCGTGAACCTAAAGTTAAATCGTCGATAATTTTGTAAAATATACTAACACTGTTTCATTAAATTATTCACCATTTCACGTTAGATTGAGAATTAATACACAGAAATCGAATTTTTACCCTGCCGAGGACTCCAAAAAACGTCCAAAAACGGTTTCATTTGACAACTCATGTCACTTACTCTAGCACGGGTTATCATAACCCGTGCCGACTTGATGTCAAAGTTCAGATTTGGGAACTTGTACTGGGTCGTATGTAAGGATTATAAAATGCATGTGATTTTGGTAAATAAGACACTAATTACTCCAAATCGTACTTATCTGACTATATTAAACTAGACATAACATTATAGTACATTTGTTTTCTTTATACTATTTAACTGATTTAGCAGTAAAAACTGTCATATTCATGATACTGTGAAATACAAGTAAGGATCAGTTAGTTTTAATGGTGTCAATGAGTGGTAGGCCTTTTTTCACCACTTTAATTATTGTAAACCACGATCAAAATCATGACCACTTATGAGACTAGAAATAAAGTCCAGCGAGCCCGGCGGATGACTCTTATTAAGAATAATAAATACCCCCTCGAGGAATATAGTCGTGAGCATATGCTTATGCTATAAATAAACATTTTTATTTTCTTAAATTTTTATAAGAAGACAGAATTGTTTCTGCTCCTAAATTGAAATACCTTTGTTCTATTTAAAAGAAATGTAAGTGTTTAAAGTTAAGATTAGATTCAGAGTCAAAATAGAATTAAAACCTTCCTATCTACTAACTAATTGTAATTGCATATGCGCTTGTAATCTTGGATTTTTGTTATTATTTGCTAAAATTAGCTTACTAACTAACCTACTAAATGTATATCACCTGGTTTAGTTTACAATATATTATAGTACCTTCTACGTCTCTTGTTGTTGTTGCATCTCACAGTGTCAATTGGAAGCTTGCTGATGCTTGGGCTCAGGAACGATTTCATCGTTCAGGTTTCGTTTCATCCAAGTTCAGGCGGCGACATTTTCTTTGTATAACTGTATACTGTATCAACGTTGCTAATGTGTAATATTATGATGGTTATTATGAATAAATAATTTACTTACTTACTTAACTACCATCAACATCAACTACCAACAATCAACCACCGTCAGTGAAAGTACTGAAAATATTTAATAGATGTCGCTAAACCTCCCTCTCCTGTGTAAATTTTGCGAGGCCAAAGGCCGAGCTACGCGTAGGAGCGAAGCTCCGAAGCGGCCCCCCTAAAAGCCTGGTGAACCTGGTCTCCGGAGTCAGTCTGCCTGCCAAGCGAGGCCGCAGGCGGAGCGGGGTTTCGATGTTTTTGTTTTTGAAGTGAAAACTTCTTAAGCGGCGGCGTTGTGCACTTTTTGGGCTTAGTTTTCACTTCTGCTGGCACTCCCGGGTGCAACCTTTTTTTTTTTTGTTTATAAGCCTTCCCTGGCATGTGCACAACAACTCACCAACATATCATCGCAATCGGGCCAGCCGTTCTCGAGTGATGTCGTGACCAAGGGAAATAGGGATTCATTTTTATACATTACCTATTCTGTGGTACAGATATCATTAGGAGATATACACAGTGCGCTCACTTACCCATTGCGCACGCACGCAGTGCGCACGGTTACCCCGAATGACTCTACTGAGCAAAGGCAGAAACCTATGCACTATACAGCCACACTTCGATAACGTGTATATTAAAATTCTTAATTTTTATAATTATTATGAACAAAAATATTTGAATTTAGTAATTACCTAATAATAATAACAATAATCAGTAACATTTCGAGACTTTTGTATTAAATTAAATGCATTTTGTTTTCTGCGTGAAGAAAAAAAGTACCTAGATATAAAAGCGAGTCAAAAAAAACAGGCTGGTTTAAAAAAAAGTCATTAAAAAGACAGGGAAAGCGACATGTGGCGAAATCACAGGGCGAAATGTTGCAAATTTTTCGGATCCGTTTCAAAACGTGTAAAAATCAGTAGGGAAGTATATTTGTCTCACTCTAGCATCCACAATCTTCGTATGTTTTTTTCTACTTCGTATTGGCACCCGAGTGACTTCTAAACGTTTTGAAACGTGTAGTCTATAAAATGAATTCATCGAGCGAATAGCGATTCAGCAATTGATTTTGCATTATCTGGTTTTTGGTTAATTTTCTAATCGTGATGAAAAGCAGAGAGTTTAACTCGGGTGAAAGTCACCCATTTCACACTCGAATTATTGGCGCCCCTCACGTTCGTTCGGGACCCACGAAGATCGGGGCGCCAAACATCTCATGTGAAATGGGCGACTTACATCCCTTGGTTAACAATCTAACTACTATAATTGATTGAATATTTACCGTTTGTTATTCTCATTTCCAGTTGAACCATCGGTTTTCAGAATGGCCGAAAATAAACAGGAAAAGGAGTTAATTAAGAAACGTGCGAGTTTTAAAGGACGTCTCACGTCATTTGGTAACTACATTACGTACATAAAGGATTTGAATGAGTCACTGGATCGTTCTCAGGTAAATGAGTTACAATTTCGGGTTGACAAATTGATAAAATTGTACGATCAATACGATGAAGTGCAAATCAGGTTAGAATGTATCTTGTCCAGTCGGATTAGACCAATTTTCGACAAATGAAAACATGAATCGATAGAAATCTAAATTTTGGTATATACATGTTTATATATTATGTTTATACATTTATGAATGAATCGTTTAAAAAGAAAGGAATGAAAGTGAATGTAAATAAGACAAAAGTTATGGTGTTAGAGAGGAATCATAATGACGTACCTTATGTAGTATTGGTGATGATAAATTGGAACAGGTGAATGAGTTTGTGTACTTGGGATGCATGTTTACCAGAGACGGTAAGTGTCAGAGTGATATTGAGAGAAGAATGAAAGCCGGAAATAGGGTAAACGGAGCTCTGAATTCCTTTGTGAAAAGCCAACACGTGTCCAAAAAGGCACGGATGGCAGTTCATAATGCAATGTTAGTCCCGACATTGATGTATGGAAGTGAATCTTGGGTATGGCAGAAGACGAATGAAAGTAGGATTAACGCAGTGGAAATGCACTCAATGAGAAGTATGTGAGGTGTAAATGTGATGGATGAATAGAAAAATAATTTTATTAGAGAACGCTGTGGTCTGAAAGAGGATGTAGTGACAAAAATAGAGAAAGGTATGTTGAGATGGTTTGGTCATGTGGAAAGAATGGATGAGAGTAGATTGACGAGGGCAATTTATAAGGCAAGCGTAAGTGGAAATGTTGGAAGGGGACGGCCTAGACGTACTATACGGACCAAATTGGCGACGTGCTTAAGAAGGGCCTGGTCAGATCAGATCTACCCGAAACCGACGAGCATGCATGAAAGGTCTTATGAATGTGGAGGAAGCTAGAGAGGTAGAAATCTCTCAAAATGATTTTCTTATCACTTCATATTAATCCGAATTTAAAATCAATAAGTTTGGAGTGCCCCAGGGAAGTGTTCTTGGATCTTTACTTTTTCCACTGTATATTAACGATATTCCTAATGTGACAAAACTTAAATGTGTTTTATATGCTGATGATATTTCTATTATTGTTCCCTCCCTCAAACGGTAAGAATAGTAATGTTGATTATGAAACTGACATTAATAATACAATTGAATCTATAATTAACTGGCTTGACATAAATAATTTACATGTGAATTTAAATAAGACAAACTTTGTGCAATTTATGAGTAATGGATCTGTAGAATTAAATTTGAATATTAATTAGAAAGGTGACTTACTAAAAAAACGGACATCCAACCGTTTTTAGGAATTATATTAGATAAGAAGATGACTTTTGAAGATCATACTGAAAAACTTTGTAATAAAGTAAATAGATTTGTGTATCCTCAGGATCCTCTGGAGACTGAATAAAAAAGCGTCCCAAAGGATTGCGCTAACTGCTTACCACGGCTACATAGCAACAATCCTTAGGTACGGTATCATTGTCTGGGCTAAAAGTGTTCACGTTTCACGAAATAAAGTGAACTGTTTCAAAAAAACTGGGATTTGAAATTATATAACACAGAATTTGTATTTTCCCCGTGTTTGATATTATTGGCATAAGCTGGCACTACGACTGGGTGACGGATGTTTTTGGATTTGTATTTTTACGATGAAGTTGACGATGGTTTTTGATGAATTTGCGTAATTGTTTCTTCTGAATTTGTTTGAATGCTTGATGAGCTGGATTGCGTCACGAAATCGTTACACTGTAATGACGGTGTAGGATCCAGTGGGATCCTTTGTTTGATGGAGCTGCACGGCATGCGCCAGCGCCGCAGATTCTAGAAAATCCAGTTCGAAGCCCAAATGAATAGGCTACATTGACAAGGATTTTGTGTTCGTGACTTTTTACAATAAAAAATTACTACTTACTGGTTGGATCTAATGACTTGAGATGTTAAATTTATCCTATTTTCAATTATTTTTCATAAATATGTGCCCCGAACTGCCATCGAAATATTAGTTAAGTTAAAGTTAGTATCGGTCGACTCGAATTGGTCGAATTACACAGAGTTAAAATAACTCGAAGACGAAGAGGCCGTCACGTGCGTATCTATTCACTGGATAGCGATATCTTCGTAATAACCCTGATGTACGTCGTCGTCCGTTCTCGTGACGATGCGTCTATGTATTTCAATACCCGATCGTTTAACGTCTCGTTTGCAGGTGTGCGGTCGCAGCGTGTCGCGGTGAGCCCCGCGCGCGTGTGCGTGCCATCGTGTGCGTGCGTGAGGTCCATGGGCGGGCTGGCGCTGGCGCTGGGCGCGCTCGGCGCGATGCTGCTGCTGCTACTCGCAGTGCCGCGCTCCGCTCGCAGGAAAACCACGCGCTCCGACCCCCCCGAAACCGGCCCCCCCCGATACCGGCCGCCCCGATACCGGCCCCCCCGTGCTCACGCGCGAGCTGTACGTGGCGGGGCACTCCCGCCCGCACCCCGAGCTGTGCCCGTCGCTCGGCGCGCGACTCCAGCTGCTCGTGCTGGTGGCGTCGGCTCCCTCGCACTCGCGGGCGCGCGATGTCGTCCGTCTCACGTGGGGGCACTACGCAGCGCGCTCGGATGTCGCGCTCGCCTTCGTGCTGGGCGCCTCGCCGAGCGCACTCGAGCCGGCGCTCGAGGCCGAGGACGAGCTCTACGGGGACCTCGTCGTCGGTAATTTCGTCGACTCGTACTCGAACCTGACGCTGAAGACGCTGTCGATGCTGGAGTGGACGGACACGTACTGCCCGCGCGCCCCGAGGCTGCTGAAGACGGACGACGACATATTCATCAACGTGCCGCGGCTGCTCGCGTTCGCGATCGCGCCTGGGCGCAGAAACGCGACATCCACCATCTGGGGGAAGGTTACTTTATTTTTATTATCGTTGTTAGTCGAACTGGGCCTCAATTGCGCAATTTTATACGGTTTTGGTTTGGTTTTGGTTTAGATTTAGTTTTGGTTTAGATTTGGTTTAGCTGAAGTAAAAAAGCTATCGCGATTTTTTTTTCTGAACGGTTAAATCGCACAATACAGAATATTCGATCGAACGGACATCAAACGTTACGCCAACGTATCTTCCGAAATAAAGCTAAATCGTTACCGTTAATATAATTTGCGCGATACGAATTGTGCATAACGTAACGTTTTTGGTTGTGGTTTTGTTTTGGTAGTATCGTTCAAAATTAGCGCGATTGAGGCCCTGTAGGCTGATTACGAGCTTACAGTTCGACTAAATACATTAATAAGAAAATACCGACCAACAAAATGTTTTGTCTTTACACGCAGAAATACACTCACCAAATTAGCGCGCAGTAAGTCTGCACAATATGCTAAATCTGTTTTGTAACCAAAGTTGCAGGATCGTTTGTTTTTCCTTAAAATTCATACGATATAATAAGACAAGTTGACTTGCCTGGAAAAATTGTCTATTCCAAAGGTATTTTTGGGAGAAAATGCATATGTTTTACAGTTTATCATACACGCTGGTCATTTTATTGAAACTAGCTTTGTTACAAAGGTAAATCTTTAAGGAACATTGAAATTAAAATAAAAAGTTGGAAATGACTCACAGTTTTTTTGAAATTAGTGTTTTTGTAGTGACAAATGGACTTTATTCTCAATAAATTAAAATTCAGTGTAGCTTTTGAACCATCAACAATGGGACCCCAATTTACTTGACCTTTTTGGTTGGAAATAAGCTCAGCTATCTCCTCATTTCGTTTGATCCATGACTTTTGGGCCACCCTGTATACTTTAGGTAAATAATATTTCCAAGTGTCCCAAGCCGTTCAATACTTGCATCGTGTCAATATTCATTGAGGCCACCAATTCGTGAATCCGCTACCTAGTTATTTATCACAAGCTTGTACCAACAACGAACGCAACCCATAACTCAGAGAGAGCTAATTTACTGAAAATAACCCAGAGCAAGTAGGTAGGGCACCGATACATTAGTGTTTACAGTTTGATCACTCTTCTAGGCCATTGGCGCCTAGAAATTGTTATCGTATAAACATACGATGACAATTTCTAGGCGCCAATCCTGCGGCGCCTAAAATTAGCTCCGTGTAAACACTTTAAGGCACGACAATTTTAGGGCACGGCGTAAAATTGTCGTGCCAAAAGTGTTTATACGGTGCTAATTTTAGGCGCCGCAGAATTGGCGGCGCAAAATTGTCATCGTCTAAACCTACCATAATACTAGTATCAGCCTCCTCGAGCGAACATGGGGCCAAATGACTCAAATCTGAGGCAGCGGCAAAACAAAGAATTTTACTTCCATTCGTTGCGTAGATTTCTTCTTTTATTGTCTCTAGACTGGAAGAACTGGTTGTTGTGACATGAATGAAAATAATTAGGTTTAATTTTTCATTTACTCGATGAAATGAAATTTCTCTCTCTTTGAAATTTTTGGGCATTGCATTCATAGCTGCCATTCCACACCTTTCCTCGTACCTCGTCATATCTGCTCTCTCATGGAAATTTTTACGCGACAAATGGGAATAAAGTTCTTTGTTCTGCCTCTGCCCTAGTTTTGAGTTATTTGGCCCATGTTCACCCGAGGAGGCTGACACTCGTATATTCTTACATTTGGTAGATTTTGCGTGGAAAGGGCTTAGAGGAGTGATTTGCACCCTATACACTGGTATATTGGTGCACTAGCTGTGGCTTTTATCAATGAATTAGCTTTCTCTAAGTTATGGGTTGCTTTTGGTTACAGTTAAAGCTTCCGCTAAATAACTAGGTATTCACGAATTGGTGGCGTCTTTCAAATTCACGAATAATGCATAATCTCCATAGTAATTTTGACATTTTCATATACAAATTAGGATGTGTGAGATTTAAAAAGACTCAAGCACTAGTAAAGGCTCCAGATATACCTGAACCAATGATGGGAAAAGTATTTCCGGCTGGCATAATGTTGCATAAGCAAGTAAGGTCCATCAGAAGGGCCCTGTCTCCCGTGGCACCGCACACGAGATTTGTAGTGGTGGGGAGTGAAGCCACCGAGGCCACCGAGGCCGTTTGTTCATAATGGTTGCAAGGACATCCTCCGGTGTGGCTTGTGGTACGGGGTCAGCTGCCCGAAGGGGGGGGGGGGGGATTTTTCTGCCAGAGTGGATTTGCTCCATCACTGGCTGACGGTGTCGAGGTGGACTGTTGTTCGTTCGGGTTGGGGGCCGGAGGACTCACTTGGACGGTATTTTTGTGCGTTTGCCCACATGTATTTTTAGACCTCGCATACCTCGAAAATAACGCGCTTAAGAAGTTTGGCTGGTGTGGTCTGCCTGTGGAGGCGTTAAGTGTGAAGCAATTTAAATCTACGCAATCTACGGGCTGGCACTTAGCTATTTTATTAAGGAGTGCACAGTCAATCTTAACTTCAGCGATATTAAGAGAAATACAATGTCTGCAGGTGGGGGGAAACGGGCTGCCGACACGCAAGGTGAAACATAAGTACTACCTGTCGACGCGGCAGTACCCGGGGCAGTACCTGCCGCTCTACGTGATAGGAGGCGCGTATTTAGTATCGGGGGATTCGATCCGGCGGTTGCTGCAGGCGGCGGGCGCTGAACGTTACGTACGATTGGAGGATGTATTTGTGACAGGGATTCTCGCTAAGCAACTAAACATAACGCTGCAGCACGTGCCCGGCTTCGATTTATACCAGAAAAAGCCGAGCATCTGTGCGGTGCATAGAAGGATAGCGATATACATGGAGAACGAGCAGTTCGACCTCTGGAGGGAGCTGCTCGATGGCAAGACCAAGTGCGCCAGCTGGCGCGACCGAGCCCAGTCTATGTAGCTACTAGCAACGTCCCAGCCTTCCCGTTGTATACTTAACATTGAGACTGTTACGATGTCTCCTTCTGAGGATTAATATTTTTACATGTTCAATCCTACTTCCTATCGCGTTCTGACTCTGTGGTGAAGTGAGTGAGGAAACCTGCTATAAAGTCTGCTAATATTGCAGCATGCGTAGTGAACTAGCAACTCTACGACCTCACCGTAATAGGTCCATACCCGTTGAACTAGATCTATTAGGCACGGTGTTGGTGCATGACAGCTGATAATGAATATTTCGGTATTATTTAACAAACGCTGTAAGATAATGTGATGTATATAACTACAGCATACATACCGATAGATTTACAGTGAGGTCACCTCGATATAATAATAACGTTTAGTAGGTAGTTGCTGGATGATGTATCCTCTCATACCCTCTGCTATGAAATATAGAATAAAACAGTCTTGTTCGGATGCTTGAGCGTTTCATTTGTGGAATCCCATACATTACAGATAAAACTTCATTAAAATATTACTCTTTTGTCTTTAAGGCATACTATGGTCGTCAATTGAATTGTTTAACTCGAAACTGAATAAGTTTATTTTATAATCAGTTGACAGGTCTCAACCACAACTCTCAAGTATTACCTATTTTATATTTTCTCTGCGTACACGCATACTCTACGTGTGTAGTGAATGCCCAGTGGCATATAAGCAAAATCCACTACAGGAGTTTTTAACCCGCACTCTGATTGGTTAATAAACTCACATATAGGTGGACCAGAATCTGATGGCAAATAGCATAGCATAGCATATGCTCACAACTATATTCCCCGAGGGGGTAGTCAGAGATATTCTGAAACTTCAGAACATCCACGTTTCACTAGTAGTACCGAAACTCTGTCCAGTGTGACGGGGAGTGAGCCGACTGATGGCAAATAGGGAAATCAAATTTTAGAGTAAGCAACACTGGGGTAATGAGATTACGGCCTTTTACACACTGCGACTTTGCAGCACAGAAGTGCTGAAAAGTCAATCCACGCATGCTGCATACGGCTGCAAGTGATGACCAGACTGCAACAAGATGGCAGAAAAGGATTCAGTGCAATATTGTTAGAACCAAATCATGGTGAGAATGTACATGAGAATTAGTCTGTGGTTAGTTATAAAACTGACATAGATACGGGTAAGGTTTGCATCAATTCTTGAGTTTAGATGAGATATGGGTATAAACTTGTATCTTGACATGAAAACAGAAATCAAGCCCTTGAAAAACATGCATCTAAGCTAGTTAATAAATTTTTATGTTGGTCTTTCCTTTGGCTAAATTACCGCTTCGGTATTTTGAGATAACTAAAGGTTTTTAATATTAATAATTACGAAAAACAAAAAACCCGACTGCATAAGAAAACTATTAACTGAAAAGAGAAAACAAGCTCTTGAATCACTAATCAGCTATAACAACAATAAGCAAATATAATTTGAATGTTATTAGGTAGGTATCGCAGGCGGGGACAAAGAAGAAAATTATAAAACGTTTGTACGTACCTTTGGGTAGTGTATATTTTCTTTGCCTTTGGTTTGTCCCTGCGTAGGAACTCAATAAACTTTACTGTTCTAAGGTAGGGACGCCTTTAATTTTGTTACGCTCCTCTTCCCATTCACGAGAGGTGACCAGGAGTGCGATTTTTGAATCTCATTCGCTGAGTTCAGCAGTTGAAAATGTCAAAATTACCGTGGGGATATGCATCTTTCTACTGCTGATTTGACTTTCAAAAATCATACTTCAGGAGAGCGATTTTTAAAAGTCAAATCAGCAGTAGAAAGATGCGTATCTCCGTAGTAATATTGACATTTTCAACTGCTGAACTCAGCGAATGAGATTCAAAAATCTGACTCCAGGTCGAGTTTACTAAACACCATGTGAGTTATGAGGACGTCCCAGTGTTCAACGGATAACAAGAGCGTGATTAAGGCCCTTATAGGTTCTTGTTGATTGCGTCCTTAATATTTTGTATGGCTCTGGATGACTCTCATGTGAGCAGTTCCACATTGAATAATGCCTGAATGTGATTTGCTCATTAACAAACGCTCATTATGTAGTTTTCTGCGGAAAAATAAGCTGCGCTGTCTGTGAGTGATGAACGCAAGTAATGAAAGTTAATGTTTGGAATGTTTGCTCTGTATGGATCACATAGTTATATATATAGTTATTTGTATGATGAATATGAATATTTGTACCCGAGTCATGGATGTTTGTATCTATCTATATATGGACGACCCGGTTGGTGTAATGGTTACCACGCCGGACTGCCAAACCAGGGTCCTGGGTTCGAATCCCGGTTCGGTCATGGATGTTTATATGTTTGTGCCGTTGTTGTATGGTTTCCATAATAAACAGCCTATAAATAGTGCTTTCTTGGGATCATTACAATGTATGTGCCTGTGAGCGTTATTTATTTATTTATTTATATATGTATTCTATATCGTTGTCTAGTCATCATAATACAAATCCAGGCTAGATTCTTGTACTTTAAATGTGCCTAGGTAATTTGTGTGACATTGTCCAAGATATTTATATTTATATAGGTATCTCAACAAATAAAGATTTAATTTAAAGGATTTCAATCTTTTATTAGTTTATTAATTTTTGTTGTTGTCATAAACAACTGAAACCGCTGCTACTGTTTTCGCCTATAGTTGACGACTCATATTGCACACAATTTTTTTTAACTTCTTGTAATAAATCTAGGGGATTCGTAAATCTAGTGCCTTGAAATAATTTGCTTAAACGAATAAGAAAAAAAAATTGCTTATTATAAATTATTTACGTTCAACCCGTATTTTTACTGGACTATACAGGGTGTAACAAAGCACCCACTAGGGTGCCACTGGGGTAGCCAATGTCGAGAAAAAATAAAAAAATCTGCCGTCCCATACATTTGAGGTAATGCCGTTTTGTATGAAAGAGCTGATTTTTTTCGCGATTTCGATGTTGGCTCCATAGTGAAAGTTGTTCAGTTTGATGGTCTGAAGCACCCCCTTAAGTATTACTAGGGTGTTTTGTTACATCCCGTCTTGTGTCGCTAGACAAGGCGCACGCGCAGGCCTTCTCCTCTCGCCTCGCACCCCGCCGCGCCGCGCTGCTGCCGCTCATTGTACGAGCCGTGCCTCGAACAATTATTATTGCAATAAATGAACAATGTAACACCATCTAGCGTCACATAGCGGAACACTAAAATTAAATAACAAGTCAAAATACTCGCCATACACAATTAGGATGTTATTTGTTATTAGAATGAACAATGTTAATTGTTCGCCCAGATATAATATTTTTATTATTAAGTATAATCTTAATGTAATACTTACCTTAATATTATTAAGTAGGTACTCCTTAATACATAGATAAAACCATAGAGTACAGTCAGCTTCAGAGAAACCTGAACCCTCTACAGTTCCTGGAGAAATTGTCTGATATAGATAACAATATTTGTACTTACGGTAGTTATTATAGTACGGTCAGCGTCACAGAAATCTAACCCCCTTGCGCTTATAAAGATTAAGATAGATTAGATAGATAGATAGATTAGATTAAGATAGATCTTAATCTTTATAAGCGCAAGGGGGTCGTTCTTTTTTTTTCACATTACATTTGCAGCAAAATATCAGCAAAACTTATTTACCTTTTTTATAAATTTTAATTACTATGTCTTCTACACTATACAAGTATAAAAGTGTTTACTTAAAACATTCTAATTTTACTAATTTCTGAAGAAAATCTGTGAGACGAAGGAGTCAAATCGTGTAACGGATGTGTTTTCATACAAATTTTAGGTGTCTCCCAGCTCCAGTCACTGCGTTCAAATACCTAGTACGAATAAATGTTATATGGGGTTATTGGGAGGCCGTAAGGCGGTCTGAAAAAACTCTGACACCAGGATTCTGCCCACACGATAAGAAGAAGATGGGATTATAAAATGTTTGAATGCCAGTTACCGAGAGAAGTACTAAGTATTATTTATAATGTACGATTTATGAACATAATTGACCTTTTTAGTTCATATGTTCATAAATCCAACATAAACAACAATCGTATTTTTTACAAAAAAGGGTTAATATGAACTTTATGTCTCCGACCGAATGACGAATAGAGTGATCGGCTGGGTCACATATTTTTGGTGGATTATACTTGCATCTATTGCATTTGACCTTGGGTGGATGGCATGTGCACACGCCCCTCCCTCGACCCGCCTTCATCGTCCCTGCGCCGCGCCGTACGTCGCCGGCTGAGCCAGTCGCCCGAAAGTTGGCGCAGGAGGTGCGTGTTTTAATTCGGCGTCTGCTCTGTCACGTAAGTTTTATGTTGCAAATTGTATTTTATTTGTTCAATATTTTATAGATTGATTGCTATTTTGTGCATCTTGAATTTGGGTAGTAAAGTTTTTTGATTCGTTGATAAATAAAATAGTGAGAATTGTGTTCATTACTATTTTACACCTCCGTCACGCTGCACTTCCACTTTCACTTTGAGTGGTAAATTATGTGACGGTGCGGTAGCTTTTGTATGAAATTTCAACGTTATAGTGTTTTTTACGGAAAAATGTAGTGTTTTAAATTTTTTAAGTGTTAGTTTTTAAGTTGTTATTGGTTGTATTTTTTGTTATAGCTATGAGTACCCAGTAACGGCTTTATCAGCAGCTGAGAGGCAGCGACGCTGTCGTGAAAAACTAAAAAATAACCCTGCAAAGGTAAAGAGGAAAGATTTAGACCGTTACCATGCTAGAAAAAAGCTTGTGAAATACATGACTCCCAAAGAACATCTAAGAAGAAACATCAATGAAAGGTAAGAAATAAAAAAAGGAGGGAAAAGGTTCAAGCTTTGAACGTTATTACAATGGATACTCCACCATCGTCACCTTCAATTTCCCGTGCATCGGCTCCTAGAGAAAGAGGAAGAAGACAAGTAAGAAGAGACAGGTCAAAGCAACACAGAAAACACCAGAGACTGCAAAAACAGATAAAGAAAAATTGAATAAGAAGATACGAAAGTATAAAAAAGTTTATCACGTAACAAGAAACGCAACATTGAACTTGAGGTTGGTAAATATGCCATTCAGTCTAATGCGGTCAAAAATCATTACAAGGACATTAAAAGCTTTAAAGAAAGACGCGTTTTCCAAAGCATATTTACTGATACAAATAGTTTCAAAGTATAGAAACAAAGACCAATTAGGTACTACAAGATAATTTGGGAATATCGAAGCTGTTGAAACATCGAAGCGTCTCGTCAAATCAACAGGGCTACAAAAAAAAAATCAAGAAATTTTACCTCAGGGACGATGTGTCGCGAGCTACCGCCGGCAAAAAAGAAACGGTGACGTTGCACAAGAATTTTGTTAGACTCGATGAAAAATCTCCACAAGGTGTTTCTTATAGAGAACCAAGGCATTAAATGCCATTACAGCGTTTTTACAAAGCACCGTCCGTTTTATGTTGTACCAGCAACGGTTGATGGTCGCGACACCTGCACTTGCAAAGTACATGCAAACATGTCATTCACGGTGATAACATTATACAAAAACAAAATGATTGATACTTGCGACATGAACAAGATCGCGTAAACGCGTCTTTCTTTAAAGCTTTTAATGATCTTTGACCGCATTAGACAGAATGGCATATTTACCAACCTCTTTATTTTTTTGTGAAGTATCAATGTTGCGTTTCTTGGTACGTGATAACCTTTTTTATACTTCCGTATCTTCTTATTCAATTCTTCTATCTCTTTTTGCAGTCTCTGGTTTTCTCTGTGTTGCTTTGACCTGTCTCATCTTACTTGTTTTCTTCCTCTTTGTCTAGGAGCCGATGCACGGGAGATTGAAGGTGACGATGGTGGAGTATCCATTGTAATAACGTTCAAACCAAACCTTTTCCCTCCTTTTTTATTTCTTACCTCCCGTTTGACGTTTCTTCTGTAAATGTTCTTTAGGAGTCATGTATTTCACAAGCTTTTTTCTAGCATGGTAACGCTCTAAATCTTTCCTCTTTACCTCTTCAACCTTTGCGGGATTATTTTTTAGTTTTTCACGACAGCGTCGCTGCCTCTCAGCTGCTGATTAAGTCATTACTGGGTACTCATAGCTATAACAAAAAATACAACCAATAATAAAATTGTAACACTTAAAAAACTAAACACACTAAATTTTTCCGTAAAAAACACTATTGAAATTTCATACAAAAGCTACCGCGCCGTCACATAATTTACCACTCAAAGTGTAAGTGAAAGTGGAAGTTTAGCGTGACGGAGGTGTAAAATAGTAATGAACACGATTCTCACTATTTTATTTATCAACGCATCAAAAAACTTGACACCCAAATTCAAGATGCACAAAATAGCAATCAATTTATAAAATATTGAACAAATAAAATACAATTTGCAACATAAAACTTACGTGACAGAGCAGACGCCGAGTTAAAACACGCACCTCCTGCGCCAACTTTCGGGCGACTGGCCCAGCCCAGCCGGCGACGGCGCAGGGACGATGAAGGCGGGTCGAGGGAGGGGCTTGTGCACATGCCATCCACCCAAGGTCAAATGCAATAGTTGCAAGTATAATCCACCAAAAATATGTGACCCAGCCGATCACTCAATTCGTCATTCGGTCGGAGACATAAAGTTCATATTAACCCTTTTTTGTTATTTTAGTTCATATGTTCATAAATCGTACATTATAATAATACTTAGTACTTTTCTCGGTAACTGGCATTCAAACATTTTATAATCCCATATAACATTTATTCGTACTAGGTATTTGAACGCAGTGACTGGAGCTGGGAGACACCTATGTATGAAAACACTCGTTTAACGTCTCGTTTGCAGGTGTGCGGTCGCAGCGTGTCGCGGTGAGCGCCGCGCGCGTGTGCGTGCGCGAGGTCCATGGGCGGGCTGGCGCTGGCGCTGGGCGCGCTCGGCGCGATGCTGCTGCTGCTACTCGCAGTGCCGCGCTCCACTACCCCTGCGCGCAGGACAACCGCGCGCCTCAACCCCCCCGACACCCCCGACCCCCCCGATACCGGCCACCCCGTGCTCACGCGCGAGCTGTACGTGGCGGGGCACTCCCGCCCGCACCCCGAGCTGTGCCCGTCGCTCGGCGCGCGACTCCAGCTGCTCGTGCTGGTGGCGTCGGCTCCCTCGCACTTGCGTGCGCGCGACGGCATCCGTTTTACGTGGGGGCACTACGCAGCGCGCTCGGACGTCGCGCTCGCCTTCGTGCTGGGCGCCTCGCCGAGCGCGCTGGAGCCGGCGCTCGAGGCCGAGGACGGGCTATACGGGGACCTTGTAGTCGGCAATTTCGTCGACTCGTACTCGAACCTGACGCTTAAGACGCTGTCGATGCTGGAGTGGGCGGACAAGTACTGCCCACGCGCCCCGAGCCTGCTGAAGACAGACGACGATATGTTTATCAACGTGCCGCGGCTGCTCGCGATCGCGAACGCGCCCCGGCGCAGGAATGCGACGTCTACCATCTGGGGGAAGGTTGGTTTATTTTTTTTATTATTTTATTTAGGGAGCTTATGACTATAAAACGAATTGTTTACTAATTTAGATAGATAGATAGATAAACACATAATAATATTACAGATCACAACAAGTTGGTAAAGACAGTGTTTGATTTGTGTCGTTATGTCTGCAGTGTACAGTATATCCCAAGGCGCGCCACAGGATTTGCTGATTTTAAATTAGTATTGTGGGTGTGTGGAGCAAGCAAAGACTTTGTCAGTGAACTCCGAGATCTTACTCTTCAATCCCGGTGCTGCAGGGGTACAATACTTGAGGATCGGCTTATTGTACATATACTTAAGTAATTAAAAACCAAGAGTAATCTTCAAAAAGAATTGAGATCCCATCAAAAACATTTCATTTGAAAAAGTAGCCAAGACTCACAAGTCTCACAACCCTTTTACTCTTAAAAAGTTATGAGATCTCATTCTAAGCCAAGTCATGAGTAAGTGTTCATCTCTGTCTAATAAAGATAGGGCCTGGCCGACATCCTCATCCCTTGTAGAGCCAATGCTCATCTTAATCCTTATTTTGTCATTTAGATTGACTCTACACGGGATGACGATGTCGGCCAAGCCCTATCTTTATTAGACAGAGATGAACACTTACTCAAGACCTGGCTTAGAATGAGATCTCATAACTTTTTAAGAGTAAAAGGATTCTTGGCTATGCGAATGAAATGTGATTCTAGTGTATGTTTACACAGGGTTTAATTCAACGCCGCCAAGTTGCCTAGAAAAATCCTGCCGCAAGTACCTTTTCCATTATTTTTAGCATAACTTTTTCCACCTGTCTATTAGGGAAGTAAATGAGTTGCCATCGGAAGGAGACTGATCTAAGGTACCTACTGGAAAAACTAGGGTTGCCACCTCTCATTCTGCCGCAACTATAGGGTTGCCAGGTTCAAAGAAGTCATTTTTTTCCTAGTTTTTCCAGAACATACAATAGAATCACATTTCGTTCGCCTATGAAATAGGTGCATAATTTTAAGGTCGGATCTCGGACTATAATTTGTTCAGTAAGTGCCTACAATGAAAGGTTTCAGTAAAAAAACAAACATGATAATAAACATCACAACTAATACTTTATCTATTATATTCTGTTCTGTTCTGTTCTGTTGTTCACAGTCAATCTTATCTTCAGCGATATTTAAGAGAAATACAATGTCTGCAGGTGCTGAGAAACGAGCTGCCGCCACGCAAGGTGCAACATAAGTACTACCTGTCGCCGCTGCAGTACCCGGAGCAGGTGCTGCCAGACTACGTGATGGGGGGCGCGTATTTAGTATCGGGAGATTCGATCCGGCCGTTGCTGCGGGCGGCGGGCGCGGAACTTTACGTACAACTGGAAGATGTATTCGTGACAGGGATTCTAGCTAAGAAACTAAACATAACGGTGCAGCACGTGCCCGCCTTCTTATACAGCAAAAAGCCGAGCACCTGTGCGTTGCAGAGAGGGGTAGCGATACACATGGTGCGCTACCGTGACCAGCTCGACCTCTGGAGGAAACTTCTCAACGGCAAGACCAAGTGCGCCAGCTAGCGCGACCGAGCCTAGTCTATGTAGCTACGTCGTCCCAGCAGATACCTTCCCGTACCTTAACATTGAGACTGTTACGATGTCTCCCTCTGAGGATTAATATTTTGACGTGTTCACTACTTCCTATCGCGTTCTGACTCTGTGGTGAAGTGAGTGAGGAAACCTGCTATAAAGTCTGCTAATATTGCAGCATGCGTGGTGAACTAGCAACCCTACGACCTCACCGTAATAGGTCCATACCCGTTGTTATAGACCTGTTAGGTACGGTATTCGTGCATGACAGCTGTTAATGAATATCTCGGTATTAGGTCCGCCACACACATACGAAATTGCAATCCGGAATTCCGAATCCGGAAATCCGTTGTTATTTTGTGTAGGATTTGACAGCTAATTCCGAACGAAATTGTGGAGGGGGAAAATCCATACGCAATCGTAAACCTGATTCTGGATTCCGGATTGCAATTCTGTAGATACATGCGGAATCGCGTAACGGTAACGATGGTGGTGTGAGAGACGAGTACATTTTTCTGATACAAAACCTAAGGAGAGGTTGATTTGCAGCTTAGATAAAGTTCAAAGTTCTATAACTGCTATGTTGTATACCTAAGACTAATAAGACAGTGGGAATTTCAAATTTTGTAAGGGACAAACCCATTTGAGAAGAGCCAAAAAAAAATGTTGCAAAAAAAAAAACACAACTTCTTAATTTTCTTAACTATTAGGATGATTTCCAGGCAACAAAAGATAACAAGTAAAGATATTTTTAACTTTAATAAAAAGAGTTTTTTTAAATTATACAAAAATCCAAAACTTTCCCAAATTAGGGGTTAAATCATCTTGCCCATTCTCAAGGGATCATTTTGGAGGTACTCAGGTAGGGTGTCCACGATGATCCTTTGGTAGTGTTTTAAAAAAAGTTTAATATAATAATGAAAGATCAACAAAATGAAACATTGTAAGTAGGTATGACAACAGGTAGACAGATAAGTAAGCTATCATTAGGTTTGCCTCGTTTTTGGTCTACCGTTTAATGTTATAGTTTTAAGCAAAAGTTAAAATAAACATTTATCTTATCTTATCTTATCTTTCATTATTATATTTAACTTTTTACATCTGCTTTAACTAGAATATCGTTTAAACTATAAGCATTCTGCCATAAGGGGATATAATTCGGAGCGCGCTCCATACAAACGAAGTATGGTCATATTTTCAACACTAACCAATTAAAGTTAATGACATTTTTCAGAAACAATCCAGAAGCTAATCTCTATGCTTGTTTATTTTCAATTTTCGTTAAAATACAGCGTGTAAGTGACAGCCTAGCTAATACTGAAACGATGAACTCAAACCATCAAACTGAACAACTTTCACTATGGAGCCTACCTCAGGATACGCGAAAAAAAAATTAGCTGTCCCGTACATTTTAGTCGGGTAGGTACAGCAGTTTTGTATGGGACAGCAGATTTTATTCCGCGTTTCTTGAGTATGCTATCCATAGTGAAAGTTGTTCAGTTTGATGGTCTGAGTTCAGCAGCGTTTCAGTATTTGCTATATAGGCTGTCACTTACACCCTGTATACAGTTATAATGCTAGGATTAATTTAAGATTTTTATGGAAATTTTTGAGGCACTTTTTACAATTTCAAAGAAAATTTGACAACAAAAGCATACCTAAAGATTAGTTTTTAGATTGTTTCTGAAAAATTTCGGTTAGTACTTCGTTACATCTTTCCTCTAATATATTGGGTGTCTGTGTAGTTAACTGAGTCAAGTTTTGTTTTAACTAACATTGATAGGCTAAGCTGGACACAACAACATCCGTAAAAAACTAAACATTTTCAGCTAACACCGATGGAAAGAATGTCCAAACAGAAGCAAACAGGTGCAAACATTTAGTTTAACAATGGTTTAACATCAATGTTGAATGTATACAGGGTGTAACAAAAGACCCTAGTAATACTTAAGGGGGTGCTTCAGACCATCAAACTAAACGACTTTCACTATGGAACCAAAATCGACAAAAAAGAATCTGCTGTCCCATATAAAACTGCTGTACTGACTCGACTAAAATGTATGGGACAGCTGATTTTTTTTTCGCGATTTCGAAGTTGGCTCCATAGTGAAAGTTGTTCAGTTTGATGGTCTGAAGCACCCCCTTGAGTATTACTAGGGTGTTTTGTTACACCCTGTAGACATTGAACATCTTGAGAAACCTGCATACGCTGAAGAAGAAATAACGATGCATATGTGAAGTCTACCAATCCTCATTGATCACCCGTGGTGGACTAACGCCCATACACCTTCCTTGAGGACGCGTATTGAAGCTTATGGGGCTATGTAAAAAAATAGGATTCTTCAAAGCTCCATATATCATGAAGTACTAACAGTAGGAGTATGATTTGCGGATATGTGTAAATTGAACATATAATTGAAGTTTTGATTAGAGCCAAAACACTATTAAGACAAATTTTCTCGATAGAAAAACAAGCCAAAGTAGCCTCTGTTTTTGTCTATAAACGCTTGTAACTGCTAAACTGTGAATAATAGAAACATGAGACCTGATTTAAAAAAAAAGAGATTGCTATTATCTAAGTTTTGATTAGAGCAGAATTGAACTTACATAAATAGTACAATCACAATTAAATAAAGTTTGTTTTTTCGCTTGATTCGTTCCAGGCGCGCGCGCCGCCCCATCTCTTTCTCTCGCATCTGGCAGTAATATAAGCTATCACACGCCCGCGCCCGTTTCGCTTAAATTATTTTTCGACATAGGCCCTTTAGGACACTTATTGAAGCTTATGGCAATTAGTTTGGTTCATAGTAACCAAACGAATCGCCGTAAGCTTGATAAACACTCGGACAGTATTTTCTCGCAAGTTTCACATAAAAGCAATCTTCGGTCATGTTAAGATCATACGTCACTCTATTCCAAAAGTGGTAGCTGTAAGGTAACTTGCCTTTTGGTTCAACGTCATTGTAATAGAATGGATTAACGTGGTCTGCCCATTTTATTGGATAGAAGTGATCCGGTCCGTAGATTTCAAAACCTGAAACAGATTTTGTTGACACATCATCATCACATCGGCCTATACAAGGTGTTACAAAAATACAAATAAACATTCAAGAGGGTGGTTAAGACCATCAAACTGAACAACTTTCACTATGGGACCAACACCGAAATCGCGAAAAAAAAATCGGATGTACCATCGTCATCATCATCATATCAGCCGGTAGACGTCCACTGCTGGACATAGGCCTCCCCCAAAATGGGGAGATTTGCCATAATCGCAATGCGTTTGCGATGTTCCATACTAATCGACGACCCGGTTGGTGTCATGGTTACCATGCCGGACTGCCAAACCAGGGTCCTGGGTTCGAATCCCAGTTCGGTCATGGATGTTATATGTTTGTGCCGTTGTTGTATGGTACCCATAACAAAAAGCCTAAGGCTTACTTTGGGATCATTACAATGTATGTGAGCGTTATTTATTTATTTATTTATAAACTACAGATCTACTCGAGCTAAATGTATGGAACAAAAAAAATTTTTTTATCGCGATTTCGATGTTGGTCCCATAGTGAAAGTTGTTCAGTTTGATGGTCTCGACAACCCCAATAAAAGTTTGAAATGTTTATTTTTACTTTTGTAACACCTGTATAGGAGGGTCCTTCTCAATTTGCTGACACTTTTTTAAGGGGACGATCAGACCATCAAACTGAACATCTTTTTCTATGACACCAACAATCATCATCATCATCATCATCAGCCTATAAACGTCCCACTGCAGGGCACAGGCCTACCCTCAGGGAGGGTGTATGGGCATTAGTCCACCACGCGGGCCCAATGCGGATTGGTAGACTTCACATACACATCAGAATTTCTTCTTCAGTGTCTGACAAACCACACCAACAATGAAATCGCGAAAAAAACCAGCTGTTTCATACAAAACTGCAGTACCGTCTCAACTCAAACGTCCCAAACGTACGTTACGTCATCATACGGCATACCTATTTATTTTTCGCGATTTGGATGTTGATCCCATACAGAAAGTTGTTCAGTTTGATGGCCTGATCATCCCAATAAAAAAGTGTCAGCATATTAAGAAGGACCCTATACAACGTGTTAATAAATTAGCGCAAAACCTCATACACCCCAACTGATTTATAACAAAAGAATTAGATTGAAACAATAATTTAATTATTTTGATGTTAAATTTAAAGTTATTCGCATTTTAAGTTCAGAAGCAAAAATTATTTGTTATCATTTTAGCACTGAAAGACAGTGCTAACGTACTCATGGATACATTTTTATAATCTTTTTTTGGTAGTAAGTAGGGTGAGTGTGCCCGTGGGGTGGGTTGACATCGGGTTTAGTAAATTAAAAATTTTACGAAAAAAAAAAATTTAAATTTTGAAAAAAATTACCTATGTTGAAACCATGATAATTCGATTCTGCTATCGATTCTAAACAAGATACTTTCTAGTTTTGCGTTAATTCATTAACACGTTGTATAACTACGTCCCACTCCTTGGCATAGGCCTATACCCTCAAACAGGGTGTATTGGCGTTGGCACCACACGTGCTCAATGATGATTGATAGACTTCACTTAAGGTAGGCATTAGGGTTCACGGCGTAGGTATGCAGGTTTCCTCACGATGTTTTCCTTCACCGTTAGTGAGCATCAATAAACGACCTAAACTTATAATAAACTCAGCTTAGTGTGTTATAATTATAGTACCTTATTCTTTTACAAAATGCTACTATAAGATCAAAATATTATTCAGGACTATTTAATCTTTCTGCAAACAATTATAGGATACGTATTCCTGTAATGTCTTAAAGAATAATCTCGTAGCTAACTGTAAGACTTAGAATTACAAATAAATGCTCTTGAGAATATCAACGCTTGTGAAACGTTCTTATAATAGTGTCCTGTTACTGTTCTGTAGTAGTTCTGTAGTTCTTGTAGCAAACTATAAGACTGAGATATAAAAACTAATGCTATTGAGTAGGTATGTTAAAACTTATCGAATGCTATTATAAGTAAAAGACTCTATAACAATGCCGTTATAAGAACGTTATTAGTAGAGATAGACTAATAATCTTTCCTTATAGGATTACTTTGCTTATCACCCAAGCTATCATTTATCACCCTCATGATTTTATCACCATCAAACAGTTCCGTTTGATGGTGACTTTCGCTGTGAAGCCAACATCGAATCGCGAAAAAATCCAGCTGTTCCATACATACGGGTCGAGTACTGACTTTTTTTATGGGTATTTTTCGCGATTCATATGCTGGCTTGGTAGTTAAAGTTGCTCGGTGTGATGGTCTGAAGCACTGCCTTTGAAAGTCATACGTTGAACTCAGCAGTAGAAAATGTCAAAATTACTATGGAGATGCATCTTTCTACTGCTGATTTGATTTTCAAAATCGCACTTGTCATAGTGGTAGAATATTAAGTATAAAATTACCAATAAATTAACGTATATTCAAGTTGGCACCATCGACTAGCAGAAAAGTACAAGTATCCAGAGCCGTTAAGATAATATTAAACAATCAACTGTTCTTGAAAATAATGTTTTGTTACTAATTATTGGTAATTATAATCGTAGTGAGATATAATAATAAGTTATGGTGTTTGAATTGAATATCCATAATGATTTAGATACTATAGATTGTTCAATGTTCAGCATCTCACACATTTTGTCGTTGGATGTGGTTGGTTTGCCGCCATTGGCAATTAGATTATAAAAAGACGTGTCTGAAGTGCGATTTTTGAAAATCATACTTGGCAGTAGAAAGATGCATAATCTCCATAGTAATTTTGACATTTTCTACTGCCAAGTAGCTCGCGCATGATTTTCAAAAATCGTACTTCTGGTCATCAGAGAGGATAATTTCCTTTATTACTTGTCCGACAAAGGTACGATTCGCCCAAAGTTAAGTATCTATAACTTGTGTTTTACTGTAATAACTGTTCATTAAATAGTCTTTCGTGTCGAATCGAAAGTAAATTAAAGATAATAAGTAGACTGATTCTCATGTGTTTCATTATAAATAATCAGCGTTACCCATTTATAATAACATATTCCTGGTATGATTTTTGAAAATCAAATCAGCAGCAGTAGAAAGATGCATAATAGTAATTTTGACATTTTCAACGGCTGAGTTCAACGTGTGAGTTTCGAAAATCGCACTCCTGTTGTGTCTCCATTAAATTAACCAACCTTGACAAGTAAAGCGATTCCATTGGTCGATATCAATCTTATCACAGAACCAGTTCTCCAACACTCTCGTGATCACTCCAGGCCCATTATTACCCCAATCATAATTTAGGAAGTTAAATTGTAGATCTCTGAAAAAATACCTTTATTTACTATTTATTACTATTATTCTAGGCGCATCCAATTAGCATGGGCTGCTTTCGGGAAACTCCGTCATTTATATTTTCCTCGGCTCTACCACAATGTCTCAAAACGAAGGTGTTCAATCAGTGCGTCCTGCCAGTAATGACCTATGGTGCGGAAACATGGACCCTGACGATAGAACTAGTTCATCAATTCAAGGTCGCTCAGCGAACTATGAAGAGAGCTATGCTCGGTGTTCCTCTAAGAGATCATATCAGAAATGAAGTGATACGTCAGAGAATTAAACTGGTTGACATAGCTCAGAAAATTAGCAAGCTGAAGTGGCAGTGGGCTGGTCATATCTGCCAAAGAACTGACAACTGGTGAGGTGTCAGAGTTCTAGAGTGGAGACCGCGTACTGGTAGGCGTAGTGTGGGACGCCCTGCTGCCCGCTGGACAGACGACCTAAAAAGGTAGCGAGGAGCGACTGGATGAGGAAAGCCGAGGACAGAGTTTTGTGGTGAACCTTGGGAAAGGCTTATGTTCAACAGTGGACGATGATAGGTTGATGATGATGAAGATGATGACTGTTATTCAGTTAGGTAGGTATCATAATCACAGCCTATAATACGTCCAACTGCAGGGCACAGGCCTACCCTCAGGGAGAGCGTGTATGAGCGTTAGTCCACCACGCGTGCCCAATGCGGGTTGGTATACTTCACATACGCATTGGAATATCTTTTTAAGCGAATGCAGGTATCCTCACGATGTTTGCTTTCACCGTTTTGGAGTAGTCGGTATTACGTAGGTACTTAGGTTAGAAAAACTCATTGGTGTTGATATCTAAATGGCATGCAATCTGTGCGGATTCGAACCTGGAGTGCGATTTTTGAATCTCATTCGCTGAGTTCAGCAGTTGAAAACGTCAAAATTACTGTGGAGATATGCATCTTTCTACTGCAGATTTGACTTTCAAAAATCATACTTCAGGAGTGCGTTTTTTGAAAGTCAAATCAGCAGTAGAAAGATGCGTATCTCCACAGTAATTTTGACATTTTCAACTGCTGAGCTCAGCGAATGAGATTCAAAAATCGCACCCCTGGATTGTATCCATCACAGACCGCAACGCGCCCCCGATAGCGCTTGGTTCTAAATCCTAGTCCGTTCTGAGTGGGTGCCTGTCTATTGAAGCTGTGCGAGCTGTGCGCGCTGTGCGAGCTGTGTAGCTGTGTTTTTTTAACCAATCAGGAGCTCGGGCGAGATCGGCCGCGCCTCGCCCGAGGTCAATGGACAGGCAGCCTTATGCTGTATCTACCTACTATACGTTTCAGTTTAGCATTAGCCAAAAATAATGTATTTATCTTAATTATATTGCCCTTAAATGAGGGCAGCGCAGGACCGGTCGTTGTGGCGATCCATGGAGGAGGCCTATGTCCAGCAGTGGACTTCCATCGGTTGAGATGATGATGATTGCACTTTTGTGCATTAATACCTACGAGTAGAAGCTACCCACCTATTCAGAGAACAATATTTTTTATAAATAAAAGATCAAAACAAACATTTAATAAAACCGGTCAAGTGCGAGTCGGGCTACTCGCGCACCGATTGTTCCGTACCACACCACTACAGAACACAACATTATTAATATTAGAAAAAAAACTTTTTTTGTCCGGGACCTTTAGCGCAAGACCGACTCACACTTGGCCGGTTTTTAGTATTTGTTGTTATTCTGTAGAGTTTGCTCTATAATCACACTGAGTTTGACGCTTGTATGTAATACCGTTTTTACGATAGAGCGTGAAGAAAAAACGTCGATAAAAACTAGTTTCTTGTTGAGAACCCCCCTTAATTTTTAACTTTTTGACATTTTTATTATTTGCTAACAAATCCGTCGCAATAACGCATAATCTGAGAAAATTTCAGCCCTAAATAGGTAGGACAGACGGACGGACGGACAGATGGACGGACAGACGGACGGACGGACGGAAGGACGGACGGACGGACAACGTAGGCTTAGTAATAGGGTACCGTTTTCACCCTTTGGGTACGGAACCCTAAAAAAAAATTACCTACCTTAAAGCAGCGTCAGCAATTCTTCTTCCCACTTTATCTCTCGAGAATGCCATAGCCCCAGCAGCTATAGTTTGATTATCATCTCTAGACGCCCAATTACTCTCTAACGTATCAAATGATTTAACTACAATCACATCTAGGTCCATATATACCCCACCCCATTTGTACAAAGTTAAAAATCTCAAAACATCCGATGTATGCGATATTCGGTACGACGATGAGTTTAGAACACCGTCCACTACCAAGGATTCCACTGGAGACCCTTTAGCATAGTCAGTTATATTAATTCTAAAAAACTTCACGTTTGAAATAGCTTGTAATGCTTCCATACCGGGCAATGATAAAGAATCTTTCGTTACTGGACCAGAGAATAGTACGTAAATATTCCAGTTAGGATTTGATCTCGCTGTGGATTCCACGGAACACGCTTGTCTGGAATTCAAGTGGCCTCTGCAAGAGGTTTCGTGGAAGAAAATTGATTTAAGCAGAGGCCGAAACAATCGTGCCGGTGGCAGCGAATCGTTTTCGTAATTATAATGACAAGAAATATCGTAATATCCAAAATCATTTATTTTTCTGATTAATTTGTTGTTATATGATATCCCAAGGGATATTATGTAGGTCCCACACAACGTAACGACACTGATGAAAGTTATTATTTTCCGTTTTTTTATAAATTTTTGAAATGTTTTTAGGATTAATCTCATTTTGGTATTTTAAGAAAGTTTTTTCTAATTTACATTTGCTTTATGTTCAAATACCTAAATAATAGCAATATCAATATGACAAAATTGTACGAAAAACGTCCAAATGTGTGATAAAACTGATGAATTAGCACTGCACATAAATACCAAATTTATTCTTTTACATTGGTCGAACATGCACCTATCGATAGTAGAAACAAAGTTTCGAATGCCGCACGATAGTGTTGTCTAGCAATTAGTGAAACTGTAGATAGTCTATCGATACTATCGTACCTTGATTTTTTTAAACAAATAACTTACTATAAGCCAGTTTGACGACCCGGTTGGTGTAATGGTTACCACGCCGGACTGTCAAACCAGGGTCCTGGGTTCGAATCCCGGTTCGGTCATGGATGTTTACATGTTTGTGCCGTTGTTGTATGGTTTCCATAATAAACAGCCTATTAATAGTGCTTTCTTGGGATCATTACAATGTATGTGCCTGTGAGCGTTATTTATTTATTTATTTATTTATAAGGAGGATGATGACGAGGTTAGGTTACCGTCTGACGCCTCTCCTCTCCCCAGGGACGAATGTAAACATCCCTTGTCGCAGGCGACGGAGCTTGGCCAGTGAGGGACTCTTGCGCGGGAGGACTCTTGCGTTGCTTCCTTCAGGGCTAGGGACGTGTCGTGTGTGTTCCTCTGTGTTTTTGTTTGTGCATCGGTGCATTGATTACTTTAGACTTTCCAGACGATTTAGTCACTAAACATAAAAAAAAATACATGTAGCCGAACATAGAACCTCCTCCTTTTTTTGAAGTCGGTTAAAAAACTCATTGAGTAGGTAGGTAAGGTAGGTAGATAAGTACTTCACTTGAGAAGGACATCATTAGTATCATAAAAAATAGCCCATAACTGATTGCTGTTATTTCCTAATATCTCTTACTCGCTTTTAATATTATTCGAGAATGTAGTTTGTTTCGAATCTAGAGCAAAATCGAATTATAATGGTTTTACCATAGGTGATTTTTTTCAAAATATTAAATAAGTTGTTAGTGAAATTTTAAATTTACTGAACCCGATGTCAACCCACCGCACGGGCACACTCACCCTACTTTACTACCAAAACAAGATTCTTAAAATATATCCATGTGTACGTTAGCGTTTTCATTCATTGCTGAAATGATAACAAATTATTTTTTCCTCAAAACTTAAAATGCTACTAACATTATATTTCAACTATCAAAATAATGAAATTATGTTGCAATCTAATTATTTTGTTATAAATCAGTTGGGGTGTATGAGGTTTGGCGCTTATTTATTAACATGTATACAACTGATAGTGCTATCGATAGTTTATTGTTTCTCAATAATATCGAGACTACTGCAATACTATCGAATATCGATATAAGTTAAACTATCGATACCTAGTTAGCAAAGACTACCGCACGAGACTGTATCAAGCCAGTGACTCCATCTGGTTGAACATGTGGAGAACAAAACATACAAATATGCCAGGCATAGCTAGTTCGCTAGGTATTTATCCGTCAAGTGTGAGCGGTACCTACAACACACCGAGGATTACTTACTAACATGAAAATAAAAGGCTCATTAGATACGTTATGCAACCAAAAGCATGCAGTTTGAAGTACATCCGCTGCGCGAGCATGTTGTTCCAAACTAAAAAATAAAATAACGCTCACAGGCACATACATTGTAATGATCCCAAGTAAGCACCATAGGCTTTTTATTATGGAAACCATACAACAACGGCAGAAACATAATAACATCCATGACCGAACTGGGATTCGAACCCAGGGCCTCTACCCGCACATTCGAACTTCGCAATTGCGTGAACATTTTCGTTCCAATGTCAACTCTATTCCAATGAAGTGCGGACCGAAACAGTGGCGATATAGCGAACATCGAAAGTGCGGGTACAGGGCCTGGACCACAGGACTATAAACGATCCATGTGTTTCAAATTGCATGCGATCGGTTGCTTAATGCCAGTTATAAACTTGCCTGTCTCCTGTTTTGGCTTGTTGTTGAGTTTTGAGACATCCTGTATAGACAGGGTGTTGATCGCATCGTTTACCTAAATTGGATAGGAGAGGGCATTTGCTAACACGCCGCACCAAAAAAAAAAAATATATCACGAAAGAACTTTGGCGAATTTGGACCCAGCCATTTTTACGAAAACTAAAAGCCCTTCAGGACGGCGGCGGGCGGTTATAATTATTATACACAGAAAAAATTAAGGCATTTTTTAAAAAAACTTCCTCATCTCTAGAAGTCCGGGTTCAAAAGTAGAAATTACTAGTAAAATAGACAAATCATCCAAAAAGCAGTAGCAAAACACAACCATGACAGCTATTTTCATCTAATATTATCACTGAGGTAGTTTTTGGACGTTACGGAACGTATTTGGCTTTATTATTGAACTGATAGTGTGTGTGATTTCGTTTGATTCCATTATCATAATATTGTACGGTTACGTAAATTTTCACTAAAACAAACACAATGAATGCGTTGAAGATTGAGTGGGCTACCTAATAATAATAAGAAAGATTATGAGTTTCACACACTTTATACAAAAGGTATCATAAGGAGAAATACCTTTCCCCCAACTTCTACAGATTACAACCAATTTCCTTTTTTGTTAGTTTTGTTTCACTCTACACGTATTACTAAGTTTCATTCATGTATGGGAGCTATATGTCTGGGTCTCACATTATATGGCTTTCCACCAAACTTCTTTATCCGGTGAATTTCTTGTGTTTTCCTAAAAAAAAAACGTAAAAAGGCATTTAACCTAGAATAAAAAAATAAGTTAAGGGTAAAAAAATCTGCTGTCTCATTCAAAACTGCTGTACCTACCCGACTAAAATGTATGGGACAGCTGATTTTTTGTCGCGTTTCCTGAGGTAGGCTCCATAGAGAAAGTTGTTCAGTTTGATGGTCTGAGGTCACCGTTTCAGTATTTTCTAGGCTGTCACTTACATCCTGTATAAAGATATCCCGCTTTAATAATATAAAATGTTTTCATAAATAAACTGTCCGTAAATTAAAAAGTAAAGTAAAGTAAAGTAAGGGAATCAAGACAATGAAGACCATTTTATTATTGTTATTATACAGGGTGTAAAATTTAACGGGACACCTAATTAAAGGGGTGCTTCAGACCATCAAACTGAACAACTTTCTCTACAGGACTAATATTGAAATCGCGAAAAAAATCTGCTGTCCGATACATTAATTTTAGTCGAGTTAGGTTTGCAGTTTTGAATTGGACAACGGCATTTTTATCGCGGTTTCAGTGTTGGTCCCATACTAAAAATTCTTCAGTTTGATGGTCTGAAGCACCACATTAAGTAAGTGTCCCATTTATACAGTTTTTGAGAGTTACGCGGTTATTATTTAATCTAGAATTAAACATTTTAACGGGTTCTTACCGCGTTTTGGTAATTGTGAGTTCCCGATATTTCGGCAGTGTTACAACTGCCATGATCACGGGATGACTGATCCCGTGATCATGGCAGTTGTAACAATTACCAAAACGCGGTAAGAACCCGTTAAAATGTTTAATTCTAGTGTCCCATTTAATTTTACACCCTGTATAGCTATAGGATAAAGATTGTCTCAATGTCTACAGTAGGTACGTCCCCATAATACCGATACTATGAAAGTAACTGAAATATACTTGTACGAGTCTGGCAGTTTCACTTTCAATATTAGTTAGTTGTGTAAGTTTTCAGACTGCAAATGCTGCAGAGCTTAGCCTACCAGCCAGAGTTTCAATGTGGGAACCCCATTGCAGTCCAGAGTCAATCGTTATTCCCAAAAATACGGTATTATCAAAGCAGCCACGATGACGACTCCGGTATATATCTCCCGCCTGGACAGAAAAACGACTGCGGACGACATCCTCAGTCATATCAGGTTCTATACTAAAGACGGTGTGCCTCTCCCGGTGAGGGTACGGGAACTGGAGAGCAGGTCTACAGACTTCAAGGCCTTCAAGCTCCGAGTCCCCGTCGCTCACCTGAAGACGTTCCTGATCCCCTAAGTGTGGCCTACCGGAGTCGTGTTTCTTAACCCCGCACTACACTCTCGCCGAGAATTCTCAAAATTCAAAATTCAAAAATTCAAAATTCAAAATTTTTTATTCAAAATAATATCATATAGATAGCTTTTTGACGTCATTTTTTGACTCTACCACCGCGTCGCGTCGGAAGGTGTTCCGTTGAGAGAAGATGCGGCCAGAAACTCTACAACACACATCTTTTAAACAAAACAAAATGTACAAAGTACAATTAAAATACAATATTGCCAGACATTTTGGTCATTCAAATAATCATCGAGTTTATAGTAACCTTTTTTACAGAGGACTTGTTTAACATGAGACTTAAACTTTTTGTCTGGTAAGTTTAGAATATCCTCTGGTATCTTATTATAAAAGCGTATACAGTGCCCCATGAAAGATGTGTTGACTTTACTGAGTCGAAAATGTGGGAATACTAATTTATTTTTATTTCTTGTATTGTAATTATGAACGTCACTGTTTTTGGGAAAGAGAGACAAATTTTTCAGAACATATAAAATATTTTCGTAAATATATTTATTGACTGTAGAAAGTCAAAATACTGATATCTTTAAAAAGATCTCGTAGTGAGTCTCGACAACGCAGATTATAAATGGCTCGAATGCCTCTCGCCGAGAACTCTCGGCGAGAACTTTCAAGGAAAATTACTTATGGCTTACGACGCCACGAGAACAATGAAGGGCATCCACACTCTCGTTCTCGGCCTGTCTCGCCCTTTCTCGGCGAGAATGAAGAGCCGGCATTAGACGCTTCAACCCTAGGGTGTGTTTAAATGTTAAGTGTTGAGATAATTAAGTTATATTTTTATGTATTTTAGGTTAAGGTATTTATAATATGGGCCCGTGATACATTGTACTGTTGCCTGATTCAAATAAATAAATAAATATGAAAATGATGATGACGATGGAATAAATTCATTTTCAGTTAAAATTAGTAAAAATGTATTTAAGAGCCTATGTCGAAAAATAATTTAAGCGAAACGGGCGTGTGATAGCTTATATTACTGCCAGATGCGAGAGAAAGAGATGGGGCGGCGCGCGCGCCTGGAACGAATCAAGCGAAAAAACAAACTTTATTTAATTGTGATTGTACTATTTATGTAAGTTCAATTCTGCTCTAATCAAAACTTAGATAATAGCAATCTCTTTTTTTTAAATCAAGTCTCATGTTTCTATTATTCACCGTTTAGCAGTTACAAGCGTTTATAGACAAAAACGGAGGCTACTTTGGCTTGTTTTTCTATCGAGAAAATTTGTATTAATCGTGTTTTGGCTCTAATCAAAACTTCAATTATATGTTCAATTTACACATATCCGCAAATCATACTCCTACTGTTAGTACTTCATGATATATGGAGCTTTGAAGAATCCAATTTTTTTTACATAGCCCCTTAATGTAAATTCGGTAAAACTCCAATAGTAGATTTTGTTGACAAAACCCACAACGGGAAAACTCCGATAGTAGATTTTGCTGAGTATAGGTACAGGGTGTACAATAAAATGGGACAGTTACTTAAAGGGGTGCTTCAGACCATCAAACTGAACAACTTTCTCTATGGGACCAATATCGAAATCACAAAAAAAAAGAATGCGTGCAAAAAAAAAAAAAAAAAAAAAAAAAACAGAAGCAGCCAACAGAAGCAGCAGCTAGATTCTCGTCTGGTTCCTTTGTCTTGGCAGCGATGCGCGCGGGCGGCAAAATGGCGATGACGCGGCGTAAACCGTTATTTGATATCTAACTTTCAGTTTCTTGATTCTTTTCTTGAGTCCTTGCGGTCGCCATTTAATGTACAGGATTGGTACATTAAATGAAAGTTAGACTTTATGATAAACGGTTTATTGAAATAGGCCGCGTTTTCACTTGAATTTTATAAGGTCGCGACGCGTGCGCACTGTAGGCTGGTAGTAGTGTCTGGCCCCATAGGGGAAGGGCACTCTAAGCCTGTAGTCCGCTGTAATTTCAGTCAGGATTTAGACTATTCCTTGCAAAGATTTTGGGAAATCGACGAATTTCCCACAGATAAACTATCTAACTCTATAGAAGAGCAAATATGTGAAAGCCACTTTGAGGAAAACACTCGTCGCTTGTCAAATGGTAGGTTCTCGGTTAAAATACCGTTCAGAGATACCTCTCTGAACGGTATTTTAACCGACACCAGAGGAAGCCTTAGGCGAGTCTTATTTTATAGCCGAAAAGCGATTTCTAAATTTAGAGAAAAAACTGAATAAAAACCCAACATTGCGTCAAAGCTATTGTGAATTCATTAATGAATATCGAGACTTAGGTCATTTGACGGAAATTGAACAGCCTAAATTCGGCTGTTACCTACCTCATCACGCCGTCATTCGTGAAAAGAGTGAAACTACAAAACTAAGGACAGTTTTTGATGCAAGTGCAAAGACATCCTCTGGTAAATCTCTGAACGATATACAGTTTGTTGGTCCGGTGGTACAGAGTGACCTTTTGTCTATTCTGTTACGGTTTCGGACTCATAAATATATACTTACAGGGGATGTAGAAAAAATGTATAGACAAATTAGCCTTGATGAGTCACAGCGCCACCTCCAATTGATATTGTGGCGTGAAGATATTCAACTCAATCCATCATCATCATCATCACTTTCTTGCCCAAGTCCCATTATTCAACCTAATTATCCTATAAAAATTTACCAGCTGAATACTGTGACTTATGGCACCGCATCGGCGCCTTTTCTAAGTACCAGATGCCTACTTCAATTATCACATGAATGTAAAGATAAAATCATATCAAATGTTATAAAAAACGACTTTTACATTGACGATCTGAGCACTGGTTCTCAAACTGTATCGGAATTGCAACATATTTACAAAGGTGTAAAAAAAGTTTTAGAATCAGCCTGTTTTCCTTTGCGCAAAATCCGCACTAATTGCTCAGCTTTGTTTGATAACGAAAACTTTTCCTCAGAAACACTCGACATAAGTAAAGATTCTACTGTCTTGGGTTTAAATTGGTCACCTAAAACTGACCTACTCCATTTCCCTAACAATCTAGATAACAATCTGCCTGTAACTAAACGGCATATCATTTCTACAACATGTAAAATATTTGATCCGTTAGGGCTATTGTGTTTATACATTATCAAACCAAAGATATTGTTACAACAGTTATGGGACGCTAAATTGGATTGGGACGATCCAGTTCCATCTAACCTTGTAAAAAAATGGAATAACTTTATTCAAAACATACATTTCTTATCTTCTATACAAATACCTAGATATGTAATATGTGAAAACTTACCTGAGTTAATTGATTTGCATTGCTTTGTTGACGCATCGCAGCATGCCTACGGGGCTTGTGTTTATTTACGTAGCGTAGATAAGGACGGCAAGGTCAAGGTTCAGTTGCTATGTGCTAAAGCACGCGTTGCACCGCTTAAACAAATAACTATACCTAGGTTGGAATTGTGCGGCGCATTATTAGGTGCTCGTTTATGTCAGAAGGTTACGCAATCATTACAATGTAACATTACTGATAAGTACATATGGACCGATTCCACCGTTGTATTGGGGTGGATAAATACATCAACAAAGAATTTAAAGGCCTTTGTATGCAATCGTGTTAATGAGATCAATGAATTAACTTGTGGATTTATGTGGAAACATGTACCTACCGAGCTAAACCCGGCAGACCTCGCCTCGCGGGGTGTAGACTGTCAGCAAGTGCAGGGTTTAAGTCAGTGGTGGGGGGGGCCCTCATTCCTTACTAAAGAAAAGGAGGAGTGGCCACAACATAACACATTAGTACATCATTTACCTGAGTTGAAAGTTAATATTGCTACTGAATGTACTAATTTCATACTATTTAAAAACCATTCTAGCTTACCGAGATTGAAGCGAATATATGCGTATGTCCTACGCTTTATTAACAATTGTAGGAAAACTTCTACTAAGCTGGCAGACTCATTGAGTGTCAGTGAAATAGAAAACTCAAACATTATTTTAATTAAATTTTGTCAAAATGAATCATATTCGAGTGAAATTAAATCGATTACAAGCGGAGTCCAACTCCATCATAAGTCGAAGTTATTGCCACTTAATCCTTTTGTTGATGGTTTAGGCATTTTAAGAGTGGGAGGACGCTTACGTAACTCGCATTATGAGTATAATAAAATGCATCCAATTTTACTCGATTCTAAACATCATTACACTCAGCTGTTAATGAGACACGAACATGTGAGACTATTCCACGCCGGTCCACAACACCTACTAGCTTCTGTACGCGAAGAGTATTGGCCTATCGGTGGACGATGTTTGGCAAGAGCAACAGTTAAAAGTTGTGTGGTGTGTACTAAACTAAAGGGACAAACTATACAACCCATTATGGGTAATTTACCCACGGATAGGACTAATCCTAGTTTTATATTTAATATCTGTGGGGTCGATTTTGCTGGACCGTTTATGATATCCAGTCGCACTGGAAGAGGTAATCGTATTACAAAATGTTATCTTTGTCTATTCGTTTGTCTCACTTCTAAGGCGGTTCACCTAGAGGCGGTGAGCGCGATGAGTACAGAGGCATTCATTCTTTGTCTACGCAGGTTTGTCTCGCGCCGAGGTAAACCTCATACGATTTACTGCGACAATGGCACTAACTTTGTGGGTGCACATAGTGAATTGGGTAAAGTTATACGGTCCAGTCGCCAAACTGTGTTTGATTATTCTGCTAATGAAGGCATTAATTTTAAATTTAGTCCAGCATATTCACCTCATTTCGGAGGTATATGGGAGGCTGGAATTAAATCAACAAAAAATCATTTAAAACGCGTAGCAGGTAATGCTTCGCTGACGTTCGAGGAGTTGACAACATTGTTCACGCAGATAGAAGCCATACTGAACTCACGTCCCCTATCTCCTCTTTCGTCCGATCCCTCTGATCTCCATCCACTTACTCCAGGGCACTTCATAATAGGACGGCCTCTAACTTCTGTACCGTCACTACCTGTCAACGATAAAAGGCCCAACAGATACGCTAAGATCGAGCAGCTAAGACAGCACTTCTGGCAGCGATGGCACAAGGAGTTCATCGCCGAGCTGCAGCAGCGCACTAAGTGGCGCACACGTCAGCGAGACCTGCGTGAGGGAGACCTCGTCGTCATTAAGGAAGACAATCTGCCTCCTCTACGATGGCGCATGGGGCGCGTCGCTCGTCTGTATCCAGGGACCGATGGAGTCAGCAGAGTCGTTGATATATCGACTGTCAAGGGAACGATAAAAAGGGCACTAAACAGAATTTGTCCGCTTCCACTTGCTCATACTGAAGAAGATGACATCACCACACCTAGATCATCTGTTTGAAAGCTGGAGCTTTCAAAGGGGGGAGGATGTTCCCGCTGACTATAACACCCAAACCCATAAATGTACCTGCCTACCTACAACTACATATCATGCCTGGATGTCTACGGGGAGGTGCAGGGAGCGCGGGACGGGGGACCGGTCAGCCGGCCGGGTCAACGGCCCGCCGCAGAGAGACACTACTACCAGCCTACAGTGCGCACGCGTCGCGACCTTATAAAATTCAAGTGAAAACGCGGCCTATTTCAATAAACCGTTTATCATAAAGTCTAACTTTCATTTAATGTACCAATCCTGTACAGCTGTCCCATACATTTCAGTCGAGTTATGTTTACAGTTTTGTATGGGAGAGCGGATTTTTTTTTGCGATTTCGATATTGGTCCCACGGGGAAAGTTGTTCAGTTTGATGGTCTGAAGCACCCCTTTAAGTAACTGTCCCATTTTATTGTACACCCTGTATACAGGATGTACAATAAAATGGGACAGCTACTCAAAGGAGTGCTTCAGACCATCAAACTGAACAACTTTCTCTATGGGACAATATCGAAATCGCGAAAAAAAAAATCCGCTCTCCCATACAAAACTGCAAACATAACTCGACTGAAATGTATGGGACAGCTGATTTTTTTTTCGCGATTTCGTTGTTGGTCCCATAGAGAAAGTCGTTCAGTTTGATGGTCTGAAGCACCCCTTTAAGTAGCTGTCCCATTTTATTGTACACCCTGTATAGGTCGACCAGAATCACATGTCATAAAAAAAGTAAAAAAATATTGATTTTCACATGGTAGTGCCAAAAATGTCATCGGTCTAGTCAAAGTAGCCCTGTACAAACTGAGCCTTTTTGCAGCTATTAAAACGCGCGTTTGTCCTTTGCGTGACTGAATTGTGTCGATTCAAACGCATGATTGTAGCGATCTCTCTTCTTATCGTGTGGGCAGGTGTCTATTTCAGACCGCCTTACGGCCTCTGACGTGGTTTTTATGTAACGACTACTACCACCAGATATAGTAGCCGGGACCAACGGCTTAACGTGCCATCCGAAGCACGGACTCGTTTTTCTTGATTGTAGCGATGCACACTCAATACATGTTTGTATTGATGCACACGCACGTGTGCATTGTGGCAAAGTCTGTCGACGAATAACTGATCAAATATTACGAAAGTTTTGCATCGTGGCTGTATCGCGTTTGCATCTATGCTTTATCGCGTTTGCAGCGATGCTTCATCGCGATTCAATCGAAGCTTTTTGCATCACTTCTGCGCTACAAAGTCGCAGTGTGTAAAAGGCCCTAATCTAATTACCTCAGTGTGGCTTACTCTAAGATTTCCCTATTTGCCATCAGATTCTGGTCCACCTATATGGTCCACATATATATATATGTGAGTTTATTGACCAATCAGAGGGCGGGTGAAAAACTCCCGTAGTGGATTTTGCTTACATGCCACTGGGCATTCACCACACACGTAGAGTATGCGTGTACGCAGAGAAAATACAAAATAATACTTGAGAGTTGTGGTTGAGACCTGTCAAACGATTACAAAATAAACTTATTCAGTTTCGAGTTAAACAATTCAATTGACGACCACTATGCCTTAAAGACAAAAGAGTAATATTTGAACGAGGTTTTATCTGTAATGTATGGGATTGCACAAATGAAACGCTCAAGCATCTGAACAAGACTATATCAACATTTCATAGCAGAGGGTATGAGAGGATACAACATTCAGCAACTACCTACAAAACGTTATTATTATATCGAGGTGGATAGGTATGCTGTATACATCACAATATCTTACAGCGTTTGTTATACAACGTGTTAATGAATTAACGCAAAACTAGAAAGTAGTTTGTTTAGAATCGAGAGCAGAATCGAATTATCATGGTTTCAACATAGGTATTTTTTTTCAAAATATTAAATAATTTTTTTGTAATATTTAAAATTTACTGAACCCGATGTCAACCCACCCCACGGGCATACCCACCCTACTTACTACCAAAACAAGATTATTAAAATGTATCCATGAGTACGTTAGCGCTTTCATTCATTGCTGAAATGATAACAAATCATTTTTGCCTCAGAACTTAAAATGTGAATAACTTTAAATTTTAACTATCAAAATAATGAAATTATTGTTTCAATCTAATTATTTTGTTATGAATCAGTTCATCATCAATCATACACCCCGTATGAGGTTTTGCGCTAATTTATTAACACGTTGTATAATACCGAAATATTCATTATCAGCTGGTATGCACGAACACCGTCTATTATAACAGATGGACCTATTACGGTGAGGTCGTAGGGTTGCTAGATCACCACGCATGCTGCAATATTAGCAGACCTTATAGCAGGTTTCCTCACTCACTTCACCACAGAGTCAGAACGCGATAGGAAGTAGTGAACACGTCAAAGTATTAATCCTCAGAGGAAGACATCGTAACAGTCTCAATGTTATGTATAGGTATCTGCTGGGACGTAGCTGCATAGACTGGGTCTACGCACTTGGTCTTGCCGTTGAGCAGTTGCCTCCAGAGGTCGAACTGCTCGTGGTAGCGCACCATGTGTATCGCTATCAATCTCTGCACCGTGCAGGGTTTTGGTGCTCGTACCCGCTTGTTATAGAAGGCGGGCACGTGCTGCAGCGTTATGTTTAGTTGCTTAGCGAGAATCCCTGTCACGAATACATCCTCCAGTCGTACGTAACGTGCCGCGCCCGCCGCCTGCAGCAACCGCCGGATCGAATCCCCCGATACTAAATACGCAGGTCCCGTCGTGTAGACCGGCAGGTACTGCTCCGGGTACTGCAGCGGCGGCAGGCAGTACTTATGTTTCACCTTGCGTATCACCTCGTTTTTTCCCACCTGCAGACATTGTATTTCTCTTAAATATCACTGAAGTTAAGATTGACTGTGCACTCCTTAACAAAAAAAATAGCTTAGTCCCAGCCCGTAGATTGCTTAGATTTAAATTGCTTCACATTTAACTCACTACTACTAATTATAGATGAAACAGTATTTTAATCCGTTCATGTATAGAATTTAATAAGTTCTACGACGACTTCTATTGTAAGAGATTTTTAAGATCAACTCAGTGATTGATTAATTTATAGCTTTCTTAGTTTGAATTCACCCTTTTAATGTCACGTCTTGGTCACGTCCCTTAAGATAAAATTAGTTGAAGAATTTTTTTTATTGACGTAGCGAGCTTGGTGGCACATTTTGACGAGAGTACTCCTGTTTAGCAGTACCCATCCGGTGCCGTGGACAGCTAATAAGTTTGTGTGCCTCACTCAGTGGAAGTTGGCGTGTATCGGGCCTGGTACATGCGCGGTGCTATTTTCGTGCGAAGACCGATTACACCTGACAGATAATTTTTCATACAAAATTTTCAAAGCTTTATATCTTCGTAATTATATTATGAATTGCAAATGTTATTTGATACGCGACATCTAGATTTTCTAAACTCTTAGAAATTCGTGTATATTGTTTCTTATCTTATACCTATTCCTTTTTTCAAATTATCTCTTACAAAATAAACTCGTACCGTTCATTCACTAGAGCTCGTTTTTCATTTATTGGTGTTGGCCGTTCATTCACCAGTCACCCTATTTTGAACTTCAGTTGTATTGTACTTCTTAACATGTATCTTGAAGCGAGAAAAATTGTTATCTTTTTTGATTGGTTGAAATTTACATTATCTTCGAATGCAACAAAGTAACAAAAACGGTTGTCTCTACAGGGTGTACAATAAAATGGGACAGCTACTTAAAGGGGTGCTTCAGACCATCAAACTGAACAACTTTCTCTATGGGACCAATATCGAAATCGCGAAAAAAAATCTGCTGTCCCATACATTTCAGTCGAGTTATGTTTGCAGTTTTGTATGGGAGAGCGGATTTTTTTTTCGCGATTTCGATATGGTCCCATAGAGAAAGTTGTTCAGTTTGATGGTCTGAAGCACCCCTTTGAGTAGCTGTCCCATTTTATTGTACACCCTGTATATTCCAAATCTGTTGAAAAAAATACAAAGTTTGCAATCCATTTGATTGCAAACTTTGTATTTTTTTCAACAGGTCAATCGTTCATTCACTGGCATACTTACCCTAACCTTCCCCCAGATGGTGGATGTCGCGTTCCCGCGCCCCTTCGCGGTCGCGAACGCTAGCAGCCGCGGCACGTTGATGAACATGTCGTCGTCTGTCTTCAGCAGCCTCGGGGCGCGCGGGCAGTACGTGTCCGCCCACTCCAGCATCGACAGCGTCTTCAGCGTCAGGTTCGAATACGAGTCGACGAAGTTGCCGACGACGAGGTCCCCGTAGAGCTCGTCCTCGGCCTCGAGCGCCGGCTCGAGCGCGCTCGGCGAGGCGCCCAGCACGAAGGCGAGCGCGACGTCCGAGCGCGCTGCGTAGTGCCCCCACGTGAGACGGATGGCATCGCGCTTCTGCGAGTGCGAGGGAGCCGACGCCACCAGCACGAGCAGCTGGAGTCGCGCGCCGAGCGACGGGCACAGCTCGGGGTGCGGGCGGGAGTGCCCCGCCACGTACAGCTCGCGCGTGAGCACGGGGGGGCCGGTATTGGGGGGGTTGGGGCTCGTGGTTGTCCTGGGAGCAGGGGTAGTGGAGCGCGGCACTGCGAGCAGCAGCAGCAGTATCGCGCTGAGCGCGCCCAGCGCCAGTGCCAGCCCGCCCATGGACCTCGCGCACGCACACGATGGCACGCGCACGCGCGAGGCTCACCGCGACACGCTGTGACCACACACCTGCAAACGAGACATTAAACGATCGGGTATTGAAATACATAGACGCATCAAAGAGAACGGACGACGTGCATCAGGATTATTACGAAGATATCGCTATCCAGTGAATAGATACGCACGTGATGGCCTCTTCGAGTTATTTTACCTCTGTATAATTCGACCGATTCGAGTCCGTTCCGGGACATGGCTGTTCACATGTCTGAACGTCCAAAGGTTTCAATTGTGTAAGTGTCAATCGACCGATACTAACTTTCACTTAAGTAATATTTCGATTGCCATTCGGGGCACATATTTTTGTAACATAATTGAAAATAGGATAAATTAAAGATCCAACAAGTAGTAATTTTTTATTGAAGAAAGTTTCGAAGTTTTCGAACACAGAATCCTCGTCAATGTAGCCTACTCATTTGATCTTCGAACCAGATTTTCAAGAATCTGTAGCGATGCGGGCGCCGGCGCATGGCGTGCAACCCCATCAATCTCTTTCTTATCGTGTGACCATTTCAAAGAAAACTTTATTCAAAGATCGCCTTTGTATACAGCAACCGTTAATATATCCCACACTATTTGGGCATGGTGGGATACAACAAGCTGGGGGCGCGGCGGTGCTTCGCACTAGCCGAGTATGTGATGAAGGTGTTGAGGAGGTTGACGTACAACCCGGAGCTGCGGCGACGCGTGGGACTGTGCGGGCCTTAACCAGCAGATTGGTGCTAACGGTGCCCACACATAACTGCAACGTCGCATCGCATCGCAAATATCTGCGATGCGCTGCGTGCAGTAATCATACATATGTCATCGTAATAAGTCATCGAGCGCTGACAACCTAGTAAATTAATATTTCTATGGCGCTGACAGATATTTGCGATGCGATGCGACGTCGCAGTTATGTGTGGGAGCCCTAAGGCCCCACTCTCGCGCGCGTTGGACAGGATAAATAGGTATATTTGCATGCTCCAGCGCCCGCGGCATGATACCGCGATAAACGGTTTTATCGAGGCTTTTATCGTATCTTCCGCGACACATGTCGCTGCGTGCATGATGCATGCGATAAACCAAAATTTCGCGCACCAACTGTCACTTGTAGATAATTTATCGAAAGTGCGTGCATGATGGCAATATGGCGGCCGCGCGGTAAAGATACTTGTCTACGTTTGACATTTGAGATCACATAAATTTATCGACCACTCAAGGGTGGTAGATAAACTTATTTTCCCAGTGTTTCAAGTTGGTTTCAAGCGATTTTCACTATCAAAGTCCTCAAAAATGTCCAGAGGGTACGTTAGAAATCTTTTGACGTTCTATGAAGAAAAGAAACAGCAAAAAGAACAGCGGACCCATGGTACAATAATATACTGAGCGGACCAAAGTCCGCGAACTTGCCTCGCGATGAATCCCTCGACATAATAGTTTCCAGCACGAAGAAGAAGAAGTACCTAGTTCGAGGAACACTTGGCTCCAAGGACATCAGCAGAAGGGCTTCCTGTCGTCAAGTCACGTCAAGGTGAGGCTGTTTATACTGTTTATAATCTTTGCACTCTTGTTCTAATTTCAAGTTACTAACGGCATTAAGAATGTTGAATGATGGCCATTACCAGCGCGGTAATGATCAAGATCAAACATCTATTCTCCCACTACCATAAGGAAATACCTACCTACCTGTCCCAATTCATAGCCACTGTGAATACATAGTGGCTTCCCTGAAATACCATGTTAAAATAATAGTTGTGGATGCCATTGAAAAGAAGTTACTTATATTTTATATTATTACAGATTGAAAAAGTTTTCTAAAGCACGGAAGAGGCTCGACAGTTGGAAGCAACGGGTTTCCAATGAAAGTTTGGGATACCAACCAAATGTTCTGGGCGCTATAGACTGCGCCCATATTAAACTTTCCACCACCCGGTACGGAGAAGGTCCAGTTTCACAACCAACATGACAATAATGTCACACAGGTAAAATAATAGAACCTTGTAAAATAATTTAAGCGTATTAAGTATATACTATATTCTACTAGTTATTCGGAGCGTTGGTGGCATATTGCGGAGCATGTTGGAAACTCAATCTTGAGGTCCAGGTTCGAATCCGCAAGGACCACATACCTACCAAAGAGTTTTTCTAACTTGTGTATATAATACTAACTGCTCTCAAGCGGTGAAGGAAAAAATTGTGAGGAAACCTGCATATGCTGAAGAAGAAATTCTGATGTGTATGTGAAGTCTACCAATCTGCATGGGGTACGCATGGTGGAATGACACCCATACCATACACCCTCCCTGAGGGTAGGCCTGTGCCCTGCAGTGGGACTTATATAGTCCCACAGCTTCATCTGTGTGAAATTTTTATGCTCATGATTTATAAGCTATTTCATCTAAACTGTTGAACCAATTTATTTGTTCGAGCATCATGCAAAAACTACTGAACCAATTTAAATGAAACTTTTTTGTTCGATAGCTTATGATTTGACTTAAAATCTGGTATATAATTTGTGTGGACAGTAAACTCCAGTACATGCATAGTGCTGTAAGTGCATTAAATACTTCAACTTATTTAACAAAACTTTCTTTAAGGTGCCAATGCAATGGATACAATGAGTGAGGTGCCAGCAGAAACTGCAACGCAACATTCCAGAGAATAGAAGATTGTTGGCATGAATACATACAACTATTAACCTATACCGGACTGTACCAATACATACCAAAAACTACCAACAACCAAATAAATAAACAACTGCATTCAGTCATTAATCACAGTTCGGGTTTAGGCCCGGACTGTCTACAGAAACTCCTATTCTCTGTCTCAAGCACACCGTCCGTTACTATACTAGTAGGAAGACGCCTGTTTTTGCCTGTTTTCTGCATCTGTGCAAGGCATTTAAGTAGAATTACAATATTCTCTGGAGTATGTTGGCCAATGAGACAGATTTAATAAATGCGTTTAAGTATTGGTTCGGCAACCAAACAAATTAAGTGAGATGGTCAGGTTCGCTGTCGGATGTGTACAGGTTGGAGTGTGAGGTGAGCATGAGGGGTTCGAGCTCACCCGTGTTCTTTAATCTGTACATGAACCGTCTGATTGTCGAGGTCTCCGAGGACATGTCAGATGAGGCTAACATAGAGCAGGAGCGCAGGGTGCTGGCGATGAGGGCGAATATGCTCGTCCGCAGGTTTGTACGGTGTATTAAGGATGTAAAAGGAATGTTATTCAAGGCATATCGCCAGTCGTTCTACACGTGCAGCCTGCGGGTTAGTTACACGCAGTAGTCGCTCAGTGCGCTGCGTGTGCTATACAACAATGGGCTGAGGATGTTGTTGGGGCTGTCTCGTTCCTGCAGCGCATCGAGCATGTTTGCAGCGGCGCGAGTAGATTGCTTTGCAGCCATCATACTCAAACCAGCCGCCTCCCTGCTGCGCGGGGTACAGGGCAGCACCAACACCCACCTCGAGCCCATTGCAGAGCGGTTCCAGCAGGCGCATGCATTGAAGGTAGGCAAAAAGCAGTGAAACCTTAATAATTTCTAAACTAAAAGCATTTTGTTTACTCAATGACTTTTAATTGGTTTAATTACCTGTATGCAAACAAATCAAAGTCATTTGGTAAACAAAATGCTTTTAGTTTAGAAATTATTCAATTTCTACACTGCGGGCAGGCAAAACACAGTGAAAGCCTAATAATTTCTAAACTAAAAGCAATTAATTCATTAAATGACTTTGGTTTGTTTAAATACAGGTAATTAAACCAATTAAAAGTCATTGAGTAAACAAAATGCTTTGTTTAGAAATTATTAGGGTTTCACTGTCTTTCTGCCTACCTTCTATGCATGCGCCTGGGTTCCAGTGTCCCATCATTGGGCATTGGAATAGCCTGCATAGGTGCTCTAGGCCCCCTTTTGTTAATGTTAAATAAGTGTAACTTTTATTTTAAGTAACATAGTTTTAAGTCGTTACTAACACCACTATATCTATGATCTGAAACAAAATAAAAAATGAAAAAGAATATTTTTTTTTATTGCTTACAGTGAACTTATTTTGATAAGTTAAATACACAAAAACCTTGATTGCCAAATACATTTTTAAACACAATTAAGGTTAGGTCCGGGTGTCGTAGTGAAGCTCGCAGCACCCTCACGTGTTCTATATCCTGATGGGTGCTGATTGGACCGGACGATCACTGCTTCTCCACTGTTAGGTTAGGTCCGGGTGCCGTAGTGAAGCTCGCAGCACCCTCACGTGTTCTATATCCTGACGGCTGCTGATTGGACCGGACGATCACTGCTTCTCCACTGTTAGGTTAGGTCTGGGTGCCTTAGTGAAGCTCGCAGCACCCTCACGTGTTCTATATCCTGACGGCTGCTGATTGGACCGGACGATCACTGCTTCTCCACTGCTAGGTTAGGTCCGGGTGCCGTAGTGAAGCTCGCAGCACCCTCATGTGTTCTATATCCTGACGGCTGCTGATTGGACCGGACGATCACTGCTTCTCCACTGTTAGGTTAGGTCCGGGTGTCGTAGTGAAGCTCACAGCATCCTCACGTGTTCTATATCCTGACGGCTGCTGATTGGACCGGACGATCACTGCTTCTCCACTGTTAGCTTAGGTCCAGGTGCTGTAGTGAAGCTGGCAGCGCCCTCACGTGTTCTATATCCTGACGGGTGCCCATCGGACCAGACGATCACTGTTAGGTTAGGTCTGGGTGCCGTAGTGAAGCTCGCAGCACCTTCACGTGTTCTATATCCTGACGGCTGCTGATTGGACCGGACGATCACTGCTTCTCCACTGTTAGGTTAGGTCCGGGTGCCGTAGTGAAGCTCGCAGCACCCTCACATGTTCTATATCCTGACGGCTGCTGATTGGACCGGACGATCACTGCTTCTCCACTGTTAGGTTAGGTCCGGGTGCCGTAGTGAAGCTCGCAGCGCCCTCACGTGTTCTATATCCTGACGGCTGCTGATTGGACCGGACGATCACTGCTTCTCCACTGTTAGGTTAGGTCCGGGTGCCGTAGTGAAGCTCGCAGCACCCTCACATGTTCTATATCCTGACGGCTGCTGATTGGACCGGACGATCACTGCTTCTCCACTGTTAGGTTAGGTCCGGGTGCCGTAGTGAAGCTCGCAGCGCCCTCACGTGTTCTATATCCTGACGGCTGCTGATTGGACCGGACGATCACTGCTTCTCCACTGTTAGGTTAGGTCCGGGTGCCGTAGTGAAGCTCGCAGCGCCCTCACGTGTTCTATATCCTGACGGCTGCTGATTGGACCGGACGATCACTGCTTCTCCACTGTTAGGTTAGGTCCGGGTGCCGTAGTGAAGCTCGCAGCACCCTCACATGTTCTATATCCTGACGGCTGCTGATTGGACCGGACGATCACTGCTTCTCCACTGTTAGGTTAGGTCCGGGTGCCGTAGTGAAGCTCGCAGCGCCCTCACGTGTTCTATATCCTGACGGCTGCTGATTGGACCGGACGATCACTGCTTCTCCACTGTTAGGTTAGGTCCGGGTGTCGTAGTGAAGCTCGCAGCATCCTCACGTGTTCTATATCCTGACGGCTGCTGATTGGACCGGACGATCACTGCTTCTCCACTGTTAGCTTAGGTCCAGGTGCTGTAGTGAAGCTGGCAGCGCCCTCACGTGTTCTATATCCTGACGGGTGCCCATCGGACCAGACGATCACTGTTAGGTTAGGTCCGGGTGCCGTAGTGAAGCTCGCAGCACCCTCATGTGTTCTATATCCTGACGGCTGCTGATTGGACCGGACGATCACTGCTTCTCCACTGTTAGGTTAGGTCCGGGTGTCGTAGTGAAGCTCACAGCATCCTCACGTGTTCTATATCCTGACGGCTGCTGATTGGACCGGACGATCACTGCTTCTCCACTGTTAGCTTAGGTCCAGGTGCTGTAGTGAAGCTGGCAGCGCCCTCACGTGTTCTATATCCTGACGGGTGCCCATCGGACCAGACGATCACTGTTAGGTTAGGTCCGGGTGCCGTAGTGAAGCTCGCAGCACCCTCATGTGTTCTATATCCTGACGGCTGCTGATTGGACCGGACGATCACTGCTTCTCCACTGTTAGCTTAGGTCCAGGTGCTGTAGTGAAGCTGGCAGCGCCCTCACGTGTTCTATATCCTGACGGGTGCCCATCGGACCAGACGATCACTGTTAGGTTAGGTCCGGGTGCCGTAGTGAAGCTCGCAGCACCCTCATGTGTTCTATATTCTTACAGCTCAGCCACCGGACAGGAAAATTCACCATTTGTCAAATTTCTATGTGAAGGCATATAGTCCACAAACATTTGTAACTGGGTTTTTTACTCCGAACTCTGAAACAAGTTTTAATGCCAAATTAGTGATCATTTTTAGGTAATGCATAGTGTATGTATGCTAGTAGTACCGGAACCATAGCATAAATACCTTAAAGTGGGTGCGATTAGTGGCCGCGTTGGGTCTATGTCCGTGTGGCGTGCGGGGGACGGGCGTACCCTAACTCAATTCGATGTTACGGTACGCGCGCAGGCAGCGTTGGCTGGGACGCACTCCTCCCGGCCCCCGCACGCCCCGCACGATTGGCCTGCCGCGACCGCTGAGCTTCACCACTATTAGTAGTTCTTTACACTAGCCGGAACTGTCCAGTGTGACGGGGAGTGAGCCTCCACAGTAGTTTTCCTTCACAGAAAACCAGTGGTGTTACAAATCGTACATAAATTCAGAAAAACTCATTGGCACGAGTCGGCCTGGACGGGGATCGAACCATCACATCCTGCACGGCAGGCAAGGTCATAATGGTTAAATACGTAAATGTAAATGATACTTACTTCTTTTTTGGAAGCATTCCTAAGAGTATTTATCATTAATATGCTATTCTATTCTATTTTTGTGTTTTTCCCAACAAAAATCTGAATAACATCGTTCTGTCAATGTCAAAGTGACAAAACTCAGTTGAAATTATTTTACATCCGATAAAAACACAATCATCTTAGAAGAAGAAGATAGACGCATACAAATCTAACTATCGCCATCGCATTCAGCTGCTTACAGCAAGTCAAAAGATTCTGCCAAAAAAACGGAATGAACGAATGACTTTTAAGCTGGCACTACACGCACTTCAGTGTTGTCAAACGGAAAATATTTTTTTTATTTAATAATGGCAGCATCGTTTGTAGCTTATCTACGCCGATAAACATTTTATCGGCGGTAGATATGTGTCGAGCTGTCAAACCATGCACCGTAGTGCGATATATATCGCGATGTTTATAAAACAAAACCGCACCGCGCGCGGTGCGATAGCTAGGCTCATGCAGCGGGCGCAGAACGAGGTGCGGGGGACACGCAGGTTTTTTTTTAAAGTTACTTTTCCGCCCTAGGGAAGAAATGTATCACTTTAAACCCGCTTCTTAGATAAACAATGATCCAACGCAAACCAAAAATTTTCTCTTTCGACTCTTTTTTCGGTAACATCAGTAGGTAAATTGAGGTTGTATTGTTGATTATTTGACATAATTTGGAAGAGTGACTAAAGACTAAATAAAATTCTGTTCTAAGCGGCCCCGGTAGAAAAATTCTCGAATATACCTACTTTCAAAAAATCATAACTTCTGAACTAAAAAGAAATCGCGGAATAAACATGTTTTTTTGATACACCTGTATTTCTGTATTCCTGTATTTCCCCATCCCCCTTTCTAGTAAAGAATGCAAAACTTACGGTTTTTTCTTTCTCGGCCAATGATGAATGCACGATCTGTCACTGTGATAGTCTATTTACGAATACACTTCACACGTGATAGTTTACACCTGGTTTACACCAATAGTTTTTAATTACTTACATATTTATACTTTACTTACATACCACAAAAGCTGCCCTCTGAAAGAACCCAAGCAACGAAGGAATACTCCCTGGTGGAATCGTAAGTTAGAAAAACTTAGAATCGAATCTCGTCGGCTCTTTAATAAAGCCAAATCCTATAGGTGTAGTTGGGACACCTACAGGTCTGTTCTAACAACTTACAAACGAGAAATCAAAATAGCCAAGAGGAAAAACTGGCGGAAGTTCTGTGAGGAGATCAATCAAACTCCTCAAGGAGCTAGACTGCACAGGATCCTCGCAAAAGCTCCAAAAAACCAATTAGGTCTTCTCAGAAAGCCTGATGGTAATTTCACTTGCTCCGAGAAGGAGACCCTGGAACTGCTCACAGCAGTCCATTTTCCTGGCTCCGTCAGTGAAACCAACCCAAGCACTGTCACAAGTACAAAGGGTAACGAAGACGCTCATGCACCACATAGGCCTCACTCAGAGGACTGGCGAAGAGCGTCAAAAATCTTCAGACCTAATCAGGTCAAATGGGCGCTAAAAACCTTCAAGCCCTTTAAATCAGCTGGAGATGATGGAATATTCCCAGGCCTATTACAACAAGGCGCGGAAATCCTAACTCCAATTCTAATAAAAATATTTAGAACTAGCTTTGCATGTAACGTTATACCTGAGCCATGGACTAAAGTCACAATAAAGTTCATACCAAAGACAGGCAAAAAGGACTATGCCCAACCAAAGTCCTATAGACCTATTAGTCTCACCTCTTTCATGCTGAAAGCCATGGAAAAGGTACTAGATCTAAACATACGGGAAAGTGCTTTATTGACACACCCGTTGCATAAAGATCAGCACGCCTACCAAAAGGGCAAATCAACAGAAACCGCCTTGATAGATCTAGTCGACAAGATCGAAAAATCTATCGAGGATAGGCAAATTGCCCTTTGTGCATTCCTGGACATTGAAGGAGCGTTCGATAATACCCCGACAAGAACCATAATTAGTGGACTAACTGCCAAAGAGGTAGATCGGACCACTATAGGTTGGATAGAATCGATGCTCCGCAACAGGTCTGCAAAACTAACACTGAACGGTCACATCCATACAGTCAGAACAACTAGAGGCTGTCCACAGGGAGGAGTACTTTCCCCCCTCCTGTGGTCAGTCGCGGTTGACCAACTCTTGCATCTACTGGCCGAGGAAAGACTACCCACACAAGGGTATGCCGACGACCTTGTAGTAATCATCAGAGGGCCGTGTCTAGACACAGTGTCCTCTCTTGTGCAAAGAGCTCTTCACATCATACAAAGATGGTGTGACGAAAACAGTTTGTCTGTAAACGCAGACAAAACAGTCATAGTACCATTTACGAACAAACGGGACCTCAAAAAGTTAAAAGTTCCCCGTCTCAATGGCAAAACTATACCCTACTCCAAAACAGTTAAGTACTTAGGCGTAACTTTTGACCAACGCCTCAACTGGAACACGCATATTGAAACCGTCATTCAGAGGGCCAAGACCTCGCTCGGCATCAGCTATCGTGTGGCAGGGACTAGGTGGGGAATAACCCCTAAAATAGCCCTCTGGCTTTTTACCGCCATAGTTAGGCCAATCGTATGCTACGCTGCAGCTATCTGGTACAAAAAGACCCTCCAAAAAACCACAATAGACAAACTCAATAGCCTTCAAAGGACTGCGTGCCTAATCATAACAGGCGCTATGTCCACCAGCCCCGGGCTAGCTCTGAATGCATTACTCAACCTCCAACCGCTGCACATTTTTGCGCAAAGGGAAGCGAAGGCTTGCATACTCAGAGTTAACCCAAACAAGAACCGTAACTGGCAGTCGAGGTGTTTGATTAGCCTGCAGGAGGATGCCACGTGCCTCCCAGTGCTAAAGATGACCACAGACACCATGACGCCAGTATACAACTTCACCAAGAACTATACTGTTACATTTCCTTCGAGGGATGACTGGCTTGAGGGCCAAACATCCATCAAAGACAACTGCCTAACCTGGTTCACAGACGGATCCAAGAAAGGCAATGACGTTGGCAGCGGAATATACGGCGAAAACCCAAGACTACAACAGACCCAAAATCTTGGAAATTACGCCTCCATATTCCAGGCGGAGGTCTACGCCATCACAGCCTGCGCTGAAATTAACTTAAGCAAGCGCTACGTCAACCAATATATCACAATCAACTCTGATAGCCAAGCAGCCTTGCTAGCCATAGACTCTCCGATCATAAGGTCTAAGCTAGTACAGGACTGCGTATCACAACTGAATGCCTTAGGCAATAACAATCAACTTGTGCTACAATGGGTGCCAGGACACTCAGACATCGAAGGGAACGAGAGGGCGGACGAGTTGGCTAGAAGAGGCACTGAAAACCACTTCATAGGCCCCGAACCCTTTCTCGGAATCCCCAATAGTCTAACGCGAGATTCTTTGAATAAGGCCAGCTTTGGTGAGGCAATAAAGCTTTGGTGTAACACCCCAGGCATGGGCCACTCAAAAGCACTTATCAAAGGCTACAATCGCAAACTTGCGAACGGTCTCCTTGCCCTCAGCAAGGACCAAATTTGTACAATAGCAAGGTCACTCACAGGCCACTGCAAATTAAATAAGCACATGCACACACTGAATTTAAGTGACACGACCGGCTGCAGATTTTGCAAGGAGGAGATGGAAACTCCTCTGCACCTCCTATGTGATTGTGGTCCCCTGATGTACAAACGCAGCACTCATCTGGGTAGGCAGGTGCTGACACCAGATGAGATACAAACTATCCCGATCAAGAATCTACTGCGATTTCTGGCCGCAGTGGGGATTGGTAAGGAACTATAAAAAGGGCGATCACAAAGGACCAGCGATGGTCTACGTGGCACAGGCTTAGCAAGCCTGTCAAGGCCCAAAACCACAGATAATAATAATACATATTTATATAATTTTAAGGAGAATTTTTTTTTATTTTCAGACCGTGAAACTAAATAACTTTTTCTAAGGAGTATGGGTGAAAAAACGATAATTTTTTGGCTGCCATACTAAAGAGCGGATCAGCAAATCGATATTCTAAGGAAGTTCCAAAAAAAATCTCGTTTTTTGACCCATGTTCCTTAGGGAAAGTTGTTTAGTTGTTTGTTGTTGTTTGTTGTTGTTTGTCTTGGTGTAAAATAAAGTATATTTGTTTGTTTGTTTGTTTGTTTAGTTTACTTGTCTTAATACACCCTTAAAGTTATGGTAGTTTATAAACTAGCTATCGGCTCGCTAGCTAAGCCACGCGTCTTTACAACACGACGACGGCCGGTGAGAGACTGTAAAATAGTAGCACCTCTTCAGACCCAGCGTCCATTTCAATGGACATCACTTAGTTTATATTATTTTATTGTAAAGCGCTTCACGGTCCATCTCGGCTGTACGTCAGGCCAAGGCGACGTATCAAGCGTGAGCAGAGTAATTAAATCGAACGAATTAAACGCCAAAAAATGGGAGTTCTTCTGATGATTTCAGCAGCAACAGAAGAAATGAAAAAAAATTGCAAGAGGTTTTGGGTGAAAAAAAAGATTATCATAAACGTGCAGAGTATCTCAAATGAGTAATATCATGTGTGGAACTTATATCTTTCAATAATATAAATCTTGAATGTGTTTCACGATTCATTTTGACGTGCAGTCACCTTGCGACACGAGCTCTAAATGCGAAATCTGCTGTACAGCAAGTCTAATCAGGATCAAGCACACACGACGCAGGACCGCTCTGACGTAGGTATATACGTCCGCGCTATTCACTGTCCATCTGCACGACGTGCGCGTTGGTGGGGGCACTCGCTGGATGCAAAATAGGTCGTGCACATCCGGCAAACAATTAATTATAATTATCGACGTACCTACGTCAAGCCTATTCACGGTGTTTTTGCATCGTGCAACGTGCATGCCCTTGGCGGGACGTACAGCAAGATGGACCGTGTATTATATAAAGCGCTGAATGAAAACATTTCGCAGTGCATTAGACATTAAGGATTTTTATGCTTCATCAAATTCTAAGAAACATGTGGCATCAGAGGCCTAATTCTGTTAACAAATTTTTGTCTGAAATACGAAACGGTTCAGTTAATTTTGACACTAGTTTGACAGTTTTCGGGTAAAAAATTGAAGTTTTTTTATAACGTGATCGTAAGTAAAGGAAATGGATGAACTTCGTGTTTTACAAAATAGTCGATACAATACAATCCCCATCCGATTACGATAAGATACCGAAGCAGGGTGAAAACTTTTTTTTATTTTTGATAGGTATTACTCTTAGGTATCTAAACTATTATAAAACTGTTACAGAAGTGTGTCTGTACATTGAAGATATTTACAAAAAAAAAGATTACGATATGGTTTTTAGATGTCCCTATGATTCCAAATCACCAATTTTTGGATTTTTTGTCTGTCTGTTTGTTTGTTTGTTTGTTTGTTTGTTAGTTTATTTGTTTGTTTGTTTGTTTGTGTGTTTATTTGTTCGAGCATCACGCAAAAACTACTGAACCGTTTTTGATGAAACTTTTTTTGTTTGATAGCTTATGATCTGACTTAAAATCTGGTATATAATTTATGCGAACGAAGTCGCGGGTAAATGCTCGTTCCTTATAATATAAAAGTGTAACTATGTACCTATTAGGAATACCTACCTAACAATGTTAAGATAAGTATGTATCACATTAACATTATAATAATAAAAATATTATAATTATCTGGGCGAACAATTAACATTGTTCAGTCAAATAACAAATAACATCCTAATTGTGTACGGCGAGTATTTTGACTTGTTATTTAATTTTAGTGTTCCGCTATGTGACGCTAGATGGTGCTACATTGTTCATTTATTTCAATAATAATTGTTCGAGCCACGGCTCGTACAATGAGCGGCGGCAGCGGCGTGGTGCGGGGCGAGAGAAGAAGGCCTGCGCGTGCGCCTGCGGGCTGCGCCTTGCAGTGTTGCCAACTCAGTGGATTTTCCACTAAAACTGGTGGTTTGGATTTAATGGAGAAATTTTGCGTTTAGTGGCTGGTGGTATTTCTAGTGGTAAAAATGGTAAAATTTAGTTTCAAGAGAGCTATTTTTGAATCTCGCATAGCCTAATTCATACTCGAAAATGTCTTAAACTTTTAAGTTTATTCATTATTCGATTTTGAAAGTCTAGGTATGATTCAAAAATAGCACTCCAATTTGATCACTCAACCACTAAGCCGATTTACTTATTATTTACACAACTAGAAATATATTTAATAGATACACAACTTTTCGCTGTCGAGGCAGCAGAGCCATGGGGATTCGAATCCAAGCCAAACCTTTCTTTATGGACCTGGGCGTGGGCTCATATTGATCCAACAAATGTCCTTAGCTGTGCAGCGGAGAAATGCCGCCAGCATAATTGTTACCTTTTGGTCTATGTACACACGGCGACACATAAAGTTACCCAAAACCAAAATAAGCTGGCCGTGCGACGTTATACATTACTATGCCGACGCGCGGCCAGCTTATTTTGGTTTTGGGTAGCTTGATGTGTCGCCGTGTGTACGGCCAGAAGCGAATAAGTTTATTTTCTTAATTTTATTTCATTACTTTGTTTAGTTCAGTTATATTTTAGGAGTTAAAAATAAAGCATTTACAATTATGCATATGCGTGAGCATTACCTACTCACGACTATATTCCCGAGGAGGTAGTCAGAGATATTCTGAAACCTGAATATCCACGTTCTGTATTAGGTAGGGGTAAACCGGGATGCTTGAACAGGTGGGATGGATGAGCCACCTCAATTTTTCGATTGAAAATTTCGTGCTATCGATTCGGTTCATGGGTCATTGCATGCCCGCGAACCACATCTACCACCACAAGCGCCATCTAGGCTGCCGGCAGAGTAGTTTGACTTCGAGCTGAGTTTATGTGTTTTTGATAGTAAAAAGTGAAAAAAATGTATTTGGTTTATTTGTTCGTTTCTGCGTTATATTAAAAGGTACGTATTATATTGAACTATTGTTATATTGTCAAACTAGTGTAATTTGTTAAATGAAAAGCCTATTTAACCTGAGAGTTTTTCGGAAATCTAAACAAAGGTTGGAACGAGTCGATAGGGGATGGTTGAGCCACCCGCAGAGGGATAGATGACCATAGTCAATAAAAATATTTTTCCTCGATTTTATTTGTCTTGCAGCTTCAAATGCTGTTCAAATCCAAAACTAAGTAGAATAAAGGCTTCAGCCTCAAGAAAGGAAATAAAAAAGAAGAAATTTGTAGATTCGGACTTCCGAAGCTTCTAAGGCCATATACCAGATTTATGTTTTTTTGCCATGTTTTAGTTTAAAAATTTGTTTCTCTTATTAAAGTTATCTTAATGTGATCATTTTATTAAAGAATAGTGTTCATAATGCTAAATTAGACATTTAAATGCTTTCTTTTTTCGTAATTTTCTTCATACTAATCAAGAAAACAGGTAGTCAATGTGTGCAATGTTCACATTCCGTTATTTTTAGTTCCATTTTCAATCTTAACAACTTTAGATTGTTCCCATATAATTAATATGAGATTTTATTATAATTACAATGAATTTTGAACGCTATCTTGTTTAATTTCTTTAAATGTAAGGGTATGTTCAACCATCCCTACCCCCCTGTTCAACCATCCCACCCATTGGGGATGGTTGAGCCAAATCTCATTTTTTGTAAAAAATTGTCTAGCCCAATAAATATTATACTCACAAAGATCTTAGTACATACCATTTGTAGCCAAATAACTGTCTTATCTAATGCCACTAAAGTGACATCACTGCATCTTTGCAATAAAAAGTGGTGCGAGTTTAAGCAAAAGGTGGTTCAACCATCCCGCACTCCCCCTACCTACATAAAAATCGAATAAATAAATGAAATGACATTTAAAGAAAGTGGGTCGTTATCTAACTGTCATTCATTAGTTTCATTCATAAAGTTATTATATTTCATTACGCCCATCCAGTCCATCCAGAAAAACTCATTGGTAGGTACGACTCGACCTGGACGGGGACCGAACCATCCCCTTCTCCAAGTTACTCACCAAGTCGCCACTGGACCCTCACGGCACGGCACTTACAAATAAATGTTACAAAATATGTATATTAGGGTAGATTAAAGGTAACAAACCCATTGTTTCCTTGTTTAGTGGAAAATTTAGTGATTATGAGAGTAGGGCCACTTTCTGTTAGTGGTTTTCTGGTGGTTTTAGGAGTTGAATCTGGTGGAGAGCTAATAATTATAACTGTTGGCAACACTGGCGCCTTGTCAAGCGAGCGACAGCGACATAACAAACAGAGCCAGCGAGGAACGCACGCACATACCCTTTAACCCTATCTTTAATTCTTTTAACAAAGAAGTTTGGCGGACGGCCATGTCATTTAAGACCTAGACTTAGAGGTCTCATACATGAATGAAACATAGTAATACGTGTAGAGTGAAACAAAACTAACAAAAAAGTAAATTGGTTGTAACCTGTAGAACTTGGGGGAAAGGTATTTCTCCTTATGATACCTTTTGTATCAAGTGTGTGAAACTTTATTATTAGATAGCAAATATCGTTTGAACCTTAAATTCGTCGTTGACACATCGGCGAGCTAACAATTCGGTATTCGCTATATATTATATATAATGTGTCAAACTCATATGAAAACTTCGACGATCTGTAGGATACAAGAAAGATGTTACATTTGTGAGCGCGTCGATGTTTTTGACAACGATGTGACAGGTAAGAATTTATTTCTTGCTTGTGCAGATAGCGGGTATATATATATATATATATATACACCCGCTATCTGCACAAGCAAGAAATAAATTCTTACCTGTCACATCGTTGTCAAAAACATCGACGGATAAATACACCCGCGTGTATATATATATATATATATATATATATACCTATACCTACAGCCATAATTTGGTGCTTCTTGCTGCTAATAAAGGTACACAACCTACAACTTTTTCTATGGGATCAACGTCGAAATCGATCAGGGTGACGTCACGGTCCTGGAGTGCGATTTTTGAACATCATACGAGTGACTCGGCAGTAGAAAATGTCAAAATTACTATGGAGATTATGATGTAAAAAAATCGCACTTCTGACGCGAGTTTAAAATTTTTTACCCATCCCAAGAAATGCACAACGCCGCTAAAGAAATTTTAACTTCAAAAATTTAAATAAAATGCAGTAAAATAAAGTAAAAACTTATACTATGTCGTCGGAGCAATTTTTACAATAGCTGGTCTGTTACTGAAGTTTTCAGATCGCGTCAAGCTACTGTCGACATTTTGCATTGGGAGCAGTTGCGATCATGCTAGATGTGTTCATATTGGTTTATTCTATGTGTGTGTGAAGTTGAATGCAAATCTCGTCATTTTTAGTATGTTTTTCGACGTGTGAGCGTTAAAATGCCATACCTACATTGCATACCCTATTATATTCGAGTTCAGAAAAAAAATTCAGTTCAGTATGGAACAGCAGATTATTTTCTTTTGATCGATTCGCATCCATGGTAAAATTTGTTCAGTTCAATGGGTAGACTCTGTTTGAAAGGATGGCAATGATATAAATTTCATACTGTATATGTAAGCTCGTAATCGGCCTACAGTTCGACTAAATACAATAATAAAAAAATTACCTAACCTTCCCCCAGGGCCCAGATGTGTGGATGTCACATTCCCGCGCACCGGCTCGATTGCGAACGCGAGCAGCCGCGGCACGTTGATGAACATGTCGTCGTCTCTCTTCAGCAGCCTCGGGGCGCGCGGGCAGTACGTGTCCGCCCACTCCAGCATCGACAGCGTCTTAAGCGTCAGGTTCGCGTACCTACTCGAACCTGACGCTGAAGACGCTGTCGACGAAGGTGCCGACGAAGTCACAGTAGAGCTCGTCCTCGGCCGGGCGGGGCGCCCAGCACGAAGGCGAGCACGACGCCCGTACCCCTAAACACGCGAGTGTGACTTGGAATCTTTTGTAACTCCCGGTCGCGTAAATACAAACTCGACTACAGCACAGACACGCATAGTCTGTGCTGCATAATCTTGCGAATGACTTAGAGCACTTATAGATTGTCCGAACCCAGCTGTAACACAGCCCCAGTCTGTAGTGCAGCCGCATTTGTTTGTACTTAGGCAAAACAAACCCAGCTGCAGCACAGCCCTCTGTCACCTCTGTCGTTACGTTAGAGCCGCATTTGTTTGAAAGCAAAGCAAAGACATTATCATAACTTTATTAATATAACTAGCTGTTGCCCGCGACTTCGTCTGCGTGGACATGTGATTTTGTCCCATGTCTCGTCTAAGGGTCACAAAGGTCATGGTCAGAACCAAGTCTAGGAATCCTGGCATGTAACATTAAAATGGCCATTAAGGAATGGGCTGATAAAATACACAGGCTAGAATGCTCTAGCTTCTCGGCTCTGCAACATTGCAGGAAATTCATCAGTAACACCATGAATCCCACAGTTCATACTGAACAACAGCAGGAGCATTATTAATATAATAATTTATCAAATCCTTACAGGCCTTATTGGCAGACAGTGAAAATATATGTATATATATTGTATTTAATTACTATGTGTCTGTTACTTATACAAATAAATTTTATTGTTGAGCTGGGGGAAGGGTGCGTATCTCCATAGTAATTTTAACATTTTCAACCGCTGAGTTCAACGAATGAGTTTCAAAAATCGCACTAATGGCCTCCCTGGGAAAAAAATATTGCCCCTTGGAGGGGAGGGGCACCAAAGTCAAGTTTATGCCCCGGCTCTGGAAAATCCTAGATACGGGGCTGCTTAGTTTCCAGTATTCTAAGGCCTATGGTCAGCATTCTCTTGACAGAATGTTTGTTTTCATTACCTGTTTTTAACTTACCTATAATAACTTACAACTCGGATATTATGATTTCATCCAGAGTGCAATAAACAGAAAAGATTTGTTTAAATAAAAATAAAGGTATAAGCATTATAGTAAATAAAAATGCATCGAAAAATATTACATAATTATTACCATTTTTATTGTCTAAGATAAATATCCACGCAAGCAAGACAGTTGATCAAAAAACTCCATACGTCTCAGTGGAAACATAAAACACGCCAGTCGCGTTACCAGGATTAGAGTAGCCAGCTATGGTAACTTGATTACCAGCGCATTTGCCTTCAGAAAACTCTTTATAAGAATCACAAGCCCACGCCAAATACCATCCCGGCTGGTGCACAGTCTTTGCCCAATACGTCACACATTTCTTATGACTACACTTTGCCGTATTCGATTCCCCTTTTCCAGGAATTATTCCTCCACTACAGTGAGGTTGGGACCTTCCTCTATTTATAAAGAAATCTGTATCAGCCAAAACAGTGGTCGTTCCCAGCCCTCCGGAGTTACAATGGTATACCTCAACGTATTCCGCTATCCCTGATCGTATTTGGTCTTCGATGAAGCTATTCGAGAAGCAAGGTCCAGCTGGATCAAGACCAGTTATTCTCCAGATTTTCTCCGATGTCATATTCGTGTAGACACCGCCAGCTACTCCAAGCATTTGACTCCCAAGACTGTGTCCAATACAATGTATGTTTTTAGATTTGTATCCTTTCTTATGAATCTCGGCTAATAGCTTTCCAATTTGCTGTCCGATGTAGTACGAATATAGGACTGATCTTTCGTAGCTTTTTATTTTCCCACCTCTAGCAGATGTGTAGGCTGAGTGATCAATGATCATTAGGTATATATTTGGGACATCGCTAAAAGTCTGCCGGATTAGCTCTTCAGTATTCTTGCTAATATGAGATTTGTAACCGGGTACGAAGAATATGAGTTTCCTGGTTACATCCAAGTTATAACTTTTAGTGATGATATCTGCGGCTGTGTCGATGTCACTGCTGATGTTGAAGTTGTTTTTGAAGTCGTAGAAGTAGACTTGGATTTGGCTAACGTCCAGGTCTAGTGTTTTGTTGTGTTCACCTGAAATTAAAACAAAAGGCATGTTAATTACTTAATTAGATTGCTATAAATGAATGACACAGGGGTCAACAAGATAAGATGTCTGACTATTATATAGGGTGATTTTTAATAGGTCTGTATGGCTTAAAGGGGAAAGAGTACAGCCCATTAGAAGTCTAAAACTGTATGGAACCCCTGGTCGAAAATCACTGGTTTCGGAAATACCTAATGGACACTTTAACTTTTTTTCGAAAATTACCAAAATTTAAGGTAAACAATAAAAATAAAAATAAATACTTATTGCATGCATTTTTTTTTTACGTTTTCTGTTAAAACGTTGTTGTTTGTTGTTACTGGATAAATTATTCATAAACTAAAAACAAAAAATCTCATAAGTTACTTCAAATTTTAAAGTTATTTTTCAGGTTTTCGACCATGTTTTCCATACAGTTTTAGACTTCTAATGGGCTGTACTCTTTCCCCTTTAAGCCATACAGACCTATTAAAAATCACCCTGTATAGTTGACGATAGTGAATCCTGAAATGTTTTTTTTAACGTAATGCTGATGCATTACAGGTGCTGAAGACTTCCTGGATTGATTTCATTGGGATCCTTATCACTCTTAGCTTAGCTCAGAGAAACTTAGTACTAGAAAGCTGATATTTAGCATGGATAAACATTAATCACGCCGACAAAGTGGTAAAATAAAATCTTGAAAAATATTTTTTATTTTAGGATGAAATTTTTCTCGTCTATCCCATGTTGTGGGGTATCGTTGGATAGGTCTTTTAAAAATATTGTGGATTTTCGAAAACCATTTTTCGATTAAGGGATCCGTTAGCGAAAAATTAAGCTTAAAGTGCAATTTTTTGTTAGAGTCAAGTGTCCCCCCCCCCCCCCCCCCCCCCAAATAAGTAGTATCTATTTTCCCAAACACAAATAAACTGCAATGATAGTGATAACTACAGTTACGTGTATAACGTAGCCACTAAGTAGGTTCACATGCAAATGAGTTACGGTTCGTGTCACAATGTGAATAAGAGTTATTGTTCAATGGCATGATTCAAAGAGATACCTACAAACTATAGATTACTTTGTTTATTACGATTTCAATTCCTTTTGTTATTTACTAGCAGCCTTGAACTCTGATATATCTCTGTCACCCTTACCCTGGTTGGTGATGAGCAGGATAGAAAAAGAAACCCAAAACTGGTTTTGGAATATTTTATTAGCACAAATTCTTGCTTTAAGGAAAACATTACCTGCTAGGTAATACGTGCAAGGAAAGGTTAGCATACAAAATCTTGCTGGCTCATCTTGAGTCTAGTTCTTTGAGATAAAAATCTGTATTTTTGACTACGAGCATTCTCCCATAAAGGGATCATCTCGTTCACCTTTCCCCTACCTAAGTAATGAAATAAGCCAAGTGCGAGTCGGACTTGCGCATCGAGGTGTCTAGGCTGTCGTGGGTATCTACCACCACTTAGATACCACCACAAAATACCTGGTCCATATTAGGGTAATTTTACCTAAGTATACCTACAATATTATTTACCCAAATTTATTTTCCTTCATTCAGTTCGAGATCATTAGCGCGAGCCCGCCTTACACTTGGATAGATTTTGATTATTTTTCGTTTACTTTATAGCTTGCACTATAATCACACCAAATTTGACGCCTACAAGGTTATGTTATGATGTTTGCACCCGCAAGACATGGGAGTCCATTGCAAATGATATTGTGGGAAGCATATCTCATGAATTTCATAATTTCCCAAGTGGCAGAGCCTATCCTATTCAGATGCCATACCTACTAGGTATGGCAGAGACAATCAACAATAAGGTATTTTCATAAAATTGTGTCATATACACAAATGATAGGCTGGCTTCCAGTTATGCCCACAAAAACAACGCAAAAGAAATATATCATGCTTGCTCGCATTATTAGCTTGATTTTTAATCACTTTCCTAATTTTTAAAGGTTGTTCAGGCAGGAAATCATACTGAACAACTTTCACTACAGACAGGAGCAAACCTGACATCATATTTTGGTATAGGGAAAAATCGTGGGATCCATTGTCCATTATATTATATATAAGTGACAACTGGCTGGGCCCTGTCACACTATCTAGAGTTCTAGACAGAAGTTCACTGCTCTATGATGAAATTTAGATTTTATGAATGTAGGGACTTTCTCTGAAAGACTTACTCTGAAATCGCAAGTATAACACACTCAACAAACTGCTGTTCCATACATTTGAGTCGAGTAGTTGGGCATTGTGGTTCAATATATTAGTGCATTAGTTTTTGGTTTTTTTTTTCGATTTTATATTTGCTCCCTTATTAGTACCTAAAAGTTGTTCAGTTTGATCACCTATACCACCCCTGAAAAGATAAGTGATTGCAAAATTGCCCGGTAACTACAGGGTGAAATAAATTCGGCACTCACGGGAAGAAAAAAGTGGTAGGTAGTTGACCACACTACTGCAAAATATAATGTGGGTTTGTTTTTTGCTGGTTAATAATGTAGGCGTGTAGTAACAAGGTAAACAAAATTGGCCTTGCAACAGAAGTTGTCAACCTTTGGTGCCCTTGCTAAATAGTAGATTCCTTCACCTACCTACTTCCTATTAAAAATACTCAACCTCAACGAAGATCGCTCAAGTTGGTTCCAGCCATAGGTTAGTAGGTGGGTAAGGTACGTTGTTAATTTAATTAACGACTTAACGTTAGATATTGCTATAGTAAGGTCGTAGTCTAGTATACCTAATAATCGCCAAATTAAATAGGTATGATGTATAAATATTTTCAATGTCATGTTTACACGCCAAGTTTACAATTTTATTATAATTATGTTAGGTTAGGTTAGTTTAGATCATTATATCAGTTTAGTAGGTACCTATTATTAGTATCAGTTATATATCAGTTTATTACGTGCAGAATTCAATAAGGATAAGTAATGGATATGGGTTCTTAATAAGAGTAAATACTTAGACATAGCTTAGACAGTAAAAAAGATATTTAAAGACGAGATTTGTTTTTGCGAGATTTTTTGTGACCTGTAGGTAATGTTATCTTTGACCCCTTTTATTCAAAACAGAGAAATGACCTATGTAGATATGTTGTTAAATAAATGCAGACCCATTATAATAAATAAGGTAGGTATAGTAAACCGGTTACGTACAATCTGAATATACTTTTAGCGATTTAAAAAAAATATTTTATTTTTATTTTTTATTGAATAAAGCAAGAAGTTTGGCGGACGGTCATGTAATTTGAGACCCAGACTTAGAGGTACATGAATGAAATTTAGTAATACGTGTAGTGTAGAGTGAAACAAAACTAACAAAAAAGTGAATTGGTTGTAACCTGTGGAAGTTTCGGGAATGGTAAGTATTTCTCCCTAAGATACCTTTTGTATCAAGTGTGTGAAACTCATAATATTTCGTATTAGATAGTCCACTCAATCTTCTACGCATTCATTGTGTTTATTATAATGAAAATTTACGATGACTGTAGAATGTTATGATATGACACCTAATGGAAGAAAACGAAATCACACACACTATCAGTTCAACCAAGCCAAATACCTTCCGTAATGACCAAAAAATACCTCAAGTGATAAATATTATATGAAAATATCTGTTGAGGTTGTGTTTCGCTAACTTTTTGGATGATTTGCCTATTTTACAAGTAAGTAATTCTACTTTTGAAACTGGACTTCTGGAGATGTGAATGTTTTTTTTTTTAAATGCCTCATTTTTTTCTGTTTATAATAATTATGACCGCCGTCATGAAGGGCTTTTAGTTTTCGTAAAAAATTGCTGGGTCCAAATCTGCCAACCTTCTTTACAAATAACACAATACCTACAATAAATTAAACCCATCCCACGAAAACCTACATGGGTTTATCTTGTTATTGTTTTGTTATTGTTATTATCTCTTTCGCGGACACTGACCGGCTATAGCAGTGATAACAATAAAAGTTCTAATGTGTCTCGTTCAATGTCCGCGAATGTGTCAACCTGGGTAGCGTCACTTAGGTATTAGCAATTAACCCCGGGTAAAATAGCTTTCTGTGTTGTTTTTCTATACAAAAAATTATGGGTTACTTACCAACTTAACCTAACCCGTGTTGACGCAAGTGGGGCTAAGACTATCAAACTGTTCTCATTCGAGAATTTCGAGATTCTGATAAACCCGAACCGAACAACTGATATTTTTTTTCTATTACAATGATTTCTTTACAGAAGATATTTTGTTTCGAGTTGACATTACAAAGACATATTCTTTCCTTATAGAATACCTAAATAATACGTGCTGTTTTTATGGAAGATTCTTTGGTAAAGGTTTTCTACTATTTATCTGTGCTTATATTATATGACTTGAAACCATCAACTTACATGTAATATAATCCGAATACAATAAAGCCTTGAATGCCCCGGCATCACTTCTGTTCACAATCACAACACCGACGAGGATAAAAACTATGAGCTTCATCGTTTGACCTTTCAATACGTGAGCTGCTGACCGTGGTTCAATGATAAATGACCAAGTTTACTAAATGAGATAATGGTTTACTGTGCTGGAAATGAAATGAAATGACACATTGTTTGCGCATCTTTTATGATAAGTAGACACGTGGGTGTAATGGGTGCATTGAAAATTAGCAACTTTTGTAGACTGGTTCGGTAAGTATGTAGGTAATCTGCATCATCGATATCGATAGGTACATAACGCTCACAGACATATTTGATACATCGTAATGATCCCAAATTAAAACAGTAGTTTTAATTTGGCTGTTTATTATGGAAACCATACAATGACGACACAAATCACACAAACATGTACCATCCATGATCAAACCGGGATTCGCACCCAGGACCCTGTTTTGGCAAGCCGGCGTGGTTACCAACCGTGTCGATATCGAACTAAGTACTTTTTTGATCTTAAATAAAATTATACCTAATAGCGGCCCGTCCCGGCTTCGCACGGGTGGACGTCTAATCTTTTCTAGCAATAAATATAGCCTATGTTACTCAGGGTGAATGCAGCTTTCTAATGGTGAAAGAATTTTTTAAATCGGCCCAGTACTTTTTGAGCCTATTCATTACAAACATACAAAAATAGGTACAAATCTTTCCTCTTTATAATATTAGTGTAGATAACTACTCTGCGACGGCGGACGGCCTCCTATACTAAATTAGTCTTAGCGGTACGCCAAAAAAACGCTGCAAATGGTGTTAAAAGCATGAAAATCGGGTCGATTGATCTTTTAGTATAAGAGATAAGAGTACTTTTTGCAACCATCAGCAGCAAGGCTGATTCAGTGTTTATGGGGTGTAGAGCTTCTCTGTGATGGGGATGGACCAAGTCTGCCTGCATAACTCCAGTCGGTTTAGGAGTTACTGATGATTAAAGGTCTGTAGAAAATTTACGATTTGCTGCAAGGCTGATCGTATGTTACTGTTGTAGTATGCACTGTAGCTATGTAAACAGTACAAAAACTGTCAAGTTCTGTCAGTCGGTTTAGGAGATACAGCCAGTCAAAGTCGAACGGCGTCGTCGTCGTCACCTTTGAACGGTTTTATCTCCTAAACCGACTGATTGAACCATGTCAGTTTTTGTACTGTTCACATAGCTACAGTGCATACTACAACAGTAACATACGATCAGCCTTGCAGCTAATCGTAAATTTTCTACAAACCTTTAATCATCAGTAACTCCTAAACTGACTGGAGTTATGCAGGCAGACCTGGTCCATCCCCATCACAGAGAAGCTCTATACCCCATAAACACTGAATCAGCCTTGCTGCTGATGGTTGCAAAAAGTACACTTATCTGTCGGAATATTTTGGCCATATGAATCAATTTGACCCGTAGCACCAACAAAAAGAAAAAAACGGAGAAGAGTTATGACGTCATCTTTTTTTAGTATGGAAAAAAAAAATTTTGTTCTGAAACCTATCGTAATGTCGTACCTATAAAATGAAAGGACTTTTTGAGCTGATTCTAAAAATTTATCATATCGTTACATTTCATTCATTTGTTTTAAATTAAAACGAGCTTTTACCCACGACTTCGTCCGCATAAATTATATACCAGATTTTAAGTCAGATGATAAGCTATCAAACAAAAAAAGTTTCATCAAAATCGGTTCAGTAGTTTTTGCGTGATACTCGAACAAACAAACACCCAAACAAACAAACAAACGAACAAACAAACAAACAAACAGACAGACAACAAATCCAAAAATTGGTGATTTGGAATCAGGGACAGGTAAAAACCATGTCGTAATTATTTTTTTGTAAATATCTTCAATGTATAGACACACTTCTGTTACAGTTTTATAATAGTTTTAGGCCGGTGGAAATTAACATTAAATTCGCAAAGCATGATGTAGTGCTGCATTTTTGGTATGTTGTTTGGATCAGTTAGGGTGATGTAAATCCCAATTTGCAACTTCGAAAAAGTTGTGCTCGCTGCGCACCACGTGATAAACTGCGAAAATTTTCGACTTTTTTCACTTTTTGCTCTAAAAGTCATAAACTATGCGTTTCCGACAACTAACATTCACTACATAGATGAAGCTAATTAAATTGGCAACAATTTAAGCCTAACCGCAGCTCTCTAAACCTTATAACAACTAAGCTGTGGACCTTCAAAGATGGTCCATTTTTCCCGAAAATTTGAAATTTTTAGTTTTGCTCCCATTTGAAGCAAAATATTGGCAAAACCGCTCGTTCTATGAGAAGGTCGTAAAATACAGTTGTAGTACATTTAATTTTCTTTCATTAAAGCACAGAACAAAGTCTGTGAGACAAATAGTTCACTCACAATATCTGAAAAACAAAAAGAGGGTAGAAATAGATTTTTAAAAAATTGAAACAGAAGGCATATAAAATCATAAAAAGGATAATACTTTTTCATTTGCAGGCTAGGTAAATCAACAAAAGTACACAATTTGGGAAAGTAAAATCAAAGTTTATATGCAAATTGAATGTTTAAGAAGCGTTCCGTTTTTCCCGAAAATTTGAAATTTTTAGTTTTGCTCCCGTTTGAAGCAAAATATTGGCAAAACCGCTCGTTCTATGAGAAGGTCGTAAAATTAAGTTGTAGTACATTTAATTTTCTTTTATTAGAGCACAACACAATCACTCACAATCTGCATATTAAAACATAAGCTGGGAGTACCTACCTCCACGCGGTGGAGGCAGTAACAGTATAAACTGGCTAAAACTCCCATTAACTAAACAAATGCCTTCGGACTTATGTTTTGGTTTTAATTTTTGCAGTAAGATAGTACTTGGAAGTAGCCTACTCGGTAACGCAGGGGAGCAGCCAAAAAAACTATTATCTTATTAGCGCGAACGAAGTCAGGCTAAACAGTCATAAAAATGTCGGTTCCACCGGGAGTCTGCTTTGTGTGTCGGCTGGCACTCAAGGAAGGTGACAAGTACAGTACAGTGGTAATTGTAAAAAAACGTGGCATCCAAACTCTAATTAACTCGAGTGTGGAGCGTGGCCTCAAAGATGACGAACTTTTTTTGAAAAAGCTAGACAAAGTCAGTGTTCACGATGCTTGCAGAAAGAGGTTGGGAAATGAGCTCTTGCGGCCTTATTCCAATAACAACCCACAAAGAGCCAGCCCCACCACAGCTTCTCAAAATCATAGCCTGCAAATGCAAAAAGGGATGCAGGGGGGCATGCTCTTGCCTAAAAGCTGGGCTCAAATGCTTGGCTTTATGCTTAAACTGCTCAGGAAAGTCATGCGATAACGTCGCCTTGATTTTGATATATGAAGATGATAATGATCCCGAGGAAGCTGAGGAAGAACGGGAAAGTGAAGAGCTTAACGAACCAGAGGAACGTGACAAACCTGAGGAGGAAGGAGAAATTGAACCTCAACCAAAAAAAAAAACGCCGAGTGACTGCAGCTTCTTAAACATTCAATTGGCGTATAAACTTTGATTTTACTTTCCCAAATTTTGTACTTTTGTTGATTTACCTAGCCTGCAAATGAAAAAGTATTATCCTTTTTATGATTTTATATGCCTTCTGTTTCAATTTTTTTAAAATCTATTTCTACCCTCTTTTTGTTTTTCAGATATTGTGAGTGAACTATTTGTCTCACAGACTTTGTTCTGTGCTCTAATGAAAGAAAATTAAATGTACTACAACTGTATTTTACGACCTTCTCATAGAACGAGCGGTTTTGCCAATATTTTGCTTCAAACGGGAGCAAAACTAAAAATTTCAAATTTTCGGGAAAATCGGACCATCTTTGAAGGGCCACAGCTTAGTTGTTATAAGGTTTAGAGAGCTGCGGTTAGGCTTAAATTGTTGCCAATTTAATTAGCTTCATCTATGTAGTGAATGTTAGTTGTCGGAAACGCATAGTTTATGACTTTTAGAGCAAAAAGTGAAAAAAGTCGAAAATTTTCGCAGTTTATCACGTGGTGCGCAGCGAGCACAACTTTTTCGAAGTTGCAAATTGGGATTTACATCACCCTAACTGATCCAAACAACATACCAAAAATGCAGCACTACATCATGCTTTGCTAATTTAGGGTTTTTTAGTGTCGATTTCTACCGGCCTATTTAGATAAAAATAATTTTCAAAACATACCAAGTTTGGGCTCCTCCAGATACATCATCATCATCATCAGCCTATAAACGTCCCACTGCAGGGCACAGGCCTACCCTCGGAGGGTGTATGGGCATTAGTCCACCACGCGTGCCTAATGCGGGTTGGTAGACTTCACATACACATCAGAATTTCTTCTTCAGTGTATGCAGGTTTCCTCACGATGTTTTCCTTCACCGTTTGAGAGCAGTCGGTATTACGTACATAAGTTAGAAAAACTCATTGGTACATGGCATATTTTCCGTGCGGATTCGAACCCGGACCTCCATAATTGGGTGTCCATATCTCTCCGCAACGCGCCACCGATGCTCCTCCAGATACGATACCGTTGAATCATTTTTTATAAAGTATATCTCAAATGATACCTAATACCCTCATTTTTACAAGCATTTTTGAAAATATTAACATTCAGTATTTTTTTATTTTTCGCGCTCTCTGCCTGATTCCCTTCCTGCTCACTCGGCGGCTAAAGACCCCTTGTGCGCCCATAGGTACGCAAAAAATGGAAGGGTAATTGTTCTAATAGAAGGTCAAAAACATTTCCTTACCCTGATCTTGTATCTGAAGAGGAGTTAGTCGCCAATACAGAAAATTGAAAATTTTTATAATTTTTTAATTACCTCTTCCTCTTCCTCTTCCTATTCCTCTTCTCTTTCCTCTTTTAGTGACCTCGAGGACGAGGTCACTCCCCCAGCCTCCCCCCCACACATCAGGCCTTTTTATTACAAAAGAACATGAAACCAAGTTTAAATACTCCAGGAAAATTACATTACCTATACTCTTACTTATTGAGTATTTCAACAGGGGTATTACTTTGTAATAATGAAGAATTAAAAAAAACTAAATGAATATATTTTCAAAATTGCTTTCTTGTGGTTAGATATGAGGATAATAGGTATTGTAGGGTTTGCTAAATAAGTACACATTTACTGTTGCTCACTAGGCAGGTAGTATATGCGGAGCGCGCACGTCCGCACCCGACAAAGGCTGGCAGGCAACTGCCCCCACTACGCGTTCGCACAGACACTACATCCCTTCTTTATTTTAATTTAATTTAAGATGTGTTTTGTAACAGTACACTTAATATCAAAACTATAAGCAATACAGGTACATATGAATATAATTATTATTATAAAGTCAGTAGTACTACAGCTTGCATTTATTTTATATTTTCTTAATATTTTATATATTTCTATATGAATCTACCACCGCTTCGGAAGGTGCTTCGCTTGGGAGAAGAAACGGCGCAAGAAACTCCACTATGCACATCGCTATAACATAACAATATAATGTGTTATGATTGATAATCTTTGATTATTAAAGGTTACGTTTCTTACTGCTTAATTTCATTTCATTAATAGTTAATAAAAGCTTTCCAGTACCCATAGTACTCTGTGCCAATACTGAGCCCAGTAGGCATTTACATTCAACTTTGGCTTATTACTCTAGAGTCTAGACTATCCCTTTCCTTTTTATAATATTTCAAGATTTTAACTACAATTTGTATTATTACAACATTTAGTTTTATTGTGTAAAATTTAAAGTCTAGTCCCACTTTATATGACACACTATTAATTTTGTAACCTAATTACATTAAATTAATAAACCTTAATTTATTTTTCCTCTTGACCTGTGAACTGTGATCGTTATTTCAGGAGTGAGGGTTGGTTAAGCAAACAGCAAGATAAGATTGACAAATCGCGATCAACTTCCATTCCAAGTAATTTTAATACTTTGTGGTAGGATAGTACAGTTTATATACTTTTGTCACGTTTGTTAAGTTTGGATTTAAGTTTACTTTTGTTAGGTACTTATATAAAATCCAACTAAGTTTAACCGTACGTAGAACAATTTAAAAATATAATTTTTAGGTTTTATTAAACCAACGTGAGATTGCACATTGTTACTAGAAAAGGTGTACTGTTGAACTACAAAAGTATTAGCAAGACTACTCGTAATTTCTAATTAGGCATATGCCTTATTCAATTTTTACTTCAATAGGTAATTGGATTTGATCACAAAACATTTTCATTAAGTATCACTTATACCTTGATTTACTCTCTGGCTAAAATATAAACATTTTCTTTTGGACAATATTGGTGGTGCTCTTAATTTTAAAAGAGTGGCCATTCGAAAATAATTTGTTACTCAAACAAACTTTGATTATGTCTTCGTAAAATATCGTTGTCCATGGCACTTAGCGTCAAAATCAATTTCAGTGTGATACGCTCCTTGTACCTGTGGACAGATTTCGAGTAGTATATTATTATTGGCTAGATAGCTATAATGCTTGCCTCATGTTTCCAGTTTCTGCAATGAACTTTATGGAATAATAAACAAAAGGTGTTCAAAAGAAACCTAGTATAGGTACAGGACTATTGCATATAATTGTATGTCTTGTGTGTTCAATTTCTTTGCAAATTTAGAATTAAGTGTTTAGTCTATGTTTTCGCTGTTTATCATTGCATTTTAGTACATAAAGACTGTGACTATTGGGTCACGTTACTTAAATTGGTACATATGTTCCATTTGACAGCATAAAATATAGCTCTAGTATTTGCTAACATTCCATAGATCTTTATCATTTCTTATTTATTTATTTTATATTTATGTCCAATATATATTTATTCTAGACATTTAATAGCCCATAGTTTTAGTTTTACATTGAGTTTTTTGCCTATGGCTCATTTAGGATTATTTGAACCCGAAAGTTTCTGCTTGTTAATTGTCCAGTTTTGACTAATTTTCATGGCCTGTATTAGTTTCGATACTATAAACATAGTTTTTTTATTTTTATTTGGTCCTTTGCATTTCGTGTATCATGATGACACTTTTAAGTAGGTATGAATGGTCGTGTAATGTCCGGCTTAGAATAGCACCAAACATAATATTAATGTCGTAAAAGGAGACTAAGCAATCCCCTCAGGCTTCGTCAATATCTCGGATGTGCACCGGATGCTCGAATAATGTTTTAATGTCACATTAATATATGCACGCAATATGACGACCCAAAATTACTTTTGGACTATAAATTGACCATTATTCTTTCAATGAAAAGATTTTAACATTTCATTTGATTTAACTCGAATTGATTTGATTTCATTTAATTTCACTCGAATTTATTTGATTCTATTTGATCTCCTCTCATCTCATGTCATTCCTTTCCTATCCTTTCCATTCCTTTTTTTTAATCATTTCATTCAGATAACTACTGGTCAGAGTTACCTGCTTCAGGATCGTATCAATTTACGATTTATAATATTAAGGAAGTAAGGACAAGAGAGTAAGTCTGTGATAAGCACATACACTTAGGCACTTAAAATATTCAGCGTAACCGCCAGCCACTGCAATTAAGGACTTTTAATTTAACTGCTGTTATAGTTCATGTACAATTATATAATATGAGTGCAGTAACTATTTTATTTTCATGACCCTTTAGCTTTTGCTAACAACTTGATAGTTGCATGATTCTATAGGTTATAACCCATATGATTTTATAGTAAAGTTGTATGACACTTTAGCTTTCGCTAACAACTTGATAGTTGCTTGGTTCTGTAACCCATATCATTTTATAGTTGCATGATACTTTAGCTTTTGCTAACAACTTGATAGTTGCATGGTTTTATAACACGATGATGATAAGATGATGATATCATTTTATAGTTGCATGATACTTTAGCTTTCGCTAACAACTTGATAGTTGCATGGTTCTTTAACCCATATCATTTTATACTTGCATGATATTTAGCTTTCGCTAACAACTTGATAGTTGCATGGTTCTGTAACCCATATCATTGTATATTTGCATGACCCTTTAGCTTTCGCTAACAACTTGATAGTTGCATGGTTCTATAACACATAATTATTATCATTTAATAGTTGCATGATACTTTAGCTTTCGCTAATGACCTGATAGTTGCATGGTTCTCTAACCAATATCATTTTATAATTGCATGACCCTTTAGCTTTTGCTAACAGTTTAATAACTGCATGATCCTGTCACCATTGCATTTGCATGGGTTTGCATGGCCTTGCATGGCCTTGTATGTAACTGCATGACCTTTTTGTTTTTACTAACAACTTAGTTACTGAATAGTCCTTTAACTATTGTAGTTGCATATATTTGCATGGCTCTGCATGGCCTTGCATGGCATTGTATGTAACTGCATGACTTTCCCGATTTTACTAACAACTTAGTTATTGAATAGTCTTTTTACTATTGCAGTTTCATATTTTTGCATGACTTTGCATGGCCCTGCATATCCCTGCATGTATGATGCATCTGCTTGACCTTTTAGTTTTTACTAACAGTTTAATCACTGCATGGTCCTTTAACTACTGTAGTTTTACCTACTTCGCACTTTATACTTATCGCCTTTTAGTTCGCGTGACTCGCGCTTGGAACCTAATATTCGGTAGGTATGTATAAAGTGTATTATACTGATACGTAGTCAAGTCAGTAACGATCGGTGCAAACGATATAGCATATTCAACAGTGTATTTAGAATTGAATTCATCTTGAATCGCTAAGTTAGACGTATGGTATAGATGTAACGGAAATTTGCAAGAAATCCCTTTTTGCCCCCTTGTTAAATAGTTGCAACTGTGCAAGTCATTCCCTTATCACAAGTCCTTAGGGATAACTAGGTACAAACAATATTGATTGTGATTGAATATCAAAATAGTTTTACACTGACATACCTATGCAGAAACCTTATGTAATCCGGTAGGTATTTGTGTTAAATTTTATGAGCATTGGCTACTGTTTTGCACCGATTTACTCACTCGTATCTATACGTACGCAGCGTTACATAATATTTATAATAAATAACACTATAATATTCAAGATGTTATTATACGCCTGTTTTCTACAATTTATAGTATTAATCATTGTAACCAGACAATTAGTAGTCTTCGTAAATATGTATCTGTCCGTTTAACCTTAACCTTAACGGCAACTGTAACCGACCGACCAACCGACCGACCGACCGACCGACCGACCGACTGACCGACCGACTGACCGACCGATCGATCGACTGACAGACGGACCGACCGACCGTATCTGACCTTCAGCTTAACCTTTAACGGTACGCGAGTGCCATAGGGCACCTATCGCTACTCCGTCGAGTTATGTGTAGGTAGGTAACATAGACAGAGTCACGATTACGACACTCTTACGATTTTATGTATTCTGGGATTTCGTAAGAAAGGATTTTGTAAGATCCTCAGACGGCGTCGACTGTTAAGTCGAGGTCCTAATCAAACGGCTTGCATAGATATACATACTCCTCAATCTAGCTGAATAACTTCATATTATGAGATAGTCATTGTCGTAGTCTCTGCCTACTCCGTAGGATTATGGCTTGAGCGTAAGTCTATTATAAAAACATGTATGGTAATGTATTGTACATGACCTTTAGTATTGGAGTCTAGTCGCAGCAATCGTTCGAACAGGTGCTCGATTTGTGGTATGTATATTCTTATGACCTCGACCCCAGCATAGCGTCTATCGTCCTGATTTGTCCCCTTTCCTCTTTTTCCTCCAGCGTTTGATGGTCATAGTTCATGAAAAGAAAAATAATCACTGTAGGGTTTGCTAAATAAGTACACATTTACTGTTGCTCACTAGGCAGGTAGTATATGCGGAGCGCGCACGTCCTCACCCGACAAAGGCTGGCAGGCAACTGCCCCCACTACGCGTTCGCACAGACACTACATCCCTTCTTTATTTTAATTTAATTTAAGATGTATTTTGTAACAGTACACTTAATATCAAAACTATAAGCAATACAGGTACATATGAATATAATTATTATTATAAAGTCAGTAGTACTACAGCTTGCATTTATTTTATATTTTCTTAATATTTTATATATTTCTATATGAATCTACCACCGCTTCGGAAGGTGCTTCGCTTGGGAGAAGAAACGGCGCAAGAAACTCCACTATGCACATCGCTATAACATAACAATATAATGTGTTATGATTGATAATCTTTGATTATTAAAGGTTACGTTTCTTACTGCTTAATTTCATTTCATTAATAGTTAATAAAAGCTTTCCAGTACCCATAGTACTCTGTGCCAATACTGAGCCCAGTAGGCATTTACATTCAACTTTAGCTTACTACTCTAGAGTCTAGACTATCCCTTTCCTTTTTATAATATTTCAAGATTTTAACTACAATTTGTATTATTTGCACAACATTTAGTTTTATTGTGTAAAATTTAAAGTCTAGTCCCACTTTATATGACACACTATTAATTTTGTAACCTAATTACATTAAATTAATAAACCTTAATTTATTTTTCCTCTTGACCTGTGAACTGTGATCGTTATTTCAGGAGTGAGGGTTGGTTAAGCAAACAGCAAGATAAGATTGACAAATCGCGATCAACTTCCATTCCAAGTAATTTTAAAACTTTGTGGTAGGATAGTACAGTTTATATACTTTTGTCACGTTTGTTAAGTTTGGATTTAAGTTTACTTTTGTTAGGTACTTATATAAAATCCAACTAAGTTTAACCGTACGTAGAACAATTTAAAAATATAATTTTTTAGGTTTTATTAAACCAACGTGAGATTGCACATTGTTACTAGAAAAGGTGTACTGTTGAACTACAAAAGTATTAGCAAGACTACTCGTAATTTCTAATTAGGCATATGCCTTATTCAATTTTTACTTCAATAGGTAATTGGATTTGATCACAAAACATTTTCATTAAGTATCACTTATACCTTGATTTACTCTCTGGCTAAAATATAAACATTTTCTTTTGGACAATATTGGTGGTGCTCTTAAATTGAAAAGAGTAGCCATTCGAAAATAATTTGTTACTCAAACAAACTTTGATTATGTCTTCGTAAAATATCGTTGTCCATGGCACTTAGCGTCAAAATCAATTTCAGTGTGATACGCTCCTTGTACCTGTGGACAGATTTCGAGTAGTATATTATTATTGGCTAGATAGCTATGATGCTTGCCTCATGTTTCCAGTTTCTGCAATGAACTTTATGGAATAATAAACAAAAGGTGTTCAAAAGAAACCTAGTATAGGTACAGGACTATTGCATATAATTGTATGTCTTGTGTGTTCAATTTCTTTGCAAATTTAGAATTAAGTGTTTAGTCTATGTTTTCGCTGTTTATCATTGCATTTTAGTACATAAAGACTGTGACTATTGGGTCACGTTACTTAAATTGGTACATATGTTCCATTTGACAGCATAAAATATAGCTCTAGTATTTGCTAACATTCCATAGATCTTTATCATTTCTTATTTATTTATTTTATATTTATGTCCAATATATATTTATTCTAGACATTTAATAGCCCATAGTTTTAGTTTTACATTGAGTTTTTTGCCTATGGCTCATTTAGGATTATTTGAACCCGAAAGTTTCTGCTTGTTAATTGTCCAGTTTTGACTAATTTTCATGGCCTGTATTAGTTTCGATACTATAAACATAGTTTTTTTATTTTTATTTGGTCCTATGCATTTCGTGTATCATGATGACACTTTTAAGTAGGTATGAATGGTCGTGTAATGTCCGGCTTAGAATAGCACCAAACATAATATTAATGTCGTAAAAGGAGACTAAGCAATCCCCTCAGGCTTTGTCAATATCTCGGATGTGCACCGGATGCTCGAATAATGTTTTAATGTCACATTAATATATGCACGCAATATGACGACCCAAAATTACTTTTGGACTATAAATTGACCATTATTCTTTCAATGAAAAGATTTTAACATTTCATTTGATTTAACTCGAATTGATTTGATTTCATTTAATTTCACTCGAATTTATTTGATTCTATTTGATCTCCTCTCATCTCATCTCATTCCTTTCCTATCCTTTCCATTCCTTTTTTTTATTCATTTCATTCAGATAACTACTGGTCAGAGTTACCTGCTTCAGGATCGTATCAATTTACGATTTATAATATTAAGGAAGTAAGGACAAGAGAGTAAGTCTGTGATAAGCACATACACTTAGGCACTTAAAATATTCAGCGTAACCGCCAGCCACTGCAATTAAGGACTTTTAATTTTATAATATGAGTGCAGTAACTATTTTATTTTCATGACCCTTTAGCTTTTGCTAACAACTTGATAGTTGCATGATTCTATAGGTTATAACCCATATGATTTTATAGTAAAGTTGTATGACACTTTAGCTTTCGCTAACAACTTGATAGTTGCATGGTTTTATAACACGATGATGATAAGATGATGATATAATTTTATAGTTGCATGATACTTTAGCTTTCGCTAACAACTTGATAGTTGCATGGTTCTTTAACCCATATCATTTTATAGTTGCATGATATTTAGCTTTCGCTAACAACATGATAGTTGCATGGTTCTGTAACCCATATCATTGTATATTTGCATGACCCTTTAGCTTTCGCTAACAACTTGATAGTTGCATGGTTCTATAACACATAATTATTATCATTTAATAGTTGCATGATACTTTAGCTTTCGCTAATGACCTGATAGTTGCATGGTTCTCTAACCAATATCATTTTATAATTGCATGACCCTTTAGCTTTTCGTAACAGTTTAATAACTGCATGATCCTGTCACCATTGCATTTGCATGGGTTTGCATGGCCTTGCATGGCCTTGTATGTAACTGCATGACCTTTTTGTTTTTACTAACAACTTAGTAACTGAATAGTCCTTTAACTATTGTAGTTGCATATATTTGCATGGCTCTGCATGGCCTTGCATGGCATTGTATGTAACTGCATGACTTTCCCGATTTTACTAACAACTTAGTTATTGAATAGTCCTTTTACTATTGCAGTTTCATATTTTTGCATGACTTTGCATGGCCCTGCATATCCCTGCATGTATGATGCATCTGCTTGACCTTTTAGTTTTTACTAACAGTTTAATCACTGCATGGTCCTTTAACTACTGTAGTTTTACCTACTTCGCACTTTATACTTATCGCCTTTTAGTTCGCGTGACTCGCGCTTGGAACCTAATATTCGGTAGGTATGTATAAAGTGTATTATACTGATACGTAGTCAAGTCAGTAACTATCGGTGCAAACGATATAGCATATTCAACAGTGTATTTAGAATTGAATTCATCTTGAATCGCTAAGTTAGACGTATGGTATAGATGTAACGGAAATTTGCAAGAAATCCCTTTTTGCCCCCTTGTTAAATAGTTGCAACTTTGCAAGTCATTCCCTTATCACAAGTCCTTAGGGATAACTAGGTACAAACAATATTGATTGTGATTGAATATCAAAATAGTTTTACACTGACATACCTATGCAGAAACCTTATGTAATCCGGTAGGTATTTGTGTTAAATTTTATGAGCATTGGCTACTGTTTTGCACCGATTTACTCACTCGTATCTATACGTACGCAGCGTTACATAATATTTATAATAAATAACACTATAATATTCAAGATGTTATTATACGCCTGTTTTCTACAATTTATAGTATTAATCATTGTAACCAGACAATTAGTAGTCTTCGTAAATATGTATCTGTCTGTTTAACCTTAACCTTAACGGCAACTGTAACCGACCGACCAACCGACCGACCGACCGACCGACCGACCGACTGACCGACCGACTGACCGACCGATCGATCGACTGACAGACGGACCGACCGACCGTATCTGACCTTCAGCTTAACCTTTAACGGTACGCGAGTGCCATAGGGCACCTATCGCTACTCCGTCGAGTTATGTGTAGGTAGGTAACATAGACAGAGTCACGATTACGACACTCTTACGATTTTATGTATTCTGGGATTTCGTAAGAAAGGATTTTGTAAGATCCTCAGACGGCGTCGACTGTTAAGTCGAGGTCCTAATGAAACGGCTTGCATAGATATACATACTCCTCAATCTAGCTGAATAACTTCATATTATGAGATAGTCATTGTCGTAGTCTCTGCCTACTCCGTAGGATTATGGCTTGAGCGTAAGTCTATTATAAAAACATGTATGGTAATGTATTGTACATGACCTTTAGGATTGGAGTCTAGTCGCAGCAATCGTTCGAACAGGTGCTCGATTTGTGGTATGTATATTCTTATGACCTCGACCCCAGCATAGCGTCTATCGTCCTGATGTGTCCCCTTTCCTCTTTTTCCTCCAGCGTTTGATGGTCATAGTTCATGAAAAGAAAAATAATCACTGTTATAGATTGTCAACCACCGCACAAACTAAGAATCCAATGTTTTTTGACATGAAAACTAATGAAATAGGCATAGTAAATAAATGAAAGTACCATGATAGCCCTCGTGGATAAAATTATAATGAATTATCGTTATTGTCCTTTTAAATCAAAATAGAACGTTATTTTAGATAATAGATATTCGCTTTGTTCGTAGTTTTCGGAATATCACTGACCACCCCCTCGGGGAACATAGTCGTGAACACACGCTACTCTGCTGCGTGAAATAATACATTACAACGTCGCTTTAATTTCAAAATTCCGACGTTATATTTTGTTTTTATTTCAAAACCAGATAAAATACAGTGTGCACTTACGTAAAATAAGATCCCGTCGTCGCCACATGTAGGGTTTGCTAAATAAGTACACATTTACTGTTGCTCACTAGGCAGGTAGTATATGCGGAGCGCGCACGTCCTCACCCGACAAAGGCTGGCAGGCAACTGCCCCCACTACGCGTTCGCACAGACACTACAATCACTGTTATAGATTGTCAACCACCGCACAAACTAAGAATCCAATGTTTTTTGACATGAAAACTAATGAAATAGGCATAGTAAATAAATGAAAGTACCATGATAGCCCTCGTGGATAAAATTATAATGAATTATCGTTATTGTCCTTTTAAATCAAAATAGAACGTTATTTTAGATAATAGATATTCGCTTTGTTCGTAGTTTTCGGAATATCACTGACCACCCCCTCGGGGAACATAGTCGTGAACACACGCTACTCTGCTGCGTGAAATCATACTTTACAACGTCGCTTTAATATCAAAATTCCGACGTTGTATTTTGTTTTTATTTCAAAACCAGATAAAATACAGTGTGCACTTACGTAAAATAAGATCCCGTCGTCGCCACATGTAGGGTTTGCTAAATAAGTACACATTTACTGTTGCTCACTAGGCAGGTAGTATATGCGGAGCGCGCACGTCCGCACCCGACAAAGGCTGGCAGGCAACTGCCCCCACTACGCGTTCGCACAGACACTACAGGTATCATTTGAGATATACTTTATAAAAAATTATTCCAACGGTATCGTATCTGGAGGAGCCCAAACTTGGTATGTATTTTTTGAAAATGATTATTATTTCAATTTAAAAAAAAGTGAATTTAATGTAACGATGTGATATATTTTTAGATCCAGCTCAAAAATCCCTTTCATTCGATACCCCACACAATAGGTTACAGAACAAAAAAAAATTTTTTTTCATACAAAAAATAGATGACGTAGGGTATCGTAATTGGTGCTACGGGTCAAATGGATTTATATGGACCAAAGATCAATCGCTCCGAATTTCATGCTTTTAACACCATTTGCAGCATTTTACTGAATTTCAGGGGCGGCGTACCGCTATGCTAGGACTAAATTACATTTTTGTATGGGCCGGCCGCCCGCGGTCGCCGTCGGTAATTATGTTTTTCAAGTTCTCAAGGCTCCAACAGGTTTTTTTTTACATCCTGTATTCTTATGCCAATGCTTAGATTTCTAAGCAATCTAATTGCTTATTAGTCATATTGTTCTTATTCAATGTCTTCACTTTACGATTAGGTAGTCTAGAGCAAACTGTAAATCCCCGCTAAAGCAGGAAAAATATCATGTTCGGTTAGGTTAGGTTCATTACTTTTATCTGGTAAGTAGATACTTACAATATTACTTAGGTTAAAAGTAACGTTTATACTTGACTAGCAACCCGCCCCGGCTTCGCACGGGTGCAACGCATTATATTATACACGAGATTTTACCCGCGACTTCGTCCGCATAAATTATATACCAGATTTTAAGTAAGATGTTACGCTACCAAACAAAAAAAGTTTCATCAAAATCGGTTCAGTAGTTTTTGCGTGATACTCGAACAAACAAACAAACTAAATTCTTTTTTCAAATTTACAGTTTTATAATAGTCAAGATATAAATTACCTTCCTCTTGAATCACTCTATCTCTTCGATCAACAATATACTGATCGGAGCTATACTTATTTTAAAAAAACGCATCAATATCCGCATACATAGGGACAGACAGACAGCGGGAAGCGACTTTGTTTTATGTGACTAGATGACCGCGGCGAACTTCGTACCGCCTTAGAATCTTCCCGACGCACATTTGGCCTTTGGTTAGCCTATGTTCATCACGGATAATGTAGCATTTTAATGGTGAAAGAATTAAGTAGGTATTCAGATAGGTCCAGTAGTTTCGGAGCCTATTCAATACAAACAAACAAAAAATCAAATCTTTCCTCTTTATAATATTAGGTAGTATATGTGTAGTATAGTTTGTATATAGGTGATACCCCGCAGCCGCAACACGTATCTACGAGTAGGTTGCATGAAATAAACCGGTAGTAAATCGCTTGCTGCGTAATTTGACCGTACCTAGTTAACCGTATTAAGTAGGTATAGCTCTCTTTTTTTTACGTAACGTGACCTATACCTACTAGGTCCTTAGATAGGTACCTACCTTCCGATGTATTAGACTAGGAAAATCTACCGTCAACTAAGTAGATCATGATCCCACAAAGACTCCTTAGATTAAACATTGATATACCTACTTACTTTCTGAGTATGAGAGATGAAAGCAAGATGAAAAAAATTTGAAATTGGAAATGTCTTTTTGTTCGCTCCAGTATAGGCCTCGATTTCACCACCCGAAACTGTAGTCTTTGTTCACCACAGACTATTATATGGATTTCACAAGAAAGTGCGATCCCCTTATATCTCGGAGAGTTGTGAAGATATGATATTCAAAAAAGGCTCAAAAGACGCGTATTCACGAGAGCTGTAAGGTACAAAAAGAATTTTTCTAGAAAGTCAAAAACGAAAAAAGTTTGGCTTGGCTGAAATAAATTTTTTCCGAATTTTTGATTTTGGCGCTCGATATTTTGGAAACTAAGAATGATATCAAAAATTTGAGCAAAATTCCTCTGGACAATTTAGTCAGCTACAATTTGAGCCTGAAACAGAGACGATCGGGTTAAGGGTTTGCCCTGTAGCCTAACCTTTTTGAGACAATATTTTTTTCGAATTCCGTAGATTCATTTCCAATGTGCTCGAGAGTCGTGTGAGGCACGGAATCTGTGAATTATTTTGTCGGGCTTAAGATTTAAACGACTCTACAAACAAAAAGCTGACTTACGGCTAGCACTTATCTACCTTTAATCCCGTCTATCGATGACAAAGGAACTCTAAAAGGCGAGAAACAGTAGATAAATCCGTTTGAAACTCATAATTAAGTCAGCTTAATCACCGGACAGTCGATAAAAGTTTTTAATTGACTTCTCTAGAGTCTCCTCGACACCTAGAGTTGTTAATCTTGATCCTTGCAGACTGATAATTACCGATTCAACACCCGTTTCGGCGAGGTGCAAGTTTCAAGATATCGGGTTTGTTTCTGGCGAGAGTTTTGAATAGGGTAACATTATCTTAAAAACTGTTTCAGAATTTATGGATGTGCTAATATTATAATAGGTAAATCTCAAAGTGTTCGTTAGTATAGGTACATAATAATACCTACCTATATTTGTTATATTGTCTTGTTTTCCAAACCAAGTTTTACGCCTAATCCGCCACAGAAATTACTTAGTGAAATAATAAAATTGATGTTGAAACGTAGCCCATGCAGTCATTTTACGGAGTTTTGTTAGAGAGGTGGGGAGTAATTAGGTGTCAATGGTACTTTTAAACTGTGGCTGTGTTTTTTAGCTTTTAAACTGTGCTTTAGCGACACCATTTAGTGACAATAAGACTACCTACCTATCTGAAAACATAATATTAAATAAAAAAAATCGTTACGCAACTTAGAAATCAAAATTGTATCTCCCAGTAGGCTTTCAACTTAAGAATATTATCACCTTAGATTATCACCAATGCACTCATTTTAATTAGATTTAACAATATAAGTAAATTATTTTTGAGCAATGCCTAAAATAAGAATTGAAATTTTAAAAATGAGTTAAGTACCTATAGATACATTAGAAAATACTATTAAGTATTATTATTTGGGGGGTTTTAGGCCTTGACAGGCTTGCTAAGCCTATACCACCGCGGAGACCATCGCTGGTCCTTTGTGAACGCCCTTTTAAAATTGAAGAGAAAATACTAAGTAATGTATTTTTCAAAGCCTTCTAAGTACCTAGACAAACATATTAACACCAAGTATATTTAAGTAATGGTAAAGCCATAAAATGTGAAAAATTTAACTGTAACTAACTTGGAATTTAAATACTTTAGGGTACTAACTATCTAATCTAGGTACCGAACTTCTAGTGGGTGTCATACCCACCCATTTCTTTCATAAAATCAACCACCGTAGGTAGGTAATCCAGGTAACAAATGAAACCATTTCATAGATTCATGGTATCAAAAAGATATGTAGCACATTTTTACAGGCTCACTTAATCAGTGCCATGAATGTCACGCAACATCTGATGTAAGGATCTTCCCAGTTCACAGTCATCCATTTTATAAGAACTGAGGTCATATTTCGTGGCGACATACTTAATTTCCTGTGGGTGCTCGCATTCCTTCGTAATATCCGAGACTATAATATGGGGGGGAAATGTTTTTAGAGATACCTACGCAATTTTAGGGAGCCGTTTTTTGTGAGGTTCATTGTGATAAAACTTCATCTATTGCAACATAACACAGTCCCTATTTTTTCTTGTCTATTCGTGCGCTTAGTTCTTTTAATAAACCGACCGTAGTTTTTATATACCATCATTTACTTTTGGAGAATTTCTTTCGGAAGGTTATGACGTCCCGTACAAAAAGTTGCTCAGTTTGATGCTCGGAAGCATCTTTTTAAGTGTCCCATTTAATGTTACATCCTGTGTATTCACTTTGAAAATAAGTCCTAATTACCTAAATTAAAATAAACCAAATATTTTAGGGGGGCTCTCATACAACAGACATTATTTTTATGCCGTTTTTATAGATAGGTACCTCACTATAAAACCCGGAACGAGTCCGACTCGCACTTGGCCGGTTTTTAAAATTGAATAGACAGACCCCAAAGTGAACCAAATAGGTCATACTTATACTTACCTAGGTACAGTCACCAGCAGATATATCGTAGCAAACAAGGTGGTCAAATATTTCTAAGCAGTTCTAATTTTCAATAGGTAATTTCTTTACTCATAGTCATAACCAATCAAAAATATAGGAACGCCTAGAACATCAAATATATCGACGCAGTCGGTCATAATCATAAATATCTGAACAGTTTCGTAAAAAAACCGTAGGTACTCCGTTGTTTTACATTTTAATTTTAAATACTTAACATTGTAAAGAAATAATTGAAAATTCGCTGTTCAGATATTTATGACAAAATACACGTTTAAATATAATTGGTAACATTTACTGTAAAGAATTTAATGAAAATTAGCACTGCTCGGAAACATTCGGTCACCTTGTATGCTACGATATATCTGATGGCGACTGTACTTGTCGTTTTAACAGAACTCATCTTCCACATAAATCTTGACGCGTACGTGTTCAGACATCATTTACTGCAGTCAGCTATTTGTAACAAAAATTACACGGTTTTACAGTGTTTAATCTTAAAATAAATTCGGGTAGGACATGCGGCAATTTCTTTCGTTTTACACAGAATAGGAATAGTATACAGGGTGTTTGGGTAAACAGTTGCATTACTTTAAAAGGTGAATGTATTGTACCCATGATACTGAACAACTACCCATAGGAAATTCGTATTTTTTTTTACAAAGGGTGATTTCACGGTAACTCACGCTACGCTTTTTCTTCCGATCAAAATTAAGAAAGCTTGTATATCATATATTCATAAATTATATATTCTCTCTTCATGATAATTAAATTGTCATGAAGAGGGAATACCTATGTAATTTATGAATATATGATATACAAGCTTTCTTAATATTGATCGGAAGTCAAATTGTAACGTGAGTAACTCTGGAATCACCCCAAACAATCGATCAGCTGATTGCATTTAGTATGGGAAGTTCAATTTTTTTTTGCGAAATTCCTATAGGTTTCTTACAGAAAGTTGTTCAGTAATTTCAGTATCATGGGTACAATCACCCTGTAGATAGGAATACGTTGTATATTGAGTTAGATAGGTATTCACATTCGTAGTAGTAGGCAATGACATTCATAAATAGGTAAATATATCTAAATTACTTTTAGGTGGATCACACAGTGCTCCGAAATTTTTTTAAACAAGTGTAGACCGCAAAAAAAAAAGCCGCACACCGCACCGGAGTGAATTGCGGAGCAGGGTGCGCAAATTGACAACATTGAATTTTTTTAACCACCTGTTTTTAATGAAAAATATTTCAAGAAAAATATTACAATAACAAAAATAGGTTAAAAAATAAGAGATCAGTTTAAAATAACAATGTGCATGACCTCGCTCGCAAATGTGACGTAACTCAATCACACGAATTTCACTCGAGTCATTCAAATAAATATAAATAATAATAAATAAATATCTTGGACAATGTCACACAAATTATCTAGTCACATTTAAAGTACCAGAATCTAGCCTGGACTTGTATTATGATGACTAGACAACGATATAGAATACATATATAGATACAAACATCCATGACTCGGGAACAAATATTCATATTCATCATACAAATATCTGTCCCTTACGGGATTCGAACCCGCGACCCTCGGCACAGCAGGCAGGTTCATTACCGACTGTGCTACCGGGCTGTCAAAATGATTGTTTCCTTTACATAGAGTCTATATTACTTTACAACCGAGTGAAGTTATCCAACGGCCCTTCAAGGTCCTGCACATTGTTATTTTAAACTGATAGTATATTTTTCCGATTTAATTTTTGACCGATATTTCTATTTTAAATTTAAAATTAAATTATAAATAAAATAAATATAAAATCTCATTCAACCTCGGTTTTATTTTTCAGTATTTTTCTAATAACTCGAGAAATAATGGATAGAAAAATCTGATAATTTTGATATAAGCTTTGAATCACATAATCTCCAAATGGTGTTCTAATTTGGTACCTTTCTTAAAATGAAATGTTGTCAATTTAGCCAAATCCATCCCATCCGAATTATAAGATAGCCAAAACGAGCCTACCTTCAATGCCGAGGATCCCAGGTTCGAAGCTCGATAAGAAAATACTGAAGAAATACATTCAATGACCACAACAAAGACACCTTCCTTAAACATTTTATTAGATCAACTTATAAATAAACATTACTTTGGCATAGATCTTTCATCACAAATCAGTAAGACATACTTTATATTATCTTATTTACGACTTTATTCTTAATGAAATAGAGTTTAATTTAATTAATACATACAGGGTCCAACTTTATATGCTAACAGTTTTTTTAAAAAGATATAAGACGTCATAGTTATATCTTTTTAAAAAAAATGACGACGGTCTTTATGGGACCAAGGCAACCTCGAAAAAAAAATCCATTTCCATACAAATGGAACAGCTGATTTGCAGTTTTGTAACTGCAAACCTACTCGAGCCAAATGTACCATACATTTGATTTTTGTTTAGAGACAGTTGTTAAGTTTGACGGTCTGATCATCCCCTTAAAAAAGTGTCGGCATATTAAGAAGGACCCTATACAGGGTGTAAGGAAAAGTATCATTAATCTTTAAAGCAAATACTCTACCCATCAAGCTGAACAACTTTTAGCAAACCGATCGGAGCAAAAAAAAAACTGTTGCATACATTTGAGTCTAGACTAGTATTGGAGTTTAGTATGGGACAGCTCATTATATTTTTGCTCTGATCGGTTTGCTCCCATAATAAAAGTTGTTCAGTTTGATGGCTAGAGTATTTGGTTTAAAGGTTAATGATACTTTTCCTTACACCGTGTATAACACAATAGATACAATTTCCACATAAAAATCTAGGTATACCTATTATTCCGAGAGATAAGTGTACTTTTTGCAACCATCAGCAGCAAAGCTGATTCAGTGTTTATGGGCTGTAGAGCTTTTCTGTGATAGGGATCTACCAGGTCTGCCTGCATAACTCCAGTCGGTTTAGGAGTTACTGATGATTAAAGGTCTGTAAAAAATAAACGATCAGCTACAAGGCTGATCGTATGTTATTGTTGTAGTATGCACTGTAGCTATGTGAAAAGTACTAAAACTGACATGGTTCATCAGTCGGTTTAGGAGATACAGTCGTTCAAAGGTCGGAACTTTGACTGGCTGTATCTCCTAAACCGACTGACAGAACTTGACAGTTTTTGTACTGTTTACATAGCTACAGTGCATACTACAACAATATCATACGATCAGCCGTGCAACGGATCGTAAATTTTTTACAGACCTCTAATCATCAGTAACTCCTAAACCGACTGGAGTTATGCAGGCAGACCTGGTCCATCCCCATCACAGAGATGCTCTACACCCCATAAACACTGAATCAGCCTTGCTGCTGATGGTTGCAAAAAGTACACTTATCTCTTATACTATATACAATTTAATTTTTGTTAACTAACATCACCATAATTAGTAAGTATGTAGTCACAAAAGAAAATTATATACTTTTTATGATTTTGGTCAAGTTGATATAGGTATTGAGGATTGAGGTAAGTACATACGTTTTGGTAACTTTTTTGGTAGATATAATAGAAAATACACTATGATTACATTTCACTACCAAGGTTTATCTACATATTTTATTTTATCTATAGACGTTAGATGCTAATAGCACAGACTAGCACCACTCTGAAAGTTCAATCAATTACAACATAAATTATTATTTCACACAAAAAATTACATCATCATCATCATCAGCCTATACAGGGTGTTAGGGTAAACAGTTGGTACCCATGATACTGAACAACTCTCCCTAAGAAACCTATAGGAAATTCGTAAAAAAAATTCGATTTTTCATACAAAACTTCGATCAGGAGTGCGATTTTTGAAAATCATTCGCTGAGCTCAGCAGTTGAAAATGTCAAAATTACTTAGCATCCTTCTACTGCTGATTTAACTTTGAAAAATCATACTTCAGGAGTGCGATTTTTGAAGGTCAAATCAGCAGTAGAAAGATATATCATAGTAATTTTGATATTTTCAACTGCGAATGAGATTCAAAAATCGCACTCCAGCTGATTACATTTAGTATGGGAAGTCCATTTTTTATTTGAAGTAATGCAACTGTTTACCCTTACACCTTGTATACCTCTTGCTACTGCAGGGCACAGGCCTTTCCCTAGGACCATATTTTAATATCTCAGAGTAATTAATATACTAATAATATCATCTAGCTTTTCGGTGAAGGAAAACATCCTGAGGAAACCTGCATGCTTCAATTTCGAGGCATGTATTGTACCCACTGTCCATTACAAGTGGCGACGGGCTCACTCCCCGTCATACTGGACAGTGTTTCGATACTAGTACGGTACTTATATGATAAGTACTGAAACGTGGATGTTCTGAGGTTTCAGAATATCTCTGACTACCCCCTCGGGGCATATAGTCGTGAGCATATGTAATATCATTGAATAGGACCTTACAATTCTAAAAGTACAGAAGGTACAAAATAAGGCGATAATAGAGTAGAAAAATATAAATTGATCAATCTCTTTTTCTTTCACATCCGACCACACCGGAAGCTGCTTACAAAACCTACATAGGTAGATAGTTAAATAAAGTAGGGTTCAAGTATAAATGGGTTTCATGATTTAGGGCGTGCTTCAGAACATCTTATATCTAACTAAAAACGAACAAATGAACAAATTTTACAATATGATCAGTATTAAAATTGCGAAAAAAAAACTGCAGTCTTCTTCTTCTTATCGTGTGGGCAGGCCCTGGTGTCAGAGTTTTTTCAGACCGCCTTACGGCCTCTGACGTGGTTTTTATGTAACGACTACTACCACCAGAGATAGTAGCCGGGACCAACGGCTTAACGAGCCATCCGAAGCACGGAATCTTTTCTTTTCAGACAATCAGGTGATTCAGCCTGCAATGTCCTAACCAACTGGGGGAAAACGCACAAAGTGACATTTCACTAGGTGTCCCCCGTGGGAATCGAACCCACGACCTCCGTGTCGAGAGCCAATGCTCTTAACCATTAGAACACGGAAACTGCAGTTAAAAGTGAGCATTGTAACTTTTAGCAAATGAAGTTTCTGGACGGAAAGACTCACATAAAAATATAGGTACTATAACTAGAAACATTTTATTTGAGAAACGACAGTTTCTGTGCGTTCAACGCATACCATTATATTGTGTAATGATGTGTACTACATAGTTTTAAGTCATTAATGTATCTACTAACAACGCTATGGACATTTGTCTGAAATTAATAGATTTTATTTTATTTTTTATTTATTTTACATTGACGTAGAATACTATGGACGCCGGGTCTAGTACAAAATTCTCGAAAAATGTGTCCGAGACTAAAGTACACAAACCTAAGTACGTGTAGTAATACAAACCAACTAAAAACATTGAAAATGCTATAATTCTTTTCCATCCCACTCCCCCATTGGGGCGCGGCGCGCGCCGCCCGCCCGCGCGTGCACGTAATGGAACGATCAAACGAAGACTGTAATTAATTGGTTTTCTTTTTACGTTTTAGTGCTCTTTTGGTTCGGACACTTTTGAGCGCAGACCTTACGTCCAGTAGTTGGTAAGTCAATGTTATTTTATTAATAAGTTAGACAATTCAAAATAGGAAGAGGGTGTTTCAACAGCGCGTTTTAGAGGATAGGCGGGCTGAAATGGAAATTTGGAGAATAGGTCACTTTTCAGACTGTACAAGTAGTAAGTACGTATTGGTCCGATCCGCCATTTGACTACGTATACTGAGTGAAATTGATATCATTAGCATCCTTTTAAACTAAGAGTCTACCCATCAAACTGAACTACTTTTACTATGGGAGCAAAACGATCGGAGCAAAAAAGAAATCAGCTGTTCCATACTAAACTGCAATGCCTAATCGACTCAACGGTAGCAGATTTTTTTTTGCTCTGATCTTTTTGCTGCCATAGTAAAAGTTGTTCAGTTTGATGGGTAGACTCTTAGTTTAAAAGGATGCTAATGATATCAATTTCACCCTGTATAGCAGGGGTAGCCAAACTTTTCAAGTAAGCGGTCTACATTGAATCTCAGAAATACTTGGCGGTCTACTTTCAAAAATTATACTTCTGACATATTTATTCAGTCAAAAATGTTTGCCTTTTATGGTGGTGGATGTTTTTTTCATAACTTACATCATAGAAAACGCTGATTAAATAATCTATTTGTAATGTGGAAACCTGCCACTGTTTCCAAAAACATGCAATTTCAAAAACATGTCTTAATAGGTATCAATCAGAGTTTGAATATTATTTCCTCCTCCACAACAGATTTAGCTTCGAATTCTTCTACAATTTCAAAATTCGAAAACAGTTTATCTAATTCCACATAATATTACACAGCTGAACAGTTTTCGAGCGATATTTCTGAATTTTAGGAATTTAAATTACTTAGATTTTTAGAAAATTGCGCCATGATTTAAAAATTGGTTCTTACTTTCTTTTAATTTTTTTTAACTCTTCGCGGGCTACCATAAAACACGGCGCGGTCGACCGGTCGACGTCTTGGCCACCCCTGCTGTATAGGGACTAGTTACGCGTGTCATTCTTCTAACAAACATTTCTGCCACTTTTTGCGGGGGGCGAGGTAACATGAAATCCGCAACTTTGGATTTTATTCCCCATAACTTTAGATTCTAATTTTGAATGTTCAGAATCATGAAAGTAGTTTTGTGTGAACCCCAAACGTCATAAGTTCCTAGTTATTGTTTCGCAATTATAGGCTGTCTCGTTTAATGATAAGGTATAAAATTGAATGTAAATGCAAATGATCAATTGTTCTTTATACCGTGGCAGAGGGGAAATTCTACCGAAAGGCCAGTCCTTATAATAAATAGTCAAAGTACTACATTTATAGTCTAGTCGGGCTTCAAGTATGCGTGCACGCCGGCGTCATGTAGGCAGCGCATTTCGACAGTGGTGCGCAGGTCCGTCAGCTGTCGCATCACGACCGTCAGCTCGGTCTGTATCCACTCCGACACGTTCTTACTGTCTGTTATCGTACTCAGCTCTCGTATCAACTCCGTTTGCAGTTCCGCTACTTCGTTATGGAATCTGGGAAGAGTAAATTATCTTTATTATACGATCGGTAGATGTCAGTGAGGAACATCGTGAGGAAACCTGCATACGCTGAAGAAATTCCGATGCGTTTGTAAAGTCTACCACGCGTGGCGTGCTGGACTAACGCCAGTAGCTTAGCGAGGGGGGGGGGGGGGGGCAGGGCGCAAATGCCCCGGGCAGCACTTTACTAGGGGCGGCAAATTCGGGAAAAATACCTATAGATTAATTTAGCTCTGTCTATATCTATAACCACTTCGTAGAGCAAAGAAAAGTCGAGCTCGCTTCGCTCGGTCTAATAAGTTGATGTTTTAATTACTCTGTCTAAAATTAAAGAGGCCTGACCACAGCTAAGACGTGTTAAAAATTTAAAGCTTACTTCACTCGAATAGCTTTTATTTAGGTTACTTTGCACATGTTTTGTACGTAAAAAGCTCTAGTTCTAACAGATTCGTATAGAGGAGAAAAGATGAGCTCGCTTTACTCGCTCTATGTTTCAATTTGTACATGGATAAACCAAGATGTCTGACCACAACCCAAATAGATATGCAAAAAAATATCGAGCTCGCTACGCTCTCTCCGTTATTTTTTGTGTAGGTCTTTTTATAAAGATAAGGGGGAGGCAAGATCGGTATTTGCCCCGGGCGGCAAAAACAAACGCTACGCCACTAATAACGCTCTAACTCCCTCCAGGAATGTGCCCTGCAGTGGGCCTGATGATTCAGATGAGGCCTGTGTCCTGCAGTGGAACGCATGAATAGGCTGATGATGATGAGATGTCACTGATGCACGCCTGTCGGTGTCCTTGCTCGGCGCCACTTAAATCTCTCTCCAAGAGAGGGGTGAACTACGTTATCTGAAGTTACAAACTTGCGCAGGGTACGTGACGTAGTAGGTACTAAAATAGTAGATTGGCCTCGATTCGGAGTGTACCACGACTAAACTAAACTAAATGTATTCCTGTCACTTTCTAAAATAAGATTAAGAAAAGAGACAGAAAACCAACAGCTGACTTTAGTGCTGTCAAAGTGACGTTAAATGCGCAAAATAAGATGCCATCATAATGTACGCCATCTTATTTAAGTCGTTTTTGGGCGTTTAACGTCACTTTGACAGCACTAAAGTCAGCTGTTGGTTTTCTGTCTCTTTTCTTAATCTTATTTCAGAAAGTGACAGGAATACATTTAGTTTAGTTTAGTCGTAGTACACTCCGAATCGAGGCCATTATGTACCAAGGGGATAAAGCAGTGTCTTTCATCACGGGCGCGATATTGAATCCCGAGCGAAGCGAGGGAGTTAAGACTAGAATCCTGAGTGAAGCGAGGGGTTCAAGCTCGCCCAAGATGAAAGCACGTTTATCCCCGAGGACCATACTCTACTTTTCACACCCTCCGCGAGAAAATAAAAAGCAATACTGTTAGAAACCCAGGGGAGCGTGTACATTTTCTATGGTTAGAAACCAATTCTTTTATTAGAATTTATAACAAAGTATTAGAGTTCAATAGAATAGAATAGTAGAGTAGTAGTAGTTATAGTATTTAGAAAACACTATTTTATTAAATTCAAAGTGAAAGTAGATATTTGAAACATTCGACCAGGAGAGCGATTTTTGAAACTCATTCGCTGAGTTCATCAGTTGAAAATGTCAAAATTACTATGGAGATATGCAACTTTCTACTGCTGATTTGACTTTCAAAAATCATACTTCAGGAGTGCGATTTTTGAAAGTCAAATCAGCAGTAGAAAGATGCCTATCTCCATAGTAATTTTGACATTTTCAACTGCTGAACTCAGCGAATGAGATTCAAAAATCGCACTCCAGTTGTGGAAAGAAAATGTAATATTCTATTTTTTATTACCTACTTTGTTCGTAGCAATAGGTACAGCGATTTGCAGTATTCGCGCCTTTTTTCTTTTTTTCGTGTTCAATACTCGCGGTGGCCAGTTCGAATTTCGAATTAAGTTCTTTTTGGTGCAGGTCTCCATGATAAGTTTTCATACGAATTTTAAGTAAGGGTCGTAGTAAATGTCAAGTAAATGTTAAATAATCTGTGGATGCGGTTCCATATTCAAATCTCATTATTGACCAGCGGGTTATAATGAAATTCAGTACAATATTATTGCCCGGCTAGGCCCAGGGCTATAATGACTTGCTTTAGGTTCGAGTTACATGACATATAATGTTCCATTTTCGAGCGGGTGGTGTGAAAAAAAAATTATGTATACTTTTCTTGCTACAAATATGTTTTATGCACTGTGCTACTATTATATTTTGTTCACACCTGTATACATGTGCTGCAGTATTAGGTGCAGTTTATAAAGAAGAGACGTGTGGCGGTGGCAGGTAGTCAAAGTAACACAATATAAACCTTATAGTACGTAGCATAGCGTCGTTTTTTGACGTAAAGGAGAATTACGCCCGCGCCCCCCGGCGACGTCGCCTGGAGGCATGGGCGTAATTCTCGAAATTATGCTATGCTAAGTACTATAATATTATAAGGTTTAATATACAGGGTGTAAAAAGACTACTCCCGAAAACTTAAACTATGGATTCAGACCATGATAAACACAACACACCTAACACTAACCTAACACTTTGGCACTGAAATTTATTTTTTTTATTTTCACAAATTTTTTTTTTTTCGGGCCTTTATTTCTACAATTATGAACATTAAAGCCTACCAGTGACATAATGCAATACAATTTTAATTGTTAAACACAAGCATTTCGAAAATAGCAAAAATCCGCAATGTAAGACGCACTCATCAAACTCGTCGCCAAGCTACGGTCGCGCGCCACACAGCTGTAAGGTCACTGCCCGCTCACCCGAGCGATGTACGCTTTACATTGCGTGGCAAGAAAATGGAAAAATCACGAATAATTTTTTAAATTTAAAAGGTTAGCGCCATTAATTTTTATATAGGTTCAGTGATATGTTCTTAAAGTTTTCGGGAGATGTCTTTTTACTAGGGATGCAACGATTACGAAGCGGTGCATCGTTTTGCATCTGTAATCGTAATAATCACGGTTAATAACGATGCAATGCACCGTAGTAAGAATCGTACGATTATTAAATCGAATTAAAAACATAAATTGGATTGCACTTGTTGACAAATACCAGACCTGAATACTATACTACAGAGCCAAAAAACAAATTAAAAAAATTCTGATCTCTAGTTGCCTATTCAGCTCGATTGGAGCTAAATCTGGAATTTGTTTTTGGGAGATTAAGGCCGGTATTACAGAACGACACTCATGTGGAGATCGCTTCTTAAGTAAAGATAGACAAGGATGCATGTATACGTTGTATGTATTTGCATCCTTTTCTATCTAAACTCAAGAAGAGATCTCCACTTGAGTGTCGTTCTGTAATACCGGCCTTAGACTCTCATTTTCGTAATACCGTCGTTTGCATTTTGAATATAAAGATATTAATCCTGACCATGTGGGCCTTTGACTTCGACCTCAAATTAGTAGAAAAAGCAACAAAGATCATGTAATTTTTCTAATTTTTATTTTTAATTTAAGTTTCATTGGAATGACAAGAAACACTATGAGAACTCATTCTGAGGATAAACTCAACAATTTTTTTTAATAATATCGTAATGCATCGGTTATCGTAATAAATAACGATTAATATCGTAACCGTAATCGTAATCGTAATGGCCGAATCGTTGCATCCCTACTTTTTACACCCTGTAGTGTTACTCTGACTATCCACCACCGCCACACGTCTCTTCTGTATAAACCGCACCTTAGCTGCAGTAAATGAATTTTGCAAGCTAAATCTAACACCTATAGCCGCATGTTATATTATGTAATGTTCTATGAATGTTAAGACAAACTTTTTGAATGGAGTGTTATGAAAACTGTATTGGGTTGTTTATGGCCCTAGATGGGCTAGGCTAGCTAGCTTATGTAGGAACATGATAACTTCCTATAGGTACAGGGTGTTAGGATAAACAGTTGTACCCATGATACTGATCAACTTTCCCTTAAGAAACTGTATACGTTAGAACATGATTCGGCTTAATTTATGATGTGCTTGAAGGAGACTTTGTGAAATTAAAAATGCGGTTTTTACGGAATTAAAAAGGTTCGTCTAATCTCTTCAAGTTGTACAAAATTAGTTATATAAAAATTTAACACGTCTTCACTGACAGTTAACGACGAAGTTAAGCTCGACGATTGGTTACAATGCAGCGCAGCCATTGGTGGATGGTGAGTGGTGGATCACGTGATATGCGATGCGTTCAGAAGCTTGAACAGAAACATATAGGAAATTCGCAAAAACAAAAATTGGCTGTTCATACAAACGTTTGATCAGCTGATTGCATTTTATATGGATACTAGCGGTCCGCCCCAGCTTCGCACGGGTGTAATGCCGATATAAACCTTCCTCTTGAATCACTCTATCTATTAAAAAAAACGCATCAATATCCGTTGCGTAGTTTTAAAGATCAAAGCATTCATAGGGACAGACAGACATCTGGAAGCGACTTTGTTTTATACAATGTAGTGATATGATATATGGAAAGTGCCAAATTTTTTTTTAGAATTCCCATACGTTTCTTAGGGAAAGTTGATCGAATGAGGTACAATCACCTCTTAAAGTATAGTTGCATTACTTTAAGAGGTACCTCATTCGATCAACTTTCCCAAAGAAACCTATGGGAATTCTAAAAAAAAATTTGGCACTTTCCATATATCATATCACTACATAGTACAGTTGATGGGGTCCATCCCAAACCCTTTGTACTTATAATGCAGAATTTTCAAAATATTCTATGTTGACATTTTTCATTTCGCACGGTAATGAGTTAGGTTGAGTGTTGAGCTAAGAGTTTTTAATAAAAGAACTATATTTAATTAATAACTTTATTCATTTTTAGGAACTTACAAAAGTAATAATCTATTGAGATACTAATAATAAACTGCATAGTCACTATCGCAACTCGAATCCGAAGTGTCACAGTCTGGAAAATCTGTTAAAAATTCGTCTTCCACTTCATCGATTTTGTTGTCAAGTGCATCCATTTTTATTTCTTCTTGCTTAGCATTTTCCACAAAATTTTTCCATTTGTCTTTCGTCACTTCGCCTAATAGCTTTTTGACATCGCCTAATTTAAATGTCGTATCCTGTCTGTCGACATAATCTTTGATATCTGCCAAGATTAACTCGGTGGGGTTCAATTCAAAATGATAAGGTGGTAGATGTAGTACGGTCACCCCCTTCTGTTTCGCCATGTCATCAATTACGTAGGTCTGAGAATCATTTTGTACTTTTTTCACTTTGGCCATCAACTGTAATTTGAATTCTTCGTTATCAAAAGAAATGTTTTTCGAACGCAGCCAGCTTTTTATATCATCCTTTTTCCAATCTATGGTCGGAATTTCCTCTGTGCATCTATAACAAAATTATATAATTGAGATCTTAAATACAAGTGAGGATAATGTCGCAATAAAAAAAACAATTGACTACCGGACAGAGATATCTATTTTATTTTATTTTATTCATTTTTATTTTATTCATTTTAGGAAAACTTACGGACTAATTACATGATAGTCACTAGGTCAGTAGATACTATCCTATCTTTACCCTTGAACTTGATACAAAACACTACATCAAGAATTAACCATGAATTAACTAATTTCATAAAAAGTTATTATAGGGCATAGCATACCCGCCACTCATTTCCAACACACTTTTAATGGACAGTGGATATGATACACGCCTCAAAATTGAAGCATGCAGGTTTCCTCATGATGTTTTCCTTCACCAAAAAGCCAGTGGTGTTACAAATCGTACATAAATTCCGAAAAACTCATTGGTACCAGTCAGCCTGGACGGGGATCGAACCATCACCTCCTGCACGGCAACGTCACTCGCCACGCTAAATTCAACTACTTACAATACTAGACAATGAAGTCCAGCCAGCCTAAGGCTTGACTTCAATTTTGACCCTGGGCTAGCCAGAATGATCTCAAGATAATTGCCTACAAATGAAATGTTCGCGGAGGCGCGAACGGACGGGTTCCACGCGATCATTCGCAAAAAAGTGGCCTCGCTACTGCAGCGTACCAGTAACAACAGCATCCTGAAATGCATTGCTGCCAGATTTGACTGTCCCATACAAAAGCACTGGGTGGAGCTGGTGATTGGGACAGTCAAATAAAAGACATAATGTCTACCTACCTTGTCGATATTTAATTAACATACACTAACATAATTTTAAGTAAACATTGAACTAATCAGTAATCATCCTACTAACAAAATTATGGATTGTCTTTTTTTTGGTCCGAAATAAATGAGTATTTAATTTAATTTAATTTTAATTTAAATGTCATATGCACACTCTTCAAATGAGGGGTGAGGTGCGGTATCTGGAGATAGAGATTGATGTACAGAGTGGCTATTCTGCACGTTGTCACAGAATAATAATACTAGTATAGGTCTACGAGAATCTGATGGCAAATAAGGAAATAACAGTTTAGAGTAAGCAAGACTGGGGTAATTGGATCAGGGCCCTTTACACACTATTAATTTTTGCAGCGCTTCTGCATCGATTCAATTCTGACACTTTTTGACACACTGACACAATTCTGACTCAATGTTTGAGGCATGCGCACTGCGGCCCATTTGTCGCTGACCTACCACATAGGTTGTCAGCAGTTAAAGTGTTAAGCGATGAGATTCTGGTAGATCTATACATACGGAATGGCTACTCCCTGTCCCTCACTAAACTTCAGACACAGTACCTCACCCCATACTTCAGAGGCTAGTTCAGAGGTGATTTTAGAGAAGCCAAGCAAGAAGTAAATACAGCAGACAAGCGAGTCTGAGCGGGATGGTGCATTTACTTATGCCATAGTTTCTGTAGCAATACTATTCAAGTATCGTGAGAATATGCTATGTAGTGCACACATTGAAATAGTCAATCAATCAATCAAATATAATAGTCCTATTTAAAGACCAGATTACAAAGATATTCACCGTAAATGAAAACTCGCATCATCTACAACAACCACATCATTCGGCTGCAACTTCTCTAAAACTTTCGAAAACCATTCTTCAAAATCTCTGGTATCTATGCAGTTGTGATAGTTGCCCGCCGTGCTAGTTTCAAACAGCCAATCACATCCCTCCAGGAACCCTTCTTCATTACCAACGTGTACCACTACCAATCCAGTCGATATCTTCTTTTTTGCTGACTGGATCTTGGTATCTACCAAAGGTTTTCCCTCGGTGTGGCCTGCAAAATATAAATGTTATAATTCTTGACTAGAAATCCATTTTTTAATAAATTAAAAGCTATTTAAAAAAAAAATTGAAACAGGCATGGGCCTCCCTTTTATTGCGCCATTCCTCACGGTCCCGTGCTAACCAATGCGAACCCGCCACCCTCTTATCTTATCTTGTTGTGGGGGCTGGCAAGCCAGCAACACTTCGACCCAGTGGGATCTTTTGTGTTAGCACCAGTACTTTTTACTTTCTTCACCCTTCAAATACATGGTCAATGAAGGAGACGATTCCATTGAGGGGAAGAAGCCTAAGATCTCCCGGTTTGGATATCCATCACTGAGGAGGCACATGCGTTTTGCCGCCAAGACTCCCGCCACCCTCACAATGTTATCGGCCTACTTCTGTCCCTCTCTTGGCCACCACCCTGATACTGCCGTGGTCCACCGGCCGTCGACTCGTCTAAGCCAAGTGGATCTTCACTTCAACTTTGTGAACCACTTACCTGCCTTTGACCTTGATTTGCTTAGACAATTTATATGTATAGGGACGAGTTACGCGTGTCATTCTACTAAGAAGTAACATGAAATCCGCAACTTTGGATTTTATTACCCATAAGTTTAGATTCTAATTTTGAATGTTTAAAATCATGAAAAGTAGTCTCGTGTGAATCCCAAACGTTCTATGTTCAAAATTATTGTTTCGCTATTATAGGCTATCTCGTTTAGTGATAAGATATAGAATTGGGTGTAAATGCACAAGATCAATTGTTCTTATACCGTGGCAGAGGGGAAATGCTACCGCAAGGTGTATAAATTGTCTAAGTTGATTTGTCATCAAAATTTTACAAAGAACCATTTCATATAAATTACCTATATTCACCCACGTCTCGCCGATATAAAAAACGCGGCGATTCTCTACCCGTACAGCTTTCATTTCTTGTAGGTACTTGACTCGCCATAAGACAGTTTCCATACGATCTATTAATATACTGATGTCTTGCCTGTTCAAAAATTTAAATTCCAAATCTTCTATTATACGTCGCAATGACTTCATTTTGAGGGCAGGCAAACTTGGATTGTCCTCCACAACTTGAAACAAGTTTTTTAAAGTTGGTACCTCACCTTCCCAATAAAAATTATGAATTATTTTTCTGATCGCTGACTTATGATATCTATCAATGATCTGGGGCCGTGGTTTACTATTTTTTATTTCATCTCTATATTCGGTTAAAGTTCGTTGAACAATACTTTCATTCAAACCACATATTTCTGATGTCTTTTTGACAATGTCGTGGTCAGATAGGCATTTATATTTGGGCTTCATTTTTATAACGTATTTGCAAATATTAACGATCATGTGTCGTTGTAAATCTGTAATAATTGAATTTGATGTTTTCGGAGACGTTACCAGTGCTTCGGTTGAAGATGAACCGGCTTGGGTCGACGAAGTGCAAGCCGATTCAAGAATATTGTGTTTGCTGGGTTCACTAAAAGGTGGATCCGGTACTGGATTCATGTTTTACACGTTCGCACAATACAAATAATCAATCAACAAAGCGAAAAAATATCAACAGAACAATTCAAATCAACAAAACTAACGAAAACCAAAGAGATTTTTTTTTTTTTTTTGTTCAGTTCAAGGTAAAGCGATTATAGTATCGCATACAACCGATGTCAGGAATAAATACTCTCATTTATAGCAAATAAAACGTTGGTGTTCGACGTTTCAACGCTTCTTTGGAGTTTTTGGAGGCAATCGAGAAACGCAGGAAACGCAGAGAAGTCCACAGGAAAGAGGTGAACCGACCGCTTGCCGCGCTACAAAAGAACGGAACACTTTTCCTGTTCACGACCCACACCATCATATTTCACTGAACTGTATATTGTTCACTTGCACGACACTTTGTTACGCAAAACAACACCGATTTTACGAACCAAAACTCACTATAAACAATAAAAATTCGATGAAATATGAGGACTCCAAACGTATCTGTTCAAATCCCGCCAAAAACTCCGAAAACCAAAGAGAATATAATCACAACACAACTTTTTAACTGTCACTGTCAGTGTCAGTCAGGCCGCGGTCCGATTTACAATTTCATAGCTCACAGTGCTAACGTCCATTATCGCTGGTCCGAAACAAAAAGCGTGATGTTGAAGCAAAGAGAGTTTGTTCTACTTTGTAATCTCTATGCATGTCATCTGCGTAGTTACATGACAGAACAAGAAAAATGATTTCGAATAGAGAATGACATGAGATGTCGGAAAAAATATCTTGTGAGAAAAACCGTGTGTTTTGACTGTTACTTTGTAAAATGCATTGTAATCTTTTGCAATAAATATATTTCCAATTTCTCTGATGTTAATCACTTCATTAGGTTATGGGCAGCCAGCAACGCTAAATAACCATGGCGGATACTGGAGATGGAAATACTGTTGTAAGTACAGTCAGTGGGATTGAGAGACCACAAACTTCTCAAGGAGGTATGAGCGCGGGCCTACCAGCAATAACCAAGCTGGATGGTAGCGCCGACTACAACACATGGAAGTTTATTATGGAGTTGTACCTAATCCATGAAGATCTGTGGGAGTATACCATGACAACACCACCAGTAAGTGATGCATCAGGTCGGAGGAGAGATCAAAAGGCCAGAGCAAAAATCTGCTTAATGGTGATGCCACACTGTTTAGTACATGTTCGGCAGGCAAAGTCTGCAAAGGAGGCATGGGATGCCCTAAAGGCTGCTTTCGAGGATAAGGGCCTAAATAATAGGTGCAGACTCCTGTCAAAACTGGTGAGCCAGAAACTGGAACAATATACTACAGTGAGAGACTACGTAACAGCCATGATGTCAGTAGCTCAGCAGCTTCGTGATCTTGGCAAAGAGGTAGACGATGAGTTGCTCGCAGCCTTAATGCTACAAGGATTGACAGAGGTTTTTCAACCCATGAGGCTTGCAATAGAGAACACAAACATAGAATTAACCACGGATTACGTCAAGACGAAACTGTTTCAAATGGAGGATGCATATAAAGCAGGTTCTAGTGCCGCAACGAATGCACTTCATGCAAAAAGCAAATGTCAGAGAGACAAGCGTCCGCAGAGAAGCACGAACATACCTCGTCCGATGAAATGCTTTATCTGCGATGGACCTCATAAAGCAAAGGACTGTCCGAAGAACCCTAAGCAGAAGAAGGAAGCCTTGACGGCATTGGCGATGGCTACATCAGGGAAACAAGGACCCGGAGAGTGGATTCTTGACTCTGGAGCATCCAACCATATGACGAATAGAAGAGATTGGTTAACGGACTTTAAGAAACTAGATAAAAAAGTAGAAGTAGCTTGTGCAAATGGAGAAAGGGTCTATGGTGAGGCAGTAGGTAATGTGGTTAATGATGAGATGGGTATTAAAATTAACAATGTACTGTATGTACCTGGGTTAGAAGCAAACCTATTGAGTGTGAGCACGATTGTAAGTAAAGAACTAGTTGTTGTGTTCGACAAATCAGGCTTTAAGATTATGAAAGCTGATGGATGTAAGGTTACTGGTGATGTTTCACATACAGGCACTGTAGAAAATGGTGTGTATAAAATACAATATTGTTCCTAGTATCCTTGACGACCCGGTTGGTGTAATGGTTACCACGCCGGACTGCCAAACCAGGGTCCTGGGTTCGAATCCCGGTTCGGTCATGGATGTTTACATGTTTGTGCCGTTGTTGTATGGTTTCCATAATAAACAGCCTATTAATAGTGCTTTCTTGGGATCATTACAATGTATGTGCCTGTGAGCGTTATTTATTATTATTTATTTATTGTTCACAGGAAGTGGCTTTAACTTCAACCTCGTCCGATCAAATAATATTGTGGCACAGGCGTTTGGGACATCTAGGCGTACGTAACCTTACTTTGCTAAAGGATAAAATGGCGAAAGGGGTAAGTTTTTCCGGCACAAGTTCTAAGCTAGAGTGCGAAGCATGTGTAATGGGGAAACAGGCAAAACAGCCATTTACAAAGAGTAGTGTCAGCAGGGCTAAGGAGGTCTTGGAGCTAGTTCATACAGATGTGTGTGGACCTATGAGTGAGAAGTCGTACGGAGGGTTACGATATTTTCTTACTTTCATTGATGACCTCACCAGAAAAACTTTTGTTTACTTTTTACGAACAAAAGGAGAGGTGTTCGAGAAGTTTGCTGAATTTGTAAAATTGACGGAGCGCCAAACTGGGAAAAAGTTAAAAATCATCAGATCTGACAACGGCAAAGAGTTTGTCAATACGCAAATGAATGAGTTCTGCAAAGATAGGGGAATCCGTCATCAACTGACAGTAGAATACACACCCGAACAGAATGGAGTTGCTGAGCGAGCAAATAGAACCATTATGGATAAAGCGAGAACTATGCTAGGAGAAGCAAAGTTGAGCAGGCAACTGTGGGCTGAAGCAGTTAATACAGTTGATGCAGTTATGATATACAATACTGCAGTTTATCTGAAGAATAGATCACCCACAATAGCTGTGAAGAATATGACGCCAGAAGAGGCATGGACTGGAAAAAAGGTGGACCTCAGCCCCCTCAGAGTCTTCGGGTGCAAGGCGTTTCTACACATTCCAGACCAAAAGCGCAAGAAGTGGGATCCAAAGAGCAAAGAACTGGTTCTTGTTGGATACTGTACCGAAACAAAGGGCTACCGCCTATTTGATCCAATCACAACGGAAATACATAAGGGCAGAGACGTTGTATTTTTTGAAAATGCAACATATGGGAGTAAAAATGAAGCACCCGTTATTACAGCTGTTCCTCCGTCAGAGATAGTCATAGAACTGGAAAGAGTTCCAGAAATGCATCAATATGGAGTTCCGGTGAGGAATGCCGTGCATGAACAACATCAGGAGGATGCTGAAGCTAAATTAAGAAGATATGGTTCTCCAAACGAGGTTAATGACGATGACGTGTGGGCAACATCTGATGAGAGAGAGGAGTCAGATAGAGAAGACAGCCTGCCAGCTCATGACAGTGAGTTACCGTCCAGGAGATACCCAATACGAGAAAGGAAAGCAAAACAGCTTCCAGACTTTGTGACTTACCAAGCTGCCAATGCATCTCAAGATCCCTTAACCATTCAAGATGCATTATCCAGAGAGGATGGAGAGAAGTGGAAGGTCGCAATTGAGGAGGAGCTAGACGCCCTCAAGAATAACAAAACATGGACGCTTGTGAAACCACCAAGATCATGCAACATCGTTGATTCTAAATGGTTATTCAGAATCAAAGAAGAGGCGGGGGGAAAGACTCGCTATAAGGCACGACTAGTTGCGAGAGGTTTCAGTCAACGAAGAGGCGTTGACTACTTTGACACGTTTTCACCAGTTGTGAGACATAGCTCACTGAGAGTTTTGATGGCTCTAGCAGCCAACATGGGATTAAACATCGACCAAATGGATGTCAAAACGGCATTTTTAAACGGTGATCTTAGTGAAGTCGTTTATATGAAGCAACCAGAGGGCTTCGAGGTAAAAGGCAAAGAGGATCACGTCTGTCTGTTACAAAAGTCGCTGTATGGTCTGAAGCAGGCTCCACGAGCGTGGAACGCGAAGCTTCATTCTGAGCTAATAAGATTAAAGTTCAGAAGATCGGAAAATGAGCCATGTGTCTACACGCGATCACAGAATGACAAGTTAATCATCATTGCGGTGTATGTAGACGATATTCTGATTTTTTGGAATGACAAGCAGGAGATGCTCAAGGTCAAGAGAGACCTGAAATCCAGTTTTGAGATGAAGGATCTTGGCAAAGCTGAACTTATGCTGGGAATCCATATCGTACAAGATGCTAAAGGGATAAAGCTACATCAAGAGAATTATGTGAAAAAGCTCTTAAAAGCATACAACATGGAAGAGTACAAACCAGTTGCTACTCCGGCTGTAATAGGCCAAAGGCTAGAGAAGCCTACGGATGTCAGGAAGCCAAATGAGAAGATACCCTATCGAGCGCTGATAGGTTCACTTATGTACCTGGCGGTGTGTACCCGGCCGGACATAGCTCATGTGGTAAATTACCTGAGCCAATTCAATGAGTGCTACGAAGAGCAACATTGGGTAGCAGCTAAAAGGGTCCTTCGATACCTTAAAGGCACAAAGAGTTTTGGCTTGAGATACTCAAAGGAAAAATGCCAAGAAATCGAAGCATACGCTGATGCTGATTACGCAGGAGACAGCGATAGACGGTCGTATTCGGGATCGGTGTTCCTTATTCAAGGAGGAGCTGTGTCGTGGCAGAGCACAAAGCAACGCACAGTGGCTCTTAGCACAGCTGAGGCAGAATACGTCTCGTTATCAGAGGCAACTAAGGAAGCTGTATTCCTTAGGCGTTTTATAGAGGAGATGACTGGCCAAGAGAAGCAAAAGGCTTTAACAGTTTTTTCGGACAGCCAGTCAGCAATAGCTATTGCTAACAATCCAGTGCATCACCAGCGTACAAAACATGTGGATGTCAGATACCATTTTGTACGCAATGCGGTTGAGTCAGGCCTTATAAGGTTGGAGTACAGGGAAACTGAAAGGATGGTTGCTGATGCTCTAACCAAATCTTTGCCGAGAGGCAAATTTGAGTGGTGTGTGAATGCTATGGGATTGTGTGTATGATGAGTGAGATGAGATATGAAGTATGCAGTTTGTATCTGTGTAACTATGCATGAGATTAAGGAGGAGTGTTGAAGCAAAGAGAGTTTGTTCTACTTTGTAATCTCTATGCATGTCATCTGCGTAGTTACATGACAGAACAAGAAAAATGATTTCGAATAGAGAATGACATGAGATGTCGGAAAAAATATCTTGTGAGAAAAACCGTGTGTTTTGACTGTTACTTTGTAAAATGCATTGTAATCTTTTGCAATAAATATATTTCCAATTTCTCTGATGTTAATCACTTCATTACGTGATTTCACAACAAAGATAATTTCACAACTTACGGCGCTATTAGCGTTGAAATCAATCGGACCGGTCTCAAACCACTGACAGTTGTATTGTATGAAAAACCGCCATAAAACATCAGTTTGACAGTGACATGAGATTGATTGGTTTGACAAAAGGCTCACGATGATATCGCTGTGGAGCATGGGCACAGAAATTCCAAGATGGCGCTGATAATGACGTCATCAATGACGTCACGCCGTCTATCGTGATCGCGCTTACACCAAATCGGGACGCGTTTGAGCGCGCTAAAATCGATTTTGGCGTAATTCGGCCCGCGGCCTCAGTCATGTGACATGTCAATGACACATTTTTTTTAGTTGTTGTTAAATTCAAGGCAAAGAGATCTATATAGGGTCTTTCTTAATATGCTGACACTTTTTTAAGGGGATGATCAGACCATCAAACTGAACAACGTTCTCTATGGGACCAACATCGAAATCGCGAAAAAAAAATCTGCTCTTCCATACAAAACTGCAAACCTACTCGTGCCAAATGTATGGGGCAGCTGATATTTTTTTCGCGATTTCGATGTTGATCCCATAGAGAAAGTTGTTCAGTTTGATGGTCTGAACATCCCCTTAAGGCTATTCTACCGTTGGCGCGCTCCATACAAACGTAGTATGGTGATATTTTCAATACTATCTAATTAAAGTCAATGAAATTTTTCAAAAACAATCAAGTAACTAATCTCTATGTCGGTATGAAGTCAGATTTTCGTTAAAATATACAGTTTCAATGCTAGGATTAATTTAAGATTTGTATGGAAATATTTGTCGCACTGTAACTTTAAAACTATAAATTTTATCGAAAATCTGACTTCATACCGACATAGAAATTAGTTACTAGATTGTTTTTGAAAAAATTCATTGACTTTAATTGGATAGTATTGAAAATAAAACCATACTACGTTTGTATGGAGCGCGCCAACGGTAGAATAGCCTTAAAAAAGTGTTAGCATATTAAGAAGGACCCTGTATAACCCTTAGATTAAAAACTTTTCGCTATATCTATGATATAACCCATACACCCGTTGTCTATAAAGTTTTCTAATTTATAGCTAGTCTCTGTTTATAGCAATTAAAACGTTGGTGTTCGACGTTTTGACGCTTCTTTGGAGTTTTTGGTTCAAAATAACACCAATTTTACGAACAAAAACAAAAAAAAATCATTGAAGGAGGACTCCAAACGTAGCTGATCTTTGCGTAGCTCACCCTCAGAGGAATGCTTTACTTTATACAGGGTGTAACAAAGCACCCTAGTAATACTTAAGGGGGTGCTTCAGGGGCCAACATCGAAAAAAATTTAAAAAATCTGCTGTCCCATACATTTTAGTCGAGTCGGTACTGCAGTTTTGTATGGGACAACTGTTTTTTTTTATTTTTTCTCGATGTTGGCCCCATAGTGAAAGTTGTTCAGTTTGATGGTCTAAAGTATCCCCTTAAATATTACTAGGGTGTTTTGTTACACCCTGTATAATCTCTTTGTTTGAACTGACCAAATCCCGACAAAAACTCGTGTCAGTGTCTTTTTTTTTGTTAAATTCAAGGCAAAGGGATCTATAAACCCATACATCCGATGTCTATAAAGGTTTCTAATTTATAGCAATTAATACGTTGTTGACAGGACAGGACAGGAGGGCTGGCAGCTGGCAGCTATTTTGCGCAAACGATCAGCCTAGCAGCGATCCAAAGAGGCAACGCCGCCAGCCTCCTAGGCACTCTGCCCCGAGTAGAGGGGCTTTAGAGGAATTTTTTTTACCTCTAAGGCTGAGATTCAGAGACGATTTTTTAAGTCATAGTTCGAACTAAGTAGGGTCAAAATGTATGGATTTTGACATACGGGAGTTCGAACTAAGACTTAAAAATCGTCTCTGAATCTCGGCCTAAGTACCTAGCCTAGGTGTTTTTTTTCTGTTTGTTTTGTTTTTTCTATCGGTTGTCCTTTTTGGTACGGCAGGTGAGACCCTTCTCACCTGCCGTACCAAAACCCTTTTCAAACCCTTTTGAATCATGTCATGTCCAGGGCCAAAACTGAATAGCTGAGGGCCTAGCGGGTCATGAGACATTACCGAAAAAGTATCTGAGAAGTTTCAGATAGGAGCCCCGTGCACAGGGGGTCATTTTCAGACAAATTTCAGACATCGAATTTTTTTCCAAGAAACGTGATGTTCAGCGCCAGCAAATTTCATTCCATCGTATAGGGCTTGCACGGGGCTCCGATCTGAAACTTCTCATATACTTTTTCGGTAATGTCTCATGACATGCTAGGCCCTCAGCTATTCCATTTTTGCCCTGAATATGACCATCACGTTAAGAATGGTCTAAATAGTATTTTTCGGAGTCGTCAGATTTAGGGAAAGCCCACATTTTGATCGTCAGATTTGCATTTAGATATCGTTATTCGTCAAGCCCTAAACGATGGAATGAAATTTGCTGGCGCTGAACATCACGTTTCTTGAAAAAAAAAACGATGTCTGAAATTTGTCTGAAAATGACCCCCTGTGCACGGGGCTCATATCTGAAACTTATCAGATACTTTTTCGGTAATGTCTCATGACCCGCTAGGCCCTCAGCTATTCCATTTTTGCCCTGAATATGACCATCGCGTTAAGAATTGTCTAAATCATATTTTTCGGAGTCGTCAGATTTAGGGAAAGCCCACGTTTTGATCATAAGATTTGCATTTAAATATCGTTATTCGTCAAGCCCTATACGATGGAATGAAATTTGCTGGCGCTGAACATCACGTTTCTTGGAAAAAAAATCTATGTCTGAAATTTGTCTGAAAATGACCCCCTGTGCACGGGGCTCCTATCTGAAACTTCTCTGATACTTTTTCGGTAATGTCTCATGACCCGCTAAGCCCTCAGCTATTCAGTTTTGGCCCTGGACATGACATGATTCAAACCCTTCTCACCTGCCGTACCATTTATGTTTCTGTAGTATTTAAATAAAATATTAAAACGTTTTGGTGTTCGACGTTTTGGCGCTTCTTTGGAATTTCTGGAGACAATTGAAAGACGCAGGAAACGTAGAGAAATCTAAGAGAAATCCACAGGAAAGAGGTGAACCGATCGCTTTACCGCGCTTTAAATAACGGAACACTTTTCCTGTTTACGACCCATACACCATCATATTTAACTGAACTGTATATTGTTCACTTGAACGACACTTAAAACAACACCAATTTTACGAAACAAAACTCACTAATCTCATCTCACTTCCCACTAATATTATAAATGTGAAAGTTTGTGAGGTTGTAAGGTTGTATGTTTGTGGCGCAATCACGCATGAACGGCTGAACGGATTTGGATGAAATTTGACACGCAGATAGAATGCATTCTGGATTAACATATAGGATACTTTTTATCCCAGTAATGGGTTCCTGTGGGATAAATTATGCTCACTAGCATAGAGAAACACGTACCACGTTTTAAACTCGTACCACGTTTTTCTCTATGCTCACTAGCGCCGACTTGACGCTGACAGATTGCAGTTGTGTATTTGATTTATTTAATACTTCTCACAAGAGCTGTATAGTGTAGTTGGTATATGATTAGATTTTCGCGCATAAGGTGGATGTTCGATTCTTGGTTGAGAAAGTTTTTTTTTTGTATTTTTTTTTATAAAAATTCATTCAACAACTATATCCATTTTTATATTTTTACATTTATTAGACCTTCAATTGTAATAATATCTTGAGTTCATATCAGATCTAATATTGGCGCAGGGCGATTTCTTTTGGCTTTTTTCTAATTTTAATCCTACCATCCTACCTTCATTCAAAATAAAGACGACGAGATTTTCCGATTCCTATTTAGCTTTCTGGCTAATTCTGATTACCAAATGTAATTTATTTATCAGACAGATATAGTATCCGACATATCTTATGGACGTTACAAAAGCGGTTTTAAGAATAAGTGAGAGGAAGTGCTTCAAATCTCTGTTTCTGTAATGCAAAATAGCCTTAAAAGTTCGTTGCTATTTAAAACGGAGTACACAAATATTAATTGTATGTTTGTGGTTCAATCATCAATACGTCTCAGAAATTCGGTCTTACAGATTTGATTGTTTAGGGAATTGGAAAAATAATTAAACAAATAAATAAATAATGCTCACTGGCACACACATTATTTTAATTATCCCAAGCAAGCATTAAGCTTTTTATTGTGGAAACCATACAACAACGGCACAAACATCTCAACCCACGACCTCCGTATCGAGAGCCAATGCTCTTAACCATTAGACCACGGAGGCAGTCGCAGACCACGGACCACGCAGACCACGGAGCAGTTAAATTTGTTGATTAACTTCTTTATCTCAAAGTTTATACATTTTCGATCGGTCTAACTGATTTGATTGTACCTACAGTTACTTACTGGGGTGTATTAGAAAAATAATTAAATATTTAAATAAATAACGCTCACAGGCACATACATTACAATGATACCAAGCAAGCACTATAGGCTTCATACAACAAGTAGGTATACTATTGGTCGCTTAAGCCCAATCTGAGATTCTTATTTTACAGAAATTTGAATTTTGTGCGGAAAGTTTTACCGAATGTTTGTTTTGTTTAATTTTGATTTCATGTTACATGCTAGGATTCCTAGACTTGGTTCTGACCATGACCTTCACGACCTTAGACGAGACATGAGAAAAAATCACATGTCCACGCAGACGAAGTCGCGGGCAACAGCTAGTCACACTATAAACAAAAGCTGCAGGCCAGCTGACAAGTTCCCTCCAAAAAAAAAACCTGTCAGGCAGGGTATTTTTTTTAAATTTAAGGCAAAGGGAATTAGCCCATACAGCTTATTTCTATAGTAACGTTTTTCAATGTTGGTAGTACTGACCTTGGAAGCAAGTGCGATGCTGCCAAAATCACCACAAATTAAAGTTAACTTGTGGTTAACTTGAACCAAAGCTTATGTTCTGTTTTCTTATTTATTTGAGATTCCTATTATGTTGGTCGCTATAAGCAACTGTTTGGGACACAATCCGCACGAAATTACAAATTTTTCCCGAATATCAAATAACACGAAACACTAAGAGCAGTGGCGCCAAGCAAACAAACAAACAAACAATACACAAGTGCTAGGTAAGCGAAAAATGTTTCGTCTATTGCTACGGTTCGAATTATGCCAATAGTGCAAACGCTATGCACGCGCTTTACCGGTCGGTCCAAATTAGTAAGTACGAATACACTGCTAAACAATTTGTACAATTTGAACCAGCTGTCAATTTGACGTGCATATGCTGCACTACCTATTTTTTGTGTGCGGCGTAAGCACAAGTTAATGACGTCACTATATCCGCACATTCGCGCATTATGAACCGATTGTGTGCGTGCTATCTCTACCGATATCTTTACCGCATTTTGAACCGTAGCATATGACAAGTCACACGTTACGTTTTAACTGTCACTGTGATTTTTGTAAAAAAAATCCGGAGTTACGTTGCAGGTTCCGTCTGACCCTTGTCTCGCGTGGTTTTCGCGCGTCGCAGGCGCGTCGCGTTCTTGCCTCCTCAATCCTTATTTTCTTCTTGTTCTTGATCAAAAACAATCCCTGAGATTGGGATGGATTCTCCCCAAAAAAAGCTTATATTTTACCTACAAAGGTAAGCTTCTTGATTCTCTCATAAACTACTTGACACTGGCGGAAATGCAGTGCTAACACACAAGCTTAGCACACAAGCAAGAGTCCATTAAACATGAATTGTCATCATCATCATCATCTCAGCCGATGGACGTCCACTGCTGGACATAGGCCTCCCCCAAGGATCGCCATAACGACCGGTCCTGCGCTGCCCTCATCCAACGTTTTCCCGCCACCTTCACCAGGTCGTCGGTCCACCGTGTGAGGGGCCTACCCACGCTGCGCTTTCCGGTACGCGGTCGCCACTCGAGAACTTTTCGGCCCCACCGGCCATCGGTTCTGCGAGCAATGTGCCCCGCCCACTGCCACTTAAGTTTAGCAACTCTTTGGGCTATGTCAGTTACCCTGGTTCTTCTGCGGATCTCTTCATTTCTGATTCGATCTCGCAGGGAAACTCCGAGCATAGCCCTCTCCATTGCCCTTTGGGTGACTTTCAGCCTTTTTATGAGGCCTTGAGTGAACGACCACGTCTCTGTTCCATATGTCATCACTGGCAACACACAATGATCGAAGACTTTCGTTTTAAGACACTGCGGTATTTGGGACGTGAAGATACTACGTAGCTTCCCGAACGCTGCCCAGCCGAGTTGGATTCGACGGTTGATCTCTTTCTCGAAGTTGGACTTACCTAACTGAATAGTTTGTCCCAGGTAAACATAATGGTCAACAACTTCGAGCGCAGAGTTTCCGATCATTACAGGAGTGGGTACAACATGGTCATTTGACATGATCTTCGTCTTGTCCATGTTCATTTTCAGACCAACTCGTTCGGAGGCTCTGCTGAGATCATCGAGCATTTGACTGAGCTCCTCCATAGTCTCCGCCATGATGACTATATCATCGGCAAACCGAAGGTGACTGATGTACTCGCCGTTTATGTTGATGCCTAGCCCTTTCCAGTCCAGAACCTTGAAAACATCTTCCAGTGCAGCGGTGAACAGTTTCGGAGATATAACGTCTCCCTGCCTCACGCCTCGCTGCAGTAGGATAGGTTTCGAGTTTTGGTCCTGTAGTCGGACTGACATAGTGGCGTTTTTGTACAAGCATTTCAGCACTTCGATGTACCGGTAGTCTACTTGGCAACGCTGAAGAGACTGCAGTACAGCCCAAGTCTCGATCGAATCAAAGGCTTTCTCGTAGTCCACGTACGCCAAGCAAAGGGGCAGGTTATACTCTTCAGTCTTCTGTATAACTTGCCGAAGCGTATGTATGTGGTCCACAGTGCTAAAGCCCTTTCGGAAACCGGCCTGTTCGGGAGGCTGGAAATCGTCAAACCTGCGCGCGAGACGGTTCGTAATGACTCTCGAAAACAGCTTGTAGACATGGCTAAGAAGGGAAATGGGCCTATAGTTCTTCAACAGGGCATTATCGCCCTTTTTGAAGAAGAGCACCACCAGACTTCTGTTCCATGCCTGCGGCGTTTTGCCCTCGAGTATGACGGAATCGAACAGCTTCTGAAGGGCCTTCAGGACCGGTTTTCCACCCGCCTTCAGAAGCTCGGCCGTAATCCCATCATCACCCGGCGCCTTGTTGTTCTTTAGCTGTTTTAGAGCCATACTAATCTCGTACAGGCTGACGTCCGGAATATCTTCTGTGTAGTGCCGGGTCAATCTAGCTCTTGGGTCGTTAGCCAGATCTGTAGCGGGTCTTCGTGTTGACGTGTATAACTGTCCATAGAACTTCTCAACCTCTCTCAGAAGCTCAGGCTTGGACGATACGATTCTGCCATCCTCAGTCTTCAGCTTTGATAGCTGGCTTTGCCCAATAGACAGATCCCTTGCGAAAACTTTGGAGCCTTTGTTCCGCTCTATAGCCTCCTTAATACGCTCGGTGTTAAACCGACGCAGGTCGCAAGTCACGGACTTTGAAATCTGCCTATTGAGCTGCCGGTATTTATTCGCATCATCTGAAGACTGCAGAATCATCTCGCGCCTTTCCTCCATGAGCTTAAGAGTAGGGTCTGAGATTTTCTTAGTTCTATTTGTACGACGGGTCTTAAAGAACTTGGACCCGACCGCATGGACAGTTTCCACAAACCCATCGCTGTAATCGTCCACGCTACTCCCCAGGCAATCAAAACGATTTTGGAGTTCGAGCTGAAAACTACAGGGGTTTTGGATCTGGATCGGTACTGGACGGAGCGTAGACTTCATCAGACGAGATCTTTCGAGCTTGATATTAAGATTCAATGTGCCTCTTACCATACGGTGATCGCTTCCGGTTTTAAACGCGTTTAACACAGAGACATCATTGAATATTTGCTTCTTCGTCGACATGATGAGGTCTATCTCATTTCTTGTACCGGTCGGGCTCAACCAGGTCCACTTTCTGTGCTCCCGCTTCTTAAAGAAGGAGTTCATCATATAGAGTCCCTCCTTCTCCATGAAGCCAGCCAGCAGTTGGCCCCGTTTGTTCCGTCGTCCATACCCAAATTTTCCCACTCGCATCTCTTCACCGTCTCGTTTGCCCAGTTTCGCGTTGAAGTCTCCCATGACCACCGTGAAGTGTGTTTTAGAACTATGCATGGCTCTAGAGATATCCTCATACATAGTTTCTACATCGTCGGCGTATTTCTCTTCTGAAGTCGGGGCGTATACCTGTATAACCTTCAACGAATACCGTTTGGTTATTCTGAGTATAAGGTACACCACCCTATTCGACACACTTTCGATCTTCTCCACGTTGTTCACAAGAGACTTATGGACCATTAGCCCGACACCGTGCTGGGACTTTAGTTCGCCCTCTCGGAAATAGAGCAGGTTACCAGATTTGAGGATTATCGAGTCCTCTCCCTCTCTTCGGACTTCAGATAATCCAACAATATCCCAACGTATCCTGCTCAGTTCCTCCTCGAGTATAGCGAGCGACTCGTCGGTCCGCAGTGAACGTGTGTTGAACGTTGCCAGGTGCAGCTGTTGTCGGTTGTGGTAGCCGGATCTCTTCCGGAGATTCTTCGCACCCCCTGCCCCGCCGTTACCTTGACCGCTACCGTAGCCAGGAATAGCGGGGCCGCCGGGGACTGGGGGCCGTGTTAAGGGCGTACTTGCCATGTTGGGGGGTTTTGCCATAATCGCCACGCTTGGCAGGCGGGTTGGCGATCGCAGTTCGGCTGGATGTGTGTACGCAGAGGATGCTGCTGCCCATCTTCTGGTAGGTCCCTTAGTCGCCTTTTACGACACCCACGGGTAGAAATGGGATGGTGCTATTCTTAGCCGACACCACACGGGCACGGGCAACATGAATTGTGCATTATTTTAATTATAAATTTAAAAAAATATAGTTTTTCCATTTCGGAAAGGCAAAGGGATCAAGCTATTACAATCGTTGTCTTCAGTTATTATTTTCTGTCGTTGGATCGCCATAGTCATCGAATCTCTCGAGCCGCGCCGTAACAGTATTATCTGCTTAGACAATTTAACAGTATGGACGCGTAACGCGTGTCATTCTCCTATCAAAATTTTCTGCCACTTTTTGCGGGGGGCGAGGTAACATGAAATCCGCAACTTTAGATTTTATTCCCTACGAGCTTTTACCCGCGACTTCATCCGCATAAATTATATACCGGATTTTAAGTCAGTTGATAAGCTATCAAACAAAAATTGCGTGATACTCGAACAAACAAACACCCAAACAAACAAACAAACAGACAGACAAAAAATCCAAACATTGGTGATTTGGAATCAGGGACAGGTAAAAACCAGACGTAATTTTTTTTTTGTAGATATCTTCAATGTACAGACACACTTCTGTTACAGTTTTATAATAGTTTAGATAACTTTAGATTCTAATTTTGAATGTTAAAAATCATGAAAAGTAGTCTCGTGTGAACCCCAAACGTTCTAAGTTCAAAATTATTGTTTCGCTATTATAGGCTGTCTCGTTTAGTGATAAGGTATAAAATTGAGTGTAAATGCGCAAGATTAATTGATCTAATACCGTGGCAGAGGGGAAATGCTACCGCAAGGCCAGTCCTTACTATTAAATTGTCTAAGATTATCTGTCAATCAATAGTCAGTCCAAAGCTGGTCATCCCTAGAATTTTGAAACAAATTCAACGGCTTCCCGCCAAAAGGGTCTCAAGTGTAATTTTATAGGATTCTATAGTTTAACATGGAACCGAGTCCGACACGCTCTTGGCCGGTTTTTTTATTCTTTCTCGCGGAAAGGCAAAGTGGTAGAGCTCATACATATTCAGTAAATGCTTTAACATCGTCTGTAGTGTAGTGTCTAGGTATAGTAATGGAAAACGAAACTTTACTCACTGTTGTGCGGTAACGCCTATTCCTTCTATTTGCATGGGATTCGTGTAATGGTTCTGTAGCTGCCATGGATTCAGCCACGTGGCTACCCTGCAATTAAAAGTAAAAATCGATATCATTATAAGATGAAATAGTAGCGCCACACCACCATTGCCAGTGCCAAGAAGATTTCATACCTACAGAGATAGAGTTTGCATTACAAACAACTTTTTGAAGGCAGAATCTATGACCTTTATGACGTCACTGATGTTTCCCATCTCATTTCCTTTTTACGTGGAGGTCAAATGAAGGTCATTCAATGACAATACAGACGATACAGAGTCTTAACATTTTTAAGAGAAAACTAAGAGCAGTTCTGTTGGAAAAGTGTTGTTACACAGTTGACGAGTTTTAAAAGAGTAACATAACTGGGTAGTTAATTACGTTTTATTGACATTGTGTTGAAAATAACAGCTTAAGTGAAAATTGTATATCCTTGACTTAATAAATTGTATTTTTTCCTCTACCTATAAATTGACATCGATATCTTTTGACATTACTGAATAACTTTTTATTTGTTTTTTTTTTGTTTTGTTTTGTTTTTGTGAATATATATATAATAATGACTCTGTATTTTTGTCTTGACATCATTTTAATTGTATTGAATATTGTTTTTAATTTGTACCTATATTTTAAGAGTCATGCTGTATAATCTATCTTGTGAAATGTAGCGTCCTTATTATCTTTTTTATGCCTGTAATATTCGCACACGATAATTATTATTGTTTATGAATAAATGAAAATGAAAATGAAACAACTCCATGTAAAGAGGAAATGACCGTAGATACAAAAAATCTTTACAGTGAAATATTTTGCGACCTACGATGTTTTAAGACTGGCGTAAAATATCACACAATGACAAATAAGCGTTTCTACGTGAAAGTAGGCAATAAAACTAGTAGATGTTTTGGTTCCATTTTTGCCTATCTAACTCCTTTTATATGCATCGAAAATCGACAGACGCCGAGAAACACCTGTCAAATAGGTCATGTGAAGTGAGAGCATGGTATAATACTAACATATCACTCCTCAACAAGGCAAGGCACTTCTGTTTGATGTTGTACCAAATAAGAACACCCCTCATCACATCGGACCCCGGCCACACCTGGTCCGCCGATATCACGTCGAAATACTCTGAAAACAATACCATTTACACTTTAATACAAGGAACTCCAAAAGAGCCGAGTAAGCAAGTGTTTTAACTTTGCTACTAATTTACTCGCACACGAGTAAAGTACTCGCCTAGTTCGATTCAGGCTTAAGGGGGCACCGAACCTATTGTGCTGCCTTCAATTGTATTTTATTTTATTTTTAAACAATTAAACAACATTTCCAATAAACAAAAATGTCACATTGTTTTTTGGAAATGTTGTTTGTTTGCTTACCTCTGCCATGTCCCTATTTTTTTTTCATAAATTAGTTACTAAATTTAAATAAATTGAGTAAAAGCCTTCAAAAATGACGAAAAATTACTCATATCATTGCAAGAATCATATCATTGCAAGAATTTCCACTTTTGTGACGTTAGTGTTTGAGTGTGTTTATAAAAAAAAAAGAAATGAAAAATAAATTTATTATAACATACAATAGTTTTTGATTTACACTTTACATATATTTAAGAGTATACAATTAGTGTAGGTACATTGCTATGAGGTTAAACAACAAACATTTATACGATTTCCTGTGGTCCCCAGACGAAGCAAGCTTGGATCTAGGGGACCGGTTCAACGATATTATTATAATTCTTATTATTGTTAACCTCGATTGTCTCAGTAGGTACTTAGTATAATTCAGATACAACGATTAAACAAAAAAGGAAGAATATAATTACAGGACAACAACACAAATAGACTAAGATCTGAAAATTAACTAGTTTTGTCAAGCAGTATGGAAATCCGCCGCATAAACAAATATCTATAGTTCCGTCTCCTTCTACTATTAAAGGTACGACATAAGACAAAAGCTTAGACTAATTATATCGGGACGAGTAACCACGTGTCATTCTACTAACAAACTTTCTGCCACTTTTTGCGGGGGGGCGAGGTAACATGTTATCCGCAACTTTGGATTTTATTCCCTATGACTTTAGATTCTAATTTTGAATGTTCAAAATCATGAAAAGTAGTCTCGTGTAAACCCCAAACGTTCTAAGTTCGAAATTATTGTTTCGCAACAATAGGCTGTCTAGTTTAGTGATCTACACTAATATTATAAAGAGGAAAGATTTGTACCTATTTTTGTATGTTTGTAATGAATAGGCTCAAAAGGTACTGAGCCGATTTAAAAAATTCTTTCACCATTAGAAAGCTGCATTCACCCTGAGTAACATAGGCTATATTTATTGCTAGAAAAGATTAGACGTCCACCCGTGCGAAGCCGGGACGGGCCGCTAGTAAGTTATAAAATTGAATGTTGAATGTGCATGATCATTGCTCTTATACCGTGGCAGAGGGGAAATGCTACCGCAAGGCCGGTCCGGATATAATTAGTCTAAGGACAAAAGACACTAACTACAATCGTAAATTGATGCGGTCTCTATGCTTTACAATAAAGAGATCATTCCTCTGAGGTAGCTTGCCTTTCTGTGGTGGACTTACCAGTAGTAGGGTGATTCAGTACTTTCAGACACGACGCGAGCGTAGGCATCGATACTGGCATGAGTTCACACATGGCTGCGTAGTGGTCGTACCTGAATAAATAACAAATAGTTATGATTATCCCCATCAGAATATTTGGGTTATTCCCGATGTCCCCGACAGCTATGCCCCCAGTGGGGGCCAACGGGAAAAAAATTCTCGCTGTCCCCGCATGTCCTCCTCTGGGGCCAACGGGAAAATATTTTCTCGTTGTCCCCCACTAAAATAGAATCAATGAATTTTGAATAAAAAAACTGTAAATAGTTTACGGCATGTCCCCCTGTCCCCCACTACTATAGAATCAATGGATTTTTAATGAAAACACACTGTAAATAGTTTAGTAATCAACTGTATTTTGTTTTTGCAATAAAATAGTGTACTTTATACATCAATAATTAACATAATTATAATGTTAAAGTCGAATACTACACTTATTCATTATTTATATGTTTTGAAGAAAGATTCTGAATAGGTATTTTGGTACTTTTCTAAAACTAAATACTATACGGATCGTAGCACGCCTGTCTACGCTGGTTTTCTCGACCTATCAAAAGCTTTTGACCTGGTTTCGTACATCTTGTGGAAAAGCTGGAAGATGTAGAATTACCATCTGAACTTATAAACATCTTTAAGTTTTGGTACGGAAACCAGATCAACCAAATCAAATGGGCAGGGGTTCTGTCTGATGCATACGGGTTGGAGTGCGGGGTGAGGCAGGGGGGGTTGACCTCGCCTACGCTCTTCAATTTGTACGTAAACGGGCTGATTGAGGCACTCAGCAGATCCAGAGTTGGCTGTCATATAGACGGTATATGTGTGAATAACATTAGCTACGCGGACGACATGGTTCTGCTGAGTGCATCACCCTGTGGTCTTAGAAAACTGTTATACATTTGTGAGACATATGCGAGTTCTCATGGACTAGTATACAACGTTAAAAAAAGTGAAGTCATGGTCTTTGGGTCCGTCAGGAAGTCAACTATGGAGCATGTCCCTTCTATTACTCTGAATGGGGTTCCTTTACGAAGAGTACACAAATTTAAATACCTAGGGCACCTCCTTACTGACGGCCTAAGGGATGATGATGATATTGAACGAGAACGGAGGGCGTTGTCAGTGAGAGCGAACATGTTGGCTCGTAGGTTTGCACGGTGCTCGAAGATAGTCAAAATCACATTAATCCGAGCCTATTGTAAATCTTTCTATACGTGCAGCCTGTGGGCTAACTATACTCAAAAAGCCTACAACGCCCTTCGGGTTCAGTATAATAACGCGTTCAGGATGCTGTTGGGGCTGCCGCGCTTCGGCAGTGCATCAGGTATGTTCGCAGAGCATCGTGTGGACTGTTTTTATACCACGATGCGCAAACGCTGCGGGTCCCTGGTGCGCAGAGTGCGCGGCAGCGGCAATAGCATCCTGAACATGATCGCAAGTAGGCTCGACTGCTCTTACATAAACCGGTGCTGCATGATGCATAGTCCTACATGAGTCACGCGGCACTGGCAAATGTAAAATGTATTCTGATTACTAACCTTTAAGTTAAGTTGTATTACTAACAAAACGAGTCCTGGTCACTTGAATAAATGATTATTATTATTATTATATTATAAAACCACAGTTGTAATCAATAATTTTACATCGGTAAGGTATCTAAAACAGTTCACTCTCTTTTCCGATAAACTTTTATGCTTTCTTTTTACAGTATACTGGTGTCTTGCCCGTAATAGAACTGTGCCGTTTATCGGATTCACATCGGTTGAACAACACGGCATATTTGGATCCGCGATGACTGGTGGCGGGGAGCGTACTGCTGATTTTAAAGTTCATATTTCTGTTCCTGTTATGTGACGGGAGAGGGAGGGGGGTGGGAGCTGTAGCGACAACGTGAATGAGTGAACTGTTTTAGATACCTTACCTACATTGAAGTAAAGTTATTGATTACAACTGTGGTTTTAGAAAAGTACCAAAATACCTATTCAGAATCTTTCTTCAAAACATATAAATAATGAATAAGTGTAGTATTCGACTTTAACATTATTTATATGTAAATTATTATTGATGTATAAAGCACACTATTTTATTGCAAAAATAAAATACAGTTGATTACTAAACTATTTACAGTGTTTTCATTAAAAATCCATTGATTCTATAGTAGTGGGGGACAACGAGAAAATATTTTCCCGTTGGCCCCAGAGGAGGACATGCGGGGACAGCGAGAATTTTTTTCCCGTTGGCCCCCACTGGGGGCATAGCTGTCGGGGACATCGGGAATAACCCGAATATTTGTATAGGCCAGTGATTACAACGATTAATTTTATATTAGGGTTCCGTACCCAAACGGTGAAAACGGGATCGAAATCATAAGCCTACGCTGTCCGTCCGTCCGTTCGTCCTAGCTTCAGACGGCTGTATCTTCTGAACCGTAATAGAGAGCCAGTTGACATTTTTACAGAATATGTGTCATTGCATTGAATTTTATGACAAACGAGCTTTTACCCGCGACTTCGTCCGCATAAATTATATACCAGATTTCAAGTCAGATGATAAGCTATCAAACAAAAAAAGTTTCATCAAAATCGGTTCAGTAGTTTTTGCGTGATACTCGAACAAACAAACACCCAAACAAACAAACTAACAAACAAACAAACAGACAGACAAAAAATCTAAAAATTGGTGATTTGGAATCAGGGACAGATAAAAACCATGTCGTAATTTTTTTTTGTAAATATCTTCAATGTACAGACACATTTCTGTTAGTTTTATAATAGTTTAGATAATAAAAAAAACAACAAGTAAAAAAATTAAGAGGGTTTCCCCATGCAAGACCCTTTTTTATCAACGTTTTTTCTTCTCGCTTTATCGTAAAAACGGTAATACATACAAGCGTCAAGCTTCTGGGTGTGATTATAGTGCAAACTGTACGGTATACGTTGGTCTCGCCATAACTTAACGTCTAGACAGATTTAGCTAATTTTTTTGTTAAACTATTCGTAATGGACCAAATTAGGTGTTTAGGAAAAAAACGGCCAAGTCTGTGTCGGGAAAAAGGAGCATTGCAACGCACGGCTAGTTAACAATGAATACCTCGACCAGCCTGTAAGGATGATGCCAGCGAAGTCGATCTCCTCACCGTATTTCTGTATCTCCCTTATCCAGGCCTGGTGATTGCTGATGTAGCGGGCGGGAGGGGATATTAACTGAAATACAGGATTCATACTTAGTCAGTGCAGAACGTTAACCATGCATGCTCGTCAAATTGAACAAGTTTTAAATATAAATAAATAACGCTCACAGGCACATAGGTTCATTGTAATGATCCCAAGTTAAGCACTGTAGGCTTTTTAATATGGTAACCATACAACAACGGCACGAACATATAACATCCATGACCGAACCGGGATTCGAACCCAGGACCCTGGTTTGGCAGTCCGGCGTGGTAACCATTACACCAACCGGGTCGTCATTTTAGTACTACTAAATTCGAAAACACAGCTGTTTCAAACAACATACAAACAATACATTTGAGTTCGAGTAGGTACTGCAGTTTTGTATGGAACAGCTGTGTTTTTTTTTCCTACTCGTTAAAGGCCTCCTTTCATGAATAATGCTAAAGAGTGGGCCATACTCCACCACGCGTGCCCAGTGAGGATTGGTGGAGGCAAGAGATGTCAACTTGCTGTCAGATTTTTAGAATAGAATAGTAAGTAAGAACTTTATTTTATTTCTATTTAACGCGCCTTTCGAAGCACGGAGACGCTCGAGATGAAATACCACGAAACGGTCACCCACCAACAGACTGATCGGATCTGACGTTTTTTAACTTCGTTCACTGTTTCCAATATCGAAGTTTGCGTGCAGACATCTCCATTAAGAACAGTTTCCTGATGCAACGCACGAGCTTTTGCGAGTTTTGAAGTTCACTTCCATAGTTATCATCATCTCAGCCGATAGACGTCCACTACTGGACATAGGCCTTCCCCAAGGATTACCATAACGACCGGTCCTGCGCTGCCCTCATCCAACGGATTCCCGCCGCCTTCACCAGGTCGTCAGGCAAGTCAGAAGTCTTCGCTTGGATTGTAGTGTCATACCATTAGCAGTACTAGTTCATCAAACTTTTTTTTAAACTAGATTTACCTGACAAATTCTGTTAGCGCCTTTGAAAGCAGAGCCAGCCCAGACCTTAGGCGTGGTTTATACAGAAGAGACACGTGGTGGTGGCGGATAGTCAAAGTAACATCAATATAAACCATATACAACGTGTTAATGAATTAACGCAAAACCTCATACACCCCAACTGATTTATAATAAAATAATTAGATTGCAACAATAATTTCATTATTTTGATAATTAAAATTTAAAGTTATTCGCATTTAAAGTTTTGAGGCAAAAATGATTTGTTATCATTTCAGCACTAAAAGAAAGCGCTAACGTAATCATGAATACATTTTTATAATCTAGTTATGGTAGTTAGTAGGGTGAGTGTGCCCGTGCGGTGGGTTGTCATCGGGTTCAGTAAATTTTAAATTTTGCAAAAAAATTATTTAATATTTTGAAAAAAATTACCTATGTTGAAACCATGATAATTCGATTCTGCTCTCGATTCTAAACAAACTACTTTCTAGTTTTGCGTTAATTCATTAACACGTTGTATAGTTCGTATCATAGCCCGAGATTCGACCGTAAAATTATGCACCTATTTCATAGGCGAAGGAAATGTGATTCTAGTGTATGTTTACTCAGGGGTTAATTCAACGCCGCCAAATTGCCTAGAAAAATCTTGCCGCAAGTACCTCTTTCATTATGATTTTTGGTAGCTATAAATTTTCCACCTGTCTGTTAGGGAAGTAAATGAGGTGCCATCGGAACATAGAGAATTCACACGCTCCCCCTGGATAGAGCTGACGTATCGGCTTGTGTCTATAGAAAATGTTGTAGCCACCAAAGGGGGTGAGTCCTTCACCCCGGGGGTTGCGGGGAGGGTATTTGTATTTGTATTTATTTATTTACCAGATACATGAATTGACACGACTTAAATAATACATCACATAAACCAAAAGAGATTTTTAGGTGACATAAATAATTCTGCACAGTTTTTACAAATCAAACAATAAACAGTACATTAACTAGATACAAAGCTCAGTTATAATAAATATAAATAGAAACATGGTAAAAGTTTCCTTCCATTTAACTTAGTTGGGATATGAAATAGGTTTTTAGTTTATGGTTAATGTTATTTTGAGATAATGCGTCCCTAACGTCGGTAGGTAAAGAATTAATCAGTCGCGGGATCAGGTACGCGCTGGTCCGCTCGCCGTAGCAGTTGGTCGCTCGGGTGATGACGAGTTTTTTTTGCACAGTGTGTCTCGTTTGTATAGGGTGTTTTACTAAATTTTTTAAGTTGAAGTTGAAAAAAAGAGGTGGAGAGACAAAAAGCATCTTGCGGTCGAAAGCGGAACCTCTTTCTTAAGGTTAAGGTTCAAGGTGCATTTAATTACGCTACTTCCCGCTAGAGTTTACAATGCGACATCTAGTAACGAGTAGCAATACTTAGTAAAACAGAAGCAACCTCGAAGCAACAAAAAAAGCAATTAAAAAAAAATATCCACGATACAGGGGGTGAACTCAGTATCCAAATTAATTTTTAGTTCGCAAATGTGTGTTGTTTATTGTCTTTTCTGAATATCGGAACAGAATTTCGAAATTATGTGAATTATTTTTGAACATAATAGGTAAGTACCTATAAATAATGCTCAAAAATTAACCGTCATTGTTAATGATTTCTATCAATTTTTCTTAATTTTGGCTCCAGAGCAATTCTGAAAATTTTAAAAGCTTTAAGTAGGTACAAAAAACAAGAGTGATAATTAAATAATAAAATATTGAAATTGAATGTCCTGAGTACGCTCTCTTGTACTGCTACTCCGCACTACGTGGCGCTAGTAGTAAGTTCATGCCATGGCTGCCGGAATAACACTGAAGTGAGCTCGGGGACGTCACGATGACGTCAAGCCCAGTTGGATATATCTGTGCACAGTTCGTTACGCCACCTCCTCTAAGCATCGGAAGGAGACTGATCTAAACTAATCTAAAGTACTGGAAAAACTAGGGTTGCCACCTCTCAATCTGCTGCAACTATAAGGTTGCCACGTTGAAAACTGACTTCTTTGAACCTGGCAACCCTATAGTTGCGGCAGATTGAGAGGTGGCAACTCTAGTTTTTCCAGTGCTTTAGATCAGTCTCCTTCCAAAGGCACCTCATTTACTTCCATAACAGACAGGTGGAAAAAGTTATACCAAAAATCATAATGGAAAAGGTACTTGCGGAGATTTTTCTAGGCAACTTGGTGGCGTTGAATTAACCCCTGTGTAAACATACACTAGAATCACATTTCTTTCGCCTATGAAATAGGTGCATAATTTTACGGTCGGATCTCGGTCTATAAGCGTCGTTTGGAGAATTACGCCCGCGCCTCTAGGCAACATCGCCTGAAAGCGCGGGCGCGATTCTCCTTTACGACAAAAACGACACTCGATGTGGAAGTATTCGGGTTGTAGTGCCACACCACTGGCTGTACTAGTTCCCCTAAGTTGACAGCTGAAAACATTATACAACCTAGTTGTAAGACTTACCTGACAACTTCCGTTAGCGCCTTTGAAAGCAGACCCAGCCCAGACCTTAGGGAACAGCTGCTTGTAGTTGCTCCACAGGCAGGGTTCAATGTGGAAGGACTCGCTCGGATTGTAGTGCCACACCACTGGCTGGATTAGTTCCCCTAGGTTGTATGCTGGAGACATTATAAAATCTAATAAATATAATAAGCATATGCTCACGACTATATTCTGTCAAAGTGATCAAAGTCTTGTTCGACAATCATCGTCAGCTCGGTAAACCCCTCTGCTGGTTTTTTAAGGTTACCCAAAGGATGAAAAATGCCACAATGCTTGAAAACCAAGCTTTTTAATCAATGTGTCTTGCCCACCATGACATATGGTGCCGAAACATGGACGCTCACTAAGGAAACTATGCATAAAATCAAAGTAGCACAGAGAGCCATGGAGCGCGCCATGCTAGGCATCACCCTTCTAGACCACGTCACAAACGTCGAGATCCGACGTCGAACTAAGGTTCAGGACGTCGGGGACCGAATAGCTCGCTTAAAGTGGCGGTGGGCAGGACATGTAGCTAGGCGAAATGATGGCAGGTGGAGCCAAGCCTTGACAGAGTGGTGACCGAGATTAGGCAAAAGAGGAGTGGGTCGTCCGGCAGCCAGGTGGGTAGACGACATCTGGAAAAGTATTGGCAAGACCTGTATGCGACTGGCACGGGACCGAGAAGAATGGCAAAATAGGGAGGAGGCTTATGCCCTGCAGTGGGTGGATACGGGCTGAAAATGATGATGATGATGAAAGGATGAAAACGGGACGGTCCCGTTAGGTCGGGACCCTATTACTAAGCCTACGTTGTCCGTCCGTCCATCCGTCCGTTCGTCCGTCCGTCTGTCCTACCTATTTAGGGCTGTAACTTTTGATACGATACACCGATATTACCCATGTATTGTTTTTATGATGAATAAAATTATTAAAAAAAAAAAACCATAATAGCTAGATAGTTGAAATTATCTCATATTATGCGTTATTACGGCGGATTTGTTAACAAATAATAAAAATGTCAAAAAGTTAAAAATTAAGGGGTACCTCAACAAGAAAATCGTTTTTATCAACGTTTTTTCTTCACGCTCTTTCGTAAAAACGGTAATACAAAAAAGCGTCAAACTTAGTGTGATTATAGAGCAAACTCTATAGAATAACAACAAATACTAAAAACCGGCCAAGTGTGAGTCGGTCTCGCGCAAGGTCCCGGACAAAAAAAGCTTTTCTAATTAATAATGTTGTGTTCTGTGGTGGCGTGGTGTGGTACGGAACCCTCAGTGCGAGAGTAGCCCGACTCGCACTTGACCGGTTTTATTTATTAAGGAAATCCACATAATTAAACATCAGGGTTAATTACAAAGGTAAAGCTGTAGCTTTTACAGATTTCCACGTAATACTGACGTGTGACAATCTATCTAATCTAAACCTATAAACTGTAACAATTAGTGTATCTTTAAATTGAAGATTTATAAGTAAGTATTTATATTTATACTTATAGGAAGAATAAAAAGATCACGATATGGTTTTTATGTAACCCTGATTCAAAATTAACCTTTTTTTAGAATTTTTGTTTGTAACAGCATCACGCAAAAACTACTGAACCCATTTTGGTGAAACTTTTTTTGTTTGATAGCTTATGATTTACTCCTTCTGGCGCAGTTCGGTACAAACATTCATGTCAGAATTGACTACATACTTGTAATAACATTCTTAAATAACTAAAGGATGCTAAAGGCTAATTACCTACATGAATTTATGCACACATACCTTTCAAAGAATCAAAAGTCATCGCCCGTAGCATATCATCCCACATAAGTATAGTCAAATTTGGCCTCTTCATCTTAAGAAATAAGGCTAAGTCTCGTATGTGTTCTAGATATAGCGTAGCAGTACGCGCTTGAGCGGTGGGGCCACGCCTTTGGCAGTCCGGACACATTCCTGTTTGCCACACCTAAAATTTAAAAATGTTTCATTAAGAGGAAGTATGTGCAGGTGAGCGTTAAAAAAAAAAAAAAAAAAATTAATTTAAAAAAAATGTATAGCCTGGCAATTACCTCATCAGCACCAATATGTAAATAGTTAGCATCAGGCTGTGCACACAGAACTTGTTCGAGCATGGCCCGCACCAGAGCTTGGGACTCCGCCTTGGACGGGCAGAGCGAAGACGGTGACCTGGGAGACTCACGGAGCGGCCTGAAGGTTGGGTGCTTGAGCACAAACTCCATGTGGCCCATGGTTTGAACTAGTTGTATCTGAAATGTGTTATAGTCATTACGTTCTTCATTGCAGCCATTATCATCGCTGATGCTGATGGGTGTTGTACGACGCGACTGAGGGAGAAATGTCTTATGAACTGAATTTCTTACCAAATTTTTTATTTATTTATAATTAATGGAATGGATTCTTGCTTGTGCGTTAGCACTGCATTTCCGCCAGTGTCAAGTAGTTTATGGGAGAATCTATCCCAATCTCAGGGATTGTTTTTGGTCAAGAACAAGAAGAGATTGAGGATTGCGGAGCCTCGTGACAGGCAAAAACGCGACGCGCGAAACCACGCGAGACAAGTGCTCGGGTCAGTTCCTGCAACGTGACTCCCTTATTATTATTATAATGAAATGAAGGTACTCTGAACTGTCATTGTCGCGTTTATTAAACAGGGCCCTGATACGTGTATATCACTGCAATTGTTTAGTTTTTTATATTTTTAGAGCACTCTGATGATGCAGTCTCAGGTAATTTTTTCCTCTAGTGAACTAAATGGTTGGGTAAAAAATGTTTCCAGGGGTTTCTTGTACACAAAAAGCCATCAATTTTAAGGGATTGACCTCTGAGATTGTATTTGTGGGCGAAAGGCTAGTCGTGTGGCCTAGGACGTGGAGCCATCTACTGGCTTTTTTAAACCACCAGCCCACGGAACCACTTAAGTCACTTAAGAATAGGTTAAAGAATTTAGTTTTCTGATGTAGGCTCGGTAGCTGAATTAGATGAAAAATAAACAAGTCCTGTCATAGACTTGATTTTTCAATCTTTAATTTGATTCGATTTTAAATAGCACAAGGAGCCCTGGAATGCGATTTTTGAATCTCATTCGATGAGTTCAGCAGTTGAAAATGTCAAAATTACTATGGAGATACGCATCTTTCTATTGCTGATTTGACTTTCAAAAATCGCACTCCTGAAGTATGATTTTTGAAAGTCAAATCAGCAGTAGAAAGATGCATATCTCCACAGCAATTTTGATATTTTCAACTGCTGAACTCAGCGAATGAGATTCAAAAATTGCACTCCAGGAGGCGGGAGAGATGATTGATGATGTCCTGAGAGATCATTATCCAAAACGGGGAGATTACAGGTTTCTTCCCTTGAATGGCATTTACCACGTTTTTGAGGGGTGAAGAAAATAAGTAGGCGTCAACAGAAAAGATCTCATTGGGTCGAAGTGTTGCTGGCTAGCCGGCCCCCATAATAAGATAAGATAAGATAAATAGCACATCTGGCATCCTTTCAAACTAAGAGTCTACCCATAAAACCGAACAGCTTTTACTATGGGAGCAAACTGATCGGAGCAAAAAAAAATCTGCTGTTGCATACATTTGAGTTGAGTATGAATGGCAGTTTAGTATGGGACAGCTGATTTTTTAGTTGCTCCGATCGGTTTGCTCCCATAGTAAAAGTTGTTCAGTTTGATGGGTAGACTCTTAGTTTAAAAGGATGCTAATAATATCAATTTCACCCTGTATATCACTCAATAACTTAAAACATACTTACGGGTTCCAAACCGATCTGTTTAGAGTAACGCATGATGTATTTAACTTCAGGCATAGTATACAAGGTGCCCCCGCTTGCACCCATGCTTCCGATCTCTGCGAGCTGAGCTGTGTAAGGAAATGTATCTTCCCATTCTATGAGAATGCCCGTCGCTCCCCATAACTTGATTGATTGAAGAATCTTGAAGAATATAATTTCATTTCAAATAGTAATTAGTCCATAGCTTAGACAATATATAAATTGTCTAAGCTATGGACTAATTACTATTTGAAATGAAATTATATTCTTATTCTTAATTATATTCTAGCTAATTAGTCCATAGCTTAGACAATTTATATATTGTCTAAGCTAATTAGTCCATAGCTTAGACAATTTATATATTGTCTAAGCTATGGACTAATGACGTCCATAGGCATTATTCTACCACGCATGCCCAATTTTGGTAGACTTCAAATACACATTTCTTCTTCATCGTATGCATGCAGGTTTCCTCACGATGTTTACCTTCATCGTTTGAGAGCAGTCGGTATTACGTACATAAGTTAGAAAAACTCATTGGTACATGGCATGTTGTCAGTGCGGATTCGAACTTGGACCTGGATATGTGCTTGGGTAGAATTGAAATGTGAGTGACTAAATGCTTGGTAGATTTTCTAATATATGTACTTATATTGTAAGTAAATACTAAACTTTTAGCAACAAAAAGAACATTTCTAATCTACATTAGAGATAGCGAGCAACTTTTGTCTCCGCAACTAATTTGTCTCTCACATCAAGTCTACAGGTTTGTTTTTAACTTTCTTTCTTTCTTTTTTTTTAAATTTATTTATAATTAAATGGACTCTTGCTTGTGCGTGTAGCACTGCATTTCCGCCAGTGTCAAGTATTTTATGGGAGAATCTAACCCAATCTCAGGGATTGTTTTTGGACAAGAACAAGAAGAGACTGAGGATTGCGGAGTCTCGTGGCAGGCAAAAACGCGACGCGCAAAACCACGCGAGACGTGTGCTCGGGTCAGTCCCTGCAACGTGACTCATATAGGTACATATATTGTAAGTAAATACTAAACTTTTAGCAACAAAAAGAACATTTCTAATCTACATTAGAGATAGCGACCAACTTTTGTCTCCGCAACTAATTTGTCTCTCACATCAAGTCTACGGGTTTGTTTTTAACTTTCTTTCTTATCGTGTGGGCAGAGCCCTGGCGTCAGTTTTTGCAGACCGCCTTACGGCCTCTGACGTGGTTTTTATGTAACAACAACTACCACCAGAGATAGTAGCCAGGACCAACAGCTTAACATGCTATCCGAAGTACGGAATCATTTTTGTTTTCACATAATCAGGTGATTCAGCCCGTAATGTCCTAACTGGGGAAATCGCATAAAGTGACATATCACTAGGTGTCCCCCGTGGGAATCGAACCCACGACCTCCGTATCGAGAGCCAATGCTCTTAACCATTAGACCACGGAGGCAGTTACCTGGCGCTATCTCAAGAAACCTTTTCAGAGATTGCCAAGTTAATCTATAACAATTCCGGTTATTTTCTAAACAATATTCTGTTTACCTTTTCCATGTATGGTACATTGAGAGGAGCACCTTTTAAATCCAAATGAACAATCCTGAAAAATAAAATTAAATAAAAAAGTACTATAATTTTATAAAATTATGATTACCAAATTAGGATCTAATTTTTAACAAACCTGTGCATTATTTTGTTTTAATTTCAGTAAGTTTTAATTCAAGAAAAATTTTAAAATGCGATCACGACTTGCAATTGTTTTGATTTAATAAAGGTCTTTTCAAATACACGGATTAAATGGCAAATGGATTGGAATGGAAGTGAAAGTGTCTTTCCGTAATTAAAAGGAATTATGACTAGATGTATTAACTTGAATTTGTATTTTATGTGTTCTTTGAAAACTTTATTAGAAAAAGATTTTAATTATAATAAAGATTTTAATTTAATTTTGAAATCTATGCTGAAATAAAATTTGTGTGCACTATAAAAGACCTTAAGATCAGTTGACAGTTTGAGTCTGTTTCAAAACGTGTAAAAATCACTCGGTGATTCTATCTATCTCACTTTAGCGTGTATATCTTCATAATCTTAGATCCTCTTTCGATTTGGCACCCCAAGTGATTTTCACACGTTATAAAACGGTCTCTGTCATTGGTGGTGTTACCACTTTTTAATAATTTGCTTCTTTTTGGGGTAATAAATTTTAAAATTGCGATCGTTTTAATAAACGGGTGAACGAGACAGTGACAAGAATAATAATACTGTATTGTATATACATAAACTCGCGACCGTACCTAATCCCTTTCAGGGTATAAAGGGTCAAAAGGGGTCAAAAGCATTGCTTTATAAATAGGATTGGTTTTAGGATGGAATGACGGTAGTACCTATCAAGTGGTGAGAGGTGGCTAGCTAGCACTTCGCTCTTTATGTTGAGATTTGAAGGCACCTAAAATAAACAAAATGGAAAAGAAAACTCAGACGTTGCAGGGCAAACCTTAATTTAATAAAAGATTATACATTTCGTAACATATATTTAAAGTTTAGGTAAGTAAGTAGATTCAACAAAACTTATTTTTCTAAAATACTTTGAAAATGTCCTGTATAAAAATAAATTCATTTTTAAAGTCGGTGTTCCAAAATGGCAAGTATAATTTATATATTGACACAAAACACTACGCGCTCGACGTACTATAAATTAACCAACTACCAACCAACAAACCGTGAAAATCCAAAATAAGCCATTCACACACGCCATTCAGTCACTGCTATCTATTTTTTTTTTTAATTCAGTAGTCAGAACATTGAAGTATTATGTACATTACAACATAATACCTACCTACCTATATCTCAATGAATCAGGAGTGCGATTTATGAAACTCACACGTTGAACTCAGTAATTGAAAATGACAAAATTCCCGCAGTAGAAAGATGCATATCTCCGTAGTAATTTTGTTATTTTCAACTGCTGAATTTAACTTATGAGTTTCAAAAATCGCATTCCAGGACTCAAAATTTCAGAACACTTCAGTAAGTATCTAACCATCATTTAAAACTCGCATTCGGAAATATTATGTTAACTGTACCTAAAGTATATTTATTAATAAGGGCATTAATTACCTAGCATACCTAATGGTATGCTTCCATGAGACATCTTTCCTAAATAAATAAGTAATGTCACAAGTTCTGAAAATAAATAGGTAAATCAAACCGTACCTAACTCTCATAATGTTGACGCTAAACTCGTGTCTGGTCAATTGCAGTCATGATAATGAATGCATTAACTACAAAATTATCATCGAAATTAATAATAAGGCAGCTAGTTTAGCTAAATCGTATCCTAAAATAACACAGTATTTCGAATAGTTACCTTGTTTAACATAAAATCTATGCTATCACACTGAAAAATAACTTTAAGAGCCATAACACACACGAACTATTTTTGAGCGTAGACTTGGAACGATATCATCGCGACATGACTGCGTTATCACCGCGATATTTCTGAGATCGTTGCAACATCGCGGTGGTGCAGTTGCGACATCGCGTACGTTCAAAAATCGCTTGTGTGATAGATCTCTAATATGTAACTACATAGAAATTTAATCTACTGCTTAATCAAGATACATTACGAATCTATCTATAAATAATTTTGAGACAAAAGTACCTATAAAATTACCATAAAAATCAACACGACCTAAAAGTATAAATTATGAAAATACATTAAGTATAGAATATAATAAATATAAAATGATTAAACAATGTCAAAAGTTTTACTAAAATCTTAATGGGCTATAATAATTCTGACACCCGGGTCTGGTTCGCCAGCTGCGTCTTTAGCGAGGGGTGCGTCACCGCAAATTCTGAAGTTTTTAGTGTAAGGGATGACACCAACAAGAAGACCAGACACGATGACCCAGATACCGGCTACATAGAAGGCAGCGTCCCAGCGGCCGGTGCTGTCTTTTAGTGCTCCTGAAAAAGAGAAAAAAAAAATTAATAAATCGCAAATCACAATTATTTAAAGAACCCAAAGAAGAACCTATGGATTCTGTACCTCTCAAATACATAAAGCTGCGTCTAAAGCTTAGGCGTTTATTATTGTAATAATTACAGTATTAGTGATGTATCTAGTTTTCAAAAGTATAAATCCCTGAGACGAATTCCAGTTGTCTCCAATGAGACAACCAGCCTGCGTAACATGACAGAGGTGATAGCGACTTAGGTCACTTCTAAACGTCAAATTAGCGGTTATCTCCATAGTAGGTATCTCACTCAAATTTGACGTTTAGAAGTGACCTGTGTCGCTCTCACCTCTGTTATGTTACGCGGGCTGAATTCGTCTCAGAATAAGTCCAGCGAGTTAAAAATCACACCAATTGGGTTGTTTATAGGATAATTGAGGGCATCTCCAGACAGGTGGTACTTTAGGTTTAGCAGTATAAACAAAGATTAATAAGAACATTTTATGACCATCACTTCTTGGTTTTACGACCATCTTTATGCCACGCCATTATCAACGGATAAAAAATCTATAAACTTCGATGTTAATTAATAACGCTTTGTAAATTGGTTGTCCATTGCCATCCAACGCGGAAACGCGACAAGTGTCATGGGCTCCTTTGCACCGGGTATGACCCGGGGAGGGCTCTTTGACTGAGTGTAAATATTATTGTAAATATTTTTTCTCAAACATGCTTGGAAATGTGAGCATTATTTTGACAACCTTCTTCGAGATAAATCGAAATTGCTGTACTGGCCAACTACATGCGCGCAGCGGCCGGCAATGTTTGTATGAAAATCCATATCTGTCGTGTTTTGCGGCCAAATAAATTACATAGTAAACTCATATCAGTCGTGTAATTTAAAAATGGAACGATCTTTTTCTCCTAAACATGGCGACCAAGGAGGTAACTCATCAAAGGTTTTATTTAAATTTCGAACTGGCTTGCAAATAGAAAGCTGTTTATTGAAAAAAAAAACAAATTGTTGTTCGTTGTTCGTCATTGATTTTAAAAAGAGTTTTAATTTCCGCGAATTATTTGAGAAAATTTACTGTTTTCATTTCCGCGCATTATTTGAGAAAAGTACTATACAAGCCTTGGCCACAACTAGGCATTGATGGACTTACGTATGTGTGCCTCGGCTTCGCCTCGGCCCACATTTACACGTTCGTCCATCAATGCCTCTGTTGCTGGCCGCTGCAGTAATGTACTATATTACGCTAGTTTTATTTTATTTTGTTACTTAGTTATATTTTAGTTAGTTATATTTTAGTTACATAGTTATATTTTATTGTTATTAATTTATCCCTTCAATAAAAATTTTACTTCTAATTTAAAATGTATAAATTATTTTAGTTCTTCAAACTTCAACAAGGTTTTTTTCTCGAATTTATTACGAATAATATTTCTACTCATCAATTATTTTAATGCTGTCTGTTTAGATATTAATTTGATCTTGTGAATTTTATGACTAGAGTCAGTTAGCTACGCAACCGAACGTAATAACCTACTAGGTTTTAAAGTAGCTACCCATTCTTTAAAAGAAGGAATAAACAAATGAACTCACCAGCCATAGGTGGCCCAATAAGATGTCCAAGACCTTGACTGAGCAGCACTAATCCATATGCCATTGTGAAGCGCTCCAAAGCAATCAGTTCCACCAAAATACTCGGCGTATAAGAATATGAACTTGAAAACATCAAGCCAAATACGACTGCATTCACTGCTAGCACGTAGAAACTGTATTCAGCTTTAGCGTCCATAGTTTGAATTAGAATAGGGAATAGAACTATGGATACTCCGCATAAAATTAGGCATAGTGCATAGGTTTTTGTAACGTGCACCCATGGGAGATCGCCCATCCATCCAAGGCCAACCTAAAAAAGAAAGAAAAACATGATTAATTAAAAAAATCGAAACAAGTTTGATAAAACGATAAAGCTGAGAGCGTCGGTGGCGCGTTGCGGAGGGCTATGGAATCTCAATCTTGAGGTCCAGGTTCGAATCCGCACGGCAGTGGCATAGCATGGGCTTCCTGTCACCCAGGGCCCAGACCAATTTTGCCGCACCCTAATCTTTATAAAAAGATCTACACAAAAAATAAGGGAGCGAGCGAATCGTGCTTGAAATTTACATAAACTTAAAAACTATATTAGTACAGTATTATCAACTTGTAGTCCTATACCTACATAGCCTATTTTCTGATAGAGGGGGCAGCGGAGAGGTGTAGTTTCGTCCAGTGCCTCCAGACGGGACAGTGTGGCCGGTTTGAAATGGTGTTCAGGAGACTGTTGGCGCTACTTTGGACGCGACGCATCAAGGAGGCGACTCTACTGCGTATTATGGCGTGAAAGGAAATCACACTTGCCGCCGCGAACATCCCTGACGCGCTGCAAAACCTCGGAAGCCCCATCAGCATCCTGAACCCATTATTATACTGGATACGCAGAGCATTGTAGGCTCTCTGCGTATAGCTGACCCACAGGCTGCACGTGTACATCGACTGGCAAAAAGCTCTGAAAAGTGTACGCTTTACCTCCTCAGTGCATCGTGCAAACCTGCGTGCCAACATATTACAGCGCACCGTCAACGCCCTGCGCTCCCGCTCCATGTCAGAGTTGTCCTTAAGGTCATCGGTGACCCAGTGTCCCAAATACTTGAACTCGTTCACCTTTACAAGTGGCGAGCCAGCAAGAGTGATGCCAGGGATGTTATAGCATTTATTTCCTGCTTTCAAAGCAAGCAGTACACTCTTGCTTGCATTGTATTTGAGACCATGAGTCACCGCATACTCCTCGCAGACCCTTAAGAGCCTACGGAGGGCATTGATTGTCGGGCTTAGCAGCACCATGTCATCGGCATAGCTCATATTGTTCATAGATGTTCCATCAATAGAGCAGCCCACCTTGGTGCTGCTAAGCTCCACAATCAGCTTGTTCATGTACAGGTTGAAAAGACGGGGCGAGCTCAACCCTCCCTGCCTCACCCCGCACTCCAACCTGTACACATCCGAGAGTGATCCAGCCCATTTTACATAATTGCACTGCTTGCTGTACCAATATTTCAAGATCCCTATCAGTTCCTTCGGGAGCGTCGTATCCTCTGAAAGCTTGTTCCACAGTATGTCATAAGACACTAGGTCGAACGCCTTAGACAGGTCCAGGAAACACGCAAAGACCGGGGTTTTTCTATCCGTATAATACTGGACTGTATGTTTGAGACACAGGATAGCTGACTCTGTAGATAGAGCCGGCCTAAATCCAAACTGGGCGTCATGAAGCTCTACATGTTCTTCCATCCGTCTGTCTATCACACAGTCCAGTACCTTAGCGATCACCGTGGCTAGCGATATTGGTCTGTAGTTGTTCCTGTCTGAGGCGTCCCCCGTCCTATTTTTAACAATGGGAACTACTATGGTTTTCATTAGATTGTCCGGCAGATATGAATGGCCTACGCAAAGAGAAAAGAACATGGCAAGTACTCTCGGTAGGTGTACACCCGCATGTTGCAAATGCTCAATGCTTAAGTGGTCATGTCCCGGAGACTTTCCCCGAGTCATTCCCTTTACTATTTGAGCCACTTCCTTTGCTGAAAACCTGACATGCGGGTCCCCACCAGTTGCCATGTTCTCTCCTCCCTCCGACGCCGCCCCCAAGGGAGACTGGATCCCGAAATGATCTTTGAATAAGTTGGCCACCTGACCTGGATCACTCACGCCCTCCACACTCACTGGAAGACTCGACCTGGGATCCAACTTTTTCACATTTTTCCAAAATTTTCCAAACTTTTTACTTTTGTGGTTGGTGGCAAGGATGTCCATTTTTATTTGGGTTTCATGATCTTGGCACCATTTCAATTTAGCTTTAAATTTTTTTCTGGTTTCACACATCTGGTCATAAAATACTCCCCGTGCCTGTTTACCGTGTAGGTCCCAGTTTTGGAACGCAAGTCGAGCCTCCCCATGAGCCTGCTTTACATGTCTGTTCCATCCCGCTACATGTTTATTTTTACGCTTACATCTACCAGCAAAACTACACACCGCCGCCTCTATCAGTATATTTGTCACAGTTTCATACATATTGTCCAAGATTTTTCTATGCTCTATCTTAGTACATATTTTACCACCACACTCGGTGAACTCTACAGGAAAGTCTACATCTCTTAATCTGCTATTACAAAATTTATTATAGTTTTCAATTTGTTCACAAGTACGTTCCCCCCATTTAATCTTATTACAAACATCTTTCTGCAATACAGTTCTCGGTCTTATAATATTAAGGTTACAGTGGATTTCCATTGGAAAGTGGTCGGACCAGTAGGTATTGTATTGCACTCTAACATCTAAAACAGACAAACCTGCCGCGCCTGTAACTACACAATGGTCCAACCATCTCTTAGTCCCGTGAACATCACTGATGTAGGTATAAGCGTCTGATCCCAACATACTAAGGTCTGCACAAGTCCATTCTTCTTGCTCACAGAATTCTACCAATTCATTTCCGAATAGCGTCCCGGGTATTTAGGATGTGGTCAGACATTTTTGGGTTTATCAACGAAAGATAGAAACTTAGAGCGAGAAGCGAGCTCGACTTTTCTCCTCAACACGATTTTTTTACGTCTAAAACATATGCAAAGTAGGTAACCTAAGTAAAAGCTTTGGATCGAGCGAAGCAAGCTGGACATTTTTAGCATTAAGTCTTATAGCTGTGGTCAGAACTATTCAGAATTGGGTATTTGACTACATTCAATATATTTTATTTTTATCTACTCAATAAAAAAAAGGTTAGAAAATAACGCTAAACTCCCATTTTCATTGAGTTTTTAGCTTGAATACTATTTTTAATAACAAGATAAACTATTAAAAGTAATGAAAATGTTGATGACGTCACAACTCAATATATAGTACAAACCTTCATACAAAGCGCATGTTTTGACGTCCGATAAAGAGTAGCTGATTTGACTAATTGTCAAGTAGCCAATTATGTGTAAGCACAGTAATTAAATCAGAAAAATATAGCGACCCAGGCGAGCTAGACTTTTCTCTACTATAAGCCCCCCCCCCCCCCCCCCCCCCCCCCAGTAAAGTACCACCCGCCCGGAGGCATTGCCCCCCCCCCCCCCCCCCAACTCCCCACGTCGCCACGCTACTGCCACATGGATGACATGGTACCATGTACCAATGAGTTTTTCTAACTTAAGTACGCAATGCCGACTGCTCTCAAACGGTGAAGGAAAATATCGAAATCGTGAGGAAATCTGCATAGTACGCTAATGAAGAAATTCCGATGCGTACCTATGTGAAGCTACCAATCCGCATTGGGCACGAGTATATGATTACGGTAAATGATTCTCAAAATGTATGAAAAGAGAGATTGAAACCGTTATACTTACAATGCCAATAATAGTCGCAACACCGAAAATGCTCAACATTAGAGAGCCTTGAGTCTCAGTGTATCCATTCAAGAACATAAAGTTTGATATGTAGAAGTAAGGCACGATGAACCAGATGAACAGAACCAGGGTAGACAGATTCATCATCAGGAAATGGAATTCGGTGAACATGTTGAAGTCGAAATTCTTGTTGATCATGTCGATAGCACGCCTGCCCCATGACTGTAAAAAAAGGATAAATGAATTAACTGTGCCCATTATCTAGATAACACATAATATAATATAGTTTCATAGATAAAGATAATTCTTGAAATCATTAGTCTTTTGAAGTTAAAAATATTAAGAGCAAAGAGAGATAATGGCAAAAATAACTGTTTTCAAATTGTATCAATAGATTACAAGGAGACGAAGAAGACACGTTCTTCGTAGACAAAGAAATTGCAAAAATTAAGTTACTCAGGTTTAGAATAGGTACAGATACAATTTATATTTAAAAAAGTAGGTACCTTTTCCTCCATATCTTCCATTGACCACATAGAATTTCTATAAATATCCGGACAGGAAGACGCACGAAGCTTGTATTTGGCAATATTCATCATAGCACCGCGATGCATAATAGAATTACGATGAACTCTAATATTCTTCAAATAATGTTGATCTGTACCGATTTGTCTGGACAACCAATCTTGTCGTTCGTTTCTAGGACTTATTACAGCCGGCTTGTTCTCGGGTATTGGCTGGAGAAGTTTCTCTCTAACCATATCCAGTTTGCTCTCAAACTCTTTTTTCTTCTCCTTTTTGCTGAGTTTCAATTTCATTGACATCGTTACAGGTTTTCCTTTAGAAGCTTCAGGTGGGGCTTCGACATGTAGTTTCTGTTCTGAGTTGCTTCTTAAAGCTAAGAGTGATGGGTAATTTTGTAGCACGATGTTGTAAAGACGTTTGTTCGATGCTATTTGATCTAACACTTCGGCTGGTACCTGCAATTTTAATGTTGAATAAAACATTCTATAATAATAAATATGAGATTTCTGAAGTCAATAAATAAGTATAGAAACATGAAAATTACCTTTTCGCTCTGCTTTAAAAACGTAGGAAGACTGATTAAGGAGTTAACTTTATGATGTTGTGATAAATCCGCATTCATCTTGGTAGCTGCATCCAAATTCTCCGCTTTAGCTATAGAGGTCACTAAAGCAGTCAGGATATATTCCGGAGTTTCACCACTCTTCATCAACATCTTTAATTCTTCAACTCCAGGATAGACAGATTCACCACCTCCAGACTTAGCTGAGATTGACATTGAACTAGACGCTCTCTTAGACTTATTCAGTTTTCTTTGCTTTTTTTGTTCTAGTATCAACCATTCTGGGTCTCTCATAACAGCACCACAAATACACACGTTAAGTACTGAGCCAGCTAAAAGTAACAATGCTCCTCTCCATTGATATTCATCCAACAGATACGTAGTTAATGGTGAATAGACAAAAGTGCCAAATCCAACTCCACATGATCCCAGGCCTACAGCTAAATTCCGGCGCTTATCAAACCAATACGCTATTGACACGACAGCCGTCACGTAAAGTAGACCCATTCCAAGACCGGCCATCAAACCATACGTTATATAGAGTGTTTCAATAGAGTTACTGTACGAAGCAGCTACCAGCCCAATCGTAGAGGCGACCCCTCCAACTATTGTCATTTTTTTACATCCGTACCTATCTACGAGAGCACTCATTATAGGTCCAGCTATAAGAGGAACAGAAATAAATAAACTTCCAATTAAAGAAGTTTTCGCTTCACTGGCCTCGAAATAGATGACAAATCTTTCGTGCATCAATCCGTAGGAGAAAGCGAGACCATCGGCGACGGTAGCAATGAGAAATGAGGCGGCCACAACCACCCATCCCCACCCACCATCAGGAATCTCAGGTTCTTGTTCTTGTGGAGGTTTGCTTGAACAGATACTGTCCGCATCTCCAAGACCCAAAAACTTAACGCCTTCATTCGTTGACGTGGCATCTTCATCACTTTTCCCTTCTTTATGATAAGTTACAGCAAGATTGTTGAAGTCAATTTCATTGCCAGGATTCGTTTTCATAGAATTGACTGTGTTGAGATCGTTTTTAGGTTTATTTACGTCTCTTGCATCGGTTTCGTGAGCAGCATCGATGAATTTGATGTCATTGTTTCTGGCGAGTAGGGGCGACGTAGCCTTCTCCTCTTGAGACGGTACTTCTTGTTCATGCTTGATCGATTTCTCTTTACCTGGAATTCCATTTGCATAAGCTCTTTCCGTGTCCATTAGTCTCTGGGGAGTACTCTTTTAAGTACGAATCTAAGTACGTACCTTTGTGTCTCTATATTCTGTTCTCTATAGAACACTAGAATGACTACCGAAATTGGATTAAAAAATCCAAAGTCAAAATTTATCTAAGTCGAAATAGTCGACTCTCTGGACCAGTGTCTTAATCTGGGGTCTCTAGCAGAATAACGACAAGGCCTTTTAGATATGCAAAGTGTGATAGCGCAAGGATTGTAAGTTGTCGAGTACATCAAGGACCGGCTAGTCCTCGATCTCACACTTGTGAAAAATACACTTTCTAAACTCTCGTGGGTTTGATTCTCAAACGGTTGTATCCTTCTTGACATGAAGAATTAAAGTTTTGCTGTTGGTAACATCTCAATTATGTCACAAGCAGGATAAATCTGAAACAAAGAAAAATCTTAATTAGTTTTTAGAATCGTTATTATTTGACTTAACTTGTTTAATACTTATGTTGTTTTATCGATGATACTTGTACTTGATCTATTTGTTTTAGGGTAATTATTTTCACGATAACGGCAGCCCAGACTGACAAAACTGTATCAAGGACAATTTTTGAACATCACACGAGCGACTCGGCAGTAGAAAATGTCAAAATTACTACGGAGATTATGCATCTTTCTACTGCAGAGTCGCTCGTATGATGTTCAAAAATCGCACTCCGATGTAAGATCTGAAATAACGAGACGAGTGATAGCGTGATTACTGATTAGCGTGCGTGATATAGCGCTACCTATCACGCTTCCGCTCTCTTTCTATTTGCGCCTGAACGAACGAGATTTGCGCCTGAACGAACGAGATAAAATCTAGCCCCGCTGGTTTGTATACATTTACGGGATAAGTTCAGAGGGTCTACCCGCACATTCGATTCGAACTTTTGCGTGAATGTTTTCGTTCCAATTTCAACTCTATTACAAGTGCGGACCGAAACAGTGGCGATATAGTGAAGATCGAAAGTTCGGGTAAGGGCGCAGCATTTCTTGACCGATTTGGGTGATTCTTTAATTAGCAATACTAAAATTCCCTACTTTATATTAGCCGCACCTACAGAAGTGATTTATTCCGAACATTAAAAAAAGATTGACGGCCGGAAATAAAATGTTTGCGTCTCTAAGTGTCTGTTTGCCCTAAATTATAATTCAAATTAGCACAAAAATCTATTGTAGGTATGCAAACTAAGCTTAGGTATACCTACTTAGTCTAGTTAGCTGCCCCCCAATTGGCGATGCCCTCGACTGGGCTGGGGACTGGGGTCTACTCTACACCTGACTTCTCCTTCTCCATTATCAGTTTATTCATGTCCAGTATTGGGAAAGACCAGTAGGGCCATTGTATGTAAGTTTCCGATAAGTTTACATGATCGGTAATGTAGGTATTCCCTGTGATGATAGTACGAAGTTCGTCAGGTCAGTTAGTATTTTATACAACGTTTTAATGAATTAACGCAAAACTAGAAAGTAGTTTGTTTAGAATCGAGAGCAGAATCGAATGGGGTATTTGACTACATTCAATATATTTTATTTTTATCTACTCAATAAAAAAAGGGTTAGAAAATAACGCTAAACTCCCATTTTCATTGAGTTTTTAGCTTGAATACTATTTTTAATAACAAGATAAACTATTAAAAGTAATGAAAATGTTGATGACGTCACAACTCAATATTTAGTACAAATCTTCATACAAAGCGCATGTTTTGACGTCCGATAAAGAGTAGCAGATTTGACTAGTTGTCAAGTAGCCAATTGTCATGGTTTCAACATAGGTAATTTTTTCCAAAATATTAAAATAATTTGTTTTAAAAAAAAACTTTTCTTTGACCCCGATGTCAACCCACCGCACGGGCACACTCACCCTACTTACTATCAAAACAAGATTATTAAAATGTATCCATGAGTACATTAGCGCTTTCATTCATTGCTGAAATGATAACAAATCTTAATTTTTGCTTCAAAACTTAAAATGCGAATAACCTTAAATTTTAACTATAAAAATAATGCAATTATTTTTTCAATCTAATTATTTTGTTATAAATCAGTTGGGGTGTATGAGGTTTTGCGTTAATTCATTAAAACGTTGTATAATGCAGAAATAAATTGTTTCAATCAGCCTCTCGCAGCCGACAGTACCTACCTATACAACGTGTTAATGAATTAACGCAAAACCTCATACACCCCAACTGATTTATAACAAAGTAATTAGATTGAAACAATAATTTCATTATTTTTATAATTAAAATTTAAAGTTATTCGCATTTTAAGTTTTGAGGCAAAAATGATTTGTCATAATTTCAGCAATGAATGAAAGCGCTAAAGTGCTCATGGATACATTTTAATAATCTTGTTTTAGTAGTAAGTAGGGTGAGTGCGCCCGTGTGGTGATTTGATATCGGGTTCAGAAAATTTTAAATTTTACAAAAAAAATATTTTATATTTTGAAAAAAATTACCAATGTTGAAACCATGATAATTCGATTCTGTTCTCGATTCTAAACAAACTACTTTCTAGTTTTGCGTTAATTCATTAACACGTTGTATAATAATTTGTTTTTGTGATCATCGTATCTTGTCTGATATTAGTTCAATATTAAGTAGCAGAATCGTCTTATTTTGTAGGTACCTAACTATCCGATTCAATCCCCAGATAACATTTACGGTCGGCGACTTAAAAATGACGTCATTTTAAGGTACTTATACAGTCAGTCCGAATAGTCCGATGTTGGTCGTAGAAGTACGTACTAGTTGGTACTAGGAACGTCATTTTACCGTCAGCCAGTATACGTCCTGTGTTGGACGCAAGTTGGACGTTATACTGACGGACGTTCTCAGTCAATTTGACAATGACATTGACATTCATTTTGCCTCCTTTTTTCTCAGCTCAGTCGCGCCATTTTTCTATGCGCATCGGACGTGTCGCGGAGTCGTTTTTGTTGTTGAGTTAGTGTTATTCAAAGAAATTGAACCTAAAGTGTGTTAGTAATGGACGAGGACCGCCCAGCCAAGTGCGCAGTGATCCAGTTTATTGTTTGCGGTGGCGGTGCTATTTCTGTTGTGGATTCAGAGTGGCTGAAGCCACGATGGTGTGAAGTGTATTGGCCGGTCATAAAAAGGCCCAAAGCTTTTGAGCTGATCCTCAATCTCAACACGTCCCCCAGCGAAAATTTGAAACTTTATGGTGTGCAGCAAGTGTTTTACGAAACTGGTAGGTACGTATTTTATCCCTTTCCTGCATGGGTAGCATGCCACCGTGATACAGCACTATCACACATTCGCTCTTTTTCTATTTGCGCACGAACGAACGAGATAAAAGACGTGATACAGCTGTATCACGTGTAGCATGCTACCATAGTGTAAATAAAATAATAGTGATGAAGCTCAGCGGTCGTGGCGGGTCTATGCCCGCGCGGCATGCGGGGTACGGGCGTACCCTAACTCAATTCGCTGTTAAGATACGCGCGCAGGCAACGTGGGTCGGGAGGCACTCCTCCCGGCCCCCGCACGCCCCGCACGATTGGCCTGCCGCGACCGCTGAGCTTCACCACTATTAGTTCTTTACACTATGATGCTACGGCTTCTGGGGCTAGTACGCCAACCGGCGATAGCGACATTTAACACATTCATCTGCCAAATTTAGTCTTTTATCTCTTTCGTTCACGCCCCAATAGAAAGAGCGTGATAGAGCTATATGACACTATCGTCAGTTTTCAGTTTCGGGGAACCTGGCTTCTCGGGATGCTTATATGAATTAACTACGACGACGCTTCTATTTAATAACGCAGAGAATTATTAAAGGGTTGGATATAGAATTGTATAGCAGGAGGGGAGGGGTGCTGGTGATTGGGGAGGGGCCGCTGACGGGTCCACTAGTTATTTATATATTGTCTAAGAAAATAATTTTGGTTTGATTTACAAGTACCTAACTAACTTATTTCTTTTTACAGGTGTCAGGTCGAGATGTTTCCAGTACATTGCCACGTACAATGAAGTCCTACATTTCCGACAAGCTAGCTGCAGAGTACAATTTCTATGGAATGGAAACTGCAACGAAAACCAAAATCGAAAAAGTTTTTTGCACTCTACGCCTCAGAGACTGCATTGTAGGTGAGTACATAAGTACCTATCGAAATTCTCCAATACTATCTCAATATTGTTTGCGTCAATCCCCCATTCAATATCTTTGCACTATTTGGAATTCAAATAATTAGTTTTAATGAATTATTATTAGGGTTCCGTACACATAGGTTGTCAATGGGACCCTATTACTAAGCCTATGCTGTCCATCCGTTTTTCAGTATATCACAGCGGTATAATCTCAACAACTGTAAACAACTCCACAACAGCACGGCTAGCATGCCATCCACGGCAAAGCGTTTAAACGAGAAAAACGTCATGCGCGCTCTTTCTGGCATACGTAAATTAATAAGGATGGTGGCACATCTCGATTTTTATCGTTTTCTCGGAGGTGGCATGCAAGGCCTACTAGGCCAGTCATTTTACGGAGTTTTGTTAGGCGGGGTAGGGAGTAATTATTAATTGGACTTTTAAACTGTAACCGGCACCATTTAGTGACAAAAATACTATCCTAAACCATATTAAAAAAAAATTTGCTAAGCAACATAGAAATCAAAATTGTGTGTCCCAGAAGGCTTTTAATTAATAATATTAATACCAATGCACTCATTTGAATTAGATTTAACAATATACATTTTTTTTTATCAATAAAATAGGCATTAAAATTTTAAAAATGAGGTATTTATTAGAAAATACGAATGTATTTTTCAAAACCTTCTAAGTAGACAAAAATATTTACACCATGTTTGAAGTATGTATGATGTGTAAAGCCTTAAACATGTGCAAAAAAAAAAATTATATCAGGTTTTTTAGAAGGAGATAATATCTATATTTTAAAATTGGAACTGTTGCTGACGTAATTTTTTTTTAATTTTGGTACATTCTTAAGCTCAAATTGGCTCTTCAATATTATAGCGGAAAAAAATGCAATTAGTAATTAGTCCCGGCTCAAACCGTAAAATGACTGGGCTATACTGAGGTAGCCTCATAACATATTCAGTTTGTAGTTGTGGCATCTAGGTATCTTGGCAAATAATAAAAAGATACGGAGCCCTGTGTGCGTGGGTGCTACTCCCACGACCATTTTTTTACAATTAATAAATTGTATCTTTCTTGTTTCTTTATAGAAGGCGTTGTTAGCACAACTGCAACTGCAACGGCAGAGGGCGTCGAAGTTAGCATCAAAACCTGGCTACAGCATGCTCCAGAAAGGATAAGTTAGAAAGGAGGAGTTAGAGGCTTTGTTTTTTTCATACGGTAAACAACAGCTTCAAACTATCGCCTCTCCGAATTTAAATTGATTTCTTTATAATTATGTAGGTGCAATTAAAAATGTACGAAAATGCTCGGATCTTAAAATGTTTAAACTATTTTTAGAACATCTTTTACTAAAAGTAAAATCTTTAAAATTTTGCATTTCGGTGTTCATTAATTTATTTATTTACAACCCTAGTTCACTCCACCGTAGTCTAGCAACGTCATTCTACGGCTGACATTCAGAAACGAAATTTGAGTATTAGTTTCTATTTTGATATGTAAAAATCAATAAAATTTTGACATATCGAAGTAGGCTCTTATACTCAAATCTTGTCTCTGAATCTCAGTCTAAGGCTGCCTGTCCATTGACGCGAACTGGCTGGCGGAGCGGTGTAGCGAGGAAAATATTAACCAATCAGGAGCTCGGCCGAATCTCGGCCGAGATTTTATGCAATCCTGATTGGTTAATAAAACTCCGCTTCCCCGCTCCGCCAGCCGGCTCGCGTCAATGGACAGGCAGCCTAAGGGTGCGTCCACATCTGGCGAACGCGCCGCAAATGTGCAACTCGCGAGCCGCTCGCGAGCTGCACATTCGCGGCGCGTTCTTCAGCTGTGGACGCACCCTAAGGTCCCTGGATCGGTCTTGATATGACGTCCTAAGTACGTCTAGTCTCGTACCTCGGTGACGTACATTTTCGACGTCTATAGGACCGATAAAGGACGTACATTTGTCACAACCTAATGACGTCTTGATACGACGGCCTACGGACATCTTAATACGACGGCCTACGTACGTCTTGATACAACGGCCTACGGACGTCTTGATCCGACGTCATTAGGTTGTGACAAATGTACGTCCTTTATCGGACCTACAGACGCCGAAAATGTACGTCACCTAGGTCGAGCAAGACTGTAAAAAGACGTCATTAGGACGGCTAAATGTTATCTGGGTCGATATCTAGTCCACGGTGTTTTTCGCAGATCCATGCTATAATTTATAGTTAGGTAGGTAATTTTAATTTCAGGCAATTGACATGGTAGAGTCATAATAAGGTACGCGTAGGTACGTTAAAGATCTTTTAACCGATATGAAACTTGCACAATACTTCGATTGAATTTTTTTAGCACTGAACAGAACAGGGTAAGTAAAGTAAAGTGATGTACATAGGTATTTACTGCAAGCTCCAACAGACAAATGCAGACACTCTTCTTCTTCTTCTTATCGTGTGGGCAGAGCCCTGGTGTCAGAGTTTTTTCAGACCGCCTTACGGCCTCTGACGTGGTTTTTATGTAACGACTACTACCAACAGAGATAGTAGGCTATCCGAAGCACGGAATCATTTTTCTTTTCAGACAATCAGGTGATTCAGCCTGCAATGTCCTAACCAACTGGGGAAAAACGCACAAAGTGACATATCACTAGGTGTCCCCCGTGGGAATCGAACCCACGACCTCCGTGTCGAGAGCCAAAGCTCTTAACCATTAGACCACGGAGGCAGTAATGGCAATGCAGCCACTTACATTAATTTATAATGTCATAAAACTGAATTACAGCAAACAAGTAAATTTGTGGCCCATTTCATTGAAATCTAGTGGAATCTGGTAATGTTTCCATCACACCAGCAGCGGAACCTGGGCCTCTAACCGCACATTCGAACTTCGCAATTGCGTGAACATTTTCGGTCCAATGTCAACTCTATTACAATGAAGTGCGGCTGCGGACCGAAACAGTGGCGATATATTGAACATCGAAAGTCCGGGTACATGGCCAGGCCCGGGTATATCGCCACTGTTTCGGTCCGCACTTGATTGTAGAGTTGACATTGGAAAGAAAACGTTCACGCAATTGCGAAGTTCGCATGAGAGGCAGCCCCGGATCTAGGGGGGGGGGGGGGGGGGGGGGCAAACAGGGGCCCACGCCCCGGGCGGCAGGTCTAGGGGGCGCCAAAATGAAGAGTTTGAAAAATAAAATATTGCAACGACTTGAAAATATTGTAAAGAAATTGGATCCAGATTTTAGATCATATTACGACGAGCTAATCTTATTGCCGTAAAATCTCGAGCTCGCTTCGCAAGTTTTAGATATTTTTGCAACAACCAAAACTGGACCCGGCCACCACTGGAAAACAATTGCTACTCCCTTGGAGGGGAGGGGCGCCAATGTCAAGTTTTTGCCCCGGGTCGGAAAAATCGTAGATCCGTAGACTGATGAGAGGCCCTGGCTCGGAATTCGACACCCCTCCTGCTACCCCCCGCGGGACCCCGCCGTCGCCGTGCGTGGCCAGTAGCGATGCATCTCAGTTACCGTTGCACGTGTCTCTTTAGCATTTTCGAGTTATTATTTTGCTGTTATTTGTCATTGTTGGGATTTTCGTTCGAGCCAGGCGTCAAGTTAAGTCACCCATGTTGTATCTAGATAAACAGGCTGTTCACACGGCTTCACCTGCTTTGTTATAAAAACAGATAAAACCTCATTATCATGATAACTATAATGGGAAACGCAAAGGACCATAAATTGTATACATTTTATTATAAACAGGCAACTGCCTGCCTATATTGTATAGAACAATACCCAGCGTAATATAAATCACAGATTAAAATATATACAATGTGGTACCTAGATTTACCTAGGTCGTTTATGGTTACAAATACGGTGTTTGCACCTATTTTACGATTAGAAGCTGCAATTTTGTTTCCTATCAACTATGTAGGTAGGTAGTAACTAAGTAACTATACACAGTGAGGAAACAAAATTAGATAGGTTACCTATCTATCGTACCTAACTTTACCTACAAAATTCGCTGTAATACCTACAGACCGATTCTTCGTACTTAGGTAAGTACAAGTAGGTAGTTAGGTAGGTTTTGTAAAAGATCGAAAATCGACAGACATACTTGTAGATTATTATTATTATTTATTATTTTGGTTGTAAGGGCTTGGTCAATGACCAATAGCTACTGCGACCTGAATAGATGTATTGTAGCTGTCACCCTAGACCTAAAGGTCATTTCCTAGGCCCACGGACTTCAGGAACCGTGTTATGGTTTTGGAGGGGAGGTCCCTAATGTCAGTAGGTGTTATTACGTATCCACCTAGATGATACTTGTAGATACAAGTATGTCTGTCGATTTTCGATCTTTTACAAAACATTGGGTTTTAGACACGTGCTTAAGCTAAGCATAATTATATTTTGATGTTCCGAAAAAAGTACCTACCAAAATTCAAAATTTTTTATTCAAAATGATATCATATAGATTTTGGAGCTTTTTGACGTCATTTTTTGACTCTACCACCGCGTCGGTATCTACCTACTTAGGTAGGTTCATTTTCTACCAACCTTTATTTTAATAAGGAAATCTAGCTGCAGGAAAATGATAAATTAAAATCATAACAGTTCTTATCACTGTCATCTTTCTAATCTTGTTACATTAAATAGCAACTAGTTTTTTTAAATGAAACAGCGATAACCGGTCGATGACTTTTAGTCAAGGGCGAGGAAACTAGGTAAACGACGTTTAGGTGTGGCTTCTTTACTAAGGTCATATTAATGGGCACTTCCACTTACACCTCATGGAGTTTTATGATCTCTTAAATTTCTACTTCATTGGTTTTCACATAAGGAAGCGAATGCATGCATATACAGAGTGAATTTGATATCATTAGCATCCTTTTAAACTAAGAGTCTAACCATCAAACTGAACAACTTTTAGTATGGGAGCAAACCGATCGGAGCAAAACAAAATCTGCTGTTGCATGCATTTGAGTCGAGTAGGCATTGCAGTTTAGTATGGAATAGCTGATTTTATTTTTGCTCCGATTGATTTGCACCCATAGTAAAAGTTGTTCAGTTTGATGGGTAGACTCTTAGTTTAAAAGGATGCTAATGATATCAATTTCACCCTGTATATGCTCACGACTATGAATGGGTAGTAATATCTCTGATAAACTAAAAACTTAAAACATCCACGGTTTTCTAGTACTTAATACTTAGATAGAACTTTGTACAGTGTGACGGGTAGTGACTAGTGAGCTCGTGTGATAACCAAAATCATATCATTTTAAACGATTTTGTGGCACAAAAAACTACAATTTTATTAGGAAGGTGTAGATACCCAAAAAAATTATCCTAATCTCTAATTTTCAAAATTGGAGAAAGTTCTGATAATTCTCTTTGAAAAACCGTCAGGGCTGGCATAGCCTCATAGCAAATAGAGCCCCATAAAAAAATGATAAAATAAAGACTCTACCTTTATTTTTATTGGAAAAGGAAAATATAATTGCACTATAGGGTTCCCATACCACATCGTGCAGAAGTTACTAATTAGGTAGGATAGGAAGTTAGGTACCTAGGTACCTAATAACTACCTTCGAAGAAACTCGCGTGACATCATTCATCATTAACATGCAAGAATCATGGAAATTTACCGAGCTGAATTTGTCTACATGACCACATGACTAAATCGTAACAGAATGCTTTTCTTGCTAAAACAATGTACAACCATATGAATCTAAACTATTATAAAACTGTAACAGAAGTGTGTCTGTACATTGAAGATATTTCCAAAAAAAAGATTACAATATGGTTTTTAGATGTCCCTGATTCCAAATCACCAATTTTTGGATTTTTTGTCTGTCTGTTTGTTTGTTTGTTTGTTTGTTTGGGTGTTTGTTTGTTCGAGTATCACGCAAAAACTACTGAACCGATTTTGATGAAACTTTTTTTGTTTGATAGCTTATCATCTGACTTAAAATCTGGTATATAATTTATGCGGACGAAGTCGCAGGTAAAAGCTCGTAGGTAATAATATTATTATCTACTAGCTGTTGCCCGCGACTTCGTCTGCGTTACCCGGATAAAAAGTACCCTATGTGTTAATCCAGGCCATGGTCTACCTATATGCCAAATTTCTTCAAAATCCGTTCAGCAGTTTTTGCGTGAAAGCGGAACAAACATCCATCCATCCATACTTACAAACTTTCGCGTTTATAATATTAGTAGGATTCATATGGTAAAACACTAATTCAAATTGGCTATGCTTTGGTTTTGACATAAGGTTGGCAATCTGACGACCCGGTTGGTGTAATGGTTACCACGCCGGACTGCCAAACCAGGGTCCTGGGTTCGATCGAATCCCGGTTCGGTCATGGATGTTAAATGTTCGTGCCGCTGTTGTATGGTTTTCATAATAAAAAGCCTTTATTGCTTGCTTGGGATCATTACAATACAATATATGTGCCTGTGAGCGTCATTTATTATTTATTTATTAATTTAATCAAGCAAAATCTCTTGTGATTGTAAGTCTCTCCGTCTTTACGGTCCAAATTAAAATTAAGTTTTCACCCTTTGGGTACGGAACCCTAAAAATAGTTCAGTGATTGACTGAAAGACAACGCACATCCTAAACCACTGAAGATATAAACATGAAAGGAATACCTACATAAATACAGAGCGTGTAGGGCACTAAAAAAGAATTTTTCAAAAATCAACCCCTAAAGGGTAACCCCCTAACTACCTACTCGCACGGGATGTTGAAATTTTTGAAAATCAAAACGGATGAAGTCGCGGGCAAAAGCTAGTAGATAATATATAAAGAAAAATAATGAAAAAACATAAAAAAATGTAATAAAATAATAATAATAAACCAATAGTCTGGCTTTAACCGGCCGGCCAGGACTGGAGTTGCAAGAGCGGAACCTATGCTCCTTCTTCATCTTAACAGCCGATAGAAGTCCACTGCTGGACATAGGCCTCCCCCAAAATGGGGGGATTTGCCATCATCGCCACGCTTGGCAGGCGGGTTGGCGATCGCAGTTGGATTGAATGTGTGTACTCAGAGGATGCTGCTGCCCATCCTCCGGTAGATCCCTTAGTCGCCTTTTACAACACCCACGGGAGGAAATGGGGTGGTGCTATTCTTAGCCTCCAAGACTCCAAGTTGGAAGTGTAAAATGTCATAACGCCGGGACCTGCTGACTGGTGTGCGTAGCACCGGGAACCGGCGCCCGCAGACTCTCCTCTCTACAACCTTAGCCACTCACTTAGATGTTGCCATCTTGTCGTTACTTACGAGCGGCCATTTTGGGGTGCCCTATATAATTAGTTGGCTAGTCACCGTCTGCCATTTTTGACAAACTAGAGACATTTGTTACGGCAGGCGTCCCGAGTCTAAGTAAGTAAAATAACCCAGATTTCCCGGCCCACCCAGTTCACCCCCATAGCCCGAGTAGTTTCTGTCCTTTCTACAGTAGTCTCTGCACCGAACGTGGTATGTCTTCTGGTGCATTGGCATATGCATTAGAGAACGAAAAGAATATACCATAAGTTCGAAGTTAACATAGTCTATGGATGGGCGAACACAAAAAACCAGCAATGGTCGCAGTGTTATTTATACTTAAGCCTCGGCTTGCGTATAGCCCATAGGTACTGTAATTATAGCCCTCCCAAAACGATTAGTAATAAAATAATAATTCTTTGGATAATTAAAAACAATATTTGGTAAATAATTTGTACGGAACCCTCGCTCGGTGCGGAGTCCGACACGGTGTCGATTCGAACTGTGCCACGACTTAACTTAACTAAATTTATTCCTGTCACTTTCTAAAATAAGATTAAGAAAAGAGACAGAAAACCAACAACTGACTTTAGTGCTGTCAAAGTGACGTTACACGCCCAAAAACGCCTTAAATAAGATGGCGTACAATATGATGGCATCATATTTTGCTTAGATCAAAGTAAAATTAATGGATAGGCCCAAAGCGCTTTAAGTTGAAGCACGCAAAACTAGAGCACTTCAATACAAATTAGGGTACTTGGTCTGTCATCTCAGTACATTTTCGACGTAAAACTGTCAATTGTTTTGCCTCATTTTTCTGGTTTGAAATGTTCGCGTAAGGCCTGTCCATTCTTGTTTACTAATGTCATTGATATTTTGGGCGTGTAACGTCACTTTGACAGCACTAAAGTCAGTTGTTGGTTTTCTGTCTCCTTTCTTAATATTATTCTAGAAAGTGACAGGAATAAATTTAGTTAAGTCGTGGCACAGTTCGAATCGACACCAATATAGTACTTGTTTACTTACACTTCAGTTGGAAGCTAAAAGACTTATCAAGTCTTTAATCGGAGCTGAAACGGGCTGGAATTTAGACTGCAGATTTGATTACAAAATAGGTACTACACAGACAAAAGGCAACAAAGCAAAATACTTTTTTAGGTATGTCGAAGTATTTTATTATTTCAGTCTTCGCTCGTAATCCTACAACTTCACAGTAATATCGTAAATAAAAACTTCATACCTAACATTCAAAATACAAGCAGCAAAAATTTTATAGGTGGTGTACACGAATTCATAAATCACAGGAAGATCTAAAAAAATGCTGACTAATAATTTACTAATGATGTGTGAAACGCGACTAGACTGGACTAAAGAGAATATACAACTGGACTGAAACTGAACAGAACATGTACTTGTATAGAATTGACTCAGGGATGACTAATCGCATTTATCAGTTAAATGACTCACAATATAACGATTCAGTATTAAAAAGTTACACAAAATTATATCCGACATCCCTAGCTGAACTGTAAATAAAAATAATGTTTAGTTAGCGCTGTAATGTTCAGAACATTCGTTTTACTGCAAGTGCCCTTATACAGGGTGTGAACTTAAACCTACCTACTTTATGGGGTGCTTCAGAGTTCAGACCATGAAACTGAACAACTTCTTCTTCAAAGTTGTTACCATAAATTATTATGCTGTTTCATACTATTACGTTTCAGCCGAGTAGCCGTTGACGTTTTCTATGGAACAGCTGCTTTTAATTTTAACCCATATATGCCCACTGGGTCGAAAATGACCCAATACAACCTATGGTTGTAGTTTGATCGTTGGGTCGAAAACGATCCAATACGGCCATATACAGGGTGTAACAAAACACCCTAGTAATACTTAAGGGGGTGCTTCAGACCATCAAACTGAAAAACTTTCACTATGGAGCCAACATCGAAATCGCGAAAAAAAAACCGCTCTTTCATACTAAACTGCAGTACCTACTGTCTCGGCTCAAATGTAAGGGACGGCACATTTTTTTTATTTTTTCTCGACGTTGTTGGCTCCATGGTGAAAGTTGTTCAGATTGCTTCATTTAATTAAAAAACAAGTCAAAGATCACTATCTCTCTCTTCAATAAACTAGTATATTTATTTATTTATCATACCGTATATATTTGTATCACAGATTTGTATGTATGTATGTAAGTATACATATACCTGTATCTTTATATATTATATATTTATTAGTCTTAAATACTGTTTTATTAGTAAATACTGTTTTATTAGTTAAATGTGCACACTATGCCTGCCTCACTTCTATGCTCTCTCTGTCTCGGGTTTGCTGGAAGAAATCTCTTTAGAGATAAGCTCGCCCTTTGTAATTGTCTATTATGTTGTTTTCATGTATATTTCCGTGTGTATAATAAAGTGTTAAGATAAAAATAAAATAAAAATGGTCTTAAGTATTACTAGGGTGTTTTGTTACACCCTGTATAGGATGTTACTGTTCAACCCAGTCTCCTTCTTATCGCGTGGGCAGAGCCCTGGGGCCTGGTGTCCGGTGTTCAACCCAGTCGACATAATATACCTACCCCACTGTATTATGTCTGTAAATCTACCGCTGCGCTGCTCTACTGTTTACTAACCGATACGCAATACAAATAGTAAACTGAAAACCAACAGTCAATAAAAAACATTTAGGTATACTGTAGCAATTAAAAGAAGGAATCAATAAACGCAATTGACGTAAACTCGTAAAAGATGTTTAGATGTTTATAGCGATCTGATTAAATTAAATAAATTGTTAGGACGTGCGTGACGTAAACTAAGTAACTAAAATTATGTTCTATGCGTTCATCCACCAATTAATTAAATGAACAAACAAACAGACTAAAAATTCAAAAACTTTGTGATTTGAAGTCAGGGACTTTTCGTCCAAGACACCACAAATAAAAATCCAACCACAAGCTAAAAAAAAAAACTGCCAATTTGTGATAAAAAACAAAATTGCGATATTGATTTCGGACACAACTAAGCCATGACCCCATTTAAAAATCTCATTACATTACGTCTAGGTACATCAAAACATAAACCAGCATGAACTGGCTACTCATCTTTCCTAGTATATTATTAGTTCAACATCCTACAGTTTACGTAAGTACGGGCTGCATTTCGGTAAAACGAGTCCAAGTGTTGGCTGAAGTCCAGATTTTATAACTGTAACTCGTGATCTTGATGCGAATCCGAGATAATTATGTTAATAGTTTCGACGATGACACTCGGTACCCGGGATAGAGAAGTTTTAACAATGCATTCATTTATGTTTGTGTCGGTGTTTCTCTGATATCATACGTCAGAGAACTAAAGTGCTTAACGTAGCTCAGAAAAATTGCATGCTGAAGTGGCAATGGGCTTAGTCATATCTGCCAAAAAACTGACAACCGATGGGGAGTGAGAGTACTAAGGGGAGACCAGGAACTGACAGACCCCTAAACGACACTGACCCCTAGAGGACAGACGACCTAAAAAAGGGAACAGGATCAGCGGGAAGGGACTGGATGAGAAAGGCGAAAAGAGAATAGAGTTTTGTGGCGCGCCTTGGAAGAGGCCTATGTTCATTAGTGGACGATGATAAGCTGAAAAAAGGCTGATGATGATGATGTATTTATAAGCTTTTACGATTCTAAAAGTCGATTATCTTTCGCTTTGTACCTATAATGGAAAACTTTTCTAGGAAAATCAATTAATCCTATAGCATGGTGTTCAATACTGCACTGGGACGCATTACGGAGTCATTATAATTACTTTTGCCCTGTTTAATTAAAACTATTGAGGTAAAACGTTCGACCCACAGAGCAAGAAATACTATACACGGCGCTCACGTAGAATCGAATGTCCTGTAGACTATGCCACCATACTCTCCGAACTCAGGTCGACCGGAGTAAAGATAACCTTTTCAATGGGGTTTATGTAGATGTAGATAGGTCGGACGTCATATGTGAAGGTGGTGTTGCACCTTAGACTATCCATCTGGTATCCTGCCCTTCCTGCCCCCACCCTTGCACGCGACGGAGCTAATGGATTTATGCTACCGATAGTGCTATCCATGTGGCAAAATACGGGGGTGGAAAATTGTTGAATGGCATCCTATCGTCTCGATAGAAAGAAGGCTACTGTGGGATACTCATGAATAGGTGGTCGTTTCCACTCATGAATAAGTTCTTAACAAGCTCTGACACAATAAGTTTATAGATAACGTACTTTTTCAAGTTTACTAAGTAAACGATAGGTAGCTTTCTGCAAAGGCTGCAAAGGTTGTTATAAAAAAAATGGCATGTCACCCATAAAGAAAAGAGACATAGTGAAAGTTATGTCTCGCCTCACTGAGGGGATTAGGCCGGCATTTTTTAATACTGGGAAAAATGCGAGTTTATAATCTCTAAAAAGATTTCTTATAGCAAACCCGTTGGAAGAACAGGATTGGAAATTTATGCAATTGCCTCAAGACTCGAAGAAATGCTGGACTGATTATCTTAAAATCCTTACTTCACCGTAGTCTGGTGATAAAGCTGACCGTAGCGTATGTCTAGGTCATGGCTTCCCAACCACTGGGCGCCCCCCCCCCCCCCCCCCTTGGGGGGCGTAGTGATATCGTAGGGTAACAAAGTGTTTTCATTTGGAAAAGAAAAATCGAGTTAATGGCGTAAATTCTACTCAGTATATCATTTTATTAATTCACTCATTGTTCAGTAACCCATTCGTTCGTTGTTACCGACATGTTTAGGCTCAGCAGGTCTCAGATAGCACCGTTCCACCCGCGCTTGTCATAAAAATTTCGATAAGGGGGGCATGAAAACATCTAACCTAAACTATTATAAAACTGTAACAGAAGTGTGTCTGTACATTGAAGATATTAAAAAAAAAATTACGATAAGGTTTTTATCTGTCCCTGATTCCAAATCACCAATTTTTTTATTTTTTGTCCGTCTTTTTGTCTGTTTGTTTGTATGTTTGTTTGTTTGTTTGTTTGTTTGTTTGTTTGTTTGGGTGTTTGTTTGTTCGAGTATCACGCAAAAACTACTGAACCGATTTTGATGAAACTGTTTTTGTTTGATAGCTTATTATCTGACTTAAAATCTGGTATATAATTTATGCGGACGAAGTCGCGGGTAAAAGCTCGTTACTTATCTCGTGCTCGTTAAGGGAAGGCGTGACTCAAAAAAGGTTGGGAAACCTGTGGTCTGGGTGATACAATAAGTGTAAAACCCGGATTAATTTTCCTGTGCTCTGTGGTGAAATGACGTGCAAAAGAGCAATGTTTGCATTCCGTTGCAATCTACCTGTGAGGGCCATTGTTCTGCATTGTATTGTATTGTATGGACGGATGTTGCAATTGCAATGCACGGCCGACGCGACGGTGTCATCGATTTACATAACAGTGTCTGACTGGGTAGTGACATCTGATACTTTGGTGACACAACATAATTTGAAATTTTACAGGGTGGTAAGGGACAGCCCTCCGCAGACTAAGAGTTGAACCTCATCTGGCAGCTCCATCGCCTTTTTCTGTCGGAAAACGGAACGTGACCGCACGCAATCGCGTTCCGTATATCTCATTTGCTCTAGCAAATGACGTTGCTGTGTGACAGAAAACGATGGAGCGACAGAAAAGGCGATGCGGTGCTGCCAGATGAGGTTCAACCCTAAAACGGTCTGAGACCATCAAACTGAACAACTTTTACTATGGAGCCTCAAAGAGCGCGAAAAAAATCTGCTGCTTCATGCAAAACTACTGCTGCTGCGGTTTCCTGATGTTGGCTCCATAGTGAAAGTTGTTCAGTTTGATGGTCTCAGTTCACCGTTTCAGTCTGCGGAGGGCTATTCTTTGCACCAAGTATTTAAGTAAAATGAACCCGGCCAAGTACAAGTCGGATTTTGCTTACGGAGGGTTCCATACCGACATTAAATATGACCGAAAAAAAAATTTCTGGGACAAACACACTTCACAGGTTTAATCTTGGTTTAGAAAGATAGATTGGTAGGCCAAAGCCCGACTAAGAAGTATGCGATCCATTATTATATTATTACATTATTCTATTATAGAGGGCAGGAAAGTAAGAAAGCCTCAGATCACATGTTTGTTGATCTTTCATTGCATGTTATCTGAGGCTTTCTTATTTACTGTCCGAGGTTAGTTAGTATACTATTTTTCTCTCCGACGGAGGCGGACAGCGGCAACTTCGTTAAGCGCAGCGGGACGAAAGTTGACGCTTTCCGCCCGTAGGGTGAAAAATCTTTTTCAAATCGACGGCAAATTCGACAAAATATCCTAAAGAGTGTTAGACGTGGATCTAAAAATTTCGAGTGTGCTTCGCTCGATCCAAAGCGTTTACTTAGGTTACTTAATTTGCTTTGCACATATTGTACGAAAAAAGCTCTGCCTCCAACTGTAAGTATTTAGGAAAAAAGTCAAGCTCGCTTCGCTCGCTCTAAGTTTAATATTTTTATTTTACCTACATTTATTAATCTAACAAGGTGTCTGACCACATCTAAATAGTTGTGCTAAAAAGTTTCCAGCTCGCTTCGCTCGCTCCGTTACTTTTGCGTAGGTCTTCTTATAAAGATAAGGGGCGGCAAAACCGGTCTGTGCCCCAGGGCGGTAGAAACCCATGCTACTCCACTGTCACATACGCATACGCATCAGAATTTCTTCTTATGCGTATACTGGTTTTCTCAAGATGATGAGGGGGTGTTGCTCGGTTAATTGGATTGCCTTATCACCGATGTCTCGTACAGTCATGTCAATGGACAGTCAATAAAAAAGTAGCTCATGGCAGGAAATAAGTAATCAGTTAACAATGACAACTCGATCGAAACGAGTCCAGTTTTTACCGAAACTATCTTGTTATCGCTCCTTAACACGTCCAAGTAATTGATAAACACGGCACACACAACACAAACTTTCTATTGGAGGAACTGGATTTAGATTGCCTAGGTGGCCTAGGTAGGTACTACCAGGTTCTAGAATTCCTAACACAGATATTTTAAGAAAAGGAATAGCCATATGGTTTCCCGTTTTGAAAGCAACCCGTTGTTTTAGAACAGACATCTTCAGGTATTGTCAACATATTTGATCCCCAAACCGTGTGGCAACCGGAATCTGGCTTTCTACAAGAGCTGTGCGGAAAAAATCGACCAATAGCTCGCTTTCTGAATCACGTCGTAAGGAAATTAAAGCTATTCTATTGGTTGATTTTTTCCTCGGCTCACCAACTCAATACCTCGCGCAGATCTTGTTAGAACATCAGCCCGCTGCATCCGATCTGATGATCATACAGGAAGAGCATAGACGAGAATGCATCTGTGATTAGCGCATACACACATGCACATAGCACATTATCTAGCGTACCTGACAGCTATTGTAAATAAGTCACTGTAGACGAAATAGGCTGTGAGGAATAATAATCAAGGTTAAAATTACCATTGTAACTACACCAAACAATGTTTAGCATTAATTTAGTTACTTAATGACCTAGCAATTTGCTGTCTTTTATATTCTCCATTTAACGTGTACCAGTGTAATGGATGACCTTTTTGTCCATTCCCGACCGTTGATATGCTAATGATAAGGACACAAATGGTCGTCAGAATAGCATACTACTTGTTGACATGCGGACTGTTTGCTGTTGTAATTATGATTGCTTGATAGTCGAATTCATATTACGTTGTGTGAACAGGAATTCTGACAACCCCAGCTTCGATGGCTCATGATTGTCACCAGCACAGGAAGCATATATGTTTTAAGGGGCTATGTAAAAAAAATAGGATTCTTCAAAGCTCCATATATCATGAAGTACTAACAGTAGGAGTATGATTTGCGGATATGTGTAAATTGAACATATAATTGAAGTTTTGATTAGAGCCAAAACACGATTAAGACAAATTTTCTCGATAGAAAAACAAGCCAAAGTAGCCTCCGTTTTTGTCTATAAACGCTTGTAACTGCTAAACGGTGAATAATAGAAACATCAGACTTGATTTAAAAAAAAAGAGATTGCTATTATCTAAGTTTTGATTAGAGCAGAATTGAACTAACATAAATAGTACAATCACAATTAAATAAAGTTTGTTTTTTCGCTTGATTCGTTCCAGGCGCGCGCGCCGCCCCATCTCTTTCTCTCGCATCTGGCAGTAATATAAGCTATCACACGTCCGTTTCGCTAAAATTATTTTTCGACATAGGCTCTTAACCTTTATGTCCTTTCAGATCAAAACAGTATTTTCTGCAGATATTTTTGTGAGTCTACCACTGCGTTGGAAGGTGTTATTGAAGAAAAGATGCGGACAGAACCTCTACATTACAACTTTTAAACAAAATATGACAGAAAAAACAACAAAGCATTACGCAAAGAACACCATATCTATTTGATACTGATGAAATTGGGTAGTTACACAATTAAAACCCCCTGGGCCTCAATTGCGCAATTTTATACGGGTTTGGTTTGGTTTTGGTTTAGTTTTGGTTTAGATTTGGTTTAGCTGAAGTAAAAAAGCTACCGCGATATTTTTTTCTGAACGGTTAAATCGCACAATACAGAAAATTCGATCGAACGGACATAAAACGTTACGCCAACGAATGGACAGGCCTTAACGCAAACATTTCAAACCAGAAAAATGAGTCAAAACAATTGACAGTTTTGCTTCGAATTTACCGAATTGACAGACCAAGTACCCTAGTTTGTATTGAGGTGCCCTAGTTTTGCGTGCTTCAACTTAAAGCGCTTTGGGCCTATCCATTTTACTTTGATCTAAGCGCCAACGTATCTTCCGAAATAAAGCTAAATCGTTACCGTTAATATAATTTGCGCGATACGAATTGTGCATAACGTAACGTTTTTGGTTGTGGTTTTGTTTTGGTAGTATCGTTCAAACTTAGGGCGATTGAGGCCCTGGTGTTTGCTAAGCAGTGTAAAAAGTCCAAAAGTTTACTAAAGACCGTTAATATTAAACTAAACGGACAAGTTCTTATCGTCCTTCACCAAGGACGAATCTGTATTCATTCTTAAATAGCTATGTAAATATAGTACCTACCTAGTTAATACAAAAACATACAAAAGAATGTAAATTCAGTTTTTTGTCTGTCTGGTTTAGAACGTGAGGTTGGATTTAAATAATAGTATTTTATTTTTGCTGTTCTAACAAGTGTGATATAAATATAGATTAGAATGTAAATAAAATATTATGTAATAGTTTAGATTGTAGTAACGTTATAAATATATGTAATAAATAATAGAGAGGCAAAGTGAATTTTCAACAAACAATAAGTGGTGAATAAATTATATTTAAAACCCCCGAAACGTCCACCCACCTTACAAATCTTGATTTTGACCAATAAAATTACATGATTATTAAACTGTAGGAAAGGACAGTTACTTTTACATTAATTTTTAGCTATTCCAGGAAAATACTGCATACATGCAAAGCAATAATGCTCACGACTCCATATTCACCGAAGGGGTAGTCAAAGAGTCAAACACATCCAGAAAACTCAGAACATCTACGTACCGAAACTCTGCTCAGTATGATAAAGCCCGTCACCACTTATTATACCAGTTGGGTACAAATACATACGTCGAAATTGAAACATGCAGGTTTCCTCCTGATGTTTTCCTTCACTGAAAAGCCAGTGGTGTTACAAATCGCACAATCAATTCCAAAAAAAACCATTGGAACGAGTAGTCCTGAACGGGAATCGATTCGTTACTCGCCATTAGACCACGAGACAGACTTTTTTAGATTTTCAATGTTCAAAAGCCTACACAACCAACCAACTTAAAAACTGACGTAATTTTTATGCCAAAAATCCATTTGGGACACAAAGAAAAAATTTAAAAAATTTTAGACCTCTCATACAAAAGTGCGGATCAGCCCATAAAGTTATTATACCTGTTGGAATAGAGTAACTGACATGAGTTGTCAAATGAAACCGTTTTTTGTGCATTTGTCGGCACTTATCGGCACCCTAAAACTTCGAGTTCTGTGTATAATTGTGAATCTAACGTGAAATCGTAGGTAATTTAATGAAATAGTGTTAGTATATTTCACAAAATAATCTACGAGACGTCACTTTAGATTCACTAATTATTCACAGAGCACGAATATTTACCCAGTCGATTGTACTGACAAGTTCCCAAAAACGGAACGTTGAGTGAGAGGAAAACTAATATGTTTGGGTAAAAATCAGTGTGCACACAAATAAAAATCTACTTACTTAATTTTCCTTAGGGAAAGTTGTTTGGTTTCATTGTCTGAATGCACCCTTGAAGGGATGGTCCCTCGTAATTATACGTTCCACCCAGTGTAATATGCTAGTTGCTAGGCGTAGGGTACCTAGCAATTCTTTTTCGGTCAGCAAAACTAGGCGCGGTGCCAGTTGTATGAAGTAAATAGTAAAAAAACGTTTAAAAAAGTAGTTTTATAGTAATATTGAGCTGTTTATCTCACGTGCCGGTCAGACTAACAGCGTGGGTTGGTCTCACAGCCAGCCGAGGAAATTGGAAAAACAAATAAGTTGTTACGTCATTGGCCATTACGCTAAATTAGTTTTTAGAAAATAGGTTTTGGACGTCACATTTGTGCTTTAGTGCTAGTACTAGGCATTGGAAGCTAGATTAGAATTAATCGGCTCTGTCTTCTTTCAGAAGTTTGATTTCTGTGTTTGCGGATTCCGTCGGCCTCTATCATTTGAGTCTCTACAATTACCAAATACCGAAGACCCTCCCGGGACCCTGTGCTCCTTTGCCTTTATGTCTTATTTTTTCTATTTTATAATTATTATATTTTTTAAGTTTTTTCTCAGTTTGACTAGGCTAGGCTATTGTTAAGATTATTGTTAATGTACCTACACTGTAAATATTGTAAATAAATTGTAAAAAATACCTAAGTCGAAACTGAAAAGCTTGAATTAGTCTCTGCCCACACGATAAGAAGAACCTAAGCATGAGATTACCTACTCGTATGTCTCTATTATGTATAAGTACAAGTCCATATGTATGCTGAGTGTTTACATCGTCTGCTCATGATAGTAGGTAATAATAATGTTCACTTCTGTTTGTTTTATTTGCCTCTTTTTTATTGAATTGAAACATACAAAAACTGGTTCATACACTAATTCTGATACGATAATCTTAAAATTAAATACAAACCCATTAGCATCGAGTTTCGCTTGTAGGTAACATACCTATTAAGTATTTGCTTAGAATAGAACATTTTAGTAATCACGCATCTCCTAATTCTTTAACAAACATAAATAAAATACCTACCTGTGTTTTATAGAATGATACTAAGAGTTTTGCCCGTGAGACGATCAATATCAAAACCTTATCCAAGGCATCACGATTGACGCTAAAACCAATTTATCCTATCTGAAAATCGATTATCAACATTACGAGATAAGGTTCCAAACAATAACAATCCTTGTGGTAATCAATTTATGACATAATGTCAGATATAACCCTGAAAATATCTACAGCCTTTGGGAAAAACAACAACCATCGGCGTACTCAATCCAAGATCCAGATCCAAGGGGCGGCTCTTTCCTTTCCAGGAGCCCTCTGCCTCCCGTACACTTAGCTGGTCCTATCCTAGACCCAAAGCTGGGTATGCATATGAGAACAACAATAGACTTAAGTAACACAGGCACCTTCGTTAAAACGTGCTTCTATTGTAACAGAAACGGCTATATTTCGCTGGCTAATCTCCACTGAATCTCAGGTAGCTGCGTCAACAGCAAACCCATAAGCCGACATCCGTGTTCCCTAGGTGCCCTTAGTTTAGGAAACTTAGTTTCTTTCTAAGCTTCTTCTGGCCCAACTAACTCTGATGTGATTGATGCCCCTCCAATAGTTCACGGGCTTTACTGTCATGCTGATGCCGCATACGGTTTGCGTCATGTTGCCTATTGACACTTCCATTAAGCCAGTATGAAATCAAAAACGCTTTTGCCTCTGAACACGTTAAGGTCCATTCAAAAAGGTTTGATGACAGTGCAGTTTTCTTCGGATTTCGAGTTGTGTATTGCATTAATCATTGTATTTTCCCTGAACGGTATCTACAATCTAAGTATTTCTTCTAAATAAAACCGGAATCTTTAGTGATCAAGTACACCTCATAATAAAGAAATCGGAGTACCTATACCTCGGACAAAAGGCAGTATCAGTGTCGTTCTCAAAATGAAATCCGATGATTAACAACAGTCTGCCAGCTGCTCTGGAGTATAAATCCGCGCACGTGTGGAAACCTTGCCTGTCCACTGGAGTCTGCGAGCATTGCCAAGTGACGTCATACAAAGTGTCGCTTTTGGGGCTATTTCCGAATCGCCTTGAGACGGCCCTCGGCCAGATCCGCAACGAAATTCTAGATGCTGAGAATTGCTGATGTTTTAAGGTCGAATTTGGCATGATTTATATTTCTCTGTCGGTTGTTTTGTTGCTTGGTTGAAACGGTGATATACCTACTGAATATACCTGCACCTGGGTCGACTCAAGTTGCAGTAAATCACAAAATCGAAATGGATTCGTCGAATTCTCCAGCAACGCAAGGAACCAACCGTCTTGAGTTAAATTACATAACTGTGTAATGTATTTAGGTATATCAATATTTTAGACATTTTGCTGCATTGGTAGGTACTTAATCAGGTTTTTAGGCATTACGTCACAGAGAAAATTGTAATTTTACTACTCATAGGTTTTTAAGCAGGAGTAGGCACCCTAAACCTTTAATAAGAAGTTAATAGATTTAACTAATAGTTATCAGGTTTACCTAATAGTTAGTATGTTTACCTAATATACTTAATAGGTAGATTCTATTCTATTCAAATTTTAAAATTTTTGTATCCATAGGTATTGGTGTTAATTTTGCCAATGTCTAGTTTAAGTAGCAATGTGCTTGACGTTGTACTGAAAATTTTAGACAAGGGGTTGTTTTTTTGAGAAAAATTACAACTTGTGTCACCATACATTTGGAGCTTCGTTGTAGGCCGGGGAGGGGATACGCAACCACCCAATAACAGACTACTAGAACCAAATACAGGGTGAATTTGATATCATTAGCATCCTTTTAAACTAAGAGTCTACCCAAACTGAACAACTTTTACTATGGGAGCAAACAAATCGGAGCAAAAAAAAAATTTGTCTGGTGCATACATTTGAGTCGACTACTGCAGTTTAGTAAATATGGAACAGCAGATTTTTTTTTTGCTCCGATCGGTTTGCCCCTATAGTAAAAGTTGTTCAGTTTGATGGGTAGACTCTTAGTTTAAAAGGATGCCAATGATATCAATTTGACCCTGCAGATGGTTTCAACTCAGGGCCGTAGCTAGGGGGGGGGGGGGGGGGGGGGGCATCGTGGGGCAATGCCCTACCTTAAAATATCAATGCCCTACCTTAAAAATTACCCAACCATTACTATACAGAATGTAACAAAACACCCTAGGGGGGGGTGCTTCAGACCATAACACTCACTACCAGCACCATTTTGAGTCTTAGAGCGTGAAATTTTGAGCTCGCTTCGCTCGCTCCAACTTTTAGGTATTTTGAGGGTAGTTAGGCTAATAGAACTCAGTATCACCATCGTTTTCGTTTCTTTCCCGGAGAGAAGATTTCGCAGACATTGAATTAGCATAGCAATAAGTAGACTTTTGTTCCCGCCCTACCTTAAACCTCATATGCCCTCCTACCTTCAATCCAGTTCTAGCTACGGCCCTGTTTCAACTTTAAACTCTTCTCAGGCGACTAAAAAAAGTACCCATCTGTTAAAGTTGTTGCATAACTTTGGTATTATCTAAACAACTCTTATCAAAAACGTGTGCATTATTTACATTGTAATGAATACATTTAGGTATGTAATGATTACGATGTCGGTTGCCTATGTGTTTTTAGATTAATCTATCAAGAGCCTAATGTGTTCACACACGCAAAACGTCACATTTTTTTTTCGCAAAATGTCATGTCTGACGCAAAAGGTAATATTTCTTTACAGTGTTTCTTTACAACTCCCTTTTTTAGGGTTCCATACCCAAAGGGTGAAAACGGGACCCTATTACTAAGCCTACGTTGTCCGTCCGTCCGTCCGTCCGTCCGTCCGTCCGTCCGTCTGTCCTACCTATTTAGGGCTGTAACTTTTGAACTGTAATAGCTAGATAATTGAAATTTTCTCAGATTATGCGTTATTACGGCGGATTTGTTAACAAATAATAAAAATTTCAAAAAGTTAAAAATTAAGGGGGGTTCTCAACAAGAAACTAGTTTTTATCAACATTTTTTCTTCACGCTCTATCGTAAAAACGGTAATACATACAAGCGTCAAACTTAGTGTGATTATAGAGCAAACTCTACAAAATAACAACAAATACTAAAAACCGGCCAAGTGTGAGTCGTTCTCGCGCTAAAGATCACGGACAAAAAAGTTTATTTTCTAAGTTAATAATGTTGTGTTCTGTGGTAGTGTGGTACGGAACCCTTGGTGCGCGAGTAGCCCGACTCGCACTTGACCGGTTTTTTTCCATACCTCACGGTTGAGAAATTTTTAGTTTTACAATTTTATTATTATTAGTAGGTAGGTAGTAACAACTAACTAGTATACCTAAAAGAGTTCACAAAACACTCTAGTAAGGCTGCCTGTCCATTGACGCGAGCTGGCTGTGCGAGCTGTGTCTGTGTAGCTGTGTAAATATTAACCAATCAGAGATCCGACCGAGATCGGCCGAGCTCCTGATTGGTTAATATTAATATTTACACAGCTACACAGTTCGCACAGCCAGCTCGCGTCAATGGACAGGCAGCCTAATATGTAAAGGGCTTCAGACCACGAAACTGAACAACTTTCACTATGGAGACAACTTCACAAAAACTTCGACAAAAATCTGCTGTCCCATACAAAACTGCAGTACCGACTCGATTAAAATGTATGGGAAAGCTGTTTTTTTTTCGCGATTTCGAAGTTGGCTCCATAGTGAAAGTTGTTCAGTTTCAGGGTATGAAGCACCCCCTAAAGTATTACTAGGGTGTTTTGTTACACCCTGTATAAGTACCTTGAATTTTTACGACTACAGTAAAATGCAAAGATTTTTTAGACCAAAAAAAATCGTTGGTATAATGCTAAAATAAGAAGGTATGAGTGAGTAGATGTATCTATGGTTAAACAAAACATAAACATAAACATTTATTTCCAAAAACGCATGCATTTACAGAATGAGTAGATCACAGCAGTCTGTACTGGAGTTTTCTGCCAACAACACTACACAAAAGGATAAAACTAAACATAGAATAACAGCCATGTCTACAGTCTGTTCTATTTTTACCGAACGACTGTTAGCCTCCGGTCAATTGGACAATTAACTTGTTCAATAGATTTGTAGGCAGCATAGTTGTTGCATCAATTGAATCGTAGACGTTGTGTTAGCTGTGGAATTGTTCTTGCTTGCTTTGTTCAAGCTAATGCTTTGCGTTTGCGCCTATGATAATTTTTCCTCAAAGACATCATAAAAAAGATCCTCAATCTTAGTATGGGAAATAGGCTAACATAAAAATGTTAGCGTATAGTTGGCGTATAGTTATGAAACTCATGTCGATTTGTTTCTCATAATCTCTAGATTATAGTGGTAATATTAGCTATACCGCATCTAAACGGAGTGTCGCGTAATCACAGGTGCACATCTGGTCTTGGTAAGATATAGGTATTGCTTTTTTTTTTCATTTTCGTATTAACATCTCAGATGTGCATTACTTTACATGTGCCAGTTTAAAAGGAAAAAGAATCTTAGCGAAAAAGTTAAAACTGTGCATTTTTTATATCTTATTTCATAATTCCGTTTGCATTTTTACCTAATCTTTTGACCGATTACTATACTGCCGTGCAATTTATAAACGCAGTAACCAACAGTTTGATAGTTTCGAGTAAAACGCGCTCAAAGATTCGACCGTGTTTTGTGGTGCCACGAATTCTACAGTAACCGTTAGTCTATTTGAAGTCACTTTTTATATAGAAAAAACAGTGTAGATTTTAAATTTTGCATTAAATGTACTTAATTATAGTAATTAAGCATTAAAGTAATCCTAAATTACTTTATACCTAGAATCACATTAGTTTAAAAGCAGGATTAAACAACGCATGAATGCAGTGAATTTGTTGCTTACTGCGCTTATGCGTAGCAATTTCACATAAAATGCATTTGAGCTATGCAGTAAAGTATTGTACTGCGTTCATAAGAAGGAAGTGTCAAAACTATATCAAGCAAGTCGATAGTATAATTTTTTTAAAGTGAAATTAAAGTGAAATTAAAAAATTCTGGACCACTATTTTTCTTAAATAAAAAAAAATATGCTTATTGTATGGCGTCGATTTGAATTTTAATTTATAGCTAACACTTTTTTCGAGATTTTTTCATAAATCAATGTCTGGTCATACTGAGCAATTTAAATAAATCGCTAACGATGACGGTTAATTTTTGAAAAAAAAAAATTACAAAGTTTTGAAATCATGCGGTTTTTCTTTTGTATGAAAAGAAGTGTGCGTTTTACTGAAATAACTTCCTCGTTTTGTTAGCTTTCTAAAAAAGTATAAATGTTTTAGAAAAAAATGTAATTACAATGTCAAAAAAGGTTTTTTACTTAGTACGTGACACGTAGAGGCGACATTCTCCTGGAGAAAAATTTAACGATTTTTTTTTAGATAACATTATTTATTGATTTAAATCTACACATCTTACTCAGAGTGAGCCCCTCGGTTCCATACACATACACGCAAAACACATTCTTAGTTCATTTTCGGTTACTCTTGAAGTAAAGGTAAAATCTCATTACCTCCGCTGCGTTTATTATGCGCTGCCTTAAGTCTTCTACGTCGCTTACTGGGGTTTGATAAACAAGGTCTTTTATTGTGTCCCCAGACATAAAAATTACATGAGATCAAGTCGGGACTTCTTGCAAGCCAAGGAGTGGCCTTCCTCTACCAATCCCTAAAATGGTTATGGTACGTTGCTGGCCCGACTTGCAACTTATTCGAATAGATGGATTGGTAGAGGACGGCCAATTCATGGTCTGCAAGAAGCCCCGACTTGACTCAGTGAATTTTCGTGTCTGGGGTAACATGAAAGACCTTGTTTATCAAACCTCAGTAAACGACGTAGAAGACTTAAGGCAGCGCATAATAAATGCAGCGGAGGTAATGAGATTTTACTTTTACTTCAAGAGTAACTAAAAATGAACTAAGAAAGTGCTTGCGTGTATGTGTTCGGAACAGAGGGGCTCACTCTGAGTAAGATGTGTAGATTTAAATTAATAAATTATGTTATCTACAAAAAAAAATTAAATTTTTCTCCAGGAGAATGTTGCCTCTACGTATCACGTACTAAGTAAAAAAGCTTTTTGACATTTTCTAAAACATTTTATACCTTTTTAGAAAGCTAACTAAACGAAGAAGTTATTTCAGTAAAATGCACACTTTTATTCATACAATTTTTTGAGAAAAACGCATGATTTCAAGATTTCGACGATTGACATGATTCAAGGAACCGAGGGGCTCACTCTGAGTAAGATGTGTAGACTTAAATTAATAAATAATGTTATCTAAAAATACATCGTAAAATTTGCTCCAAGAGAATGTTGCCTCTAAGTATCACGTACTAAGTAAAAAACCTTTTTTGACATAGTAATTCAATTTTTTTCTAAAACAATATACCTTTTTAGAACGCTAACAAAACGAAGAAGTTATTTCAGTAAAACGCACACTTCTTTTCATACAAAAGAAAAACCGCATGATTTCAAGATTTTGTATTTTTTTTTTTTCAAAAATTAACCGTCATTGTTATCGATTTATTTTGAATTGCTCAGTATGATCAGACATTTATTTATGAAAAAATCTCGGAAAAAGTGTTAGCTATGAATTAAAATTCAAATCGACGCCATAGAATAAGCATTTTTTTTTTATTTAAGAAAAAGTGTGAAAAAATTGGGTTTTTGGTAAAAAACCTTAATTTCCAAATATCTCGAAAACTATTAATTTCCGACCCCACATATGGGGGTTTACATAATTGCATTTCGGCTGCCCTTTAACATCCTGAAAGCAATACGTCGAATTACAAAATGTATAAAACATATAAAAAATAAACGCGGCAAGAGTTCGCACTGCATTTATACTAAGGATGTGCTCTAGTCATTTATGAATATAGTTACGTATGAAGAATCCTTACCGTAACTACTGCATTTATGCTATGGTATGTTTGGAAAAAAATATTATTTGTCATTATTTATAAGCAGTAAGATTACTTACTGCACACATTTATAGGGTTCGCAATGTCGAGGGTGCCTTTACTGCATTTATGGTTTTTGCTTTACCTCCTTCTAAGGTACTTACCGAAAAACGGGTCTTTTTTTCCGAAAGATCTCATCGCGAGGATGCCGAATATGTAATAAACTCAATTTTGAAAAAAATGCACCCACTGCGTTTATAAATTGCGGGGCAGTATAGTAAATTAAATTATGTTTTTAGAGTGTAATACCGTCAATAAACGTAACCGTTTGTGGGCCGGGCCTACAATAAATTGACTCCTTTTCCATTCGTCTCTCTTAAATGTCAGTCTCAAACTCATAATTGGTCTACAATAATTGATGAATGGTAGCAAGTGTTTAAACTTTGCCAAAACCTCGAACATTATTCACTGTGCATTCAGGTAAGGATATTTGGCTCCCATCCAAATATCTTGTTAGCTTAGGACGTTACTCATTCAACTCTACGAATGCCTAGAGGTAAGTATACTGATAATTTTAAGATTGTCAATGCCATTCTTTGATTAAAACTTACAAATAACTTGAATGCAAATCTAAGTTTCTCCGTTATAAATACAAAGGATGCGCCTCAGTAATATTCTGCTCTTCTTTCTTGTGTTCTTAGGCACCTTTACGCGAACGGAGCTTATACAGGGTGAAATTGATATCTATAGCATGCTTTTAAACTAAGAGTCTATCCATCAAACTGAGCAACTTTTACTATGGGAGCAAACCGATCGGAGCAAATAAAAAATCTGCTGTTCCATGCTAAACTGCAATGTCGACGCGCGAGTTCGCGACTCAGATGTATGCAACACCAGATTGTTTTTGCTCTGATCGGTTTGCTCCCATACTAAAAGTTGTTCAGTTTGATGGGTGGACTCTTAGTTTAAAAGGATGCTAATTATATCATATTGTAGAAACTGCCGATAGTCATCCGTCCGTGTGTTGAAAATACTAAGCTGGGAAAATATAGAATGACATATATGCCATCGACTCGATATAGAAGAAGAATAATACAAAGGATGAAAAAATAGTATATCAGGACTGCCGAAAACTGCTTAGATGTCTCATCGTTAGCCAAAACACCTTTCTCTATTACTGGGACATAGCATGTCCTCTTGTTAAAGGTGTGAGCTTGGCCAACATGCCTGCCCCATAGATTTAGCGGACTTCATATGCATTACAATTTCTTCTTTAGTGTATATGCATGCATAGCATATTCTCACGACTATATTCCCCGAGTCAGAGTTATTCTGACTCTGCCTGCCGACTTCTATATGCATGCAAGTTTCCTAAAAATTATTGTTGATGCTAAAACAATTCCTGGACATTCTGAACATATGTAGCTATGTCCGCCAAAAGCCATGGTGGTCCAGTCGCTCATCTAGTACTACAAAGACGTAACTGTCATTCAGACTGAGTCCCGCGCGACCAATGTGGCTTCGTTACACTCAGGGCGAGTCAATTTTTGTACCGGTGCAACAAAGAGACAGTGGCGCTGTCTTACGCTCATTTGTTGAACAATAAAAACGACTTTGTAACACCATACTTATTTTGGAACATTCTGGCATCATTAACTCATATTTGCATTTTGTGACAATTCCGTCTTTGTAGTACTAGATGAGCGCAGTGGTGAGTAACCTTGCTTGCCGTGCAGGAGGTGATGGTTCGATATCCGTCCAGGCCGACTCGTACCATTGAGTCTTTCGGAATTTATGTACGATTTGTAACACCACTGGCTTTTCGGTGAAAGAAAACATCGTGAGGAAACATGCATGCTTCAATTTTAAGGCATTTATTGTACCCACTGTCCATTACATTACAAGTGGCGACGGGCTCACTCCCAGTCACACTTTATTTCTAGTTCTATCACAATGTTTTAACATCATAATAAGCATCAGAGTTTTAGCATTTCAAGGTCTTAAAGATGCTGAATCGTTAACCTCGTGATCCGCGTAACAACGACGTTAGCGAAGCTTGAAATTGAACGTCATAGAAACAGAACTCGAAATCTTTTGAATCAATTTACATAATTTGGTGTGCAATGTTCCTCACTGTGCTGTTTTGCTGTTTATTTAGCTTCTTATTTTTGCCGATTAGTTGAGCTAGATTAACTTGTCTGTTTAACACAAAAAATTTTGTAAACTTAAGTTTCTTCACAAGTACCTAATACGTTGCACAGTTGCAATCCACAGAAATAAATTAAATACAAAACCTATCTATTAGGTCTTTGCCATATTGCTATAGGAAATGATATTAAAATTTATCGTTCTCTATCTTTTGTTAACAATTTTTTGGACCTTGCTTATCCATTCTGAAGCATTCGATTTAATTCTGTTATCTCCTTTTGGCAGTCAATTATTCCATCCAAGTATTTTTTTTCACAACAGCAGTAGGATGCGGTATTACAGAAAAATAAAATTAACGAGCATTTACCCGCGACTTCGTCCGCATAAATTATATACCAGATTTTAAGTCAGATGATAAGCTAAAAAACAAAAAAAGTTTCATCAAAATCGGTTCAGTAGATTTTGCGTGATACTCGAACAAACAAACATACAAACAAACAAACAAACAAACAAACAAACAAACAAACAAACAAACAAACAGACAGACAAAAAATCCCAAAATTGGTGATTTGGAATCAGGGACATGTAAAAACCATGTCGTAATTTTTTTTTTGTAAATATCTTCAATGTACAGACACATTTCTGTTACAGTTTTATAATAGTTTAGATAAGAAACCCGTTAACCTTGCACTATTTTGTTCCCATTATACTCGCCATAAATGATCATAATATGAAGGAATATTAGGTATTGTAATATGAGCAAAACGACTACCACTCCTTCGTTTTTAGCCATAAAGGAAACTATTATGGTGTTTTTATTGAGGTAACTAACAATTTTCTCATGAAAATTACACGTCACTCCATCCTGAAAAGTAAGTTATAGGTACAGGGTGTAAGGAAAAGTAGGTATCATTAACCTTTAAACCACATACTCTACCGACCAAACTGAACAGCTTTTTTTATCGGTACAAAGACAAACCTATCAGAACAAAAAAAAAATCAAGTCGAGTAGGTATTGCAGTTTAGTATGGAACAGCTGGTTTTTTTTGCTCTGACAGGTTTGCTCTCATAGTAAAAGTTGTTCAGTTTGATGAAAAATCTGTTGTTTTTTACATTTGGGTCAAGTAACCATTGATGTTTTCTATGGAACAACATTTTTTTGCGATTTCAAAATTCCATTTTTCAAATTCGCTCCCAGTACACGATAGTTTTTAAGATTTAGGCCGGTATTACAGAACGACACTCAAGTGGAGATCTCTTCTTGAGTATAGATAGAAAAGGATGCAAATACATACAACGTATACATGCATCCTTGCCTATCTTTACTTAGGAAGAGATCTCCACTTGAGTGTCGTTCTGTAATACCGGCCTAAAAGTCAATCCCACTTCTGATCAAAAAGCACCCTCAGTCAAAAACGGTATCCATACTAATTCTGAATTCGAAGCTTATACTATGTTAGTATAAGTATAGCCACAGTATAAGAAAGAGTATCTATGTATAGCTAAAGTCTGTACCTACCTAGTTATCTAAGTACCTTACCTACACATCGATATTTGAAAGGTAGGTATACATTGATACCTGTTTGCGAAGGAAGGCCATTCACCTGTACTAAGGTCATCCCACTTCAATGCAGCTTGCAGTTGCAACTTCGAGTCTATTTATAACTCAAAGAGGACTGGTTAAGTTAATACATCAATACGAGATGATTGGTCTCTGTGATGAACAAACTTTCGCACTGGTTGGAGTATAAACGCCGTTTTTTAATACGTTTGCCATAGGCAGTCCCAGTTCATGTATTCCATTGCCTAAATAAAGACTTTAAAAAAAAGTTTAATAATTGTTTTTTCACTAAAAATCTGGACAGCATATATACTGTCCAGATTTTATTACCTATAGGTAATAAATTAATTACCTATAGGTATTAAATTAATAATAATAATGGAAGGGGGAACAAGAACAACGTAGACTAAGTTTTTATTGTTAGTGTAGGAGGGGAAGCCCCTAGAACAGGAAAAAAGTCGTGATTATATTACCTTTCTACCTTACACCTACAGGGTGTAAAATTTTATGCGTTATACAGGTTGTACAATAAAATGGGATACTTACTTAAGGGGGTGCTTCAGATCATCAAACTGAAAATCTTTCTCTGTGGGACCAATATTGAAATCGCGGAAAAAATCTGCTTTCCCATACATTTCAGTCGAGTTATGTTCGCAGTTATATATGGGACGGCGATTTTTTTATTCGCGTTTTCATTTTTGGTCGCATAGAAAAAGTTGTTCAGTTTGGTCTGAACTCTGAAGCACCCCTTTAAGTAAGTGTCCGATTTAATTTAACACCCTTTAGTGAACGGGGTGCTTCATATCAGCAGACCATCAAAATTAACTTTCATTATGGAGCCAATATCGAAATCGCCGAAAAGAAATCAGCTGCTCCACACTTTTTTTTTTTTTTTTTAATTTATATAACTTCATTCTTAAAACTGCTATAATTAAAATACAAATTCGCCAAACTGCAGAACAGTTTGTTGGCGATACGCTCTTAGTTACAATTTTATATAGGTAAACAGTTTGTACATGCTAGCGATACACTACACTTACAGTTATTATTTTTACTTTTTTTTTTAAATATATTTTACATTCCTGGGAATTAATGTTGTGGGAAGATGATTTTTTTTTAATATACAACGTGTTAATGAATTAGGGCAAAACCTCATACTGATACCCCAACTGATTTATAACAAAATAATAAGATTGCAACAATAATTTCATTATTTTGATAGTTAAAATTTAAAGTTATTCGCATTTTAAGTTTTGAGGCAAAAATGATTTGTTATCATTTCAGCACTGAAAGAAAGCGCTAACGTACTCATGGATACATTTTTATAATCTTGTTTTGGTTGTAAGTAGGGTGAGTGTGCCCATGCGGTGGGTTGACATCGGGTTCAGAAAATTTTAAATTTTGCCAAAAAATTATTTAATATTTTGAAAAAAAAAAACCTATGTTGAAAGCATGATAATTCGATTCTGCTCTCGATTGTATACAAACTACTTTCTAGTTTTGCGTTAATTCATTAACACGTTGTATTTGGGTTCCATAATGAAAGTTGTTTAGTTTGATGGTCTGAAGCACCCCGTTCAATATAAGTAACCATTTTGATATGTAAATGTAACGCATTACATTTTACATGCTGTACCTAGGTATAAGGGTAACGAAACACCCCTGTAAGTAATATTTACGGATGGTTTTTAGTTTAGACTCTCAAACTGAACAATTTTCACCAGAGAAACAAAGTCAAAAATTTTTTTTTTAAAAATCAATCTAAAAAAGCCCAGTTTGAATTGACATTTGAATCTAGAAGATACTGCAGTTTTATATAAAACAGCAGACTTTTTTTCTCGATTTTGGCTCCGTCGTGAAAGTTGTACACTGTTCAGCTTGATGTTCCAAAGTTTAGACTCTAAAGCACCCTTTAAAAAAAATATTATTAGGGTGTTTTGTTACACTCTGTATACTTTCTTTACTAAGCTATTTTTATTAAGTACCTATAGGTGCACAAACTGCATTCGGAATAGGGATGACATCACCAAACCAAGTCGTCCGTCAGACCGTCCGGTTTAAAAATAAACAGTTAAATTCTCTGAATTCGACCGATTCTCCGAAATCAAAGATAACGATATGGAATTTTTCCTAAAGTTTTGTTTGGTTTGAAGTGCGATTTTTGAAAATCATACGAGCGACTTGGCAGTAGAAAGATGCATAATCTCCATAGTAATTTTGACACTTTCTACTGCCAAGTCGCTCGTATGATTGTCAAAAATCGCACTTTTGGTATAGTGCCGTGCCTGTAACTTTAGGTACACTGTTAAGGCCCTATGGTAGGACGAAACACCTTGGAGGCATCTTTTATTTTTCATGTTTCGACTAGATGATACAAACCATAGTCATACCTCAGTATTCTTGGATCGTTTTTTCAGTGAAATCATCAATTGACTACACGATTGGAATTACTTCGCCCGATAGAAAATCGTCACTAAGATGACGTATTTTCTCGTATTTTTAAACATTTTTCTCGTGTTAGAAGAACTTAAAATAGTTTCCGATTTTTGGTATTTATACTTACATATTTATCATCAGTTTACCTATCTAGTAAAATCATTTAAAAAATCTATAAAAAAGTACTTTTGTTCCTTTTAATCGAAAATACGGCACGCGCACGCACTTTTCAGAGGGTTGGGCAATCGCGTTTCTCATAGAAAATATTCTTCTGAATCTATGGCGCCTTAACGTTACAGTAAAATAATAATTTATTGTAAATAAAAGTATTTACCTGACAAGCATTCTGTTTCGAGGAAGCCTAGCTAGCTACGGTTGCGGTTTTGAATTTTCTGTTTATTTACCTACTTAATTATTTTCCTTCTATTTAATAGAGGATAAAATCTTCTTCTTCTATCAAGTCGAGTGCAAGTCATTTTAAATTTTTCCAGCTCAGTATTTCGCCACACGGATAGCACTGCCGGCAGCGTCCATAAGCTCCATTCGCGTGCAGGTGTCAGGGCAGGAATTGCAGGATAAGAGACTCAGTGTTGCCAATGCTACGGCAATTACCGTGTTCTGCGGCTTTTAAGCCAACAAATAACAAAATCCACGGCCTACGGCTGCAACCCTGTGGCCGTAGCAGATTCTACGGCTTTTCGCAAATTCTACGGTAATTAACTAATTTATTTATAAAAAATTCACTTTTAGAGTATTAGACTGTTATAAATAAGTGTATGGTTCGACTGTGTACTGTATCCAATTCCAAATCCGAATGCCAACATTGCAACTAAGTTGTCTACGGTATGTTGGCTGGGTTTTGTTCTTCTTTCTTGCTCTGTGAGCAAAAAACAGATGAGATGAAATTGTTTTCCACACAAATAGATAAAATTTGCAAACGTTTAATAAACGTTAAAAACCTCAAAACAGCACCATTTGGCTAATATTGAAAAGTGTTTCCTTTTTAAAGCAGTGACACGGCCCACCGTTGGTCTTTTTCCATATAAACACGGCTTTTTTACCTAATGTACACGGCCGCTTAAAAATTTGCATTGGCAACACTGAAGAGACTGGCCATAGTCTGTGGGGTAACACCGCACTCACACTGGAGGCTAGACCCGTCTATGTAGCCCCACTTGAACATGTAGGTAATCAAAGAAGAAGAAGAGAAGAGGATAAAATGTAGAAAAGAAACACTTTATTTTTATATTGATGTGGGTAAATAAACAGAAACGTGGTACTAGGCTTCCTCGAAACAGAATGCTTGTCAGTTAAATACTTTTACCTACAGGCGTAACAAAATACCATCTACACTACAGGGTGAAATTGATATCATTGGCATCCTTTTAAACTAAGAGTCTACCCATCACACTGAAGAACTTTTACTATGGGAGCAAACCGATCGGAGCAAAAAAAAAATCTGCTGTTGTATACATTTGAGTCGAGTAGGCATTGCAGTTTAGTATGATCATACTAAATGATAAATAAATACTAAATGATTTTTTAGTTGCTCCGATCGGTTTGCTGCCATGGTAAAATTTGTTCGTTTAAAATGATGCTAATGATATCAATTTCACCCTGTATATTCAAATAGGTGGTTTTGATCGTCAAAGAAAACCACTTTCACTATAAATGTAAAATCACAAAGTCGAGATCTTTTTTAAAATAAAACAGGTGCTTGCTGTCCCATTATTCTCATACAGTTTTGTATGAAACAGCTGGTTTTATTTACGCAGTTTGAAAGCCTTAACTCTAAACTACCCCTTTATTATACCGGTATTTTGTTATACCATGTATATAAAATCGTATTAAACACAATGCATACAAATAGCGTTTTTTTTTAGATAATCTTTTATATTTTTTGACAATATTTTATAGACATCGAACTCGTGAAATAGCCTTGATCCTGAATGCACTGTCTAAAGCTCAGTAGTTAGCGACGACCGTACATACATACATACATCAAACAAATCAAACGAATGAGGCACGTGTCCCAAACTTATAATATTTGTGCAGCAACAATCAAACAGATAGGAACTTAAACGCCAATACAATGATCAAACAGTATCGACACTAAGCCCATGTGACCAAAATAATAACCTCGCTCTCTCAGGTCTGAAAAGTGTTGATTAAATCTTAAGAGAAAAAGGTCAAGAATCTGATAACAGATTTTGAAAAACCAATTAAATCTGTTTTGTCCTAGAATTTGCTGTTTTGCAGTGAAAATGGCTGCCTGCTTTACACAAGACGTAGGAGATAGAAGTAGATTCTCAGGGATAAATGTTCAGGGCGTTTGAACGCCATAATATACCTGACCGAATATTATCATATCATATTGTTTATAAGAAAAGGCATACACTTTTGTAGCGCTATATTAAACGTCCTGAGGCCGTAGCATGATGCGCGTGATAAGGCTATACCTATCACGCTTTTAATTTCGTTCATTCGCGGGCAAATAGAAAAAGAGAGCGCAGGCGCGATAGCAATATATCATGCTGACATACTCTGGCTGCCTTTTCTTATAAACAAGATTAAAATGTTCGTCCAGATAAATCTTCATTCACGAGGGTGAATCTTCAGGTCGTTTGAACGATTTTTTTTCAGACGGCTTAAAGCGTGTCATAGAATCAACTGAACAAGAGGAAATCTATGCAGGATACGTGGGGTGCTTAACTGCTTATCCCGTACACGGGATAGTTTTTCTCATACTAGTGAATCATAAAACGGGCTATGCTTCGAAATTCAGACGCTCTGTGATAATGATATAAGTAAGTTTATCCCCAAGCGGACCTGTTGCTTCGCTACTGCTTGATAGTATATTGGGCTTAACGCTCAACTATAACTGTAAATATAATTACTATAAATACTAATCATGCGACCGTATCACTTGTTTACAATGCTATCAGTCAGAAGCACTACAAGTAGGCCATTCTACGCCTACTCGCCGAAAATATTATAATAAGTATAACCCCAATTTCATCTAGTAATCAACTCCGTTGTCTAATGGTTAAGAGCCTATGTCGAAAAATAATTTTAGCGAAACGGACGTGTGATAGCTTATATTACTTCCAGATGCGAGAGAAAGAGATGGGGCGGCGCGCGCGCCTGGAACGAATCAAGCGAAAAAACAATCTTTATTTAATTGTGATTGTACTATTTATGTTAGTTCAATTCTGCTCTAATCAAAACATAGATAATAGCAATCTCTTTTTTTTTAAATCAAGTCTAATGTTTCTATTATTCACCGTTAAGCAGTTACAAGCGTTTATAGACAAAAACGGAGGCTACTTTGGCTTGTTTTTCTATCGAGAAAATTTGTCTTAATCGTGTTTTGGCTCTAATCAAAACTTCAATTATATGTTCAATTTACACATATCCGCAAATTATACTCCTACTGTTAGTACTTCATGATATATGGAGCTTTGAAGAATCCTATTTTTTTTTACATAGCCCCTTAAGAGCATCGGGATTGAGGCCGTGGGTTCGATTTCTACCTAATTAAATATTAGGTACTTGACTTGTTCGTGTTGCCCCAGTTGGTTAGGACATTGCAGAATAAAATCACCTGATTGTCTGAAAACTTTGAGGGTCTAGTTACGCGTCTCATTCTTCTAACAAACATTTCTGGCATTTTTTGCGGGGGGTGATGTAACATGAAATCCGCAACTTCGGATTTTATTTCCCATAACTTTAGATTCTAATTTTCAATGTTAAAAATCATGAAAAGTAGTCGTGTGAACCCCAAACGTTCTAAGTTCAAAATTATTGTTTCGCAATTATAGGCTGTTTCGTTTAGTGATAATGTTATGGTATAAAATTGAGTGTAAATGCACATGACCAATTTGTCAGATGCGTTGATCCACAGTATTTTTAACATTTTCAACTGCTGAACTCACCGAATGAGATTCAAAAATCGCACCTCAGATCCCCAAAGAAACGTTGGCCTACATTGAACACATTTAAGACTACATGGAAATAAGATATTCTAGTGTTCATACTTGTTCTTTTTGGGTTGGGGACATTTTCAAGCTAGAGTTCAGGGATTTATCCCCCCCGAAATCCGAATATTTGTATGGAAAAGTGATTACAGCTACAACCCGGTTCGCACGTGGCTCGGAATAAAAAACTCGGAAAAGTCGGAAAGAATAACTCGAAAATGCTAAAGCGCAGGAACACGTGCATCGGTAACTGAAATGCTATGCTACAGCCTCGCACAGCGACGGCAGGGTCCCGCGGGGGGTAGCAGGGGGGGTTAATTCGCCCGGGTTGTACACTCTTTTTATTCGTTTTTCAATAAAGATCCCCCCCACCGAAAATGAATGTCCGGTCCCCCCCCAAAACCAAAGTCTGGATACGTGCTTGCACTCACTCAACAGTTGGATAGAACTATGTAAATGTAACTCAAGTGTAAGTATAAGACTTGTCATTCGATCATCAATTGAAACCCGCATACCGTCTAGGGATTTCGGTCTCGTTAGCATTTTTGGTCCCGGGACTAGTCTCGGATTCTCAAACCCCAGTCCCGGGATTCCCGGGAAATTCGAGACTGTTTGGTTTAATTTAAAAATACATGGAATTATCGGTGTTTTCTGGCTTTAGACAGTCTTAGCGTATAGGTAAAATGCATAAAATGTCAGGCGATATAAAATCAGATTTTTATTTAAACCTAAAATCAAAATCATAAGTAAACGACTATTCTAACGTAACTAATTATTAGATTAATTAATTATTCAAAAGTTACATCAAAATTGGTTATTTATTTATGATTTTCAGTATAATTAAAGCAATCGCCATGCAGAATCACAACACAAAATAATCATAAATTCCTAGTTTATCTGGTAAATCTACCTTTATGTCAGTCTCAATAGCTAGAAAACAAGCTTAATCACAATATTCACAGTAAACAGTCCAACTGCGAACGCCAACCCTCCAAGCGTGGCGATCAAGGCAAATTCTACCAATAACATAGCCAGAACAACCAAAACCCGACCCGGGGCAAACTCTGGAAGAGATTTGGCTACCAAAACCGACGACAGGCTGCACCAGGCAACGTACAATATGCGACAGTGTACACACTACAAGCTCACTGAAATTGAGGAAGAACAAGCAAGCAACAATTAAGCAGGTTACAATAGGACGTTAATTAGTTTATCGAAGTCTGAAGAAAGGGAGAGTACTCGATAATCCTCAAATCTGGTAACCGAACTGGTTACCGGAATCGCGGTCGAGCTCCTGAAGACGGCTGGAAAACCGGTCCTTAGACCTGCAGAAGTGGTATAATTCAGTCATTCGCGGGGAAAATGCCGCAGGCATTGAACAAGTCTGGTAGTGCTCTTCTATAAAAAATGGCAAAAATGCCTTGCTGAAGAACGAAAGGCACCATCTTCTCTCTTCTTAGTCGTCTGTAAGTTATTTTCGAGAGTCATTACGAACAATCTCGCACGCAGGATCGATGTCTTCCAACCCCCTAAACAAGCCGGGTTCCGAATAGGCTTCAACATTAGACCACAGAATTATAATTATACGCTCCAGCAGATTATACAGTAGATTGAAGAGTACCTATTACCTGCCTCTTTGCTAAGCGTTCGTGGTCAATGAGAAAACCTTCGATTTCTGCTGCTTTGAGCTGTACTGCAGTCTTTCTCGCAATGCCAAGTTACGTACCAAGTCCAAAGAAAATATATACTCTAACGCGAAAAGAAGCGACACTCATGCATTTGTGCTTTTAGAAGTGGCGGGATGCCTATTTAATGTCAATGACGGCCGAATCACAAGGCTGCACTCGCTCGCTCGACTCGACGGGCAAAGCGACTTCATACCATCACGTGCGGAAACATGTCGTGCTATATATTTACTGCTGTGTTTCCTTCCTGCCTACTCATACTTTACCTTCTTTAAATAAGTTAATTCAATAGGTATTTTAATTTTGATGATTGGTCACACTGCTCCCTACTTTTTCGTTATTAACTATTCAGGTTTAAGTTTAGGAACCCGTATCTACATTGATTTTCAAAAATACACGACCTAAGTCCCTGATTTATTGCTAGCATGATTTTTTTTCTATGCAATGAGGAATTGACATTACAATGAGAATATAATTTAATTTACGTAAATCAAACTTAACTTTTATTATTTCCTCGTTTTCGGTAGGTATCGATCGACCCTATCTCTTACTCACGCCGGCCCAAGGTACCGGACCGCTCGTTCACGTACAGGCAGTGTCATGCCTGTGCCAGTTTGGACCCGAACTATTCAGATAAAAAAAGTCTCAAAAATTCGATACCATGCGGAACAAGTGAGACAAGTCTTAGTAGATCGTTAGTGAGACAAGACAATTCTTAAACTCGATACCGAAATGCTTAGATAAAAGCAATAAATAACTCAATATCATGCATTATGTACGTTAAAAAAATATATAGTTTTGAAATCGGTATTTAGACAATAATAAACTGGAAACATTGTTTATATTGTATAAAATGTGAGTCATATTTAATTATTTTTAATATGAAAACGAGTCTCGAAATCCCGGGACCAAAATGTCAAAGTCTCGGTCTCAGTCTCGACGTAAAAAGTACCGAGACTCCCGGGATTTCGAGACTCGAGAGTCCCGGGACAAAAACCCTAATACCGTCATTGTCAGAAACTGGGACAGTTGCACCAAGCAATTTGCGACCGACGATTACTATCTTATCTTATCTTGTTGTGGGGGCTGGCAAGCCAGCAACACTTCGACCCAGTGGGATCTTTTGTGTTAGCCCCAATACCTTTTGCTTTCTTCACCCTTCAAACACATGGTCAGTGAAGGAGGCAATACCATTGAGGGGAAGAAACCTAAGATCTCCCGGTTTTGGGTATCCATCCCCGAGGAGGCTCATGCGTTTAGCCGCCAAGACATCACAGTCACAAAGGATATGTTCCATGGTCTCTTCATCCTCTCCGCATGCTCGGCAGCTGGGATCTAGGGTTAGCTTCATTTTGTGCATCATCGTGCCTGTGGCGTAGACTGTGACAGGCTGTGACGATTACTAAGTATTTACACCAATTATCCTGCATTGTTCACTTCCAATGCCAAAGGTCGTTGGCTTTTCAATAATACCTACCTTCTAATCACTTCGATAAGCGTTTATCAAGCTGAATTTTGCAACAAATCAGCTAACAAAGGCGGTTTAGGTTATTTTTAACCGACTTCAAAAAAGGAGGAGGTTCTATAAATAATAAATAAATAAATATCTTGTACATTGTCACACAAATTATCTAGTCAAATGTAAAGTACCAGAATCTAGCCTGGACTTGTATTATGATGACTAGACAACGATATAGAATACATAATTATACAACGTGTTAATGAATTAACGCAAAACTAGAAAGTAGTTTGTTTAGAATCGAGAGCTGAATCCAATTATCATGGTTTTAAGATAGGTAATTTTTTTCAAAATAATAAATAATTTGTTTGCAAAATTTCAAATTTTCGGAACCCGATGTCAACCCACCTCACGGGCACACTCACCCTACTTACTACCAAAACAAGATTATAAAAATGTATCCATGAGTATGTTAGCGCTTTCTTTCAGTGCTGAAATGATAACAAATCATTTTTGCCTCAAAACTTAAAATGCGAATAACTTAAAATTTTAAGTATCAAAATATTGAAATTATGGTTTCAATCTAATTATTTTGATATAAATCAGTTGGGGTGTATGAGGTTTTGCGTTAATTCATTAACACGTTGTATAAATACAAACATCCATGACTCGGGTACAAATATTCATATTCATCATACAAATATTTGTCCCTTACGGAATTCGAACCCGCGACTCTTGGCACAGCAGGCAGGTTCACTACCGACTATGCTACCGGGCCGTCATAAAAAATATTATTTCTTACTTTTTTTACTTTTGAAGTCAGTTTTTATGTTTTTGTAAAAAAAAATATGGTAGTTATATGCTTGGTTACCGCTTTAACCTATACATATTTCTACAGGGTGCAAACTTTCTTGCGTTAAATCCTTAATGGGTGCTTCAAACCAAACTGAACAACTTTCACAAAGGGACTTTTACATTGAAATCGCGAAAAAAAAACATAAAAATCGATGCAGTAGTTTCCGAGTTAACCGCGAATATACAAACACAAAAACATACGGCTCAAACAGAGAACCTCCCTTTTCTTAAGTCAGTTGCAAATACTCCCGGACTTTATAATAAGTAAATACAAAATTATCGTAACCTCCAGCTGCCGTCTAAATATACCTCACAAATCAACAATACGTCCGAGACTTCAGTACTCCAACTGAACCAGTTTAAAAATAAACTTGAAAGTAACGTAAACGACGCACAGACAGACGCCACTGACGCTCTTTCTGACATATTTTATGTATATTATAGGTTATTGTAATGAGTTGTTGTGTCTGAAGCAATTTTCAATGGTCACTGAAGCAAAATTTTATGAAGAGGATATTAAAAGTTAAGCCACACCCTGGATACTTTAAGAAGGAAAAGAAGTGATGGCACATGTATGCTGAGTGAGTAAGAGAGCAATACACCATCGCTTAGGGCTCTTACAGACGAGCGACACTTTGCTGTCGCCGTGGGTTGCAGAGCGTCGCGCTCGGGGACCGCAAAGTGTCGCTGGTCCATCAGTCTGGTCATGTATATTTGATTTGAAGGGAAACTGACTCGAGATTGACCCGACTAACATGGCGCTTCAGTATATCAGTTTCCCTTCAAATCAAATAAACATGACCAGACTGATGGACCAGAATGACGAAATACTGAGCGTGTAGCCTCACTCTATGAGCGCTAACTGTCGTCCCGTACCACCGAGGACCGGGGATTGAGGTCAAAATTGGTGGGGGACAGGGAGTGTCCGTACTGTACGGAGGTATAAGTCCCGTCACGAACCTCTAGCATAGCGCTGACCTTGAATTCGCTGACCGTATGTACAAGACACTACGAACTATTTTCGTATAAATTCACTAATTCGAGCGCTAGTTTCGTGCCGCGAGGTATAGGTATTAGCAGGGACTTACTTCTTCTTTTACCTTAAGACTAGAGACACGTCGTCAATAAATTGCCTTTTTTTAAAAGTAAAAAGTCAGCGTAACATAATATTCTATGGTCTCTCAGAAAATAGTGGCAAAGTTTTTTATGTGATAAAAAGGAATAGGAAAGGAAAGCCTAGGGTGGATGATTCGTTTGCCCGAGACCTGATGTAAATAGAAGCAAAAGTGGCAAATGCTAGTAACTCCTAGAGGGATATACAATGAATAAAACCGGTCAAGTGCGAGTCGGGCTACTCGCGCACCGAGGGTTCCGTACCATACCACCACCAGAACACAACATTATTAACTTAGAAAAAATACTTTTTTTGTCCGGGACCTTTAGCGCGAGACCGACTCACACTTGGCCGGTTTTTAGTATTTGTTGTTGTTCTGTAGAGTTTGCTCTATAATCACACTAAGTTTGACTCTTATATGTATTACCGTTTTTACAATAGAGCGTGAAGAAAAAACGTTGATAAAAACTAGTTTCTTGTTGAGAACCCCCCTTAATTTTTAACTTTTTGACATTTTTATTATTTGTTAACAAATCCGTCGTAATAACGCATAATCTGAGAAAATGTCAACTACTTATCTAGCTATTACGGTTCAAATTTACGGTTACAGCCCTGAATAGGTAGGACAGACGGACGGACGGACGGACAACGTAGGCTTAGTAATAGGGTCCCGTTTTCACCCTTTGGGTACGGAACCCTAAACAGATAGCTTTGCACTTATTCTAAATGGGGCGTTCATATAGTTATATAGGTGCCTACTTCACACTAATTCGTGGCGATAGACTGGCAGAATTAGGGCACTGCTTTCGGCAGTGTTTAGATTCATTTAATAAACAAAGCTGGAGACAGACAGACACGTTATTCAGACAACATTGTAAAAGATGGTTTAGCACAGGACCGTAAGGAATGCAAAAAAAAGGCATAGTGCCCAGCCGGCCTGATTTGATTTATTAAAACAATTAACTGCCGTGATACGGTAAAAAGCGGCAAAGTTTTATAAGACTCCACAGCACTTAGCCGCTTTTTACCATATCAGTAGAATTTGCGCAGAGTTCCGATATTCATCTAATAAACAAAGCCATCAAAGTGTAACACACTAAGAAGTTAAAAATAATAAAATAAAAATAAACTCAAAAGAAACGTAAACGACGCGACACGGACGCACAACGATATCTGCAATATATTGTAGAGATATGTAGAGAATTGTAGTTTTTCGCAATTGTCTGAGATATTGACGCAAATCGTCGCAAGTTACGTGGGGAACTGAGAGTAGAGATTGTTTTTGAATACAGTCGGTGTCGATTCTGCATAACATGTTCTATACGATTCCATAATACCTATTTATTACTTTTAAACAGTGAAAATCACATCAAATTCCAAAACAGACTAATGTACCACAAACATTTTAAAAATAATTGTTTCAGTTTGAATTGAAGACTGAAAAACGAACGAAACGCTTTTTTTCTGGATTATTAATGCACAGACACACAGGGTTATAAAATATTAGGTATGTTTGGATACAAAACCTTTTACCAAACCATTATTCAAAACCAGACAGTTTTTGCCACATCTTTTTTTCGACAGTTTTTTTTCACATTCCTTTTGACTTTGATCAATGAATCTGGTAGTTGAAGGATCTTTAAAAAGATAAGAATTTAACGACGGGTAAAATAAATAAATGATTCAATATTGAACAGCCACATGAATACAATAAAAATTACGGCCATAAACTATCTCTTGAGTTGGCTTACTAATGGGATCAATAAAATATTATTACTATAGCTTTTTCCCGCGACTTCGTCTGCGTTACCCGGATAAAAAGTACCCTATGTGTTAATCCAGGCCATGGTCTATCTGTATGCCAAATTTCATCAAAATCCGTTCAGCAGCAAAGCGGAACAAACATCCATCCACACTTACAAACTTTTGCGTTTATAATATTAGTAGGATTATCGTAGCTAATAGCCATGCTTTTCCTATTGATCTCTCCCCTTTGCAGAACTGGAATATTTAATTTTTAACTCCTACTATCTTCTTTTGCGGGTTCCAAGACAGATTAGAATCATCCCCCGGGCTCGCTGGACTTCATTGTCTAGTGTTGTGAATGGTCGCTGTTGATCCTGGTTAACAGGAGTTACAGTGGTGGGAATTTTTGTTGGGAGTGGGACTATGTCCAATCAAAAAAAGCGTGAATTAGAATATAATATTGAGGTTCGTTTATCAAAAACAGTACTTACATTTATCATATCAACCAATAATCCCACCAACACCATATATACAGGGTCCTTCTTAATATGCTAACACTTTTTTAAGGGGATGATCAGACCATCAAACTGAACAACTTTCTCTATGGGACCAACATCGAAATCGCGAAATAAAAATCAGCTGTCCCATACATTTGGCTCGAGTCGGTTTGCAGTTTTGTATGGGACAGCAGATTTTTTTTTCGCGATTTCAATGTTGGTCCCATAGAGAAAGTTGTTCAGTTTGATGGTCTGATCATCCCCCTAAAAAAGTGTCAGCATATTAAGAAGGACCCTGTATACTGACTACTTGGAGACCACTATAATGAACTTCTAGGATGGGATATATCGTATTATTATAACTCAAGTAAGTACCTATTTATTCTACAAACATAATAGCTAATATAATACTAGTTACTGATATCAAATAATGGTCCCTTGTGTGTTTAAATTGATTGATTAACCTCATACATTCTTGAGTCATTCGATTCTTTGCTAGCTAGTTAGTACCTACTTAAGTTCATTTAAATCTTGACAGTTGATCATTTTGTACTTATCAATGGCAAAATTTTCAGGTGTTCGTTGAGAGCCACATTGAAATCGCAAAAAAAATACAGCCAGCAAAAAAAAACGCTGTGAAATGAGGTGGTTTCATAACATTTCGTAACATTTGGCTGATAGATAGTTCATATTTTTTTTTTTTTCGATTCCCTATTTATTACTACCCCAGAAAACGCCTCATTGTATAGGTAGTGTGGCGGGGTGGTGTGTGTGTGTGGGTGTGGGATGGGGTGTGTGTGTGTGTGTGTGTGGTGATTAAATCAGCAGACATTAATAACTGTTCTTAAGTTCAACAACCTTCTTTAATGACATTTAAAGCAAGTATGAAAGTGCATAAGTTTCTGTTTCTAGTGGCCCTGGTCACACAACATCAGGTCGCCTGATTTATTTATTATTCACAAAGTAAACACAACATTGCCAATAGGTACAAGAAGAAAGTGGTTTTATTTTATTGGTTAGAATCAAATAACTGTGGCCAAAAAGTTACCTAGCCCAACTACTAGGCGTTTTTAGGATTCCGAGTCGTATGAGAACTTTTTTGTCTAAAAGGACTTCTGATCTGAAAATTCATAAAAATTAACGCAAACCGTTTATTCGTAAACATAAAAAATCGACTCTACAAAATACTGCAGTTAGCTCACAACATTGTCCCAGGGATGGGGTAAGCACTAAGCACTATGCAGAGACAACATTCCGAATTGAAATAAAAGTTCATACATTTTTATTCAGCAAAGTATCATACACATAGCTTTTTGACGTTGTCTGTTGACTCTACCACCGGCCCTCAACCTACAACAATCAACGATTCTAACAAATTGACACTGAACTGACTAATTCTGAAAAAACTTGAATACAGGAACGTATCCAGGGCAGGCACTATATGTGGCCCCAAACACTCAAAGAACATAAGTTCTAAAATGGGAGGTAAGCAATTTTAAGACACAGAAATACTTTGAACTTATAAATAAGTTGATATACAAAGAGTTAATAAATTGATAAGAAGAAATAACACGATGACTACGGATTGACATTTGTCGAATGAAACCACAAAGCATTTGTTTTTCAAAAGCCACGTCATCAAAGACAGTAAAGGTAAAGTAATAGAAATTGTGGAAATTCCGTTATCTTCAGATAAAACGTAGGTACCTATCTAATCGGTACATAAAGATATTTAATTATCTTTTATTATAATTTCTCTTAAATGCACTTACTATCTTAGACTTTAATCTTTAAACAAATGTCATTTGCTCTTGTAAAGTCTCCTAAAAATCCCTTTTTTGAGTTGCCATGCCATAATTATTTGGGTATCCTACGGTCCTATTCTTACCGTATGTTGGGTGATTCGAGTTAGAATGCCACCAGCGATTGCGAGTGCGATTTTTTAATCTCATTCGCTGAGCTCAGCAGTTGAAAATGTCATAATTACTGTGGAGATACGCATCTTTCTACTGCTGATTTGACTTTCAAAAATCGCACTCCTAAAGTATGATTTTTGAAAGTCAAATCAGCAGTAGAAAGATGAATATCTCCACAGTAATTTTGACATTTTCAACTGCTGAACTCAGCGAATGACATTCAAAAATCGCACTCCAGGAGAGTTTAGAAAAAGGCAGTCTCACTAAGCGTAATATCTAGAGTTCAATTTAATATGCTGACGAGTTTTAAGAGGATATCAGATTGATCAGACCCTATCAAGGGTGAAACTTAGGTAGGATGACCTTGATCGTCAAGGTCATTAACATCATCATCATCCTTAATAAATAATAAGTCCAAAAGTATGTTCGTTTGTTACGTTTTTACAAGTTCATATGCAAACTTACGGATCCAATTTAATGAAAGCGGTTAGATCTTGCACAAATGAATTCTTGAAATTTTTTGCTAATATTTTCAATTTATAGACACCCAATGTTTGTACACACGGCGACAGATCAACCATGGACATAAGGTCGAACTATGGGTAGGTTGATCTGTCGCCGTGCGTACAGTATTAATTTATTCGATTTGAGACCAAAATCAAGAGGTGAAAGAGAAGTCTTGTCTTAAATCTGTCTTAACTAAAGTACTATAAAATGTACCTATATCTTCATAACTAGAAAGTTAATTTCACAATTACCTAGTTCACATTCACATCACACTTTGTTTTCGCGACCATAAGTAGTAGGTAACCTAGATAGAGTAATCATTTTAAAAAGTATAAGATCTCACAATACCAAAAATCTTTACACCGGCACCGCAAAAATTATTAAAATGAAATCTGTACAATCATTTCCATTATTATCGTTCAAAACAAACATTCATAATCAGTTAGACAACATTATCTTGAAATCAATACTGATCGCGTTAATTCACATTAGATAGAATGTCTAGCGTGAAATAGCATTTTATACTTATACCTACGCAATACAAAATGTAAATAAGTACCAATCAAGATTCAACGAAGTAAGAAACACTTTAGCACTGACTTAATATACTAGAGCCGACGATAAAACATGAGGCACGCTTGCAGCTAAGACAACATGACCAACAGGTTTTAATGCCAACTCAACTGAACAGGAAAACATACAATTTCAATCCAAGTAAAATGACCTATCAAAGAACTGAATAGACACAAAAAACTTGTGCAAACAACAAAATTTACACCATAAAATAGCCGATAAAAATGAGTTAGCAGCGGAATCTTATGCTAATACAAAATCACAACAACAGTTTGCATACATTTCGTTCATTCATACGTTCAATGACGTGGAGAACGAAATTATACCTAACTTTGTACAGTACGCCTGAACCAAAAGTAAAACTTGCTTGCTTAACCTAAAAATAAAACTTCAAACTTGTGTGGACGTACCTTTTAACAGTGATGTCACTACTGGAACTGTCCGATTCCGATCAGCTGTCCACAAACACTTTGGAACGTAAAACACGTGCGCTACTCAGGGCAAACGGAACACATCTGTGGTGGAAAATGTTGTTAAAAGGAGGCGAGACGCCATACGCCGCGCCTCATGCCATAGAACCGCATTTTTGTACCACAGTTTCACTTTAGATTCTAAAAAAAAACCGCACGTCTGGTCCCGAAGGAACGCTGGTACAGAATGCTATTATCACTGGATGATAAAATTGTTTACTCTGTCGAGAGAGATACTGATGTTTAAAACTTTATTGCTGCAAATCCACTGATACTGAACACAGTGGAATTTTTTACGTACCTAACTGTCTCCAACATTTCTCTTGATCTAATTAAATTTTATAATTTCTTCTCTTTTTGTTCATATTTTTGATAATTTTTGGATCGTTTAATTAACTTGACTTTGACAGTGACAAGGGATCTATGCTATCGGTGCAAAAAGATTATTAAAAGATATGTTAAAAGACTATTTTTTAAACACGTTACATAGTAAAAGGTTGTATACCCCGCAACGTGATCTCTCTGAACTTCCTCGTGAATTTCGGAGTTGATACAATGTTTATACAGAATATTTTATATTATTTTATCTCGGTTTTATCGCACATAGTTGTGACTACATTATAATACACACAAGCACTTGTAAACTGCATTTATACAAATTTTATTGTAAGTAATTTGTATCCTACGCACCTACGTTATTTGAATTTAGGTATCGTATTTTATACATGTACTAGTACTCTAGGAAAACCTATAATTGGCTTATGTTATATTTAGTTAATTTTAAGTACTATGTTTAAATATGGCTGTTGGTTTTCTCAATAAATGAAAATAAAATAAAAAAAATTTGAACAATCCACACATAGGTTGATGATTATGAATGGTCTTCCTTTGCCGCGGGTTCAATGAAGATGTGTCGTAGAGATACCTTTTATTGCGAATTGTAAATGAGGCATCCATGACGAATTCCTGATGGAATTATTCGACCATAAATTCAAGCCTCATTCAAATCCATCCTGCAGTGACTGAAAAACCCAGACCTACGTAGCGGTAAAAGTGGGGACGAGATGGATAATATAGGGGTATCTCTATCTATTATAATAATGTTATATAGACCAAAAAAATCTTTGAATGTTACACTTGAATGTTATGTAGTATACCTACTCTTTCTTATACTGCAGTAATGTGCAGTAGACCGTTTCTTTTGCATAATCGAATCTCCTTGAAGGCCTGATACACAAAAACTAGTTTAAGTACAAAATACATAGAACTAAATCTTACAACAATTTTGTTATCAAAGAAAGCACTTGACCCTATTCTCATTGATATTGATACAATCAGATACAATAAATAGGCAGCTGAACAGAGATAGAGCTGTTTTGTCTCTATTCACCTAACTATCCTTCCAGTTAGGTACCTACCTATACTACCTACTCTTAAGTATTCTTTGCTTGGAACTATAATAACAAAATGCAACCTTGACCATGTTTCTTAGGGTAAGTACTATGCAATCAAATCGGCTCACATCAACCCACTCTTCTTGTTGTAGAGTCAATGTGATTGTGTTCGACTTGCTATTACGGTGAAGAGATATTTGCCAACCAGCAAGATGCTTGCTTATTGCGCCGGACGTACCTATCGGGAGCTTAGTTAGTACCGCACTGCTGCGCATAAAGCCTCCTATTTTGCAAAAGAAATGATTAAATATTATTAAGAGTTATCGATTCAACCACCTTAACACTCAGTTGCAGAAACGCTCATTAGAGTTAATCCGCCATTAAATCTCTTGCTAGCTTAGCAAGACAAAAAGTCACAGCAAGAGATTTAATGTAGGATTAACTTTAATGAGCGTTTCTGCAACTGACCGTAAATCTCTTTCACTACGCTGCAATGGCAACTATGGCAAACCAAGCCAAGCCAAGTCACATACCTTTGACAAAAGAGTCGATTCTAGAAAAACTTTTATTTTTTACAAGCTTATCAGGATAGAGATGGTTGGAAGAATAAAAGGGAGGCCTTTGCACTGCAGTGGTGGGATGAAACAGGCTAAAAAGGCGTAACTCTCATTTATTCGTTAACACCTTGTGTAATTTATTAGCAAAAGAAACAAAATCACAGTTATTTTGCTCTAAGTATAGGTACAATTAACCAGTTAGTAACATCAACAAAATAAGTTGGCTTAGAGTCACTGACCTCTGTTGACCAACTCCAATGCTCCAAAGAAGAGGGGATAAAAGTACCAACTTTTTATACAAGGTTTTTAATACAAGATCAATGTCAAAGGACAAACGTAAATAAAGGTGGGGCCCTTTGACCCCGAAATAAGAAGGCCCTAACATTGACATTGCATGGGCCCTGGAATTCTTTAACCATCGATTTTCAGGGGCCAGGAATAATTCCAAGATATACCAATTGAATAATGATGAATAGAAGACCGAAACTGTAGAGTTCTTGAATGGCGACCGCGTACCAGAAACCACAGCGTGGGTAAGGCCCGACCTGGTGAAGGCGGCGGGAACCCGTTGGATGAGGGCAGCGCAGGACCGTTGTGGCGATCCTTGGGGGGGTATAGTCCAGCAGTGGACGTCTATCGGCTAAGATGAGGATGATGATGATGATTATGAGATAACCGATAAGTTACACAGAGACTATCAGCATGGGAAGCATGACAACCCGCGATAGCCGTGATACGGCTTTATCACGTCTTTCATCTCGTTCGTTCGCGCGCAAACGAAAGAGATAAAAGACGTGATAAAGCCGTATCACGGCTATCGCGGGTTGTCATGCTACCCATGCAGGCCCTGTACCCGGACTTTCGATGTTCGATATATCGACACTGTTTCGGTCCGCACTTCATTGTAATAGAGTTGACATTGGAACGAAAACCTTCACGCAATTGCGAAGTTCGAATGTGCGGGTACACGCCCAGATATGAACTGTGATCAATTCGATATTCAATTTATGGCCTCACAAAGCCGGTACTCAAAGAAGTAAACTATTTGAATTGATAATTATACTTAAAAGATCAACGAGTGTAAACAAGGAACATTTTACACAGGTGGTTTTGTAGTTTCATAATCATAGCCATAACATAGTATTAATTAAAATTTTTATCAACGATAACGATAGTGACGGTTTCTTTTCTAGTTGATTCAAGTTTCGTGTCATGTTCTAGGGTTCCGAAGTCAAACAAGGAACCCTTATAGTTTCGCCATGTCCGTCCGTCTGTCCGTACGTCGTCTGTCCGCGGCTTAGCTCAGAGACGCTTATTAGTCTTATTACTAGAAATAAAAGCTGTAATTAGGCATGGGTAAGTATACATATTAATCACGCCGACAAAGTAGTAAAATAAAATCTTAAAAAAAGGTTTTTTGCTTCTTAGAGTTTTCTCTTTAGACACAAGAAGTAGGGATGATTTTTTTTTCTCGCTTGTCCCATGGTGTGGAGTATCGTTGGATAGGTCGTTTAAAAATATTGTATGTGTGGGAAAGCCATTTTTCGATTGCGGGATCCGTTAGCAAAATATCAATCTTTAAAGCAAAAATGTTTGTTAGAGTCGAGTGTCCCCCTCTCCCAATGAAACGGTTGTGGTTGGAGATGTGAAAAAAGTCACGGCAATAATAGTACCTATAATATAACGAATATAAAGGGAAAACTATAACAGCTAAGAAGGCTTTATAAGTTAACGAGTTTAGTCAACCAATTAAAAAAATATACTTGGAGACGGTTATAACGGAGTATAAATAAAATAAATAAATAAGAAAAAAGTTCAATGTATAAAACAAAAAGCCCCCTTCTAAGTCCATATAATCATAGATAAATTAAAGTATATAATGTATTGTGACCGGCAACTACGGAACCCTATACACTATGCGTGACCCAACACGCACTTGGCCGGTTTTTTTTAGGTCTGAATCGAAAACCATTTCTTTGTGCAACTGGATATACGATATTTCACATTTTGTTATCAATTTAAAATCTTTTGTCAAAACTGTTCTTTGTTTAAAGCATTTGGCAAAATTTACAAAAGGCTAAAGTATTAAATTCATGACGTCAGCTACAAATCAAATAGTGCAATGTTAAATGTGAGTAGAATTAAAAACTGACATTTTGACGAGTTCTTAGAAAGATCTTACGGAAAACAAATAGGTAGAGTGCTTTACTTTGTGTACGAACACACGGCGACACATCAATCTACCAAAAACCAAAATAAGCTGGCCGCGCGTAGGCATAATAGTTAGGATGCTAATGATATCAATTTCACCCTGTAGATACGGAAAAAGGAAAACGAAAAAAAATATTATTATATTTAATCAATCCATTATTATATGTACTTACTTATGCTTTTTCGCCATTTTATAGGTAGTTCGTTGATTCCAGGCATTTCCCGTGGTACACCTAATTTGGTTCACCTGGTGGACCACGGGCAGAACTTTTTACCCGTGGTACACCTGATAAATTTAAAATTACATTTAATTAAAATGTATTGCCCGTGGTTCACCTGATAACAAAAACTTTGCAAAAACTATTTTAACGCAAACTTTTTTAATTTCTCCACCATGGACCAAGGTGTACTATAGATAGTGTTGGTTAACAAAAAAATTAATGAAAAGAAAATGAATAAAAAAACAAGAAAAAAAAGACAAAAAAAACGCGCAGTCACACACGCACACATTCAGTCACTCACATATTTTCATATACACATGCACAGATACTCACACAATAACATACGCGCACTCACACACACGCACACATTTTCACATACACTTACACATACGCACACATACTCACACAACACACGCGCAGACATTGACACACGCACATATTTTCATATACACATACCTACACGCACATATACTTGTGACTGAATGGATGCGTGTGTGTGAGTGTGTGTGCGTGTGTATGTGAAAATATATGATTGACTGAATGTGTGCGTGAGTGAGTGCGCGTGTTTTTTTAATTTCTTTTTATTTTATCGTTCATTTTCTTTTTCATTCCATTGCTGAAAAAATTGTGGAAGCGAGAATCATTAAATCTTTGTAGGCGATTTGGACTGAGCTATCGGAATTGCATTTTTTTCCTTGCAATAAATTGTCCAAATTGCGAAAAAGTCCAGTGGTAATCTGTTGGAGCAAGAGACATTCCAATCGCAGCTCCTCTAATTTAGCGACCGTCTACGTCTGTCGTCAAATGTGAGGTCTATAGTATAAACAAGTATAAGAGATAAGTGTACTTTTTGCAACCATCAGCAGCAAGGCTGATTCAGTGTTCATGGGGTTTAGAGCATCTCTGTGATGGGATGGGATGGACCAGGTCTGCCTGCATAACTTCAGTTGGTTTAGGAGTTAGAGACGTTTAAGGTCAGTAAAAAATTAACGATTAGCTGCAAGGCAGGCTCGTACCCGGATTTTCGATGTTCGACGTATCGCCACTGTTTCGGTCCACACTTCATTGTAATAGAGTTAACATTGGAACGAAAACATTCACGCAATTGCGAAGTTCGAATGTGCGGGTAGAGGCCCTGATCGTATGATATTGTCGTAGTATGCACTGTAGCTATGTGAACAGTACAAAAACTGACATGAACTGCCAGTCGTTTTAGGAGATACAGCCGTTCAAAGGTCGGACATTTGAACGGCTGTAGCCCCTCAACCGATTGATGAACCATGTCAGTTTCTATACTGTTTACCTACATAGCTACAGTGCATACTACAATAATATCATACGATCAGCCTTGCTGATCGATAATATTTTACTGACCTTTAAACATCCGAAACCGACTAGAGTTATGCAGGCAGACCTGGTCCATCCCCATCACAGAGATGCTCTACACCCCATAAACACAGAATCAGCCTTGCTTCTGATGGTTGCAAAAAGTACACTAAAGGAGCAAATTGGTAGCCGACCGCATGAGGCGTGCGGTCGCGACGTGTCGCGGCGACACGTCGCTGCGGTCGTGAATGGGAAGCCGACCGCACGCCGCAACTGCACGCCGCAGCTACAGACAGTATTGCCAACTTAGGGTATTTTTTGGGGAAATAATTTTCAGTAGGGTTTTAAGATTTAGGATGATGCTTTATATCTACTATGCCGTAACTTGAGCTCTAATAAAGGGTGAATAGAAAAGATTTTCGTAAAAACGAATAAGTAGAAAAAGTTTCCGTAAAAAGTAAAAACATGTTTTTTTTATTTGTTTCCCAAAATTATCATCTCGAATTTATTTTATCTAGTAATATTTAAACACTGTTTTACCAAATACCAAACGCCAGTATGATTTATTGTTGGAATTTAACGGAAAATGTGGTTGAAAATAGAAATTTCATTAAATTAAAGAAATATCGTGGAATTTGTATGAATTATCGTGCTATACCCGACTTTTATGTTCTATCGCATGCCACTCAAAAATATCGTGAATCTAAGATAATTATCGCATGCTGGCAGCACTCGGCGACACTACTGGTCTGCGGTCGAGCGTCAGTGAAGCTCGACCGCACCGCAGTGAAGTCGAGCAGCGTGTCGCCGGCTGCGCAGGGTATTTCATAGAATTACATACAAACCAGTAGTGTCGTCGCGACATGCGGTTGCGGCGTGCGGCGTGCGGTCGCCTGTCAACCGCCACCTTTACATAACTCTTATAATGATAATACCAACTTCGTCATGAAGCAGAAGTGGGCTAGAGCAATTCACCAGTCTTGGTTGTTTCTCGAGCTTCGTCACTTTTCCAATTTGTTTTAAGTGAATTAAAATAGTTTTGTTTCACTCTGAATCCTGCCGTTTACTCTGATGCCTCTGATGTGGTTTGCGATGGATCTGCTTCCACGAACCACGATTATTTGCTACACCTGCGGCCGTCTCACATTCAGTTGCAGAAACGCTCATTAGATTTTATCCTCCATTAAATATCTTGCTATTTTTACTACATCAACAAGACAAAAAGTGACAGCAAGAAATTTAATGGAGGATTAACTAACTCTAACGCAGATTAGAACTAAAATAATAATTATTCTTACATTGTTTTTAATCAGATTTTATTTCGTTAATATTTTTCTTCAGAATATTTTACAGAAAGTATATACCTAACAATAGGTAACATACATTGAATACACGTTGCATTATTAAGGAGGTATATAATAACAGTTAAAAACTAAATTCGTAGATTATCCTAAGTAGGTACATTTTTATCGAATATTCATAAGTTTCCAAGAGTATAATTTAAAAATGTTTATTGTGCATAACATGTAAATAGGTTAAAAACTATCTTTTTTTTCTATCTTGTGCACTTCCTATTTACTCTCTTTTATCTAACCTGTGTAGCTGTGTAAATATTGACCAATCAGGAGCCCGGCCGAGACCGGCCGAGCTCCTGATTGGTTCTGTGTAAATATTAACCAATCAGGAGCTCGCCCGGCCGGGCTCCTGATTGGTCAATATTTACACAGCTACACAGCTCGCCCAGCCAGCTCGCATCAGTGGACAGGCAGCCTTAAATTCAAGTTTAATAAGTTTCGAATTATTTTCATTTTCGAAGAAAAATGCAAATGCATTTAGTTACATAATAATATCGTATTAACAATTAAAAGTAAGTAATTTAGGTAGGTAAGTACTTGAAAAAAGTCTTACTTTTTAGTTCCTTTTTTACCAAAATAGGTAATAAGTACCTAACTTGAAGGTCGTTTTCACTTGTCATTATACTCACAAGGCACACGTACATTTTTGGCTGAACTTTACGGGAACAATAGTGTAACAACATCTTTGTCCCTTTGTCCTTTGGATTGAGGTCAAGAGCAAACCCATTTTTAATAATTAAAAAAAAAGGTGTGTAGATTAAATCGTCGACTTACTGCAAGAAATCACGAATGACATTCTAAGAAAACAGTTAATAATTATACAATAAAAACAGTTAGTGTTAGTACCTACCTAATGAAAAAAAATGGATCATTCAATATTGGCAAAACTACAGAACGTATAATGTTTAGTTCTTAGTGATTGCAGTATCTAAGCCGACGATATATTTTAGGAAGTACCTAAATTATTTTCTAGTACCTAATATTATTCATCTTTATCATCTGTGCCAAAACCTATCTTTATTCTTCCATAAAACATTTCTAAGGGTTCCAAGGCAAGTTGGGATTAAATTATGAAACAAAAATACAAACAAAGGCCTCCAGTGATTCTTAAAGTACAAAATAATTAGCTTACCTACTCTAAGGAAGGCAATCATCGAGTATTTTAGGCGTATAATTGCCTAAATTGATCTAAATTGTTAACAATTAATGGAATGGACGCTTTCGGATGACTGGTCGTAAATTGACTGAAAGTTAATTTGATCGGTATCTTACGAAAATAATGGGGGGCGATGTTTTTGTGTTATAATGATGTTGACAAGGTTTGATAATAAAATTGATATAAACATTACAGAAAACGTGTAAAAGGCTGCAGTTGCAACTCGTAAAACAGGAGCGCAACTATTTTATGTATTTATCCTAGTATCCTACACATTGTTATTCGTAAAAAAATTGTAAGAGGTACCTAGGTACTAGGATGGATAGGTCCAAAGCGCTTTAAGTTGAAGCACGCAAAACTAGGGCACTTCAATACAAATTAGGGTACTTGGTCTGTCATCTCAGTACATTTTCGGAGTAAAACTGTCAATTGTTTTGACTCATTTTTCTGGTTTGAAATGTTTCGCGTAAGGCCTGTCCATTCTTGTTTACTAATGTCATTGGGTACTAGGTACACTTATTGATTTTTGGGTAAACAGTTCCATTGCTTTAAGCTTAAGGGGTGATTTTACCCATGATACAAATTCCCCAAAAAAACCTAAGTATAGGGAATTAGCAAAAAAGAATGTTGTACCTACTTTCCATACTACATACATAATTTTAGCTGGCTGATCGAACGTTTGTAATGTACGAAAAATAGATTTTTTGCGAATTTCCCTTTGTTCCTTTGGGAAAGTTGTTCGGTATCATGTGCAACTGTCTAAGTACTCTAACATATACGGTGTACCTACTAAGAATTTCAAATTCAAAAACCCATGCCGGTTTATTTATTGCCATTTTCGTATAAATACGAAATTAGAACATTTGAAATTACATTTGTTGGTATCCTAGACTTAATTTCTGCAGAAAATGGTTTGCAGATAATTCGCTTTGTTACTGTGTTCCTATAATCAAAGTTTTCCTATAAATTCTCACTTAAATAAGGAAACAAGGAAATCCTTTTTCGACTCCATTCCTTCAAGACACCTCAAGTCAATTCATCATCATCACCCTCCTTATCCTTATCAACGCAATAAGTAACCTCAAGCTAACAACAGCTTATAAGTAGGTAAATAATTTAACTAACAATTGAATGAATATTGTCTCCAAATAGGATTAATAGAACTAATTTAATTAAAGAATCTCCATCACGGATTTTCATACCATTATAATAGGAGATCTAAGAAGGTACTATTACTATAACGCCTATCATAAGAATATAAATTTTAATCCATTCTCTTCCCCATCTGTGCCCCTAGACAAGTTGTCTTTCGATTAGCGTTAACGCCAGTAGAAACGATAAAAAATGTATGGGAATGTAGAAAAGAATGAAAACGAATAGAAAAAGCTTAGACAACATGCAGTTTTTGACAGTTTGTGTCGACAGTGAGCATTTCGTTTTGAACGCTTCCTGGCGATCGACCAGACCTTGTAGATAACGCTAGAAAATGGCGTGCGTCAAGAACTTGACAGCAATCTCAAATAATTAATTTTTTTGAAAATCGAACACGATTTGTCATATCAAAAAGAAAAAAGAGTGAATGATTGAGTGAACTGAACGCTAACCATAGAGCAGATTCCGCTTTTAGCGATTGTCAATAATTTGTGACATTGTCTAGCATTCTGTCGTTTTTCTATCGTCGATAACGCTGCGGCGTTTTCGTTTGTAGAATAAGAAGCGTGGGCACTTTGTTTAGGGGCACTGGTCCTAAAGTCAAACAGAACGTGAGAACTCAATTAAGCTATGCTAGAGTTACTGTCCCTCTCCATCGCATCAGCGCGTCGTTGCTGATAGTTCCTGATGGGCTGGATGAATGATATCAGGACTCCAGCTATCACGATCCAGCCACCTGCTAAGTAGAACGAGAGCTCCCAGGATAAGGTCAAGTCGTAGATCAGACCTGGAAATAAATAGACGGCGATTTAGAGTGGACAAACCATTGTGAAGGTCGAAGGGAGACAATGGATTCCACATTGTAATACGCTCACGACTTTCCCCGAGACTGTAGTCAGATTTATTCTAAATAATTAATAGCATGCATAGCATGGCATATGCTCACGACTATATTCCCCGAGGGGGTAGTCAGAGATATTCTGAAACCTCAGAACATCCACGTTTCACTAGTAGTACCGAAACTCTGTCCAATGTGACGGAGAGTGAGCCCATCGCCACTTACAATGGACAGTGGGTACAATACATGTCTCAAAATTTAAGCATGCAGGTTTCCTCCCGTTGTTTTCCTTTACCGAAAAGCCAGTGGTGTTACAAATCGTACATAAATTCCGAAAAACTCATTGGTACGAGTTGGCCTGGACGGGGATCGAACCATCGCCTCCTGCACTTAAAACTTCAATACCAGATGATTTTTTTTACCGTTCCGAAACATTCAGTTGTGGTTCAGACCATGAAACTGAACAACTTGGGAATCACTGAGTAATGGTAATGGATTGTGGTCGTGAACTTATTTTAATGTATTTTAAGCTTGACCATTATAAATACGATTATTTATTATTATAAATACGATTGACGTGCTTACGAATTTAAATAGTAAAAAATATTTACAGATTTTTAGTTACTTTGTTCCGTAGGTACCAAAATTGGCAAAACGGAACACTTATGGAATCAGCTCGGTGTCTGTCCGTCCGTCCGTCCGTCTGTCACAGGCATTTTTTTGTAAATCTAAGTAAAAATAAATGCTCAAATTTTCAACATACCTGACAATGGTGGCCCGATCAGATGTCCAATACCTTGAGCCAGTAACACCAAACCATAAGCCACAGTGAAGTCATCCAAAGAAATCAGCTTCACCAGCAGACTAGGCGTGAAAGTGAACGATGCTGCGAACAGAAGACCAAAGGCTGCTGATACGGCGACCAGGAACCAGTAGTTGGAGACAGCTAACGGTATGGTTGCTACCGATGCTCCGCAGAGTATTAGGCAGACTGCGTAGAGGTTGCCGATGGACACTTGGGGGAAGTCGCCTATCCAGCCGAGGCCGACCTGCAAACATAACAGTAATCTAAGTATGTAAACTTTAAATATCATTCTAGTTTTAATTTTGCGTCTAAATTTTGATATTTGCATGTAATATATTTGTATTGTATGCCTGAAAAAGAGCGCTTGTTCACCATGCAAGGCCTCTACCCTCACATTTGAACTTCGCTTTCGTTCCAACGTCAACTCTATTACAATGAAGTGCGGACCGAAACAGTGGCGATATATCGAACATCGAAAGTCCGGGTACAGGGCCAGTTCTAACAAAACAATTATTCTACATTTTCTTGTTTACTTAACCATGTCTTCTTGTCGTTTGTGACTGGAATGATAAGGTTTCCCTTTGAGAGATTTTTTAGGATGATAGGCTAACTTTTCTAGTACACTTCATTGTGCATAAAATTTTATTGTACACGTCATTTCATCCCTTAGCGGTTGTAACAAGATTACTGTGCAACCAGAAAAAGCTGTCACGTAAAACAAAATTAAAAAAAAAATTAAAACCGCCTTCAAAAAACAAAAAAGTTAAAAAATAATATTGCAGCCGATGACTTTTTCGTTCGCATCATAAGAACATTAATTTGTTTTATTGAAGTCGCTGTCAAGCCGGTCCGATTCGCGACAGGGCTTGCATTTTTTGGCTTGTCTTGACACCGACTTCTATAAAACAAATTAATGTTCTTATGATGCGAACGAAAAAGTCATCGGCTGCAATATTATTTTTTAACTTTTTAGTTTTTTGAAGGCGGTTTTAATTTTTTTGTTAAAATTTTGTTTATTTTACAATTTTCAGTGGTAAATTCATTAGTTCGATTTAATAGTAGGGCTTTAAATTAACAAACACACTAGTCGGCACTAAGATTTCGAAGGTTCCCCTCGATATCTCTGGGATCCATCATCAGATCCTGGTTCTCTTATCATGGGACCTCTTTTGGGATATCTCCTTTCCAACAAAAAAAGAATCATCGAAATCGGTTCATAAACGACGAAGTTATCCACGAACACACATAAAAAAAAATATATATATACGGTCGAATTGAGAAACCTCCTCCTTTTTTTGAAGTCGGTTAAAAATAGGAAATCGGACAGTCCAGCAACTTTTAATCGAACGTCAAAACGCGTGCGATGTATGAAAAATTTAACTAAATACCCACAAGTGAAGTCATCAACAATTCATTACTTTTTATTGTTCATCATGTTATTAAAAATAGTATTCTAGCTTAAAAAAAAACTAAAAATGTGAGTATAGCGTTATTTTCAAATGTTTTTTTTACTAAGAAGATAAAACTAAAATATATTTTATGCAGTCCGCTCCCCTATTGTAAGGAATATGGGCGTAAGTTTATGTAGGTAGGTAGGTATACATAGGGTGTTAGGGTTAACAGATGCATTACTATAAAAAGGGGTAGGTAATTGTAACCATGATAATGAACAACTTTTCCAAAGGAAAAAAGGGGAATTTGAAATAAACATTTATAGCACTCCGTGACCTAAACCCGCACTTAGGTCACGGTTTTGCGTTACCTAAGTAGTCCATTATAACACGGATTACACCGTTCGAAAATGAATCCACTTTATTGCACAGATGCATAATAAACAAAAGAAGGTACTTTTATAGCATTCCGTGACCTAAACCCGCACTTAGGTCACGGTTTTTCGTTACTAAGTAGTCCATTATTACACGGATTTCATTACACCATTCGAAAATGAATCTACTTTATTGCACAGATGCAAAATAAACAAAAGAAGGTACTTTTAAATGTGCTTTCAATCAATGTGACCAACATTGAAATGGCGAAATCCCCAACTGACTCCAAGTTACCCCCCCCCCCCCCCCCCCCTACTTTAATTATATTTTATCGTACCTGTTGGTTATAGTTGTTGGTATATGTTGGTAGTAGGGTGCGAGTAAGGGATGCGCCTCCTAGTGCATAGGGGGTGATTGGGGGGTGTACCCCCTAGCTCGTTGGGGTGACTAGGGGGTTCGTGGGGTGGTTAGGGGGTGTACCCCCTAGCTCGTGGGGGTGATTAGGGGGTGTACCCCCTATCTCGTTGGGGTGATTAGGGGTTTACCCCCTAGCCCGTGGGGTGATTAGGGAGTGTACCCCCTAGCTCGTGGGGGTGATTAGGGGTATACCCCCTAGGTCGTGGGGATGATTAAGGGGTGTACACCCTAGCTCGTGGGGGTCATTAGGGGGTGTACCCCCTAGCTCGTGGGGGTGATTAGGAGGTGTACCTAAAAGTTCGTGGAGGTGATTAGGGAGTGCACCACCTAGTGCGTACGTGCGTAGAGGGTGAGTAGGGGCTGATGATGATGTGACCGTAGATGTGATTAGACGTGAGTATTACCTATTGATTGTGGTTGCGATATATGAACGAAGCTTTTAAAGTTATGGTTGTGTCCTACGGGGGGCTCCGCCCCCCGTGCCCCCGGGGGGGCTCCGCCCCTCCACCCCGCCGGGGGCTTCGCCCCCGTACCCCTTTCGTACCCTTTTCGTTGGTATACGGGTTCATAGAATTAAAAAGTTCAACATGAAAAAAATTTCAATACATTAACAAAAAGTTGGCGGGTTTAGGTCACACGAGCTATAAAATAGTATACGATACTCGTGACCTAAGTAAGTCCATTATTACACGGCGTTTATCGCCCTCGCTGCGCTCGGGCGATAATTCACGCCGTGCAATAATGGACTACTTAGGTCACACGTATCGTAATGTACTATTACTTTCATACTTCGACCAGTTGATTGCATATAGTATGGAAAGTTCAAAATTTTCTTGCTTTCCTATAGGTACGTTTCTTAGGGAAAGTTTTTCAGTGTCATGATTAATGCAAACTGTCTACCCTAACACCCTGTATTCGTGACGTGAGCACACACATGACGCTTATTGTTGGTATGCTGCGCTAGTGTTTTTAGGGTTCCGTACCCAAAGGGTGAAAACGGGACCCTATTACTAAGCCTTCGTTGTCCGTCCGTCCGTCCGTCCGTCCGTCCGTCCGTCTGTCCGTCTGTCCGTCCGTCCGTCTGTCCTACCTATTTAGGGCTCTAACTTTTCAATCGGAATAGCTAGATAGTTGAAATTTTCTCAGATTATGCGTTATTACGGCGGATTTGTTAACAAATAATAAAAATGTCAAAAAGTTAAAAATTAAGGGGGGTTCTCAACAAGAAACTAGTTTTTATCAACGTTTTTTCTTCACGCTCTATCGTAAAAACGGTAATACATACAAGCGTCAAACTTTGTTTAATTATGGAGCAAACTCTACAGAATAACAACAAATACTAAAAACCGGCCAAGTGTGAGTCGGTATCGCGCTAAAGGTCCCGGATAAAAAAAGTTTTTTTTTCTAAGTTAATAACGTTGTGTTCTGTGTTGGTGTGGTACGGAACCCTCGGTGCGCGAGTAGCCCGACTCGCACTTGACCGGTTTTATTTTTTTACCTCCAAGGGCAAAATAGTAGATTATGTACCAAGGGGATAAAGCAGTGTCTTTCATCACGGGCGCGATATTGAATCCCGAGCGTAACGAGGGATTCTAGGGTTAACTCCCGAGCGTAGCGAGGGAGTTTAGAGTTAACTCCCGAGCGAAGCGAGGGAGTTAAGACTAGAATCCTGAGTGAAGCGAGGGGTTCAAGCTCGCCCAAGATGAAAACACGTTTATCCCCGAGGACCATACTCTACTTTTCACACCCTCCGCGAGAAAATAATAAAACCGGCCATGTGCGAGTCGGGCTACTCACGCACCAAGGGTTCCGTACCACACCACCACCGAACACAACATTATTAACTTAGAAAAAAAACTTTTTTGTCCGGGACCTTTAGCGCGAGACCGACTCGCATTTGGCCGGTTTTTAGTATTTGATGTTATTCTGTAGAGTTTGCTCTATAATCACACTAAGTTTGACGCTTGTATGTATTACCGTTTTTACCATAGAGCGTGAAGAAAAAACGTTGATAAAAACTAGTTTCTTGTTGAGAACCCCCTTTAATTTTTAACTTTTTGACATTTTTATTATTTTTTAACAAATCCGCCGTAATAACGCATAATCTGAGAAAATTTCAACTATCTAGCTATTACGGTTCAAAAGTTACAGCCCTATATAGGTAGGACAGGCGGACGGACGGACGGACTGACGGACAACGTAGGCTTAGTAATATGGTCCCGTTTTTAGCCTTTGGGTACGAAACCCTAAAAAGTAATACTGTTAGAAACAAATTATTTTATTAGAGTTTATAACAAAGTAAGTATAGTATTTAGAAAACACTATTTTATATTTGAAACATTAGACCAGAAGTGCGATTTTTGAAAATCATACGAGCGAATTGGCAGTAGAAAGATGCATAATCTCCATAGTAATTTTGACATTTTCTACTGCCAAGTCACTCGTATGATTTTCAAAAATCGGACTTGAAAGACATTGTAATATTTTTTTATTACTTTGTTCGTAGCAATAGGTACAGAGATTTGCAGTATTCGCGCCTTTTTTTTTCTTTTTTTGTGTTCAATAGTCGTGGTGGCCAGTTCGAATTTCGAATTTAGTTCTTTTTGGTGCAGGTCTCCATGATAAGTTTTCATACGAATTTTAAGTAAGGGTCGTAGTAACTTTTAAATAATCTGTGGATGCTGTTCCATATTCAAATCTCATTATTGACCAGCGGGTTATAATGAAATTCAGTACAATATTATTGCCCGGCTAGGGCCAGGGCTATAATGACTTGCTTTAGGTTCGAGTTACATGACATATAATGTTCCATTTTCGAGCGGGTGGTGTGAAAAGTTTTTTGTAACACTGTGCCATTGGCAACCGTACGATAAATTCTTATCTCTAGGTGCCTAAACCTGCATGCCAAGCGTGTTTGGAATTTTTATCATTGTTTGCAATTAGCAGTTCTATTCTACCAAGCGAAAATTCATTGTACAGTCACCAGCAGATATATCGTAGCAAACAAGGTGGTCAAATATTTTTAAGCAGTTCTAATTTTCAATAATTTCTTTACTCATAACCAATCAAAAATAGAAACGCCTAGAACATCAAATATATCGACGCAGTCAGGGTGTTCATAAACATCTGAACAGTTTCGGAAAAAACCTTACTCCGTTGTTTTACATTTTAATTTAAAATAACACTGTAAAGAAATTATTGAAAATTCGCTGTTCAGATGTTTATGACAAAATACACGTTTAGATATAATTGGTAACATTTACTGTAAAGAATTTAATGAAAATTAGCACTGCTTCGAAATATTTGGACACCTTGTATGCTACGATATATCTGATGGCGACTGACTGTACTAAGCATAATTTTTTTTTTTCAAAAAGCAACATTCTTTGTTCCGTTATTAATTTGGAGACAAGGTATTTTCACCTTCTACGATAGATAGGATAGGTATACTGAATTTCCAGGATCAGTCATCTATCACCTTACTGCTATAAAGTAGGGATGCAACGATTACGAAGCGGTGCATCGTTTTGCATCTGTAATCGTAATAATCACGATTAATAACGATGCAATGCACCGTAGTAAGAATCGTACGATTATTAAAATCGAATTGAAAACTTCAATGGGATGGCACCTGTTGACAATCTCCAGACCTGAATACTATATTCTAGAGCCGAAAAACAACCTTAAAAAAATCGGATCTCTCACTGCCATTGTAGCTCATTTTGAGCTAAATCCCACCTTCCCCTTTCGGAGGAGAACCCCCCCCCTCCCCCCCCCCTTTCCCCTTTCTACTATCGGACTTCCAGACGCACCGCGGGATATCACCCCTTCTTGGTTGACATCCCACATATCCGCACCAAGCGCCTTTCTGAATCTTTTATAATGCGCACAGCCAAGGAGTGGAATGCCTTACCTGCGTCAGTATTTCCGAGTACTTACAACCCGAATTCCTTTAAAGTACGAGTGAATAGGCATCTTCTGGGTAAGCTCGCTACATCTACGACCCCATCTTCGTCCTGAGGACTGGATTGAGGTCAAGAGCAAACCAATAGTTAATAAAAAAAAAAAAAAACGGACTTTTTTCGGTCAGATTTTACTCTGGTTTTTTTTTTAATTCTTCTGAGGTCTATGATTTGATTTTCGGTCTGAAGTATTAATACCAAGAACATTGTATATAGTATTGATTTTGATTAATACATTTTCGACCTCGCGATATCTCATCCACATTTTAAAAGATTAATATCTCCCACGTAAATCGGATGAGATATCGCTTGATTTACGAGATTATCCAGAATCATGTTCCATATTGTTTTTTTTTTCAAAGCAAATTGGCCTCTACGCATCCAAAAATCAGAATACTGATCAAGTGAACCTTTGACTTCGATCTCAAATTAGTAGAGAAAGTTACAAAATCTTTGACTTTTTTAAAGTTTTTTTTTAATGATTTAACTTTCATTGGAATGCAAAGAAACACTATGAGAACTCATTCTGAGGATAATCTCAACTAAATTTGTTTAAATAATCGTAATGCATCGGTTATCGTAATACATAACGATTAATATCGTAATCGTAATCGTAATCGTAATGGCCGAATCGTTGCATCCCTACTATAAAGGCATGCTAGAAAAAGATATCGTCTCGTATAGGATTCTACAGTGAGAGAAAGTGTTATAATTATTGTACATAACACTGCTTAAATATTCTGCAATAGATAGAAAGACCTATTATGGTAGCAGGATTTCTGATTATACAGGGTGTAACAAAACACCCTAGTAATACTTAAGGGGCTGCTTCAGACCATCAATCTGAACAACTTTCACTATGGAGACAACGTCGAGAAAAAATAAAAAAAATCTGCCGTCCCATACATTTTGAGTCGAGATGGTACTGCAGTTTTGTATGAAAGAGCGGATTTTTTTTTCGCGATTTTGATGTTGGCTCCATAGTGAATGTTGTTCAGTTTGATGGTCTGAAGCACCCCCTTAAGTATTACTAGGGTGTTTTGTTACACCCTGTACTTGCACTCTTATAATATTCCTTGATTATACCGAAAGGGATTACCGAGGTGAGTTGAAGTAAATTGTTGTTTGTTTCTGATTTAAGAAACTAAACTGTCGACCATTTCAAACGTCTTTCTCTAAAATAATAAAATATTCCTACAATGACATCTAATATAGGCGAGAATTCACAACATATCGTCGGTTATTTGGCACAGATACGATAACGTCTCGGGACATTTGGAATCTGGATAATTTTCTATTTTTGACCACCTTGGTTATTATATTATTAGCATTACTACAATCTCGTGATCTCCGTTAGGGCCTCTACAAACTGTCCAATTTATCCCCGATTCAATGCAAAAAGTGTTGTTTTGAAACCTTCGTCTGGTCGTGTATGTCTTGTCCAGTAAGGTTTAAATTCGCAAAGCCCAACACCTCTTCAGCATTGGTAAACACATGACAACTTTTCATAAACAAGTAGAGCTTTAAAACATGGAAAAAATCGTGCAAATCGGCCATGTGTTAGACATGGCCATTGGCATTCCCAGTACTACAGGTTTATACCTGTCGTGTTTCAGTTATCTGAAACACGCACTTGTGTGCTTACGTTGGTCTTCTTCTTCTTCTTATCGTGTGGGCAGAGCCCTGGTGTCAGAGTTTTTTCAGACCGCCTTACGGCCTCTGACGTGGTTTTTACGTAACGACTACTACCACCAGAGATAGTAGCCGGGACCAACGGCTTAACTTGCCATCCGAAGCACGGAATCATTTTTCTTTTCAGAAAATCAGGCGATTCAGCCTGCAAAGTCCTAACCAACTGGGGAAAAACGCACAAAGTGGCATATCACTAGGTGTCCCCCGTGGCAATTGAACCCACGACCTCCGTGTCGAGAGCCAATGCTCTTAGCCATTAGACCACGGAGTCACGGAGGCAGTACGTTGGTGAACGCTTGTTAGAAGTTTCCACACTCTCTTTCACTGTCGAATATTGCAGGACCAAACAGTAACAGATAAAACTCACCATCCCAATAGTATTAGTGATCCCAATAACACTCAGCATGACAGCTCCATCGTCCTCATTGTAGCCTTCCTGGATCATGTGTTCGGCCAGGTAGAAGTACGGAACGATGAACCAGATGAAAAGTATGATGGTGCCGAGACAGAGGCAGTTGAAGGTCATCTCTTTGAAGAGAGACACGTTGAACATGTCTGAGAGGCAGCTTACACAGTCGTCGTACCATTTCTGTAAGGTTTACAAAGAATATTTTAAGACAGGAAAGTATAAGTGTGATAAGGGATTGGTGTAAGTTGAAGGATGATATAGTAACAAGGATTGAGAGGGGTATGCTTAGATGGTTTGGTCACGTAGAGAGAATGAATGAAAGAAGACTTACGAATGAAATTTATCGAGCACAGGTGAGTGGAAGTGTTGGGAGAGGCCGTCCGAGGAAAACATACCACGATCAAATCAATGATCTTTTCCGAAAAGGACAAGTGCGTAGCACCCTCAATCGACGGAAGTGCATGAAAAGATGTATGAATGTCAATGAGGCTAGAGAAGTGTGTCAGAGTCGTAGCGTGTGGCGATCTGTGGTCTCTGCCTACCCCCTTGGGACAATGGCGTGAGCTTATGTATGTATGTATGTAGGAAAGTATAGGACGATTTAGAAACCTTAAAAGGAGAACTGCCTTATATTGTGCAAAAACGTTATAAAAAGGCGTTTCTTTTTTTTATATGCAAATTATTCGCTGGCAAAGCCGCGCTTAAAATGATATCTAAAAGCCTTGGCCTGCGACCAAATATAGGATAGACGTACAGTCTTATGCAAAACCACACCGAATCTGCGGCGCCGCGTCAATTCATACTTATTCAGGTATATACCTCGTCAGCCTTTCATCTTAACATAGACCTTAATGCGCAGTGATAACGTCGAAAGCCAGTTGTTTCACTTTTTACTTATTAAAAAATATTCATTTTGAAATGACCTTTACGCTTAAAGTAATAAAGTACAAAATCGTCACAAAGGATATGCGTGTAACGTCATTTTGGAACTGCTTACCAAACCGTGCACACGCAGGAGTGAGACATGCTCATTTTATTGGACGTGCGTTAGAATAGTAAGGCGATATATAGCCAATGGCGGCAAAATGGCAGTGCGCCACCGTAATCCGTGCCGCGGCGCCATGCAGTGTGACCAGATTCTGTATTTTAATACTTTTTTGGTATATTTTATCGACTTTTCCGAGCATCAGTATTTTTGTAGATGTAGTGGCGGAAGTCAGTATTTTTGGGTATATTTTGCATAAAAAGTTATAGCAGCACCGTAGCGATCGTCCTCGTGAACATTTTCAGGGAATCCCGGATTTAGTCCACATTTTCATTCTGGAGCAAAGATCCCCAAATTTATAGTACCTACGTTTTTGTCATTTTAATCCTCCGAACCGAATATAATGTTAAAATATCCATTCTAACATTTATTGTGATGTTAAATGAATAAAACTTGATTTGCAAATCAGTATTGTTATTGGTATATTTTCCCTGTGCAAGTTGGTATATTTCAGTATTTTTGAGGTGCCTCGGCATGCATGCATGCATATGCTCACGACTATATTCCCCGATGGTAGTCAGAGATATTCTGAAACATCAGAACATCCACGTTTCACTAGTAGTACCGAAACCCTGTACAGTGCGACAGGGAGTGAGCCCGTCGCCACTTGTAACGGACAGCAGGTACAATACATGCATCGAAATTGAAGCATGCAGGTTTCCTCATGATGTTTTCCTCGGTGGCTCGGTATTTTCGTAAAATTGTATCTGGTCACACTGGCGCCATGTGCTTGTCACTGTGGCTTGGAACATGGATTATAGGAGGTGTGGAGTCGCTGAGATTTTTTTTTTTTAGTTTGTAATAAACTAATAATACGTGATAAAATTACAATTTCATTAAACAAATCTCATCAGAAGAGCGATTCTTTGTGATAAGATTTTATGTAAAGAAAAAATATTGGATGACACTGAATGCATCTTTAGCCCTATCTAAACTATTATAAAACTGTAACAGAAGTGTGTCTGTTCATTGAAGATATTTACAAAAAAAAGATTACGATATGGTTTTTAGGCTTCGCTGATTCCAAATCAAAAATTTTGTCTGTCTGTTTGTTTGTTTGTTCGTTTGTTTGTTTGTTTGTTTGTTTAAATGTTTGTTTGTTCGAGTATCACGCAAAAACTACTGAACCGATTTTGATGAAACATTTTTTGTTTGATAGCTTATCATCTGACTTAAAATCTGGTATATAATTTATACGGACGAAGTCGCGGGTAAAAGCTCGTTCCCTGTAAAACCTTGTATTTCTTGGGGTGAAGAATTATGGTGCTTCCCTGATTACCTGATTAAGTACCTACCTTTGTTTTGTACTTATTATGCAATTGATTAGGGTGAATAGTAAACTTGAAGTAATATTGCTTTGACTCTCAAATATTAAAGGAACGGTTGTAGGCTGCGATCAAATACAGGGTAGATAAATAGTAGGGCTAGCATTCCACGCACGACAAAGCGACAAAACGAGAAAACCATCATGCGCGCTCGCTTAAACCAAACCCAATCTGCGGCGCGCCGCGTCAATTCTTACTTAAGGCCGGTTCACACAGAAAGCGGTTCCGGAGGCGGTCCGGAGGCGGGATTGTTGTAATGTACGAGTTTATATGCACCCTGCCACACAGAAAACCGGGCCGGGAGCGGCGCGGTGCGGCCGGTACCGCGCAGAACACAGGCGGCGGCGGCGCGGGACCGGAGGCGGCGCGGAGGCGGCCGCGGCCGCTGTATTCCATTGTAGTCAATGCGAGGACACAGAGCGGAGGCGGGCGCGTCGCGGTCCGGAGGCGGTATTTACCGCACTGCATTTTGTATTTTTCCACGATTTTTTTTAATAAATCGCTTTACGGCACTGGATTCTAGTCCTTTTGTGCCACTAGTATTATTTTATTTTCCTTTTGTTATAGAACGTTACGAACTTTTTTCTATCTAAACCGTTGCTTCCAAAATCGATAACTGAGGGTCCGCGTGGACTCCAAACACAAATCTGATGTTAGATTTGAGAAAAGTGGCCGCCATCTTGAACTTTTTTGTTTCTTAGCCGATTGCTCCCAAAATCGTTATCTGGGGGTCCGCGTGGACTCCGAACACGAATCCGATGTCAGATTTGAGAAAAGTGGCCGCCATCTTGAACTTTTTTGTTTCTCAACCGATTGCTTCCAAAATCGATATCTGGGGGTCCACGTGGACTCCGAACACGAATCCGATGTCAGAGTTGAGAACAGTGGCCGCCATCTTGAACTTTTTTGTTTCTCAACCGATTGCTTCCAAAATCGATATCTGGGGGTCCACGTGGACTCCGAACACGAATCCGATGTCAGAGTTGAGAACAGTGGCCGCCATCTTGAACTTTTTTGTTTCTCAACCGATGGCTTCCAAAATCGATATCTGGGGGTCCGCGTGGACTCCGAACACGAATCCGATGTCAGAGTTGAGAACAGTGGCCGCCATCTTGAACATTTTTGTTTCTCAACCGATTGCTTCCAAAATCGATATCTGGGGCTCCACCTGGACTCCAAACACGAATCCGATGTCAGAGTTCAGAACAGTGGCCGCCATCTTGAACTTTTTTGTTTCTCAACCGATTGCTTCCAAAATCGATATCTGGGGGTCCGCGTGGACTCCGAACACGAATCCAATGTCAGATTTGAGAAAAATGGCCACCATCTCTAACTTTTTTGATTCTCAACCGATTGCTTCCAAAATCGATATCTGGGGGTCCGCGTGGACTCCGAACACGAATCCGATGTCAGAGTTGAGAACAGTGGCCGCCATCTTGAACTTTTTTGTTTCTCAACCGATTGCTTCCAAAATCGATATCTGGGGCTCCACCTGGACTCCGAACACGAATCCGATGTCAGAGTTCAGAACAGTGGCCGCCATCTTGAACTTATTTTTCTCAACCGATTGCTTCCAAAATCGATATCTGGGGGTCCGCGTGGACTCCGAACACGAATCCGATGTCAGATTTGAGAAAAGTGGCCGCCATCTTGAACTTTTTTGTTTCTCAACCGATTGCTTCCAAAATCGATATCTGGGGTCCGCGTGGACTTCGAACACGAATCCGATGTCAGATTTGAGAAAAGTGGCCGCCATCTTGAACTTTTTTGTTTCTCAACCGATTGCTTCCAAAATCGATATCTGGGGCTCCACCTGGACTCCAAACACGAATCCGAAGTCAGATTTGAGAAAAGTGGCCGCCATCTTGAACTTTTTTGTTTCTCAACCGATTGCTTCCAAAATCGATATCTGGGGGTCTGCGTGGACTCCAAACACGAATCCGATGTCAGATTTGAGAAAAGTGGCCGCCATCTTGATTTTTTTTGTTTCTCAACCGATTGCTTCCAAAATCGATATCTGGGGGTCCGCGTGGACTCCGAACACGAATCCGATGTCAGATTTGAGAAAAGTGGCTGCCATCTTGAACTTTTTTGTTTCTTAACCGATTGCTTCCAAAATAGATATCTGGGGGTCTGCGTGGACTCCAAACACGAATCCGATGTCAGATTTGAGAAAAGTGGCCACCATCTTGAACTTTTTTGTTTCTCAACCGAAGATGGCGCCCACTTTTCTCAAATCTGACATCGGATTCGTGTTTGGAGTTTACGCGGACCTTCAGATATCGATTTTGGAAGCAATCGGTTGAGAAACAAAAAAGTTCAAGATGGCAGCCACTTTTCTCAAATCTGACATCGGATTCGTGTTTGGAGTCCACGCGGACCCCCAGATATCGATTTTGGAAGCAATCGGTTGAGAAACAAAAAAGTTCAAAATGGCGGCCACTTTCCTAAAATCTGAGATCGGATTCGTGTTTGGAGTCCACGCGGACCCCCAGATATCGATTTTAGAAGTAATCGGTTGAGAAACAAAAAAGTTCAAGATGGCGGCCACTTTTCTCAAATCTGTCATAGGATTCGTGTTCAGAGTCCACGCGGACCCCCAGATATCGATTTTGGAAGTAATCGGTTGAGAAACAAAAAAGTTCAAGATGGCGGCCACTTTTCTTAAATCTAACATCGGATTCGTGTTCGGAGTCCATGCGGACCCTCAGATATCGATTTTGAAAGCAATCGGTTGAGAAACAAAAAAGTTCAAGATGGCGCCCACTTTTCTCAAATCTGACTTCGGATTCGTGTTCGGAGTCCACGCAGACCCCCAGATATCGATTTTGGAAGCAACCGGTTGAGAAAAAAAAAAGTTCAAGATGGCGGCCACTTTTCTCAAATCTGACATCGGATTCGCGTTTGGAGTCCACGCGGACCCCCAGATATCGATTTTGGAAGCAATCGGTTGAGAAACAAAAAAGTTCAAGATGGCGGCCACTTTTCTCAAATCTGACTTCGGATTCGTGTTCGGAGTCCACGCAGACCCCCAGATATCGATTTTGGAAGCAACCGGTTGAGAAACAAAAAAGTTCAAGATGGCGCCCACTTTTCTCAAATCTGACTTCGGATTCGTGTTCGGAGTCCACGCGGACCCCCAGATATCGATTTTGGAAGTAATCGGTTGAGAAACAAAAAAGTTCAAGATGGCGGCCACTTTTCTCAAATCTAACATCGGATTCGTGTTCGGAGTCCATGCGGACCCTCAGATATCGATTTTGAAAGCAATCGGTTGAGAAACAAAAAAGTTCAAGATGGCGGCCGTTTTTCTCAAATCTGACATCGGATTCGTGTTCGGAGTCCACGCAGACCCCCAGATATCGATTTTGGAAGCAACCGGTTGAGAAACAAAAAAGTTCAAGATGGCGGCCACTTTTCTCAAATCTGACATTGGATTCGCGTTTGGAGTCCACGCGGACCCCCAGATATCGATTTTGGAAGCAATCGGTTTGAGAAACAAAAAAGTTCAAGATGGCGGCCACTTTTCTCAAATCTGACTTCGGATTCGTGTTCGGAGTCCACGCGGACCGCCAGATATCGATTTTGGAAGCAATCGGTTGAGAATCAAAAAAGTTCAAGATGGCGGCCGTTTTTCTCAAATCTGACATCGGATTCGTGTTCGGAGTCCACGCAGACCCCCAGATATCGATTTTGGAAGCAACCGGTTGAGAAACAAAAAAGTTCAAGATGGCGGCCACTTTTCTCAAATCTGACATCGGATTCGTGTTCGGAGTCCACGCGGACCCCCAGATATCGATTTTGGAAGTAATCGGTTGAGAAACAAAAAAGTTCAAGATGGCGGCCACTTTTCTCAAATCTAACATCGGATTCGTGTTCGGAGTCCATGCGGACCCTCAGATATCGATTTTGAAAGCAATCGGTTGAGAAACAAAAAAGTTCAAGATGGCGGCCGTTTTTCTTAAATCTGACATCGGATTCGTGTTCGGAGTCCACGCAGACCCCCAGATATCGATTTTGGAAGCAACCGGTTGAGAAACAAAAAAGTTCAAGATGGCGGCCACTTTTCTCAAATCTGACATCGGATTCGCGTTTGGAGTCCACGCGGACCCCCAGATATCGATTTTGGAAGCAATCGGTTGAGAAACAAAAAAGTTCAAGATGGCGGCCACTTTTCTCAAATCTGACTTCGGATTCGTGTTCGGAGTCCACGCGGACCGCCAGATATCGATTTTGGAAGCAATCGGTTGAGAATCAAAAATGTTCAAGATGGCGGCCATTTTTCTCAAATCTGACATCGGATTCGTGTTCGGAGTCCACGCGGACCGCAGCATATCGATTTTGGAAGCAATCGGTTGAGAAACAAAAAAATTCAGTCAACGATTCCAGAGCCGTTAAAAAAAAAGCGGCGCCGCCCCGCCGCGCCGCCGCTTTGGATGTCACACCGGCCGCCTCCGCGCCGCTACCGCGCCGCGCGGACCCTGTGTGGCAGGCTCCGGAACGCCTTCGCTTTCCGCAAAACCGCCGCCCCGGCCCGCTTTCCCGCAAAACCGCCTCTGTGTGAACCGGCCATTATACAGATATAAATACATATTTTCAACTTCAACATTAATTTATTAGAGTTAAGTTTCATTTTGCGGAAAACAATAATGATCGAAACATTTAATCAAATAAGTCAATAAAATGTAACACATTAAAAAGAACGAAAAAAAAAAAAGTAATGACGACTCCTTCGACCTTGTTCTAAGGCATTATCCTCGGTTCTTTATCACTATTCTCGCGTAGGCGAGAGTGAAAGGGATAGTTGCGTGCTTGCCGCGAGGTTGTAAATGAACAAAAATATTAGAAAAAATGCGATTAAATGCCATGATATATAAAAAATATTGAAGATAATGTGATTACAAAGCGATACTTACTGAAAGTATGACACTCCATCTTGTTTTTTGCACTTTTCGTGAGTTGTTTTTGCAGGCACGGTCGATTAGCGACTGAGAGCGATACAAGCCACGCTGCCAGATTGTGCATTGCTTTGATGGTGCCATTTTTCGAGCGGCGTTTCAAAATCTACCTACTATACTTGATCGAAGGCCTTGGCCATGTTAAGACATAGGTACTTTGTGGTACTTCAAATCACTCTTTAATCTATACTTATAAAACAGTTCCGTACTGACTGACTGACTGACTAACAACGCACAGCCTAAACCACTGAAGATAGAAACATTAATGTATTCTACAGAGGATGTAGGGGTGCACTAAGAAAGGATTTTTCGAAAATCGACCCCTAAAGGGGTAATCCACGCGGACGGAGTCGCGGGTCAAAAGCTCGTATAAAATAAAAGCGTGACGAGTTAAAAATTCCTCACCTCTTCTTTCTCGTTGATCGTAATCATAGAATTTTTAAAAATATCAGGACAGGACGATGCTTTCAATCTATACCTCTTAATATTAAGCATAGCATTCCTATGACTTATGGAAGTAATTGGCATCTTTAAGTCTTTCAAATAGTGATGATTCACTGAGAGCTGTTTCTTCAACCAATCCCTTTTGTTCTCCTTACTATCCTGCTTTATCAGTTCCTTGCTTTCCTCTGACTTACTCTGTCTGACCAAGCCTTGCCTTGGATTCTTTAGCTGATATTCCTCAAAAGATTTCTCCTTTCTAAAGTCATATTTGTCGGAGTGGGTCCTCTGTAACGCGTGTTTGGTGTAAGTTACTACAGGAGGGTTGTTGTCGTCGGTTTCCAGTTCGATGGGAGAGGTTTTCTGCTTGGTGCGTTTGATGGCAAACGATGGATATTTTACTTCCATGTCGTAATCTTTGCTGGTGTTCTTTACTAGTCTATCTAGCATCAGGAGGGATGTCTGGAAATTAGATATTAAAGTTGTTTTAGTTTTAAGATAGGATAACATAGATTCCAAGCTGATTGCTAATCGTGTGCTCAGTGTGGTGTACTTTGGGTGTCCTAAACTCCTAATGTAAAATACTCTTTAATATTAGTGCTCAATTTCGGAATAAAATCTAGACTAATATTATAAAGAGGAAAGATTTGTACCTATTTTTGTATGTTTGTATGTTTGTAATGAATAGGCTCAAAAAGTACTGGGCCGATTTAAAAAATTCTTTCACCATTAGAAAGCTGCATTCACCCTGAGTAACATAGGCTATATTTATTGCTAGAAAAGATTAGACGTCCACCCGTGCGAAGCCGGGACGGGCCGCTAGTCTATTATATGTTTAAGATCAACTCTAGATTTATCGTTTTGATTTTACTTAAACAAAACATCAACTTAATTATAACAAAAAAAAAATTAAAACCACCTTCAAAAAAACTAAAAAGTTAAAAAATAATATTGCAGCCGATGACTTGTTCGTTCGCATCATAAGAACATTAATTTGTTTTATCGAAGTCGCTGTCAAGCCGATTCGCGAAAGGGCTTGCATTAGTTTTTTGGCTTGGCTTGACACCGACTTCTATAAAACAAATTAATGTTCTTATGAGGCGAACGAACAAGTCATCGGCTGCAATATTATTTTTTAACTTTTTAGTTTTTTTGAAGGTGGTTTTAATTTTTTTTTAAATTTAGTTTATTTCACAATTTTCAGTGGTGAATTCATTATTTCGATTTAACAGTAGTGCTTCAAATTAACAAACTCACTAGTCGGCACTACGTTTTTCGAAGGTTCCCCTCGATTTCTCCGGGATCCATCATCAGATCCTGGTTTCCTTATCGTGGGACCACCCTTGGGATATCTCCCTTCCAACAAAAAAAGAATCATCAAAATCGGTTCATAAACGACGAAGTTATCCGCGAACACACATTAAAAAAAAAAAATAAATATACGGTCGAACTGAGAACCTACTCCTTTTTTTGAAGTCGGTTAAAAATAGCGTATCACAAAAATTTCGTTTTTATCAGTAAATTTATGAAAGCTTAAAAATCTACATTTTCATTATTAATTTAGTCAAGGAAATAGCACATCAAAAAAGAAAACAGGTAATATTTTATTTGCAATTTATGCAATAATATATTTAAATTGCAGAAAAAACTGCTTTAGGCGCTGTCCTATTGCCATCGCACGCGCGATCATGCGTCCGTCCGATGAAAATGATCGTGCGATCGTGCGATCAAACATAGGAATCAGTATTGACTGTCCTAATTTCGATCGCGCGATCATGCGATGCGTTCGAATTGTTCTATTTTCGACGCACGATCGTGCGATCGTGCGATCAAACATAGGAATCAGTATTGACTGTCTAATTTCGATCGCGCGATCGAGGAGCGCGACGAAGCAAGGGTGTACCTACACTCAGCGGGACCCCGTGTCCTAGAACTTGTTCTATAGAATTTGTTCTAATTTCAAATATTATTGATTTCAAACATATTACAGCCTTTGGATAACGCACTTCCCCGGTTTGGAAGGGTGCGGGTTCAAGTCCGGCTCGAGACTTAATTTTTCAATCTTTACTTTGATTAGAATTTGTTCTATCGAATCCAATTAGTGTCTAAACACACTATACCGAAAGTACGCGACCGAAGATCCGCGGCTGAGTTTACGTTCCGACCATGTTCCGACGTATTCGGGTAATATGACACACCATAAGCGCCGAACTTACGCGGCAGAAATTCAGTTGCGTAAACTTGCGTAACTTTGTTCAGTGTCTCTAGCGCTGTCGTGGCGTTGTGCCGTATTTCTACACGGACAGACAGACGGGGAAACAAAGTGATCTTGCGTTGGTTCCGTTATTACTTTTGATGTGCGAAAAACGAAAAATGGACTATTTTACAGTAATAGCAATTGCTGAGGCTTTAGAAGAAGACAAATACAGGAAAGAATATTGGGTGCACCCATTGAATTCTACGAGACTACAAGATGGCCAGTTTCAACGTTATGCAAAGTACAGAGCCTTTCCCGATAGGTTTTTCAATTATTTTCGCATGACGATACAATCTTTTGATGAACTGTTATTTCTCATCAGTAACAACATTTTGAAAAAAGATACTACATTCAGAGATTCCATTTCACCTGCAGAACGATTGATGGTCACTATAAGGTAAGTAAATTAATGATCCATATTTGCAAATCTTCATTTATTTATAGGTATACACTTATATTATTATATTCATATTACTCCTAGACATTATGAGTGCTTATTAAATGCAGCAATTTACGATTCGCTTTCATCAGAGTTGTTATTAGGCAATAAGCCTGATTGAGTTTCAATATTATGAGTTTGTAATATATCTTCAATGTCTTCAGTTGAATAATGCGAATGTGCGGGTGAGTCGATACTATCGTCTACGTAATCATGAGTACGAGTCGTATAACCATAATTATCTGAATTGTTGTTGGAGCTAATTTTTGAAGGATTATATTCATATGCACTGGTAGATGGAGTTGATGACAATGATGTAGGTTTGCTATACTTTATTCTTTTTATTGCAGTCATAATTTCAAATTTAAAATCGAATTTTTCACTGTCTGTCATTGTTTTCATGTCAGGTAATAATGAAAGCAAAAAATTTTTATCGGGATCATTTTCTTCATTGACAGACATTCTATTTAATATAGATTTTTGAAATGGTGTCAAATTCTTATTCCTACGCTCAGAATTGGTCAGTGCGTTCGACGGTAGAGATGGCGAACTAGTGACTAGCGGTGGACTAGTAGTTGGTGGTAGCGTATCACAACTGGTACTATTTTCATCTTCGGGTAAACTGAGGTTGCTATCATTATTTCGATGTTCTATAGTAATATCCAAAAAAGACAACATCTGAAAATATGAAGTGTTTCTTTTCTTGGCTGGCGCGGCACTACCACTCTTTAAACTGTCTTTTTTCTTCTCTCTTATGTAGTAATCTCTCAAATGTTTCCATTTCTTTTGTAAGTCATCAACTGAAATGAAAAAAATAATTTTATTTTTTGTTCACAGGTACTTGTCAACTGGAATGACCTTCCAAAGTTTATCAGAAGATTTTTTAATAGGCCGATCAACTATTGCTCATATAATTAAAGAAACGTGTGTTGTAATTTGGAAGATATTACAACCAATTGAAATGCCTGAACCTACCAAGGAAATGTGGCTCGACATAGCAGAAATTTTTTTTTCTACAACCAATTTTCCAAACTGCATTGGCGCCCTAGACGGCAAGCACGTGCGGATTGAGTGCCCAGCACTATCAGGTTCTCGTTTTTTCAATTATAAAAAATATTTTTCAATTGTTTTATTGGCACTTGCTGATGCCAATCTAAATTTCATTGTAGTTGATGTAGGTGCTTACGGCAGGGAGGGAGACAGTGCCATTTTCAAAAGATCAAATTTGGGAATACGATTGGGAAGTGGAACATTAAATTTACCAGTTAATAGAGAACTACCTAACACAAATGAACCAAAGCTTCCATTTGTAATAGTAGGCGATGAAGCGTTTGCTCTTGACAAACATTTAATGAGACCATTTCCAGGTAATAATTTAACCAGAGAAAAACGCACGTTTAACTATCGTCTCAGCAGGGCACGAAGGTGTGTAGAATGTACATTTGGTGTTTTGTGTAATAAATGGAGAATCCTACATACTCCAATTTTGACTTATCCTGATTTTGCAACTCACATTGTAAAAGCAGTTTGCGTACTTCACAACTTCGTCAGAAAACGTGATGGATACAACTTTAAGGATCAATTATTTGTAGACGACTTAGAAACAATATCATCACAATCGTCACATCAGAATATCACTAATGCCACTAATGTTAGGCAAAAGTTTACGGAATATTTTAACAATGAGGGGCGGGTAGTTTGGCAGGACCGCATTGTACATTGATTGCTTGTGATAAATAATAAAAATATTTAATAAAATCTATAAACTTACTTGTTTCATTTTTCTTTTTGGCACTATAAGTACTCCAATCTTCGTAGAATTCTTCACCTATTTGTTCCCAAGCAATTTTTCTCATTGATCGATTACTATAGCTTGCATCTCCATTGTTCCATAAACACGGTCGCGACTCAACCGCGATAATTAATTTTTCTGAATCAAACATGACGTAGGTGTAGGATACTACACAATAATGATCGCAAGTACAATTCGAAGCTTATATTTTTTGAGATGCAACGGTAACTAAGTAAAGTAAAGTAAACAAGATCGCGCATGCGCGGTGGTGTTCGCACGTGTGTCATGCGCAGACAGAAGCAGCGAAATGAACGAGCGAGCAAGAGACACGCGGGGTGCGGGGCTCGGGCGGGCATTACTGCCTCCCCGCTGCACCCCGCCCCCGGATTTTCGTCGGCAATCGAACCGAACTTCGGTCGCGTAAACTCGCGTATAATGAGTGCACTACAGACTAAGTTGCCGCTGAACTTACGCCCGACCGAAGTTCGGCTGTACGCTATAACGCAACGTAATTTCGGCATAATGTGTCGTCGTTCATTCAAATAGCATTGCTGGCGTAATCGTGCCGAACTTCGGTCGCGTACTTTCGGCATAATGTGTTTAGACACTTAGAAATAAAATGTGTTCCGTCAAAATGGGAGAATGGCATAGGCAAAGATTTTTTTTGGTCTTTACGACTAGAATTCGAGTTTCAACAACAACAAAAAATGAAAACCGACTTCAAAGTAAAAAAGTTAAAAAATAATATTTCAGTTTGACTTTTACGTTCGAATCTATAAGAAAATTAATATTTTGTTTTATCGAAGTTTGATAAAGGTGAGAAATAAAACCTTTGGCCTTAATAATTAAACTCAAGTTGTTTTATTAAAATAATCAAGCACTGTTGTACAAGTAAGAACATAACATTGTCTACAATTGTATCATGGACAAACTTTTTCTATCATCAACCGTTGTCGAGATATCTGTCTATTACTATTTTAATTAATAATTTTTTGCAAATATCTCGTTTCGTATGCATCAAATCGTGAATAAAGTTATTACAAAACTTCTAGAACATAACATTGTCTACAATTGTATCTTTGAGAAACTTTTTCTATCATCAACCGTTGTCGAGATATCTGTCTATTACTATTTTAATTAATTCGTTTTTGCAAATATCTCATTTCGTATGCATCAAATCGTGAATAAAGTTATAACAAAACCTGTACTACATAACATTATCTACAATTGTATGCTACACAAACTTTTCCTATCATCAACAATTTTCGAGATATCTGTCTATTACTATTTAATTAATTCGTTTTTGCAAATATCTCTTTTCGTATGCATCAAATCGTGAACAAAGTTAGAACAAAACTTGTAAAATATAATATTGTCTACAATTGTTTTTCAGACAAACTTTTTCTATCATGAACCGTTTTCGAGATATCTGTCTATTACTATTTTAATTAATAATTTTTTGCAAATATCTCGTTTCGTATGCATCAAATCGTGAACAAAGTTATAACAAAACTTGTAGTACATAACTTTATCTACAATTCTATGCTACACAACCTTTTCCTATCATCAACAGTTTTCGAGATATCTGTCTATTACTATTTAATTAATTCGTTTTTGCAAATATCTCTTTTCGTATGCATCAAATCGTGAACAAAGTTAGAATAAAACTTGTAGAACATAACATTGTCTATAATTGTATTTTTAAGAAACTTTTTCTATCATCAACAATTTTCGAGATATCTGTCTATTACTATTTTAATTTATTCGTTTTTGCAAATATCTCTTTTCGTATGCTTGAAATCGTGAATAAAAATATTACAAAACTTGTAGTACATAACATTATCTAGAATTGTATGCTACACAAACTTTTCCTATGATGAACAATTTTCGAGATATCTGTCTATTACTATTTTAATTAATTCGTTTTTGCAAATATCTCTTTTCGTATGCATCAAATCGTGAACAAAGTTAAAACAAAACATGTAGAACATAACATTATCTATAATTGTATCAAAAAGAAACTTTTTCTATCATCAACCGTTGTCGAGATATCTGTCTATTACTATTTTAATTAATTCGTTTTTGCAAATATCTCGTTTCGTATGCATCAAATCGTGAACAAAATTATGACAAAACTTGTAGTACATAACATTATCTAGAATTGTATTCTACACAAACTATTCCTATCATCAACAATTTTCGATATATCTGTCTATTACTATTTTAATTTATTCGTTTTTGCAAATTTCTCTTTTCGTATGCTTCAAATCGTGAACAAAGTTATTACAAAACTTGTAAAACATAATATTGTCTACAATTGTTTTTCAGACAAACTTTTTCTATCAAGAACCGTTTTCGAGATATCTGTCTATTACTATTTTAATTAATAATTTTTTGCAAATATCTCCTTTCGTATGCATCAAATCGTGAACAAAATTATGACAAAACTTGTAGTACATAACATTATCTAGAATTGTATGCTTCACAAACTATTCCTATCATCAACAATTTTCGAGATATCTGTCTATTACAATTTTAATTAATTCGTTTTTGCAAATATCTCTTTTCGTATGCATCAAATCGTGAACAAAGTTAGAACAAAACTTGTAGAACATAACATTGTCTATAATTGTATTTTTAAGAAACTTTTTCTATCATCAACAATTTTCTAGATATCTGTCTATTACTATTTTAATTAATTCGTTTTTGCAAATATCTCTTTTCGTATGCATCAAATCGTGAACAAAGTTAAAACAAAACATGTAGAACATAACATTGTCGATAATTGTATCTTTAAGAAACTTTTTTTATCATGAACCGTTGTCGAGATATCTGTCTATTACTATTTTAATTAATTATTTTTTGCAAATATCTCGTTTTGTATGGATGAAATCGTGAACAAAGTTATTACAAAACTTGTAGTACATAACATTATCTACAATTTTATGCTACACGAACTTTTCCTATCATCAAAAATTTTCGAGATATCTGTCTATTACTATTTTAATTAATTCGTTTTTGCAAATATCTCTTTTCGTATGCATCAAATCGTTAACAAAGTTAAAACAATACATGTAGAACATAACATTGTCTATAATTGTATTTTTAAGAAACTTTTTCTATCATCAACCGTTGTCGAGATATCTGTCTATTACTATTTTAATAATTTTTTGCAAATATCTCGTTTCGTATGCATCAAATCGTGAACAAAGTTATAACAAAACTTGTAGTATATAACATTATCTACAATTGTATGCTACGCAAACTTTTCCTATCATCAACAATTTTCGAGATATCTGTCTATTACTATTTTAATTTATTCGTTTTTGCAAATATCTCTTTTCGTATGCTTCAAATCGTGAATAAAGTGATTACAAAACTTGTAGAACATAACATTATCTACAATTCTATGCTGAACAAACTTTTCCTATGATCAACAATTTTCGAGATATCTGTCTATTACTATTTTAATTAATTCGTTTTTGCAAATATCTCGTTTCGTATGCATCAAATCGTGAACAAAATTATGACAAAACTTGTAGTACATAACATTATCTAGAATTGTGTGCTACATAAACTATTCCTATCATCCACAATTTTCGAGATATCTGTCTATTACTATTTTAATTAATTAGTTTTTGCAAATATCTCTTTTCGTATGCATCAAATCGTGAACAAAGTTAAAACAAAACATGTAGAACATAACATTGTCTGTAATTGTATCTTAAGAAACTTTTTCTATCATGAACCGTTGTCGAGATATCTGTCTATTACTATTTAATTAATTCGTTTTTGCAAATATCTCTTTTCGTATGCATCAAATCGTAAACAAAGTTAGAACAAAACTTGTAGAACATAATATTGTCTACAATTGTTTTTTTAGACAATATTTTTCTATCATTATCCGTTTTCGGGATATCTGTCTATTACTATTTTAATTAATAATTTTTTGCAAATATCTCGTTTCGTATGCATCAAATCGTGAACAAAGTTATAACAAAACTTGTAGAACATAACATTGCCTAAAATTGTATCTTTAAAAAACTTTTTCTATCATGAACCGTTTTCGAGATATCTGTCTATTACTATTTTAATTAATTATTTTTTGCAAATATCTCGTTTCGTATGCATCAAATAGTGAACAAAGTTAAAACAAAACTTGTAGTACATAACATTATCTACAATTGTATGCTACACAAACTTTTCCTATCATCAACAATTTTCTAGATATCTGTCTATTACTATTTTAATTTATTCGTTTTTGCAAATATCTCTTTTCATATGCTTCAAATCGTGAACAAAGTTATTACAAAACTTGTAAAACATAATATTGTCTACAATTGTTTTTTTAGACAATATTTTTCTATCATTATCCGTTTTCGAGATATCTGTCTATTACTATTTTAATTAATAATTTTTTAACATTATATTGTCTACAATTGTTTTTTTAGACAATATTTTTCTATCATTATCCGTTTTCGGGATATCTGTCTATTACTATTTTAATTAATAATTTTTTGCAAATATCTCGTTTCGTATGCATCAAATCGTGAACAAAGTTATAACAAAACTTGTAGAACATAACATTGCCCATAATTGTATCTTTAAAAAACTTTTTCTATCATGAACCGTTTTCGAGATATCTGTCTATTACTATTTTAATTAATTATTTTTTGCAAATATCTCGTTTCGTATGCATCAAATCGTGAACAAAGTTAAATCAAAACTTGTAGTACATAACATTATCTACAATTGTATGCTCCACAAACTTTTCCTATCATCAACAATTTTCTAGATATCTGTCTATTACTATTTTAATTTTTTCGTTTTTGCAAATATCTCTTTTCATATGCTTCAAATCGTGAACAAAGTTATTACAAAACTTGTAAAACATAATATTGTCTACAATTGTTTTTTTAGACAATATTTTTCTATCATTATCCGTTTTCGGGATATCTGTCTATTACTATTTTAATTAATAATTTTTTGCAAATATCTCGTTTCGTATGCATCAAATCGTGAACAAAGTTATAACAAAACTTGTAGAACATAACATTGCCTATAATTGTATCTTTAAAAAACTTTTTCTATCATAAACCGTTTTCGAGATATCTGTCTATTACTATTTTAATTAATTATTTTTTGCAAATATCTCGTTTCGTATGCATCAAATCGTGAACAAAGTTAAAACAAAACTTGTAGTACATAACATTATCTACAATTGTATGCTACACAAACTTTTCCTATCATCAACAATTTTCGAGATATCTGTCTATTACTATTTAATTAATTCGTTTTTGCAAATATCTCTTTTCGTATGCATCAAATCGTGAACAAAGTTAGAACAAAACTTGTAGAACATAACATTGTCTATAATTGTATTTTTAAGAAACTTTTTCTATCATCAACAATTTTCGAGATATCTGTCTATTACTATTTTAATTTATTCGTTTTTGCAAATATCTCTTTTCGTATGCTTGAAATCGTGAATAAAGTTATTACAAAACTTGTAGAACATAACATTATCTAGAATTGTATTGTTCACAAACTTTTCCTATGATCAACAATTTTCGAGATATCTGTCTATTACTATTTTAATTAATTCGTTTTTGCAAATATCTCTTTTCGTATGCATCAAATCGTGAACAAAGTTAAAACAAAACATGTAGAACATAACATTATCTACAATTGTATGCTACACAAAATATTCCTATCATCAAAAATTTTCAAGATATCTGTCTATTACTATTTAATTAATTCGTTTTTGCAAATATCTCTTTTCGTATGCATCAAATCGTGAACAAAGTTAGAACAAAACTTGTAGAACATAACATTGTCTATAATTGTATTTGTAAGAAACTTTTTCTATCATCAACAATTTTCTAGATATCTGTCTATTACTATTTTAATTAATTCGTTTTTGCAAATATCTCGTTTCGTATGCATCAAATCGTGAACAAAATTATGACAAAACTTGTAGTACATAACATTATCTAGAATTGTGTGCTACATAAACTATTCCTATCATCCACAATTTTCGAGATATCTGTCTATTACTATTTTAATTAATTAGTTTTTGCAAATATCTCTTTTCGTATGCATCAAATCGTGAACAAAGTTAAAACAAAACATGTAGAACATAACATTGTCTGTAATTGTATCTTAAGAAACTTTTTCTATCATGAACCGTTGTCGAGATATCTGTCTATTACTATTTAATTAATTCGTTTTTGCAAATATCTCTTTTCGTATGCATCAAATCGTAAACAAAGTTAGAACAAAACTTGTAGAACATAATATTGTCTACAATTGTTTTTTTAGACAATATTTTTCTATCATTATCCGTTTTCGGGATATCTGTCTATTACTATTTTAATTAATAATTTTTTGCAAATATCTCGTTTCGTATGCATCAAATCGTGAACAAAGTTATAACAAAACTTGTAGAACATAACATTGCCTAAAATTGTATCTTTAAAAAACTTTTTCTATCATGAACCGTTTTCGAGATATCTGTCTATTACTATTTTAATTAATTATTTTTTGCAAATATCTCGTTTCGTATGCATCAAATAGTGAACAAAGTTAAAACAAAACTTGTAGTACATAACATTATCTACAATTGTATGCTACACAAACTTTTCCTATCATCAACAATTTTCTAGATATCTGTCTATTACTATTTTAATTTATTCGTTTTTGCAAATATCTCTTTTCATATGCTTCAAATCGTGAACAAAGTTATTACAAAACTTGTAAAACATAATATTGTCTACAATTGTTTTTTTAGACAATATTTTTCTATCATTATCCGTTTTCGGGATATCTGTCTATTACTATTTTAATTAATAATTTTTTAACATTATATTGTCTACAATTGTTTTTTTAGACAATATTTTTCTATCATTATCCGTTTTCGGGATATCTGTCTATTACTATTTTAATTAATAATTTTTTGCAAATATCTCGTTTCGTATGCATCAAATCGTGAACAAAGTTATAACAAAACTTGTAGAACATAACATTGCCCATAATTGTATCTTTAAAAAACTTTTTCTATCATGAACCGTTTTCGAGATATCTGTCTATTACTATTTTAATTAATTATTTTTTGCAAATATCTCGTTTCGTATGCATCAAATCGTGAACAAAGTTAAATCAAAACTTGTAGTACATAACATTATCTACAATTGTATGCTCCACAAACTTTTCCTATCATCAACAATTTTCTAGATATCTGTCTATTACTATTTTAATTTTTTCGTTTTTGCAAATATCTCTTTTCATATGCTTCAAATCGTGAACAAAGTTATTACAAAACTTGTAAAACATAATATTGTCTACAATTGTTTTTTTAGACAATATTTTTCTATCATTATCCGTTTTCGGGATATCTGTCTATTACTATTTTAATTAATAATTTTTTGCAAATATCTCGTTTCGTATGCATCAAATCGTGAACAAAGTTATAACAAAACTTGTAGAACATAACATTGCCTATAATTGTATCTTTAAAAAACTTTTTCTATCATAAACCGTTTTCGAGATATCTGTCTATTACTATTTTAATTAATTATTTTTTGCAAATTTTATCGTTTCGTATGCATCAAATCGTGAACAAAGTTAAAACAAAACTTGTAGTACATAACATTATCTACAATTGTATGCTACACAAACTTTTCCTATCATCAACAATTTTCGAGATATTTGTCTATTACTATTTAATTAATTCGTTTTTGCAAATATCTCTTTTCGTATGCATCAAATCGTGAACAAAGTTAGAACAAAACTTGTAGAACATAACATTGTCTATAATTGTATTTTTAAGAAACTTTTTCTATCATCAACAATTTTCGAGATATCTGTCTATTACTATTTTAATTTATTCGTTTTTGCAAATATCTCTTTTCGTATGCTTGAAATCGTGAATAAAGTTATTACAAAACTTGTAGAACATAACATTATCTAGAATTGTATTGTTCACAAACTTTTCCTATGATCAACAATTTTCGAGATATCTGTCTATTACTATTTTAATTAATTCGTTTTTGCAAATATCTCTTTTCGTATGCATCAAATCGTGAACAAAGTTAAAACAAAACATGTAGAACATAACATTATCTATAATTGTATCAAAAAGAAACTTTTTCTATCATCAACCGTTGTCGAGATATCTGTCTATTACTATTTTAATTAATTCGTTTTTGCAAATATCTCGATTCGTATGCATCAAATCGTGAACAAAATTATGACAAAACTTGTAGTAAATAACATTATCTAGAATTGTATTCTTCACAAACTATTCCTATCATCAACAATTTTCGAGATATCTGTCTATTACTATTTTAATTTATTCGTTTTTGCAAATTTCTCTTTTCGTATGCTTCAAATCGTGAACAAAGTTATTACAAAACTTGTAAAACATAATATTGTCTACAATTGTTTTTCAGATAAACTTTTTCTATCAAGAACCGTTTTCGAGATATCTGTCTATTACTATTTTAATTAATAATTTTTTGCAAATATCTCGTTTCGTATGCATCAAATCGTGAACAAAATTATGACAAAACTTGTAGTACATAACATTATCTAGAATTGTATGCTTCACAAACTATTCCTATCATCAACAATTTTCGAGATATCTGTCTATTACTATTTTAATTAATTCGTTTTTGCAAATATCTCTTTTCGTATGCATCAAATCGTGAACAAAGTTAGAACAAAACTTGTAGAACATAACATTGTCTATAATTGTATTTTTAAGAAACTTTTTCTATCATCAACAATTTTCTAGATATCTGTCTATTACTATTTTAATTTATTCGTTTTTGCAAATATCTCTTTTCGTATGCTTCAAATCGTGAATAAAGTTATTACAAAATTTGTAGAACATAACATTATCTACAATTTTATGCTTAACAAACTTTTCCTATGATCAACAATTTTCGAGATATCTGTCTATTACTATTTTAATTAATTCGTTTTTGCAAATATCTCTTTTCGTATGCATCAAATCGTGAACAAAGTTAAAACAAAACATGTAGAACATAAAATTGTCTATAATTGTATCAAAAAGAAACTTTTTTTATCATGAACCGTTGTCGAGATATCTGTCCATTACTATTTTAATTAATTATTTTTTGCAAATATCTCGTTTTGTATGGATGAAATCGTGAACGAAGTTATTACAAAACTTGTAGTACATAACATTATCTACAATTTTATGCTGTACAAACTTTTCCTATCATCAAAAATTTTCGAGATATCTGTCTATTACTATTTTAATTAATTCGTTTTTGCAAATATCTCTTTTCGTATGCATCAAATCGTGAACAAAGTTAAAACAATACATGTAGAACATAACATTGTCTATAATTGTATTTTTAAGAAACTTTTTCTATCATCAACCGTTGTCGAGATATCTGTCTATTACTATTTTAATTAATAATTTTTTGCAAATATCTCGTTTCGTATGCATCAAATCGTGAACAAAGTTATAACAAAACTTGTAGTATATAACATTATCTACAATTGTATGCTACGCAAACTTTTCCTATCATCAACAATTTTCGAGATATCTGTCTATTACTATTTTAATTTATTCGTTTTTGCAAATATCTCTTTTCGTATGCTTCAAATCGTGAACAAAGTTAGAACAAAACTTGTAGAACATAACATTGTCTATAATTGTATTTTTAAGAAACTTTTTCTATCATCAACAATTTTCTAGATATCGGTCTATTACTATTTTAATTTATTCGGTTTTGCAAATATCTCTTTTCGTATGCTTCAAATCGTGAACAAAGTTATATCAAAACTTGTAGTACATAACTTTATCTATAATTCTATGCTACATAACCTTTTCCTATCATAAACAATTTTCGAGATATCTGTCTATTACTATTTAATTAATTCGTTTTTGCAAATATCTCTTTTCGTGTGCATCAAATCGTGAACAAAGTTAAAACAATACATGTAGAACATAACATTGTCTATAATTGTATCTGTAAGAAACTTTTTCTATCATCAACCGTTTTCGAGATATCTATCTATTACTATTTTTATTAATTATTTTTTGCAAATTTCTCGTTTCGTATCGATGAAATCGTGAACAAAGTTATTAAAAAACTTGTAAAACATAACATTATCTACAATTGTATGCTACACAAAATATTCCTATCATCAAAAATTTTCAAGATATCTGTCTATTACTATTTAATTAATTCGTTTTTGCAAATATCTCTTTTCGTATGCATCAAATCGTGAACAAAGTTAGAACAAAACTTGTAGAACATAACATTGTCTATAATTGTATTTGTAAGAAACTTTTTCTATCATCAACAATTTTCTAGATATCGGTCTATTACTATTTTAATTTATTCGGTTTTGCAAATATCTCTTTTCGTATGCATCAAATCGTGAACAAAGTTAGAACAAAACTTGTAGAACATAACATTGTCTATAATTGTATCTTTAAAAAAACTTTTTCTATCATGAACCGTTTTCGAGATATCTGTCTATTACTATTTTAATTAATTACTTTTTGCAAATATCTCGTTTCGTATGCATCAAATCGTGAACAAAGTTATAACAAAACTTGTAGAACATAACATTGTCTATAATTGTATCTTCAAAAACTTTTTCTATCATGAACCGTTTGCGAGATATCTGTCTATTACTATTTTAATTAATTATTTTTTGCAAATATCTCGGTTCGTATGCATCAAATCGTGAAGAAAGTTAAAACAAAACTTGTAGTACATAACTTTATCTACAATTGTATGCTACACAAACTTTTCCTATCATCAACAATTTTCGAGATATCTGTCTATTACTATTTAATTAATTCGTTTTTGCAAAAATCTCTTTTCGCTTGCATCAAATCGTGAACAAAGTTATAACAAAACTTGTAGAACATTACATTGTCTATAATTGTATTTTGGAGAAACTTTTTCTATCAGCAACAATTTTCGAGAGATCTGTCTATTACTATTTTAATTAAGAATTTTTTCCAAATATCTCTACTATTCCTATCATCTAAAATTTTCGAGATATCTGTCTATTACTATTTTAATTAATTCGTTTTTGCAAATATCTCTTTTCGTATGCATCAAATCGTGAACAAAGTTAAAACAAAACATGTAGAACATAATATTTTCTATGATTGTATCTGTAAGAAACTTTTTCTATCATGAACAATTTTCGAGATATCTGTCTATTACTATTTAATTAATTAGTTTTTAGTTTTTGCAAAAATCTCTTTTCGTTTGCATCAAATCGTGAACAAAGTTATAACAAAACTTGTAGAACATAACATTGTCTATAATTGTATTTTTAAGAAACTTTTTCTATCAGCAACAATTTTCTAGATATCGGTCTATTACTATTTTAATTTATTCGGTTTTGCAAATATCTCTTTTCGTATGCTTCAAATCGTGAACAAAGTTATTACAAAACTTGTAAAACATAATATTGTCTACAATTGTTTTTCAAACAAACTTTTTCTATCATCAACCGTTTTCGAGATATCTGTCTATTACTATTTTAATTAAGAATTTTTTTCCAAATATCTCGTTTCGTATGCATCAAATCGTGAACAAAATTATGACAAAACTTGTAGTACATAACATTATCTAGAATTGTATGCTTCACAAACTATTCCTATCATCAACAATTTTCGAGATATCTGTCTATTACTATTTTAATTAATTCGTTTTTGCAAATATCTCTTTTCGTATGCATCAAATCGTGAACAAAGTTAGAACAAAACTTGTAGAACATAACATTGTCTATAATTGTATTTTTAAGAAACTTTTTCTATCATCAACAATTTTCTAGATATCTGTCTATTACTATTTTAATTTATTCGTTTTTGCAAATATCTCTTTTCGTATGCTTCAAATCGTGAATAAAGTTATTACAAAATTTGTAGAACATAACATTATCTACAATTTTATGCTTAACAAACTTTTCCTATGATCAACAATTTTCGAGATATCTGTCTATTACTATTTTAATTAATTCGTTTTTGCAAATATCTCTTTTCGTATGCATCAAATCGTGAACAAAGTTAAAACAAAACATGTAGAACATAAAATTGTCTATAATTGTATCAAAAAGAAACTTTTTTTATCATGAACCGTTGTCGAGATATCTGTCCATTACTATTTTAATTAATTATTTTTTGCAAATATCTCGTTTTGTATGGATGAAATCGTGAACGAAGTTATTACAAAACTTGTAGTACATAACATTATCTACAATTTTATGCTGTACAAACTTTTCCTATCATCAAAAATTTTCGAGATATCTGTCTATTACTATTTTAATTAATTCGTTTTTGCAAATATCTCTTTTCGTATGCATCAAATCGTGAACAAAGTTAAAACAATACATGTAGAACATAACATTGTCTATAATTGTATTTTTAAGAAACTTTTTCTATCATCAACCGTTGTCGAGATATCTGTCTATTACTATTTTAATTAATAATTTTTTGCAAATATCTCGTTTCGTATGCATCAAATCGTGAACAAAGTTATAACAAAACTTGTAGTATATAACATTATCTACAATTGTATGCTACGCAAACTTTTCCTATCATCAACAATTTTCGAGATATCTGTCTATTACTATTTTAATTTATTCGTTTTTGCAAATATCTCTTTTCGTATGCTTCAAATCGTGAACAAAGTTAGAACAAAACTTGTAGAACATAACATTGTCTATAATTGTATTTTTAAGAAACTTTTTCTATCATCAACAATTTTCTAGATATCGGTCTATTACTATTTTAATTTATTCGGTTTTGCAAATATCTCTTTTCGTATGCTTCAAATCGTGAACAAAGTTATATCAAAACTTGTAGTACATAACTTTATCTATAATTCTATGCTACATAACCTTTTCCAATCATAAACAATTTTCGAGATATCTGTCTATTACTATTTAATTAATTCGTTTTTGCAAATATCTCTTTTCGTGTGCATCAAATCGTGAACAAAGTTAAAACAATACATGTAGAACATAACATTGTCTATAATTGTATCTGTAAGAAACTTTTTCTATCATCAACCGTTTTCGAGATATCTATCTATTACTATTTTTATTAATTATTTTTTGCAAATTTCTCGTTTCGTATCGATGAAATCGTGAACAAAGTTATTAAAAAACTTGTAAAACATAACATTATCTACAATTGTATGCTACACAAAATATTCCTATCATCAAAAATTTTCAAGATATCTGTCTATTACTATTTAATTAATTCGTTTTTGCAAATATCTCTTTTCGTATGCATCAAATCGTGAACAAAGTTAGAACAAAACTTGTAGAACATAACATTGTCTATAATTGTATTTGTAAGAAACTTTTTCTATCATCAACAATTTTCTAGATATCGGTCTATTACTATTTTAATTTATTCGGTTTTGCAAATATCTCTTTTCGTATGCATCAAATCGTGAACAAAGTTAGAACAAAACTTGTAGAACATAACATTGTCTATAATTGTATCTTTAAAAAAACTTTTTCTATCATGAACCGTTTTCGAGATATCTGTCTATTACTATTTTAATTAATTACTTTTTGCAAATATCTCGTTTCGTATGCATCAAATCGTGAACAAAGTTATAACAAAACTTGTAGAACATAACATTGTCTATAATTGTATCTTCAAAAACTTTTTCTATCATGAACCGTTTGCGAGATATCTGTCTATTACTATTTTAATTAATTATTTTTTGCAAATATCTCGGTTCGTATGCATCAAATCGTGAAGAAAGTTAAAACAAAACTTGTAGTACATAACTTTATCTACAATTGTATGCTACACAAACTTTTCCTATCATCAACAATTTTCGAGATATCTGTCTATTACTATTTAATTAATTCGTTTTTGCAAAAATCTCTTTTCGCTTGCATCAAATCGTGAACAAAGTTATAACAAAACTTGTAGAACATTACATTGTCTATAATTGTATTTTGGAGAAACTTTTTCTATCAGCAACAATTTTCGAGAGATCTGTCTATTACTATTTTAATTAAGAATTTTTTCCAAATATCTCTACTATTCCTATCATCTAAAATTTTCGAGATATCTGTCTATTACTATTTTAATTAATTCGTTTTTGCAAATATCTCTTTTCGTATGCATCAAATCGTGAACAAAGTTAAAACAAAACATGTAGAACATAATATTTTCTATGATTGTATCTGTAAGAAACTTTTTCTATCATGAACAATTTTCGAGATATCTGTCTATTACTATTTAATTAATTAGTTTTTAGTTTTTGCAAAAATCTCTTTTCGTTTGCATCAAATCGTGAACAAAGTTATAACAAAACTTGTAGAACATAACATTGTCTATAATTGTATTTTTAAGAAACTTTTTCTATCAGCAACAATTTTCTAGATATCGGTCTATTACTATTTTAATTTATTCGGTTTTGCAAATATCTCTTTTCGTATGCTTCAAATCGTGAACAAAGTTATTACAAAACTTGTAAAACATAATATTGTCTACAATTGTTTTTCAAACAAACTTTTTCTATCATCAACCGTTTTCGAGATATCTGTCTATTACTATTTTAATTAAGAATTTTTTTCCAAATATCTCGTTTCGTATGCATCAAATCGTGAACAAAATTATGACAAAACTTGTAGTACATAACATTATCTAGAATTGTATGCTTCACAAACTATTCCTATCATCAACAATTTTCGAGATATCTGTCTATTACTATTTTAATTAATTCGTTTTTGCAAATATCTCTTTTCGTATGCATCAAATCGTGAACAAAGTTAGAACAAAACTTGTAGAACATAACATTGTCTATAATTGTATTTTTAAGAAACTTTTTCTATCATCAACAATTTTCTAGATATCTGTCTATTACTATTTTAATTTATTCGTTTTTGCAAATATCTCTTTTCGTATGCTTCAAATCGTGAATAAAGTTATTACAAAATTTGTAGAACATAACATTATCTACAATTTTATGCTACACAAAATATTCCTATCATCAAAAATTTTCAAGATATCTGTCTATTACTATTTAATTAATTCGTTTTTGCAAATATCTCTTTTCGTATGCATCAAATCGTGAACAAAGTTAGAACAAAACTTGTAGAACATAACATTGTCTATAATTGTATTTGTAAGAAACTTTTTCTATCATCAACAATTTTCTAGATATCGGTCTATTACTATTTTAATTTATTCGGTTTTGCAAATATCTCTTTTCGTATGCATCAAATCGTGAACAAAGTTAGAACAAAACTTGTAGAACATAACATTGTCTATAATTGTATCTTTAAAAAAACTTTTTCTATCATGAACCGTTTTCGAGATATCTGTCTATTACTATTTTAATTAATTACTTTTTGCAAATATCTCGTTTCGTATGCATCAAATCGTGAACAAAGTTATAACAAAACTTGTAGAACATAACATTGTCTATAATTGTATCTTCAAAAACTTTTTCTATCATGAACCGTTTTCGAGATATCTGTCTATTACTATTTTAATTAATTATTTTTTGCAAATATCTCGGTTCGTATGCATCAAATCGTGAAGAAAGTTAAAACAAAACTTGTAGTACATAACTTTATCTACAATTGTATGCTACACAAACTTTTCCTATCATCAACAATTTTCGAGATATCTGTCTATTACTATTTAATTAATTCGTTTTTGCAAAAATCTCTTTTCGCTTGCATCAAATCGTGAACAAAGTTATAACAAAACTTGTAGAACATTACATTGTCTATAATTGTATTTTGGAGAAACTTTTTCTATCAGCAACAATTTTCGAGAGATCTGTCTATTACTATTTTAATTAAGAATTTTTTCCAAATATCTCTACTATTCCTATCATCTAAAATTTTCGAGATATCTGTCTATTACTATTTTAATTAATTCGTTTTTGCAAATATCTCTTTTCGTATGCATCAAATCGTGAACAAAGTTAAAACAAAACATGTAGAACATAATATTTTCTATGATTGTATCTGTAAGAAACTTTTTCTATCATGAACAATTTTCGAGATATCTGTCTATTACTATTTAATTAATTAGTTTTTAGTTTTTGCAAAAATCTCTTTTCGTTTGCATCAAATCGTGAACAAAGTTATAACAAAACTTGTAGAACATAACATTGTCTATAATTGTATTTTTAAGAAACTTTTTCTATCAGCAACAATTTTCTAGATATCGGTCTATTACTATTTTAATTTATTCGGTTTTGCAAATATCTCTTTTCGTATGCTTCAAATCGTGAACAAAGTTATTACAAAACTTGTAAAACATAATATTGTCTACAATTGTTTTTCAAACAAACTTTTTCTATCATCAACCGTTTTCGAGATATCTGTCTATTACTATTTTAATTAAGAATTTTTTTCCAAATATCTCGTTTCGTATGCATCAAATCGTGAACAAAGTAAAAACAAAACTTGTAGTACATTACATTATCTACAATTGTATGCTATACAAACTTTTCCTATCATGAACAATTTTCGAGATATCTGTCTATTACTATTTAATTAATTCGTTTTTGCAAATATCTCTTTTCGTGTGCATCAAATCGTGAACAAAGTTAAAACAATACATGTAGAACATAACATTGTCTATAATTGTATCTTTAAGAAACTTTTTCTATCATCAACCGTTGTCGAGATATCTATCCATTACTATTTTAATTAATTATTTTTTGCAAATATCTCGTTTTGTATGGATGAAATCGTGAACGAAGTTATTACAAAACTTGTAGTACATAACATTATCTACAATTTTATGCTGTACAAACTTTTCCTATCATCAAAAATTTTCGAGATATCTGTCTATTACTATTTTAATTAATTCGTTTTTGCAAATATCTCTTTTCGTATGCATCAAATCGTGAACAAAGTTAAAACAATACATGTAGAACATAACATTGTCTATAATTGTATTTTTAAGAAACTTTTTCTATCATCAACCGTTGTCGAGATATCTGTCTATTACTATTTTAATTAATAATTTTTTGCAAATATCTCTTTTCGTATGCTTCAAATCGTGAACAAAGTTAGAACAAAACTTGTAGAACATAACATTGTCTATAATTGTATTTTTAAGAAACTTTTTCTATCATCAACAATTTTCTAGATATCGGTCTATTACTATTTTAATTTATTCGGTTTTGCAAATATCTCTTTTCGTATGCTTCAAATCGTGAACAAAGTTATATCAAAACTTGTAGTACATAACTTTATCTATAATTCTATGCTACATAACCTTTTCCTATAATAAACAATTTTCGAGATATCTGTCTATTACTATTTAATTAATTCGTTTTTGCAAATATCTCTTTTCGTGTGCATCAAATCGTGAACAAAGTTAAAACAATACATGTAGAACATAACATTGTCTATAATTGTATCTGTAAGAAACTTTTTCTATCATCAACCGTTTTCGAGATATCTATCTATTACTATTTTTATTAATTATTTTTTGCAAATTTCTCGTTTCGTATCGATGAAATCGTGAACAAAGTTATTAAAAAACTTGTAAAACATAACATTATCTACAATTGTATGCTACACAAAATATTCCTATCATCAAAAATTTTCAAGATATCTGTCTATTACTATTTAATTAATTCGTTTTTGCAAATATCTCTTTTCGTATGCATCAAATCGTGAACAAAGTTAGAACAAAACTTGTAGAACATAACATTGTCTATAATTGTATTTGTAAGAAACTTTTTCTATCATCAACAATTTTCTAGATATCGGTCTATTACTATTTTAATTTATTCGGTTTTGCAAATATCTCTTTTCGTATGCATCAAATCGTGAACAAAGTTAGAACAAAACTTGTAGAACATAACATTGTCTATAATTGTATCTTTAAAAAAACTTTTTCTATCATGAACCGTTTTCGAGATATCTGTCTATTACTATTTTAATTAATTACTTTTTGCAAATATCTCGTTTCGTATGCATCAAATCGTGAAGAAAGTTAAAACAAAACTTGTAGTACATAACTTTATCTACAATTGTATGCTACACAAACTTTTCCTATCATCAACAATTTTCGAGATATCTGTCTATTACTATTTAATTAATTCGTTTTTGCAAAAATCTCTTTTCGCTTGCATCAAATCGTGAACAAAGTTATAACAAAACTTGTAGAACATTACATTGTCTATAATTGTATTTTGGAGAAACTTTTTCTATCAGCAACAATTTTCGAGAGATCTGTCTATTACTATTTTAATTAAGAATTTTTTCCAAATATCTCGTTTCGTATGCATCAAATCGTGAACAAAGTTAAAACAAAACTTGTAGTACATAACATTATCTACAATTGTATGCTATACAAACTTTTCCTATCATCAACAATTTTCGAGATATCTGTCTATTACTATTTAATTAATTCGTTTTTGCAAATATCTCTTTTCGTGTGCATCAAATCGTGAACAAAGTTAAAACAATACATGTAGAACATAACATTGTCTATAATTGTATCTTTAAGAAACTTTTTCTATCATCAACCGTTGTCAAGATATCTATCTATTACTATTTTTATTAATTATTTTTTGCAAATTTCTCGTTTCGTATGGATGAAATCGTGAACAAAGTTATAACAAAACTTGTAGTACATAACATTATCTACAATTGTATGCTACACAAACTATTCCTATCATCTAAAATTTTCGAGATATCTGTCTATTACTATTTTAATTAATTCGTTTTTGCAAATATCTCTTTTCGTATGCATCAAATCGTGAACAAAGTTAGAACAAAACTTGTAGAACATAACATTGTCTATAATTGTATTTTTAAGAAACTTTTTCTATCAGCAACAATTTTCTAGATATCGGTCTATTACTATTTTAATTTATTCGGTTTTGCAAATATCTCTTTTCGTATGCTTCAAATCGTGAACAAAGTTATTACAAAACTTGTAAAACATAATATTGTCTACAATTGTTTTTCAAACAAACTTTTTCTATCATCAACCGTTTTCGAGATATCTGTCTATTACTATTTTAATTAAGAATTTTTTTCCAAATATCTCGTTTCGTATGCATCAAATCGTGAACAAAGTAAAAACAAAACTTGTAGTACATTACATTATCTACAATTGTATGCTACACAAACTTTTCCTATCATGAACAATTTTCGAGATATCTGTCTATTACTATTTAATTAATTCGTTTTTGCAAATATCTCTTTTCGTGTGCATCAAATCGTGAACAAAGTTAAAACAATACATGTAGAACATAACATTGTCTATAATTGTATCTTTAAGAAACTTTTTCTATCATCAACCGTTGTCGAGATATCTATCTATTACTATTTTTATTAATTATTTTTTGCAAATTTCTCGTTTCGTATGGATGAAATCGTGAACAAAGTTATAACAAAACTTGTAGTACATAACATTATCTACAATTGTATGCTACACAAACTATTCCTATCATCAAAAATTTTCGAGATATCTGTCTATTACTATTTAATTAATTCGTTTTTGCAAATATCTCTTTTCGTATGCATCAAATCGTGAACAAAGTTAGAACAAAACTTGTAGAACATAACATTGTCTATAATTTTATTTTTAAGAAACTTTTTCTATCATCAACAATTTTCTAGATATCTGTCTATTACTATTTTAATTTATTCGTTTTTGCAAATATCTCTTTTCGTATGCTTGAAATCGTGAATAAAGTTATTACAAAACTTGTAGAAAATAACATTGTCTACAATTTTGTGCTTAAGAAACTTTTCCTATGATCAACAATTTTCGAGATATCTGTCTATTACTATTTTAATTAATTCGTTTTTGCAAATATCTCTTTTCGTATGCATCAAATCGTGAACAAAGTTAAAACAAAACATGTAGAACATAATATTTTCTGTGATTGTATCTGTAAGAAACTTTTTCTATCATCAACAATTTTCTAGATATCTGTCTATTACTATTTTAATTTATTCGTTTTTGCAAATATCTCTTTTCTTATGCTTGAAATCGTGAATAAAGTTATTACAAAACTTGTAGAAAATAACATTATCTACAATTTTGTGCTTAACAAACTTTTCCTATGATCAACAATTTTCGAGATATCTGTCAATTACTATTTTAATTAATTCGTTTTTGCAAATATCTCTTTTCGTATGCATCAAATCGTGAACAAAGTTAAAACAAAACATGTAGAACATAATATTTTCTATGATTGTATCTGTAAGAAACTTTTTCTATCATGAACCGTTGTCGAGATATCTGTCTATTACTATTTTAATTAATTATTTTTTGCAAATATCTCGTTTCGCATGGATGAAATCGTGAACAAAGTTATAACAAAACTTGTAGTACATAATATTATCTACAATTTTATGCTTCACAAACTATTCCTATGATCAAAAAATTTCGAGATATCTGTCTATTACTATTTAATTAATTCGTTTTTGCAAATATCTCTTTTCGTATGCATTAAATCGTGAACAAAGTTAGAACAAAACTTGTAGAACATAACATTGTCTATAATTGTTTTTCAGATAAACTTTTTCTATCATGAACCGTTTTCTAGATATCGGTCTATTACTATTTTAATTTATTCGGTTTTGCAAGTATCTCTTTTCGTATGCTTCAAATCGTGAACAAAGTTGTAAACTTGTAGAACATAACATTATCTACAATTTTATTTTTCAAAAACTTTTCCTATCATCAACCGTTGTCGATATATCTGTCTGTTACTATTTTAATTATTCAGTTTTTACAAATATCTCGTCTCCTATGCATAGGATTGTAAACAAAGTTTGTACAAGCGTGAAGACCATTAAATTTCCAACAATTTTGTTCATTACAAATTTTTTTCTATCACTTACCATTGTCGAGATATCTGTCATTTTTGTTATATTATAAAAGTGGTCTGATTCTGGAAAGGTGACCGTTCCGCCATGTAAGACCGGGTTTTTCGTGATGGGTAAAGTGTGTTCTTTCGATCCAAGTTGGTTTCACATTTCCTATATGTTTAGGCCTAAGACCAATTTTTTTTTATTTTCAACCCGTCTGATTTTGAACGGTGACCGATTTGAGAATAACTAAATCTGCTGTGGTGTTCTCCTAAGAGGGCTCTTTCTTAAAATGCGTCCAGTTCATTTCCTATATATTTAGGCCCAGACCCAATTTTTTCGCGATTGTCTTACCGCTGTAAAAAAAATCAGTGACCGCTTTGAGTCATAAGACCGAGGCTAAATGATGTACTTTGGCGTCTATTTTCGAGCTAGGCTGAATCCAGCTTTCCTATAATTATAATACGTTTAGGCCCTAGACCGTTGGTGGCTCTGGATCTAATTCTTCCATTTTGACGTTTTTTTTTTTATTTCTAATTGAATTCGATAGAACAAATTCGGAACTAAATCCCATACATACTCGCATCGTTCTAGGACACGGGGTCCCGCTGAGTGCAGGTACACGAAGCAAGGGAGGGTGATCGATCGCATCGATCGCATCGCACCAAATTAGGACACACGTTTTTTGATCGCGCGATCGGTTTCATCGCGCGATGAGATCGCATCGCACCATCGCGCGTCCGATGCCAATAGGACACCGCCTTAGAGTCTTAAAAGCAAATTAATGATACTTGTATATTTTCTATAAGTACCTACTTCACATTACATAAAAGCTAATGAGTTCTCTAACTTCTCAAGCAAGGACGTTGATGATAAAATCTACATACCTTATCATTGAAAGCCAGATACGTCGGTATATCAACCACTGATTCTGATCTCTGTCTAACTCTGTAGTACTTCTTCTTAAAGAGCATCATGTTTTGATGACGACGTATACTCGCTGCTTCATTGCTGATCACCTTCTCTGGAGACAATCCTCGCTGGATCAAACCCCTCATACTCTTACCCTTCGATGGAGCATCATAATCAAAAACATAGGCAGTGTTAATAGAAGCTGAACTCGAATTCTTTGATTTTTCTTCTTCTTTCTTGGCATCTTTATTCTTTTGTTTCTCCTGTTCCAAAGTCCACCATTCAGGGTCTCGCATTACGCATCCACATACACACAGATTGAGTAGAGTTCCAGATAGCAAAAGGATTGTTCCTCTCCATCCGTATTCTTCTATAAAATATTGGGTCATGGGAGCGTAAACGAAGGTACCAACACCGGTGCCACATGCCCCCAAACCGACGGCCAAATTCCTTTTCTTCTCAAACCAATACGCTATTGAAACTACAGCTGTAACATAAACCAATCCAAGTCCCAAACCAGCTATGACTCCAAATGTAATCATCATCATTTCCAGAGTTGTCGATATCGAGGCCAAAACAAATCCTAGAGTCGATATAATCCCGCCTAAAATTGTCATGCTTCTGCATCCATATCTGTCCACTAAAGCACTCATAACAGGGCCTGATAGAAGAGGAACTGCAATGAAAAGACTTCCAATCCAAGCAGTTGTAGATTTGCTAGCTTGAAATTCTTCCAAAAACTCAATGTACAGAAGTCCAAATGAAAAGCTTATGCCATCTGCAATCATGGATATTACAAAAGACGATAAGACAACCATCCATCCCCATCCGCCATCTGGTATAGAAACTTTTCCTTCTTCGATTTTAGAAACCTTGACTTCAGACTTTGATAGCTCAATATCTTTATCAGCTGGGTTTTCTGTTATCGTCAAATGATTATTTTTCTTCCCTTCGACTTTATGGAAATTATTATGATTGGCAGCGTCTTTAGAAACTACAGTCAAAGAGCGATCTGGTTTGCTGACCTCCAAATCAGGGCTTGAGAAGGAAGAAGATCCAACACTGGTCAAATCATCACCATCTCCTTTAACTATTCCAGAAGTAGATTCTGAAAGCAGAGATTCTCTGACCGCACCATCAAGTTCCTTGCTCCTTGGCGTTCTACTGTTTCTTAGCTTAACATTAGGCTGTTCGAATTCAAGCTCCATATTGTACTAAGAATTTAATACCTTGAAATAATACTGGCAGTAGGTAGATAAGTTATTTCTCTAGCGTCTTAACCTCGGGTCTCTGGCGGAATATCGACTAGATTGTCTGGCCACACTGTTTAGTTTTAAAGTGTTCGGTTTATTTTGGCCGGATACCATTAAGATATTTGTCAATAGACTGGGATCGGAGACGTCACCCATACACGCGTGTTGGAGGCTGGTGGCGCAAATATGCGCCACGACGTTTCACGTGATTAACAGGAAGCTGCTAGGCGGATGAGCATCTGGAAAGAAAATTTATTGCATTATTTCGATATCTCAGTAACAATGATGGTTCCATAGGCCCGCTTGGTGGAATATAGCCACTTGTATGCAATAGGCTACCTAATGATGATGAAGAAATGGTGGGCATAAGTATATGCTTACGACTATATTTCCCGAGGGGGTAGTCAGAGTTATTCTGAAACTTCAGAACATCCACGTTCCACTAGTAGTACCGAAACTCTGCCCAATATTGTTGGGAGTGTGTTGAATTTTAAAATCAGTGAGGGGTTCTCGTCGTCCGCTTACAGAGAAGGCCATTTCAAGCCAAATGCCAGGAAATGAGTAAGGATTGCTCTTTTTACGGACTCTATGTGTGTGTCATAGAGAAGCCTAAAATCGGCTTCAGGGCTCAGATTCACTAGTACGTAACAAAGAGAACGAAGCGATCATAATTCATTATGGTATCTCAGAGAGCAGAAACTGGATGAAAAAACATGGCAAAACACTGAGGAAGTAGTTACCTTCTCAGTTTATAATTTCATTTCATTTATTTATTAGGCACATAAACAGATCACAGTCGTAAACATTATAAAAAAGTACAGGAAATGGTTTTAATTCTAGACGTGATCCAAAACAATGTGCACAGCACGATCGGTAACATTTTAGACAAAACTTAGGTATAGTAGGTAATTACAAGTTGTTTTACTTTTTGATTACATTTAAATGCTTTTAGATGAATTTACAAGTGAAAAATTAATTTAAGAAAATAGGCTACACAAATAAAACAGTACTACTAATTTATAGATAGAAAGGATTCTGAACAAAGTTTGCTTGTTTGTTGTAGTTTATTTTCTTGATAATTCCTTTGTATACGATATCATCATCATCATCATCATCTCAGCCGATAGACGTCCACTGCAGGACAAAGGCCTCCCCTAAAATGGGGGGATTTGCCATAATCGCCACGCATATGATATCCTCTAAAGGGGAAATCCGTACGACACGTCGCGCTACTTTTTTGATAAGATTGACGTAAGTTCCTTTCAATAAATCATTTTGGTTCTTTTGGATCAATTTTAGACAAAAGTGAAAACGAAAGTGAAAACAAAGGAAAGTCAAATAAACTTTGTCAATTACCTAATTTAATATCAGTAGACAAAGACTCCGTTCACCCCCACGGTTGTGAATTAATAATGTTAAGTGTGTTTGTAAGAAAGGTTATAAATATGTCGTGATGATTCATGGATAACTTGATTAGCACTCTATCTCTACATAGAAATGGTAATACCAGGTACCTACCTACCAACAGAATATGTAACTACTTGTGAGTAAAACAGTTTTTCTGAGAAGATGCTATTGAGGTATGTTATATGAGTAGAATTATCGGGTTTCCCTATTCCTACTGAATTCTACTGGTAGGACCTCGATGATATAAACTGTCATTGTATTAAGTAGGTAATTTATAAAATAATTAATCCTCTTGGTCTGCTTTTTTGCAGTAGCTATTACATCGAACTTTTTTGTGTTTGTTACTTGACAGCCCGGTAGCACAGTCGGTAGTGAACCTGCCTGCTGTGCCGAGGGTCGCGGGTTCGAATCCCGTAAGGGACAAATATTTGTATGATGAATATGAATATTTGTACCCGAGTCATGGATGTTTGTATCTATATATGTATTCTATATCGTTGTCTAGTCATCGTAATACAAGTCCAGGCTAGATTCTGGTACTTTAAATGTGACTAGATAATTTGTGTGACATTGTCCAAGATATTTAAAAAAAAATTTACCTACTGATGGCGATGGTTCGATCCCCGTCCAGGCCGACTCGTACCAATGAGTTTTTCGGAATTTATGTACGATTTGTAACACCACTGGCTTTTCGGTGAAGGAAAACATCGTGAGGAAACCTGCATGCTTCAATTTCGAGGCATGTATTGTACCTACTGTCCATTACAAGTGGCGACGGGCTCACTCCCCATCACAATGGACAGATTTTCGGTACTATTAGTGAAACGTGGATGTTCTGAAGTTTCAGAATACCTCTGACTACCCCCTCAGGGAATATAGTCGTGAGCATATGCCATGCTTATGCTGTTACCTACTGACCACGGAGGAAGAGGAGAAGTCGTCTCCTTCCTATTATAGGTACTTACTTACCTACCTACTTCAATATATATTTTTTAAAGATACCTCTTATGATAATAATGTAAATTGTAATGTACATAAGTACCAAAGTTTGGAAGACAAATAATATAATACGATTTGGTTTTCGGATAAGTAGGAAGGATCCCATTAATTAGTAATCATGAACTAAGATTACTAGTGTCGAACAAGGAGTGATATCCACACATACGACACATCCTAATAATAAGTAATTCATATTCGAAAGTGACTAATAAACTAAATAATATTTTTATTCAAGGAAACGATACATGTATGTATGGATTTTATACATTAGTAGCGTTAACCCGCGACTTCGTCCGCACAAATTCTAATTTTAAGTCAGGTCATAAGCTATCAAACAAAAAAAGTTTCATCAAAATCGGTTCAGTAGTTTTTGCGTGATGCTCGAACAAACAAACACACAAACAAACAAACAAACAGACAGACAAAAAATAAAAAATTTGTGATTTGGAATCAGGGACATCTAAAAACCATATCGTAATCTTTTTTTGTAAATATCTTCAATCCTACAGACACACTTCTGTTACAGTTTTATAATAGTTTAGATTCGTAAGTAGGTATAGGTTCAAATCAGGATGAGTGAAATTCAAAATTAGCCAAACTTAGGAATTCAAAATTGGGAAACCCATTGTCTTATTGTAATACCAATTAAGTGAATCATTTTTCTTTCGGGACATCGCAATTAACATAATCTTAACAAAATAATGCATTATTTTAATTGCCATGTTTAACGAACTTTTTATCTGAAAAAGAGACCTTACAGATAACCCTGGAGTACTAACTATACTATAACTGTGCATAATTATAATTTCATAAATATTTTGACATTAATTTGAGATTAGGTAGGCGCCTAATTATCACGAACTCACTATCAAAATGAGCAAAGAATGTCCATTTATTAAAGAAGTTTGGCGGAAGGCCATACAGGGTGTAACAAAACACCCTAGTAATACTTAAGGGGGTGCTTCAGACCATCAAACTGAACAACTTTCACTATGGAGCCAAAATCGAAATCGCGAAAAAAAATCAGCTCTTTCATACAAAATTGCAGTACCGTCTCGACTCAAATGTATGGGGCGGCAATTTTTGTTTATTTTTTCTCGACGTTGGCTCCATAGTGAAAGTTGTTCAGATTGATGGTCTGAAGCACCCCCTTAAGTATTACTAGGGTGTTTTGTTACATCCTGTATAACTTGAGACCCAGATATAGAGATCTCATACATGAATTAAACTTAGTAATACGTGTAGAGTGAAACAAAACTAACAAAAATGCAAATTGGTTGTAATCTGTAGAAGTTGGGGGAAAGGTACCTATTTCTCCTTATGACACCTTTTGTATCAAGTGTGTGAAACTCATAATCTTTCTTATTAGATAGTCCACTCAATCGTCTACGTATTAATTGTGTTTATTTTAATGAAAATTCACGATAACCCACAATTAATATGATTAGATAATTCACAATGAAAATAGCTGTCGTGGTTGCGTTTTGCTACTGCTTTTTGGACGATTTGTCTATTTTACTAGTAATTTCTACTTTTGAATCCGGGACTTCTGGAGATGTGGAAGTTTTTAAAAAAATGCTTTAATTTGTTCTGTTTATAATAATTATGATTTATGACAGCCGTCCTGAATGGCTTTTAGTTTTCGTACAAAATGGCTGGGTCCAAATCTGCCAATCTTCTTTAACTTTAGTACCTACTTATAGGGGATGTTGATTTTGAATTCCAAAATGAAAATGTCAAAAAACTATTTTAGTACCACACTTTATAATTCGTATAAGTACCTATAATATGTACTTTAGGTACATTGTGGGTGGGACTTATGCACTTTTTGTATAGGTACGAATTATAGCCGTGTGGAATCAAATACATCCATATACAATGAGCATAAGTTATCGACTATATTCCCAGAGGAGGTATTCACAGGTATTCTAAATATATCATAAGTATTCAGAATATTCACACTCTGATCAGTTACCCAGTTAGAGCTCTTCTTCGTCACTTTTAATAAGCTTTTAATGGACATTGAACAAAATGTATCCTTCACAGAAAAGTAGGTAAAAACTTGACAGAAATTTAAAAAAAAATCACCCAAAATTGCCATAAAGTACAAAACAATTTTTCAATTTATCACGTAGTGTTTCATTTGACGTAATTTTTTTGACTCTACCACCGCGTTCGAATAAGGTGTTAAGTTGTAGAGAAGATGCGGCCAGAAACTCTACTATAACATAATTAATTATCTATTAATATTAACCAAAACAAAAACTGTAAGTAACAAACAAAACAGCCTAACAAATACTGAAACGGTGAACTCAGACCATAAACTGAAAAACTATCACTATGGAGCCTACCTCAGGAAACGCGAAAAAAAATCTGCTATCACATAGGTACCTAAATTTTAGTCGGGTAGGTAGGTACAGCAGTTTTGTATGAGACAGCTGATTTTTTTTCGCGTTTCCATAAAGTTAGAAATGTATAGAAAGTTGTTCAGTTTGATGGTCTGAGTTCACCGTTTCAGTATTTGCTAGGCTGTCACTTACACTCTGTATACACTGTACCTAGGTAAACTAAATATACAAAGTACCTACGAAATAAATAGAACAATAGAACATTGGATTACATAATTCTGATGTTTCGATTTGGTAATTCATATTTAATTATTTGATAACCCTGTTAAGGTTTAGTAAGTATGATACTAAAACCCCAGAGATAGGTCAGTCAATATATACAACCTTCTACATAACATAGCGAATGCCTTTTTCATCTATTTATATCCCTTAGAAACCATTCGTTTTAAACGTCATATATCAGAATCACAACCACGTTTCACAGCTAAGTATAAAGATCTACTGTGACAGTAACTGTAATTACCACACTAACTACTTAATTATCACCTAACTAGCTTTTACACGCGAATTCGCCTAAGTCAAGTTGAAATTTGCAATTCTATTTTTACTGTAACCTAGATTTTGATATTCGTCCAGACTTTTTCTTTCATTTGCTATGTTCATTTGTCATTAATTCTATCTATCTCTTTTGTAGTGAGTTTGTAAATTGTGTAATCTTACCTGAATTACAGTGGAGTTTGTTTTCAGGATACACGAGCACTTCAGCTGCCTTCAGACTTAGTAATGGTAGGTCCTATACTGACGATCAATAGAGGGTGGTGCGACCAGGCGTTATGAGCTCCCTTGCCACCCTCCCATTGTTCGGTTGCGAGGCTTTTAGGGGAAGTTATGAAGGAAGTGGGAAGTCTAGCTTAGCTGGACATAGAAAAACGGGAATTTCGTGACGTAGAATGTTGACGTCACATTGAAATTTATGAGTTAATCTGAAATAAGGTAGAATTTGCTAGTTTGTTTGTTGTTAATAACTACTAAGTAATAATGATAATAATGCACTTGAACGAACTTAACCAGAATTAATGTACCTTACTGATTTTATTGTATAAATAAAGCTACTACTTATATGTGCCCTAACAGTTCGTAGCCTAACAGGGTGTCATGTCGTGAACTCATCCCAATGTATCAACTTATGTACACATGATAAGCAATAAAGATAATGATTATGATTATGATTAAGTTATACAAGGTGTAACAAAACACCCTAGAAATACTTAATGGGGTGCTTCAGACTATCAATCTGAGCCACATTCACTATGGAGCCAACGTCGAGAAAAAATAAAAAATCTGCCATCCCATAGGTACATTTGAGTCGAGACGGTACTGCAGTTTTGTATGAAAGAGCGGATTTTTTTTTCTTGATTTCGATGTTGACTCCATAGTGATATGATAGTTGTTCAGTTTGATGGTCTGATTTTGTTACACCCTGTAGATAAGTTAGCGGAAATTGTAATACCTTATACCTACCTCTACCTAATCTGCTTCACAAAATATCTGAGCAAAAGAAGAATAGGTAGGTACCATAAAAATCTTTGATTATCATCAATAGTTTTCATCATGAGAGTGGGCAAATCTAAGAGGAAGGATCTCTTTAATAATCTTTATTATAAAGTAATAAAGAGATCCTTCCTATCTTAGGGGCAAATACAATACCCACTAGGGTTGCCAACTTTTTTAAGACCAAATATAGTAGTTCGAGACTTAGTGCCCGAAAAAATATAGTAGAACGGGGAAAAATAAGAAAAAATATAGTATTTTTCGAATTTGTTAATTTAAATTTTTTCAAACTTGCTACATTTTGGTTTGAATACCAAGTTCTTATTTTCAACAATAATTTCTCTATTTCGTATTCGTTATAGAAAATAATGCATCCTGTAAAAGCAGAAGTCGCTGGATTCGTTACAGAAATAATATAATTTCTAAAAAAATACTTAAATCTGTCTTTAAGAAAACTTGTTGTCACTTTTCAGTAGTATATTTAGTAGAAAATTGTTTATGGAACAAATGTGATGAAGAGAAAGAAATTTTTTAAAATAATGTTAAGTTATTGGTCATTTTTATTGGATCTAAGTACCAATATATTTAAATTCTCTATAAATTATTTGCTCATCAAAATATAGTAGTTTTGCCTACTATATATTTTTCTCAGAATTATAGTAGTAGGGCCCCTAATATAGTAGGATACTATATGACGGGTGTGAAGCAAAAGCAGCTATATTTCCAGACACAATGGATTTTCCATTGTGTCTGGAAATATAGCCGCTTTTGCTTTTAATAGACATATATTATATAGTAGGGTTGGCAACCCTAATACCCACCAATAAGATCGCCACGAGCTACGATCCTGACCATAGGCAACCATAGGTACATTGTTTGTCATTGCTTTGAGATCTTAACACGCCAAGTTTACGCTTCGTTTCATTTATTAAGTGCGATTTTTGAAAATCATACGAGCGACTTGGCATTAGAAAATGTCAAAATTACTATGGAGATTATGCATCTTTCTACTGCCAAGTCGCTCGTATGATTTTCAAAAATCGCACTTATTAAATCTAAAATCGCCAGCTAAAATGTATGTACGTAATTTCACTTTGTCTTGTTTTGTAATGTAATACTTATTGTGTAGTATAATGTGTATGTAACTTATTTATACCTAATCTAATGTTGAGATGACTCTAGTTTGATGTTATTAATAATGAACTATGTTTGTGCGTTTATATGGGTTCATAGTGACCTGAAATAAATATAATTTCATTAAGTCATTCTTATTCCTTTCATAATTATTATTAAAGAGATTGTAGTTTAACATAGAAGAAAATAAAAACCATCTTAGTTGCATTTTAACGGTCTGCATCAAACATAACATTTATCTTGATCTTTGGCATCACGAAGGAAAATTCGCAAATGGTTTTTCGTGAAAGAACCTTTCGAAGTCCCTAGAGATCGATTTACGGCAAACGCCTAACCAAATATCAAATGATTGTACACAAAAGTTGTTTGCTAAACTAAAAGGTCAGGCGCTATTATTATAAGTGATCGTAACGTAAACATTATAATCTGTAGGTATACCATACCATACCTACATCATTGTGTACAACATACCTACTTCCAATAACATTATAAATTAAGGCATTAAATTAGAGATGAATGCAATAATATTAGGTACCTACCTACTTATATCCAAGCAGGTAGGTTAGGTACCTACTTATTTATACTCACCAATACAGGAAAATTATGTACCTATTCTATCTACCTAGTAGCTATTGTGTTCTGTGCTCAGAATGCTAAGCTAAAACAGCAATCAAACTTTTACAAGAGTATTGGGGACCAATAGCACAGATTATTTTATTAGCCAATAGGTAGCAAAACAGACAGAAAGTTGGCATTACTTAGTTAATTTTAGGAACCTAGTTATTGTTTGTTTCTGACCACCGCAAAGGGCAAGGCCGGATTAAGCCATGTAGAGGCCCCTAGGCAATGCAAGTCTCGGGGCCCCCCTGCACATGGGCGTAACAATGGTTCTTTTCCAGTGTGGTCCAGATTAGGTGGTCGCAATAAAACAGCACATCTACACTAATATTATAAAGAGGAAAGATTTGTACCTATTTTTGTATGTTTGTATGTTTGTAATGAATAGGCTCAAAAAGTACTGGGCCGATTTAAAAAATTCTTTCACCATTAGAAAGCTGCATTCACCCTGAGTAACATAGGCTATATTTATTGCTAGAAAAGATTAGACGTCCACCCGTGCGAAGCCGGGACGGGCCGCTAGTATCTACTAAAATGACGGATGTTGCAACACGATTCAAAACCTATAGTGTAGTCTGTATGTAGTGTTCCATAACAAAATTGGGAAAACGGAACACTTATTGAATCACCTCGATGTCTGTCCGTCTATCTGTCTGTAACACTCTTAAATTCGTTTATCTTGGAGATAAATTATATATATATAATATATAAAATTCTTATATTATAAGAAGCTGAAACTTCGTTTTTTATATCAATTAAGGGCCCAATTAGAAGAGTGCAGTCAAAAAAAGATTTATTATTGAGCTTAGGAGTCAAAAGTTTTTTATTCTTAAATTATCATGTGGGGTATCATTAAAGGAAACGTTATGAAAATGAAAAATTTTCTTTGGAATGAAAAATTCTAAATTTTTTATTCAATTCAAATACAAAAACGATTTTTTTCTCACGAGCCGCGGGGCCCCTCGGCGGTGGTGGGCCCGTAGGGTCGTGCCTACTTTGCCTATATGGTTAATCCGGCACTGGCAAAGGGTCGTGAGTTTATTTATGTAACGTTGTATGCAATACAGAAATGGCGAATAAATATTTATTGTCCTATAGGAAATATCATTAGCTAAATATAGGTACCTACTAAGTAGGTGTAATACAAAGACCTAATACCTAGGTACTAAGTTTCATTCATGTACCTCTAAGTCTGGGTCTCAAATTATATGGCCGTCCGCCATACTTCTTTATTATGTGATCTTGATATTCTTGATATTTTTATTTTAAAAGCTAACAACGTTGCTGCCATTGACATTTAGGTAATAGGTAGAACTCCTATGGGACGCTAAATCTTTAATAACTTTTTCCATTAAGTTTTCCGAAGGCCACGTTAAATTGCTGTTACTCCATACTCCACCCACATATAGGTAGCTATAGGTAGCATTGCAGAAATAAATCTAAAGTAGTGATTACATTATCCAACGAGACACGAAAGTGAAAAAAAATTCTACGATCAAATATTTAGTTTTATTTTCCTTTATTTATCGCTCCATTTCCGTTCATTGTACCTATGGCTCTGGCTTCAAAAAACTATCAATCCCTAAGGTCAATCCCAATAGTTACTAACTAGAAATACCTACCTAGTAGCCAAATAGCCCAGCCCAGTAGCTACAAGTTTTACAAATTGTAGTACCTAGCTGCCAGTCATCGAAAAATTGCTAGATCTAGCTATACCTAAAGCTGCTAAGTTGGCATTACTGATTTACACTGCCCGACGCGACGCAACAAAAAAATCGCACGTCGGGCGGGGGCGTCGTCAGCGTCGCGTCGTCGGGCGGTCGGGACAGCCTCATTTCCTAGGAAATGTATGAAAAAGGATCGATTGGCATTAAAAAAAGTTTTTGTGTACAAATTGTCATTTTTCTTGCTAACTGTTAATTTTTTTCAAAATGTAATTTTTTTTGTGAATGCAGTTCAAAATGTTTCAAAAAGTTAAGGATAGTCTCTTAAGAATGTTGAACTGTAACTTCAACGGTTAAAGTACCTGCCCTTACTGCCCCGTCTCAAATATCCACCTGTATTACTGAGACTCTGTGATGATAATGTCTTTGGATGATAAATTCTTCTTGCGCGATTTGTGTCTTGCATAGGTACGATTGTGTCCATAATGATCTCATAGTTTATAAGTTAACATCTTACTGTACATTATGGAATGCAATAAATATATTGAGTATTGAGTATTGAGTATTTGTGAACCTTAGGGACTGTTTAAACAGAAGTGACGTGGCGCGGACATTTCGTCGGCGGGGTGCGGCAATATAAACCTTATAGTACGTAGCATAGAGTCGTTTGGAGAATTACGCCCGCGCCTCCAGGCGACGTCGCCTGGTAGCAGGGGCGCGATTTTTCTTTACGTCAAAAAACCACGCTATGCTACGTAATATAAGGTTTATATTGGTGTTACTTTGACTACCCGCCACCGCCACTAACCCTAAACCCTACCTTAGCTTACGAGTTCCTTTCTAATGTGCCATTGCAAATTGTCTTAAGGGCCCCATTCACAGTAGTCCTACATGCAGGCCTACGAGCCCACACACTATCCTACAAGTAGGACTAGGTACTTATACATTTTGCTCAAGGTGGTCGGACGCCTTGTAGGACTGCAACATCATTCACGATCCGATATTGGTGTAGGACTGCAAGACAGACTACTGTGAATGGCCTTAATGTCGTATTTTTTTTAGTCGAGATTTTCAGCGCTTTGGTAAGTGAACCCTTCCTAATAATTAATGTTGCAGTCATGCGGAGAAGCAGAAAGGAAGTTTTATTTGTATGAAAGGTTAGAGTCGTAAAGTAGGTACTCAAGGATCAGAAAAACCTTTACGGATTTAGTTTAAATGGAACGCGACCAAAACCAAAATCACTTTCGGTGCCTTTCAATGAACGCGTCCATATTATGAAAGAAAAAAAAAGTGTTGCCAAAATATAAAATTACCCAATAGATGGTAAGATGAAGTTTTTCGAATCTTTGGTAGAACGAATGAACGAACAAAAAAAATACTAAATCAGAGTTTGTTATTTTTTTCTATTACCAAATAACAGCTTCATTTGAAGTTAACTAAAATAATCAAAGCTTATCAAGCATTTTTGTGTAAGAAGTTTGCTTGCTTTGGTTTATTTTATTTAAAATAAATTAATAAAATCGTTAAAAAGAATAATTTTCTCATAGTTTTCGTAAATAAATTAAGTAGCCAAACGAAAAAATCAGTGCACTAGGAGCATCTCCAAACGACAAAATGGGGAAAATTTAATTTCACTTGAGGCAACACCAACACGTTCTTTTTCTCCATAGAATTGTTGGGGACACGTGCGTGATTTACGCCGAAAACTCTAAAATAAGCCAAAATGAGTGAAGGAACCGCGACGATTCGCACTCGCAAATTCATGACCAACAGGTAAAAGTGCATTTCATTGGATTCGTCCACTAAACTCGAGAAAATCCGGAATAAAGCTTATTGGTGTACCATGACAGGTTATGTGTGACAACGTTTTTGTTAATTTCAGGTTGTTGGCGCGGAAGCAGATGGTTTGCGATGTCCTGCATCCAGGCAAGCCCACCGTCAGCAAGACGGAGATCCGTGAGAAGCTCGCGAAGATGTACAAAGTGACACCCGATGTCGTTTTCGTATTCGGATTCAAAACTAACTTCGGAGGTGGCAAATCGACCGGATTCGCTCTAATCTACGACGCCCTCGACTTGGCCAAGAAGTTCGAGCCCAAACACAGGCTGGCAAGGCACGGTTTGTACGAAAAGAAGCGACCGACCCGCAAGCAGCGCAAGGAACGCAAGAACAGGATGAAGAAGGTGCGCGGTACCAAGAAATCGAAGGTCGGAGCGGCCGCCAAGAAGTGATGTGACGGTTAGGACTGTAAGTAAATAAAAATACAAAAAAACTAAATTTGTTTTGTTTTTCTACGACTTTTGAACGTTGAATTCTAAAATGAAATGTGTTGTGCAAGTGTTACATGTATATTTTTTTTTTTTAACCCTAACTGCTGATGACCTACTTCGTGGGTCAGCAACAAATGCGCACGACTCGCCCCGTGAGTCAGAATAATATGGCATTCCATGTTAGCACTGCGCGAGTATCATTGTTTTGAGCTTAGCAGCAAATGTGTTAATTTGTTCAACACATTTCAAATTAGATTTTAACTGTGATCAGCTTAGACATAATTTTCTTTATGAAACCTTTAGTATGTAGGCTAAAATCTTAGACAATTTATATAGGGACGAGTTACGCATGTCATTCTACTAAGAAACATTTCTGCCACTTTTTGCGGGGGGCGAGGTAACATGAAATCCACAACTTTGGATTTTATTCCCTTTAAGTTTAGACTCTAATTAATTTTGAATGTTAAAAATCATGAAAAGTAATCTCGTGTGAACCCCAAACGTTCTAAGTTCAAAATTATTGTTTCGCTATTATAGGCTGTCTCGTTTAGTGATAAGGTATAAAATTGGGTGTAAATGCATAAGATCAATAATTGTTCTTATACCATGACAGAGGGGAAATGCTACCGCAAGGCGAGTCCCTATATGGATAAATTGTCTAAGGCTAAAATCAACTGTCTCTTGTGACTATGTGTTGTATTGTTCGATGCTATTATCTCTTCAATCATGCAATGCTTAGAATTCAAAGTGGTGTGATTTGCTATTAGACATGTTACCTTCACACGCTTGCATGAGCATAGGCGAGTCCGCTGTACTGTACATTTTTTTTTTTTTTAAATATCTTGGACAATGTCACACAAATCATCTAGTCACATTTTAAAGTACCAGAATCTAGCCTGGACTTGTATTATGATGACTAGACAACGATATAGAATACATATATAAATACAAACATCCATGACTCGGGTACAAATATTCATATTCATCATACAAATATTTGTCCCTTACGGGATTCGAACCCGCGACCCTCGGCACAGCAGGCAGGTTCACTACCGACTGTGCTACCGGGCCGTCTGAGGGTAGGCCTGTGCCCTGTAGTGGGAGGTTTATAGACTGATGATGATGAAAATTATAGCCTATAGGATCTCACTGCATGGCAAAGGCCTCTTATCACGAATAAATGAGAGGGAGAGGGGCATAATCCACTACAGAGGCCCGGTGCAGATTGGTGGAAGTAAGTTATTTATCTACTTGCTCTCAGAGAATTTTCAAGTCACTGAAATAAGCCTCTGACCTGGCTTTACAACTAGTTATAAAATTATTATTTCTTTTCTTTTCATTCTTGAGTTTGTAGGTTTGTACTATGTTTGTCTTTCACTGCATCAGCGGATTGTATTTGTTATACCAAATACAATCATACAAAAATTCCAAAGAACTTAGTGTATTACAGGCCAAGAGTTGAACCGCTGCCTCATGATTGGCCACAGGCTTTTTCTAAGGCCTCAAGACCTCAAGGATTTGAACACAACCATTAGAAGGGGTGTATTTTTTTTCTATTATCTCCAAATAAATGGCTGGTATTATGCAACCCACATCAAAGATAATTATCTTTGTCCACATTGCTAAGTCCACACACTCGTACGAGCTCACTGTGCATTTTTTTTACTAGCCATTTCATCTCACTGCTGGGCAAAGGTCTCCCCTTTCATCCTCCAAGGCTCCAACCATCTCTGTCCTGGGTATGCTCAGGCCACGCGTCGTCGAAAGCATCCAGATCGTATCGCCACCTCTTCCTAGGACGTCCTGGACGCTGACGGGACCTTATCACTAAACGAGACAGCCAAAAGGTTTTATTGGTCGTTGAAAAGAGAAAGAAAATATCTAAGTAACTTTTTTTCACAATTTTACCTCAAACTCACACCTCAAGCTACGTATGCAAGCAAGCACAGCTCGAGAACGACTGAGTTCAGACAAAGTCTGGCGCAAGAATCGGATGTGTATTGAGTAAAACCGATCAGATAGTCTGAACAGACAATCGGAAACAAAATCTGACGTCTATTCCCAGCCTAAAACCGATCAGATAGTCTGAACAGACAATCGGAAACAAAATCTGACGTCTATTCCCAGCCTTACGCGTCCATACTATTAAATTGTCTAAGATGGAACAGCAGATTTTTTTTGCGCTGACAGGTTTGCATAGTAAATGTTCAGTTTGATGGGTCGAGTATGCGGTTTAAAGGTTAATTTCCTTACACCATGAAGTCGAGAGGACAGATCTCATACCTATTTGTTTGGTACAATCAAAGTGGAGATGTAACCAGTGTCTAGCAAGCAGTCTGCAGACGAGGGGTGATAAACGGCGCTACTATAGTCGCGCTAAACTCTGTTAGTCTCCCTATGTGAACATGTCTATCTTCGCAGTAGATCTCCGTTCCAGTCAGCACTTGATACACCCTAGCCGCTTAACGCTTTGATAAGTTATTATGTCAAGATAGACAGTCAAAGCTACAAACGCGTTGATAAAAATTGCAACCAGCCTTAGATTAAAAACTTTTCGCTTATGCAACCAGCACTGGCCTCTAAACCCTGTCCATACCTATACGCACACAGACAATTTGTATGATGCCTCACAGTTTTATACGGTAGAAACACAAGGCTCATTCTAGACATATACTACCCGTTCACGACCAGTTGGCCGTCGATGACCGTTACAAAATTTCCTCACAGGCACATTAATTGGTCCCGTCGAAAAAAAATAATATAAAAGGCAAATAAAAATTTAAAATTAAAAGCGATATTAGTGACCGAGACGGATGTGCCGTACGTGGTTGCGTTGCTAAAGGTTATAAAATTGCGTTTATTAGGGTCTCTTAGGGGTGCGGTGCGGGGAAGCGGGAAGGGAGGTAGCGGCCAACTCGAAGTGAATGACTAGTAGTCATACTAATTATGAAATCAAAGCTGCATTTTTAGATGGAAGCAAGCCGCTTTGCACAGTGATAGTAGGGACCAAAATAAGCGATTTGACCCGCAGCAGCGCAACTTTCATCCCTTAGGATAATAGATGGCGCCACTTCATTAAAAAAAACTTTAAAAAATTCTACAAGCCGAACGGCTTCACCGATTTCTATTATTAATGTGTCAATCGAAAGAACATTTATTAATTTAAGATAAAAAAAATAAAAAATTAATATATCTGTAATGGATGCAAAGAGCCATGCATTTTTGTAAAAAATTTTATGTTATTTTTCAGTTTTTTCTGAATAACATTAAAAAAATGTATTAATTGGATATATTTTTAATTATTCACATTATCAATAACAAGATTAATAAAAAAAACTGCATGTCAATATCTTTAATAGTTTGGAAAATATTTAAGACTAGCGGCCCGTCCCGGCTTCGCACGGGTGGACGTCTAATCTTTTCTAGCAATAAATATAGCCTATGTTACTCAGGGTGAATGCAGCTTTCTAATGGTGAAAGAATTTTTTAAATCGGCCCAGTACTTTTTGAGCCTATTCATTACAAACATACAAAAATAGGTACAAATCTTTCCTCTTTATAATATTAGTGTAGATTACATAACAGGTAAGGCGCGCCCCAGTCTTAGTAATTATGCAAAAATTACTCAATTTGGTACTGGAAGCAACTAATAAATATTCTTTCGATTGACACATTAATAATAGAAATAGGTGAAGCCGTTCGGCTTGTAGAATTTTTCAAAGTTTTTTTAATGAAGTGGCACCATCTATTATCCTAAGGGATGAAAGTTGCGCTGCTGCGGGTCAAATCGCTTATTTTGGTCCCTACTATCACTGTGCAAAGCGGCTTGCTTCCATCTAAAAGTGCAGCTTTTCCATAAAATATCTCCATAACGACTAAGACTAATATACTTTTTCAAAGAGTGCCTGTCCATTGACGCGGGGCAGAGTAATGAGGAAATATTAACCAATCAGGAGCACGGCCGAGATTTTATGCAATCCTGATTGGTTAATACAATTCAGTTTCTCCGCTCCGCCAGCTAGCTCACGTCAATGGACAGGCAGCCTAAGGTGGAGATTCAGAGACGATTTTTAAGTCTTTGTTCGAACTCCCGTATGTCAAAATCCATACATTTTTGAACCTACTTGGTTAGAACTATGACTTCAAAATCGACTCTGAATCTCAGCCTAAGCCTCTCCACTACGCCCATTTTCACTTTGGTGGATACCAGCACTGGTAGCATGCACACCCGCGATAGCCGTGATACAGCTTTATCACGGCTATCGCGGGTGTGCATGCCACCAGTGCAGGGCTGGACTGGGAACTGATATCGGTCTAGGTATTTCAGAGACAGCCGGCCCTCCCAATCTGGCGAACTTTAGGAATATGATCTTATACCAGGAGCAAACGAAGGCTTGGGATTTTGCTACATTATAACTTAATTGTGGAGTATTTCCTTTTAATATATGGTGCCACTCGAATGGCCGAAATGTTGATAGAGCTGCACCAGAGGCACGTGGACCGGCCCATCAGAGCAGTGGCCCACTGGGCAGTCCAGGCCTGGTGGATACTGGGCCTTAAACTTGTGAAAGCCCTCTGCACAGGGCGACAAGGATAATAGTCTAGGCTGGCAGGACTGGGAATATTTTGTACGAGCTTTTACCCGCGACTTCGTCCGCATAAATTATATACCAGATTTTAAGTCTGATGATAAGCTATCAAACAAAAGAAGTTTCATCAAAATCGGTTCAGTAGTTTTTTCGTGATACTCGAACAAACAAACACCCAAACAAACGAACAAACAAACAAACAGACAGACAAAAAATCCAAAAATTGGTGATTTGGAATCAGGGACAGGTGAAAACCATGTCGTAATCTTTTTTTTGAAAATATCTTCAACTAGCTGTTGCCCGCAACTTCGTCAGCGTGGACAAGTGATTTTGTTTCATGTCTCGTCTAAGATCATGGTCAGAACCAAGTTTAGGAATCCCGGCATGTAACATTAGAATGGCCATTAAGGAATGGGCTGATAAAAGACACGGCTAGAATGGTCTAGCCTATTGGGTCTGCAACACTATCAGCAATATAACACCACGAATCTCACAGGTCATACTGAACAACAGCAGGAGCAAAGCTCGTGCCATCATCGGAGTCCTCACCGGGCAGTACGCCACAGGCACGATAAAGCTCACCCTAGATCCCATTTGCCGAGCGTGCGGAGATGAGGAGGAAACCATGGAACATACATAATACTGTGTGACTGCGATGTTTTCGCGGCTAAACGTATGTGTCTCCTGAGAGATGGTTATTCAAAACTGGGAGATTATAGGTTTTTTCCCCTGAATGCTATTGTCTCCCTCATTTTCCAAATTTTTTAAGGGTGAAGAAAATAAATATGTAGGGGTAAACACAAAAGATACCAGTGGGTCGATGTGTTGCTGGCATGCCAGCCCCCATAATGAGATAAGATAATAAGAAGGTCATGAATAAACTTTAGCTAAATCTAAATTTCAACGACAATGTCGCGATAATAAACTAAGTTTTTAAGCTCATGCTTTCAAGGTTTTTCAGCGAAAACAAAAAAAGTCGGTGGTATTGGAATTAATAATTGTTGCACATTTGCTTTAAAAATACGACTAACGCCATCTATTAAGAATTTAAGATGAAAACGATACTACAATTAAATTAAAGAACGCTAAAAAGAAGAACGCTAGAAAAGGTTAAAAGACAGAGGATTTTTTTGTATTGTCACGGCCGCTGTCAAATGTCAAACGTAAAGAAGGCATTCGAAAATTCGGCCGGCTCATTAACAACCGCCGTGGTCTTACGGTCTAAGGTTCCGCCTCCCATGCTGGGGGGTGACGGTTCGAATCCGATCCGCGCCAAAAATATTTCTAGATTTTTGTGTTTTTAGAAATGTTCTAGAAGGAAGAGAGAGAAGGAATATTTAAAAAGGGACAAAAGGTGAACGTGTCTAGGAACTTCGAGAAAGGAGGCGAAATTACGAATATTTGAAAAGAACCAGAAAAGTGGGCGTGTCTTCGATCGGTTTCGAAAAAGGAACGCGGGGTTAGAACTATCTGGAGGAAAACAATCTAGTAAAGAAAAGAAGATCGAAAAAAGGGTATTCCGGAATGTTCTGCGGGATATAAAAAGGCGGCGAATTTCGACTGGCGGCAGTCCTTGGTTAAACAGTGAACAGTGCGGAACAAAAGGAAGAAAAGTAAAAGTGGAAAAGTACTAGTGAAGAGAAAAGTGCTAAGAGTGGAACAGTGAGTAGACTAGTGTCAGTGTAGTGCGTGACGTCATAGTGTCGTACGTCTTGACGTCATAGTGTCGTACGTCGTGACGTCATAGCGTGACGCGTGTCGTGTCGTCACAGTAGTGACGTAGTGGACTGTGAACAGTGACAGTAAGTGGTGCACGGGGAATCCCTGCGAGGAGGACCCGGTGAAGTGAACCGTTTAGGGGAACCTCTGCGAGGTGGACCGTTTGTAAGTGAATCCCAAATAAACTCTGTAAAATTGGACTTAGCGTTTCACTCCAATCCCGGAACCCGTAGCTCGTAACATTTGGTGTCAGAAGAGTGGGATTGGAGTAAGATGCCGCTGGTGCCAAAAGAGTTAAAGGGTGTCACCACCCGGGCCATGTCGGAAGCGCGGCAGGAAGGTGCGGCCCCTGTTACTGAGGTGCAGCGAACCCCGGAGAGAAGACCTGAGGGGGGTGAGGTGCAGCGCACTCCAGAGCAGAACCCAGGAAACTTCCTTTATCAAATCCAGTGCATGATGGAAGAACAAGCTCGTCGTCAGGAGGAACAGTCAGCTCGTCGCCAGGAGGAACAGACTCGCCGTCAGGAGGAGCAGGCTCGCCGTCAGGAGGAGCAGGCTCGCCGTCAGGAGGAGCAGGCTCGCCGCCAGGAGGAACAAATTCGCACGATGCAGGAGGCGCTTCATAAAGATATCACGAAAGGCTTGCGGCAGGCAGTAGAGAGAGTCGAAGCTGTAGAAGGGAGGCTGGATCGCGTGGAGGGTGAGTTCGCCAAAATCCGGCGAGAGGTTGAACAGACCAAATCTCATAGCCGTGTCGCCGCTGTTTTTGACTCACCTATGCAACCAAAAGGTGTGAAGACTCCGGTTTACGATGGACTGACGTCATGGCCCGCCTTTAAGCTACAATTTGAGACGGCGATGAAAGTTAATGGCTGGGGCATAGAGGAGGCGCAGTCTGCGTTGACATTAGCACTCCAGGGACAGGCTCTCACCGTGCTGGAAGCCGTAGGTGCTGGCGAAAATCTGACGTTTGACAAGCTTTTCGGAGCTCTGGAGGCTAGATTCGGTGACGGGCATCTCGAGCACATATATCGGGCGCGATTGAAGGAACGGAACCAACATGCTAACGAGAGTCTGCAGCAATGGTCCGTGGAAGTGGAGAAGCTCGTGCGTAAGGCTTTCCAGTCATCACCAGCAGCCATCGATGACATGCTCCTGCAGGCCTTTACCGATGGGATACGGGACCCGGAGGTGCGGGCTGCCGTGCGACTTGGGCACCATAGCACTCTCAGGGACGCTGTTGCTCATGCATTGGAGGTGGAGGCCGTACGACAGGATTCTCGTTCCGCTCGCCTCAGGGAGATTGTTGTGACTAGAGCCTCACCGCCAAGGAATCGAAGCGTCGGTTTTGTGTGCTACGAGTGTGGTGAACGAGGGCATATTCGCAGCTCCTGCCCGAAGCGCACAGGTCGTCGGGATATAGGAGTCTCGACTGATGAGCAGCAGGAAAACTAAAACCAGCCAGGGCTGCGGGGTGGGCGCTGGCCGGTTATGTTGCAACCCCAACCATAAGAGTCAAGCAGACATCAGACGGAAATAGTCTGTTAGTCGAAGGAGAGGTCAATGGTAGAATCTGTCAACTAACTTTGGATACCGGAGCTTCGAGAACAGTGATCAATACTCGACTGATAAACGAGATGGAAAGTTATCAGAAACGACTTCTGCAACAAACCAACCTGCAGTTAACAACAGCTACCGGCCAGCGCATACCTGTCAACGGGCAGTTGGGAGTTTCAATTAAGATCGGGGAAACTCCTTTCAAACATAAGGTGATTGTAGCTGAAATAGTGGACGATTGCATCATTGGCTTAGATTTCTTGCAAAATCACCAGTGCAGTATAGACATGAAAAACGGAGTGCTACGGTGTAACACAGAGGAGGTTCCGATGAAAGGTGGATCGTTGGGAAAGGTCTACTGTGTGAGAAGAACAGTTCTCAAACCTAGATCACAGACCTTGGTACCTGTCGTTTTGCCCAAGAGTAACGATGGGAGATTACCACGGAGATGTGCTGTGATAGAGAAAGTTAAAACTGAAACTTCTTGGATTCCGGCAAGGACAGTTGTTGGATCAGTTTCATCTACCTCAATCCCGATACTTAACGTTGGAGATGTGGACCTGACGATTGAGAAGGGGGAGGTTGTTGGTCACTGTGAGGAAGTTTTATGGTTACGACAATGTGTGGAAAATCCTCCTAGGAAACATAAGGTTGAGGAGAATGTAGTGACCAAAGTTATGGAAGACTCCAGCAGGGACCTGACTAAGCTACAGGCTGTGAAAGCGAAGAACTTGCTGCGGCGTTTTTCAGACCTGTTCTCCCAGAACGACGCAGATATTGGTAGAACAGACTTGGTGAAGCACACGATTAATACGGGAGATGTAGCGCCAATCAAGCAACGACCTAGGCGCATTCCGTTTGCTCGTGAGAAGGAAGTGGAGGGAATGATAGAGGACATGAGAAGGAATAACATCATCGAACCTTCATCAAGTCCCTGGTGTTCACCTGTAGTTCTCGTCAAGAAAAAGGATGGCTCAACGAGATTTTGTGTGGATTATCGGCAGTTGAATGAAGTGACGAAGAAAGACAGCTACCCCTTGCCAAGGATCGACGACACCTTAGACACTTTGAATGGAATGAAATGGTTTTCAACGCTCGATCTGAAAAGTGGGTACTGGCAAGTGGACGTAGACCCTAAAGACAAGGAGAAAACCGCGTTTTCCACCGGGAAAGGACTGTGGCAGTTCAAGGTAATGCCATTTGGATTGAGTAACGCCCCTGCGACTTTCGAGAGATTGATGGAACATGTCCTAGCTGGAATTCTGGGTGACACGTGTCTTGTCTACCTGGACGACATCATCATTGTTGGTCGAGACTTTGATGACCACCTGAAAAAGTTAGAGAAAGTTTTCGAAAGACTACGTGGAGCCAATCTTAAATTGAGTCCAAAAAAATGTTCTTTCTTCAAACGACAGGTCAATTACCTGGGACATGTAATCTCTGAGAGAGGAGTCGAGACCGATCCTGCCAAAACTGCTGCTGTGAGGGAGTGGCCAACACCGAAAGATAAGACACAAGTTAGAGCTTTTCTTGGGCTCTGCTCTTACTATCGTCGTTTTGTGCAAGGGTTTTCGGACATCGCAAAGCCGCTACATCGACTTACGGAAGAAAAGAGGACGTTCACATGGGATTCAGAATGTGAAGAGGCTTTTATGGAGTTAAAGGAACGTCTGAGTAAGGCACCAATTCTTGGATATCCCGATGTCCAGGGTGAATTTGTTGTAGACGCAGACGCCAGTAACGTCGGGATTGGAGGTGTGCTCTCGCAGCGACATGGTGAAAAGGAAACTGTAATAGCCTACTTCAGCAAGTCATTATCTAGACCTGAGAGGAACTACTGTGTAACTAGACGAGAATTATTGGCCGTGGTGAAGACTGTACAACACTTCAAGAAGTATCTGCTGGGACGTAAATTTTTAGTAAGAACAGACCACGCCGCGCTGAAATGGTTACTCCAATTTAAGAACCCGGAAGGTCAAGTTGCAAGATGGTTGGAGCAACTACAGGAATTCAACTTTGAAGTAGAACATCGAAGTGGAAAAGTTCACTCCAATGCAGATGCACTGTCAAGAAGACCATGTCCAGAAGATTGTAAGCATTGCAGCAAGCAGGAAGGGAAGGAAACGGTTTCACTCAGGGTTATTAGAACTGATGCCATCAACGATGAGTGGGGAAACGAGGCAATGCGTCGCGAACAGGAAAATGACTCAGGAGTCGGGCCAATCCTGAACTGGTTAAGGAGTGATGGTTATAAGCCCCAGTGGAGTGAGGTGGCAAGGTACGGGGCAGTCACGAAGGGGCTGTGGGCTCAGTGGAAGAGCCTCGTCATACATAACGGATTACTCTGTAGAAAATGGGAGACATCGGATGGAAAAGACTCGTATCTGCAGTTGGTGGTCCCACACGCTAAGGTGAAAGAAATTCTGCGAGTTTTTCATGATGGTACTTCCGGAGGGCATTTGGGTGTAAAGAAAACCTTGGAGAAAGTAAAGGAAAGATTTTACTGGTTGCATTGCAGAGACGATGTGGAAGATTGGTGCCGCAAGTGCACAGTCTGTGCAGCTGTAAAGGGACCTCATACGAGGAGCAGGGCAGCAATGAGAATTTATAATGTTGGGGCGCCTTGGGAGCGAATCGCTTTGGACGTCGCGGGACCATTTCCAGTCACTAAATCGGGAAACCGGTATATACTCGTGGTAATGGATTATTTCACAAAGTGGCCAGAAGTATTTGCCATTCCAAATCAGGAAGCGGTCACTGTGGCTACGAAGTTGGTGAATGAAGTTTTCTGCCGGTTCGGGGTTCCGTTGGAAATGCACAGTGATCAAGGCAGGAACTTTGAGTCACAGTTATTCCAGGAAGTTTGCAAAATTTTCGGAATCCACAAGACCCGGACTACTCCTTATCACCCTCAGTCCGACGGCATGGTGGAGAGATTCAATCAAACCTTGGAACGGCATCTTGCGAAGGTCGTCGATAATCATCAGGATAACTGGGACGAGTACATACCTCTTTTCCTGTTGGCCTACCGAACCGCTGTTCATGAGAGTACTTCGGCAACTCCAGCAATAGCAAACTTCGGGAGAGAGCTGAAGCTTCCAGCAGATTTGCTATCAGGGTGCGCACCAGGTACTCCTAAAAGTATCAGTGACTATGTGAGCGAACTGCGGGAAAAAATGGTCGACATTTATGAACAACTTCGAGAAGCAGGTCAAAACTCAAGTGACCGTTCAAAGACACGATATGACCGAAAAGCGAACTATGCTGGGTTTGAGGAAGGAACATCAGTTTGGCTGCATAATCCAGTTCGGAGGAAAGGGAAGAGTCCGAAGTTGCAGGCAAGTTGGGAAGGGCCGTATGAGGTAGTGACTAGGATAAATGACGTCACCTATCGAATTCGACGATCGCCAAGGAGCCCGTTGAAGATAGTGCACGTGGATCGATTAGCTCGATATTTCGGCACTAATGATGCTCGGGACGAGCAAAACTAAGGGAGGGGCAGTGTCACGGCCGCTGTCAAATGTCAAACGTAAAGAAGGCATTCGAAAATTCGGCCGGCTCATTAACAACCGCCGTGGTCTTACGGTCTAAGGTTCCGCCTCCCATGCTGGGGGGTGACGGTTCGAATCCGATCCGCGCCAAAAATATTTCTAGATTTTTGTGTTTTTAGAAATGTTCTAGAAGGAAGAGAGAGAAGGAATATTTAAAAAGGGACAAAAGGTGAACGTGTCTAGGAACTTCGAGAAAGGAGGCGAAATTACGAATATTTGAAAAGAACCAGAAAAGTGGGCGTGTCTTCGATCGGTTTCGAAAAAGGAACGCGGGGTTAGAACTATCTGGAGGAAAACAATCTAGTAAAGAAAAGAAGATCGAAAAAAGGGTATTCCGGAATGTTCTGCGGGATATAAAAAGGCGGCGAATTTCGACTGGCGGCAGTCCTTGGTTAAACAGTGAACAGTGCGGAACAAAAGGAAGAAAAGTAAAAGTGGAAAAGTACTAGTGAAGAGAAAAGTGCTAAGAGTGGAACAGTGAGTAGACTAGTGTCAGTGTAGTGCGTGACGTCATAGTGTCGTACGTCTTGACGTCATAGTGTCGTACGTCGTGACGTCATAGCGTGACGCGTGTCGTGTCGTCACAGTAGTGACGTAGTGGACTGTGAACAGTGACAGTAAGTGGTGCACGGGGAATCCCTGCGAGGAGGACCCGGTGAAGTGAACCGTTTAGGGGAACCTCTGCGAGGTGGACCGTTTGTAAGTGAATCCCAAATAAACTCTGTAAAATTGGACTTAGCGTTTCACTCCAATCCCGGAACCCGTAGCTCGTAACAGTATTTTTCCAATTCACCTTACACAACAGAGACGTTTTGAGTTAAGTCCAAGTATCGTTGAAAATGGATGAATTTTGAGATAAGGAAACGATTAATTCAATAAACGTCTCTGAATCTTGACCTAAGCGTCAAGATGAACAGGTGTAGAAGTTTTTCATTAATTTATAGAGAAAAGTATATTTTGGGAGAGTCGATTCAACTATAGCGACTACAGTACAGTAGCTGTATCATTAAAGTTATTAAACCTTACAGTAGTAGAATAATTGACTTGAGTTGTCAAATTAAACCGTTTTTGGAGGTTTTCAGGAGATTATCGGCTGGGTAAAAATTATATTTCTTTGTATAATTCTCAATCTAACGTGAAATAGTGGATAATTTAATAAAATAGTGTTAGTGTATTTCACAAAATTATCTACGATTTCACTTTAGGTTCGCAAATAATCACAGAAACCAAATTTTTACCCTGCGATAAGATCCCCAAAAACGGTTCTATTGCCTCGCATCACGTACTTCTTTCTATTACACATAGCATCTTGCTCTTTGAGCTGTTAGTCACTCTATAGTAACTTTATGGGTAATACACTATTATCATTATTACCTTTCGCTAAAACCTCAGCATTATACTAAAAGTAAGTTTTACTGCAGGTGCAGGCTTAAAAAGGTAATTGGTACCTTTAGGTACCAATGATCCTGACCACCCCGAAAGGAATTACAATTGTTTTACATACGTGTGCATGTACTTAGCATGTAGGTACCTACATTCCTGCTCAGAACGGGAAACCGCTCCTCAAAAGTAAGCTAGATCATATGCAGGTCTTATACAAAAGCTACGTACTTGCACCTTTTGGTGTAGAGACCATGGGCCTGTGGCGTCCAGATACCCGGAAGTTGGAAGCTGTTTATTAAAGAAATAGTTTCTAAGTTAGTCGACGCTAGAAGTGACCAAAAGGCTAGCGCATACCTCGGTCAGCGAAAATGCATTGCCATCCAAAGAGTAGGTAAAGCATTCTGGACATCCCTCCCCTTGACAGCCATTGATCTTTGATATGGTTCTGCTATCTATGCGTAGTTGGTTCACTGATCAATAAGATTGGTTTCATATTATTTAGCTTTTAATAGTTTACTTATTTTTATGTATAATATCTTGTTTGAGTTCCTAATGCAGGTAATGTATTATGTCTTTTTTTTAAAGAGAAATTTAGGTATAGTTTGGGAGAGCCGATTCAACTATGGCGACTACTACTTAAGTCAATAGGTATCAGGAAATAAACTATTATCGCTACGTATTACCTTTCGCTGAAGCTTCCGAATTATGCTTTGGTACTTTTAGCAATGTTCGTGACCACCCCGAAAGTAATTACAAACGTAAATTTACATACGTGTACTGTACATGTACTGGTCAGAACGGGAAACTTCTCCTCAAAAGGTAGGTAGGTTATATACCGGTCTTAGGCACAGCCTTTTGGTGTAGAGGTCTAGGGTCCAGATGCCCGGAAGATGGAAGCTAGTTATTAAAGAAAATAGTTTCTAGGATAGTCAACGCTACAGGTAACCAGAAGGCTGGCGCGTACCTCAGTCAGCGAAAACGCGTCACCATCCAAAGAGTATTAAGCATCCTGGGCATCCGTCCAGATTACAGCTATTGATCTTTGATAGGGTTCTGCTATAGCTTTCTATCTATAGTTGTTTACCGATCACTAAGATTGGTTTCCTATTTGTACGTTTTTAATATTTACCTTTTTTTGTGTATAATATCTTGTTTGACTACCTATTGTTGCATTGAAAAAAGAAAAATCCTGAAAGATAATGGTATTGTAGTTGTAGGTAATTTTATTTAAAAAACGTAAATGAAAAAAAAAACATCTAGATTCTAGACCAAGAATCGAACCTTCACCTAATGTATGAAAATCTAACCATTTTCTAAATGCGCTACGCGGCTTCTATACGAAGCGATGAAAAAAGCAACTTCTATTTACCACTACAATCTATCCAAATACATATGTCAGCACAAGTCAGCGTAGTAAATCATTGTAAATTATTCCCACTTATCCCACAGGAACCCATTACTGGGATAAAAAGTATCCTATATGTTAATCCAGAACACATTCTATCTGCGTGCCAAATTTCATCCAAATCCGTTCAGCCGTTTATGCGTGATTGAAACACAAACATACAACCTTACAACCTCACAAACTTTCACATTTATAATATTAGTGAGATGTACAGATACACTTCTGTTACAGTTTTATAATAGTTTAGATATGTACAAAGTAAAATTTTGTATGTGACACCTATTAAAGTTTGACCAGGAAAAAAATTCCTCGCCATGTTGCGAAAAATCATTAAAACAAATTTTTGTACCTACTTGAAACATTGTAATTAAAGGTTATAGTCGATTGTAGCGCCTCCAAAGCACGTTTTTTAATTTCTCTGGTCATACTTTAATTGTTAAAATAAAACAAATTTTTTACTTCCCATCTGGATATAATTAAAGTAACAATAGGATCTTCTATTTTTTTCTTCATGTCATTAAAAAATCACTGACCATTTTGTTATAAGTATTTTGTATTAATAATGTCTATGCATAAAATATACAATCCGATTTAGGTATTGAAAACAAACAAAATATTGAGAATAAAAAATTATTAAGAAATGCAGAAAAACATACAATTTTAAATAGCTTGTTGCCCTTCACTGGGGACTCGCTCCTATTGGTTCAATATATCATTTGAAAGGGAATTTCATAAGGTCTTATGTCGTAAAACATTCCAAAGAAAAATAAACATTACTTTATCACAATAAGCCTTAATTTAGGACGAGTCGCGTCGACCGCGTCTTCGAACGTTGACGTTCGTCCGTTGCTCCAAAGGTCAAACATACAAGGTCGAACTTAATATGCTGACGGTTTTGTAAGGGGATGATCATATCGTCAAACTGCCAATGTCGAAATCGCGAATCATTATCCCATGTCAGGGTGGTATGATGCTACGCTGGCGTAGAAACGCCAGAAACGACATGGTTTAAAATCCAAACAGACAAATTGTGAAAGCATCAAGATTTCTGTACTTTCTTAACTTTTAGCAAAGACTACGAAAATGTCTTTCGATAGTCTTTGTTAATCACGAAGGGATCAAGTCTTCCGTAGGGTCCAGCTTGATATTCAATCGCTCTGGTGACCTTCCTCTGCACCTGCCTGGTAAGTTTTCTCAATAACACGCATTCGGGGACGATTGTGAACTCTTCGTTCGTGACGCAGCATTTTTTTTCTGGAATAATTAGAATAGCATCAAAACTTATAAAAATTCGTGTTGGATAAGGCGACTAGTGTTACTAACTTTGATTCATATTCTCCATTTATACAGGTTGTAAACTTAAATACGTTACATACTGAAGGGGGTGTTTGAGACCATCAAACTAAACACATCAAACTGAAACTGCTGTTTCATACATGTCGAGTAGGTATTGAAATGTTCGATGGAATAGCTGATAATTTTTTCGCGATTTGATGTTGGCTTCATTGAGAAAGGTGTTCAGTTTGATGGTCTGTTCGATGCGTTACGTATTTAATTTGACACCCTGTGTAAAGAAAGAATATCCAATACAATTTCCATAAAATAAGCCACTCCTTCCCTTATTCCTTTTAGATAGTTTGAAGTGACTGTGAAAGTGTCTCTGATGAAAAATAAGCTAAAATGCTACCTGCAAGACCACGCCACAGTATAAGAAAGAGTATCTATTACTAGATACAGTATGGACACTCCCTTCCTCCCACCAACTTTTTACCTCACCCCAGCCTCACCCCCTCTATCGCCCTCGGCAGTTACCTGTAGCCTAGATTGTCACATAGAATTTATGTTTTCGAAACAAAGAGCATAGGTATAGGTGAAGGATAAAAACTCTTTTTTGAATAGACGGGTGTCAATGCGTTTTATTTACGAAAAAACAAATAAATGAAAAAAAAAATACTGTCTGGGCTCTAGGCAAACAAACGGCAGAGATTTTAAAACGCTAACGCTTATTGTCTTAGAGACCCCTCACACTAGCGTCTTCCGAGCGTCGTCGTCTTGCCGGCGCTCACGCAGCGTCGACGCGACGCTGGCGCGACGTCGTCGCGACGCCAGCGCTGAACCACTGCCGAACGCCGGTTTACGCAGCGCCGGCGTCGCGTTAGCGCGGCGCCAGCGCAACGTTTTTTGCGAACAAGTACAATGCACAACGCAACCCCCTCTCCCCGCGCTGCTGCTCACTGACTCACTGACTGTACGCAACAGGCGCCGCGCTAACGCGACGCCGGCGCTGCGTAAACCGGCGTTCGGCAGTGGTTCAGCGCTGGCGTCGCGACGACGTCGCGCCAGCGTCGCGTCGACGCTGCGTGAGCGCCGGCAAGACGACGACGCTCGAAAGACGCTAGTGTGAGGGGACCCTTAGTTTTGCTCCCCGGCCTATTTTCATTTTGCAAGACAATTCAGGAGTGCGATTTTTGAATCTCATTCGCTAAGTTCAGCAGTTGAAAATGTCAAAATTACTAGAAATATGCATCTTTCTACTGCTGATTTGACTTTCAAAAATCATACTTGAGGAGTGCGATTTTTGAAAGTCAAATCAGCTGTAGAAAGATGCGTATCTCCATAGTAATTTTGACATTTACAACTGCTGAACTCAGCCATACTCAGCGAATGAGATTCAAAAATAGCACTCCAGGTGCAAGATGGGCATACATTGTGCGATATACGGCTGTCCAAGCCATTATAAAGATAATTATAGAAGATTCTTCAGATTTCCAAAGGAAGAATCAAGGTTAGTGGTTTTTTTACTTTATGTTTATGTTTATGGTCTTTATTTTACGGTACCAATCTCTTTGATTTTTCCCACTCGTTCATCGACTATGTCACGCGCGCCATCTGCCCGTCACAAGTTGTACCGCACGCAACTTAAGTTGTGGCAGCCCTAAACCCGTTTCGCATGTGCTGACGTCTTCTTCTTCTTCTTCAGGTTCCTCTCCATTACTGGAGGTTGGCAGTCAGCTCTGCATATCCCTGTCTATCTCTCGCCAAACGAAACAGCTCTTCGAAGCTGGCGATGTCTGTCCACTCTTTCAGGTTCGCGAGTCATGACATTCGTGGCCTACCGACGCTTCTTTTGCCCTCCACTTTGCCCATTATTGCTTATGTGCTGACGTCATCTTGTCAATTTCATTTTTTTGTATACAGTGTCCGGGCTGTTGCCACGCTTTAATAATAATATTTGTTAGCAAAGGTAGTGGTAGGTGGTCGGTTGGTTTGAGCTAGAACGCTACTCACCTCGTTGCGAAGACTTTGCCGCAAGCGTCACAGTGGAAAGGCTTTTCTGAACCATGTTGAGATGCTATGTGATCTACCAGTAGCTGAAACAATTGCAAGTTTATAAATTTATAAATATGTTTAACAACTTTTGAAAAGATTTTTCAAGAGATTTGAAAATAGCGTGCAAGAAATAATGCGAACACGTCACAGGGACAGGGATCTTTGATTTAATCAATGAAAACTGCTCGAACAATTCTCCGCAAGGTGTGCGCTGACCATAAGATTAAAAAAAAACATTCAGGCTAAAAAAAACCGTCAGCATGAAGGTCCTTATACAGGGTGTAAACTTCGATGCATCAGATATTTTAGGGGTATATGGGGCCAACCCATAGATATATTATAAAAGAACTAGATGCACAATCTCATACATAGCTAATTTTTGTCCGAATTGACACATACTAGACTTTTTTCTGTTATCTTTTTGCGTAATACATATCAATGGAACATATACCTTATTTTCCAGGTATAAAGTTGTAAATACTTCTTACATGTCTTTAAAAAAAAAAAATTTTAAAACAGCATTTTGAAAAAAGAACAAGATGTCATCTATCAGACGATGACAGGAGTGGTATTTTTGAAAGTCACACGTTCAAATAAACAGTAGAAAATGTCAAAATTACTATGGAGATATTTCGATCATCTTTCTTTCTAATGCTGATTTGAACGCCTGACTTTGAAAAATCGCACCCCGGAACAGAGACAAATGATAAGCCACACAAAATAAGTATGAGTGCTGTAGGTTGATACTAGTACGTGATATTTGACTATTAAACTTAGTCGTATTATGTATGTTTACAGTCAGAGAGGCAGCGCGGTACTGAGGCAAGAGGAGGTACCAGTCTATCGCAACTGCATAGATGCGAGAAAATGTATGGGATGTGGTAGAACTTGAATGGGCGTCTATATTCGTCTCTTTTCTTGACCCTCTCTTTCATGAAATGTCACGTGACGTAATTCAGATGTTTTTCACACGTTATGAAACAGACTCTGTCTAAATTATTTAAAATGTTTTTGGGTGTTTATTATATTTAGAATTAATAAATAAACGTGAATATAAAACATAAAACACAAGTAAATTCAGTGTATTACGTGATATTGCACCATAAAAGCTTAAAATTAAGTACTAGAAATGCGAAATATGCTGTGAAAGGTCGGAAAGAAAAGATGGTAAAAAACGTAACTTCATAGCAAGATTTCCACTGGATGAAGCTCGGTAAGCATAAATTTATCCTATTTATTAGCCCAGGTTTATATTTAGGCAATCATTTTCGTAAAGAGCGGGAAGTATTTGTAAAGAAGTGAGGGATTTGGAGAAATGTCGATATCGATATAATTGTTGATACATACATGCAGACGCATACGGATACGAACGACTATGCTCCCCGAGGAGGTAGTCAGAGATATTCTGAAACATCAGAACATCCACCATACAAAAATCATCCATCATATTTTTGATGATATGATAAGATTACACTTTTGTATACATGTTTTATTTTCAGATGCAAAAAATGGGTTCAAGTTACTGGAAATGAAGATCTAGCGTACCTACATACCAATCGAAAAATGAACCAATTATTATTTGCGAGAAACATTTCCTGCCTGGAAGATTTTCATAAAAAATGACAAAATTGAAACCAACTGCCATTCCATATCCATACGGCTCACTGCATACTATACTGTAATTAGTCCGTAAGTTTTCCTAAAATGAATAAACATTTTTAAAAAAAAAACAAATGGGGTACGGCTAATATTGGCGTCTTTTTTTTTAAGCGGCCAGGTACCAAATGTGGGTATTTTAGGGTGAATATTACCTTACATTGTTATGCAAAAAAAAATGTCCTGCGGTGTAACGTTTCGGAGATATTTAACTTTAAAGTTTCAAAAAATTAACTGTACAAAAGTCATTAAAAGTAACTCGTTTTGGGTCTTATACCACACATTATTTATTTTACAGCCCAGAATTATTAGTTTTAATTATTTATGATATCATAACGCACATTTTGTGCAGGAACGCACCGCAATCCTCACTCGTTTGCGGTGATGGTTTGAATGTTGAAATTTTCTATTTTGTAAGATATTGTATTGATTTATATATATTTGTAGATTACTTGTGTTACTGGCCAATGCTGTGTGCGCCTGTTATATGTGTGTGTATTAGAAATTGATTTTTAGCGTTCCTATGTTATTGTAAATGTTTAAATATGTATACTGTTGGTGTGCCATATTAAATAAAATAAAATACCTTAAATGTACATAGAGTCTTCTTTAAGAGTTTCATAACAGTTAGGATAGCCAATCTAACCTATTATTTCAATGTGGTATAATTTTATGTAAATTAATTATAATTATTAATACCTACGAATGTCTTTTCTTTATCTCAAGACAGTCCCAGACTTATTAGTAGGTGGCTAATTGTTTGTTTTATTCTAGTGATTGGATTAACATCAATCCATCACTAAAAAAATCTGCAATTTTTAAATATCAATATCATATGGCAATTTTTTTTTTCTGCAACTATCGATATCGTTAAATATTCACAGCACATCACTACTTTGCACTGTCATTTTGTTTTCAATATTGGCAACATGTTGCTCTATGTTGGCTATGGAATGGTAGCTTCAAGTCATACAAGTTGACGTTTTTTACGATTATTTTGCTCCAAGGAGTCCCGTCTCTTAAAACGTAGTGATTATATTCTCTTTGGGAGGTACTTTTATTCGTTAAGTACCTCATTTGGGTCAGCCATTTTTGGACTGCTGATTGTGTATCTTGTTCTGTAGGTATAATATATCTATGGGCCAACCGGACTAATATTAAAATCGCGAAAAAAATAACAGCTGTTGCATAGAAAACGCCCAGAGCGACTCGACCCAAATGTATTAAATTTTACACCCTGTATTGTTTATCACTTAAGACCAGCATGGCCACTACGCTAACCCGCGATAGCCGTGATACGGCTATATCACGTCTTTTATCTCGTTTGTTCGCGCGCAAACGAGCGAGATAAAAGATGATATAGCCGTACCACGGCTACCGCGGGTTGGCGTACTAGCTAGGCTGGGGTGTGATTTTTGAAATTCAATTCTTTGAACTCAGCCGTTGAAAATGTCAATATTATTATGGAGACGTACACACGGCGACAGATCAACCTACCCCTAGTTCGACCTTATGTCCATGAACATAGAGTTCAACTATGGGTAGGTTGATCTGTCGCCGTGTGTACATCTTTCTACTGCTGATTTGGCATTAAAAAAATCATACACCCTGGTGTATGTTCGGTGGTGAAAATCGCACTCCTGAGTGCGATTTTTGAAAGTCAAATCAGCAGTAGAAAGATCGTATCTCCATACATTTTCAACTGCTGAGTTCAACGTCCCGCCTCAGTGTGGCCTGAGCTTTAGACTTACATACCTCTTTATAAGTAAAGCTTTTGGGGCACAAATCGCAGTGGTAAGTAGGTGGAAAGTGTCGCTTCTTGTGGGTCCACAGCGTGGAGGCGTTGTTGAAGGTCTTGGCGCAGAGCGGGCACTGCAGCGGGCGCGCGCCGGTGTGCCAGCGCTCGTGCACCTGCAGCGAGTACTTGGTGCGCCCGCGGTACGAGCAGTACACGCATTTGAACTCGCCGGGCGAGTCCGAGTGGGTCAGGCTGCAATAGCACAACTAATGAACCTTTTTAAAGTTCCATACCGTACCTAAAGGGTGAAAACGGGACCCTATTACCACAGTTATAGCTGCCAGTAGATGTCGCTCACGTCCCCTCAAGACGCAACAGATTGAAAAATTCGTTCTCTGGCTAGTGGGCTCGGTAGCGAAATTGGATAACGCACTTCCCCGGTTTGGAAGGGTGCGGGTTCAAGTCCCGCCCGAGACTGAATTTTTCAATCTTTAATTTGATTCCTATTACCACAGCCCGGACACTGCATACAAAAATTTGAAATTGACAAGATGACGTCAGTACATGCAAAGACTTCTATTAAAACTGAGGTAGACGGGGCATACGCACCAAATCTTGAAACGTTCCAACGGAGCTAATTAGCACCCTTGCGCTCAGTGTTCATCAGCGCCCAATACGCGACGGTCCTAAACGGAGCTACCAAGAAATGATATTTTACGTGAAATTCTGCGAATACAGTCTGCATTATTATCACTAAACTTGTTTAAAAGTGTCAATTTGTAACAACAATATTAGTAGTACCATAAGTATTCAGAATTAATGCCTATTTATTTAGTTTTTAATAATTTTGTGAAATATTGTTCTCATTACTATGTTTCCAAATTGTATAACCATCATTTTTCTGTCTCACCCAACGCATAAAACAACCATCGCTATTTGTCTGTCTAATACTCACGACGGGGGGGAATCCCCAAACCTCGCAAGCATTCAAGTAGGTAGCCCAACGCCATAGCCCATCTTTGTCACTCTTGTTGACAATGAATATTGATATCTCACGCTCTTTTACGTACCTAGATACTTTATCTTTGTGTGTATAATATTGTCAATGTGTAGTTTTAAGATTGCTTTTCAAATGCCGTATGGTAGAGTACAGCACGTCTACCTCAGTTTTAATAGAAGTCTTTGAGTACATGCGAAACCAAAGAAATTGAACCTTAAGTCTTCTTCGTAGGTAACGAGTAACCAGTGCGCGGTAACCAGAGGGCGATAGAGGGGGTGAGGTAAAAAATTGGTGGGAGAAAGGGAGTGTCCGTACTGTATCTAGTAATAGATACTCTTACTTATGCTGTGCTATTACTAAACCTACGCTACGTTGTCCGTCCGTCCGTCCATCTGTCCTACCTATTTAAGGCTGTAACTTTTGAACCGTAATAGCTAGATAGTTGAAATTTTCTCAGATTATGCGTTATTACGGCGGATTTCTTAACGTTAAAAATGTCAAAAAGTTAAAAATTAAAGGGGGTTCTCAACAAGAAACAAGTTTTTATCAACGTTTTTTCTTCACGCTCTATCATAAAAACGGTAACACATACAAGCGTCAAACTTAGTGTGATTATAGAGCAAACTCTACAGAATAACAACAAATACTAAAAACCGGCCAAGTGTGAGTCGGTCTCGCGCTAAAGGTCCCGGACAAAAAAGTTTTTTTTCTATGTTAATAATGTTGTGTTCTGTGGTGGTGTGGTACGGAACCCTCGGTGCGCGAGTAGCCCGACTCGCACTTGACCGATTTTATTTGTTTTCTATTCAATTGCAATTTTGTTTGAACATTTTGCTATTCATCATCATCATCTCAGCCGATGGACATCCACTGCTGGACATAGGCCTCCCCCAAGGATCGCCATAACGACCGGACCTGCGCTGCCCTCATCCAACGTTCTCAAGCCGCCTTGACCAGGTCGTCAGTCCACCGTGTGAGGGGCCTACCCACGCTGCGCTTTCCGGCATTTTGCTATTAAATTTAGCCTATTTCTGTAATTCGTCACAATATTTCCAGGATCAGTTATCATCCCTATTGATGTAAGACCGGATGAACCTCACCGATGCCGCTTCAACAGGGTCATGGTCCTCATCTCACGGCCGCATATCTCACACACGTAGCACTTGCTTCTGGTTCGACAGGTCGGAGTCTTTTCATGCTCGCTGTAGTCCTCCTGGACAAACATGTCAAAGTCAACATCATCATCAGCCAGGAAGATGGCATACGGTATTGTCTACATCCGGAGGGCAGGCTGTCCAAGAACATTGTACACACGGCGACAGATCAACCTACCCATAGTTGAACTCTATGTTCATGGACATAAGGTCGAACTATGGGTAGGTTGATCTGTCCGCCGTGTGTACATAGATAGGGTCCAAAGATTATACCTAAAAGCATAGAGGGAGCCATACCATTGCAAGAATGTCCTCTTTTTTTGACGTTTGTGTTTGAGTGTGTGGTGTCAAGTAGTATGGAAAAGAGACCAGTTAGACCAAAGTGACATTTGCCCTAATGTTTACGGTCACTTTTCACACATACTAGCACGAAAAAAGTGGACAGCCGCAAAACAAATATCTATAGTTCCGTCTCCTTCTACTATTAAAGGTACGTCATAAGACAAAAGAGACTAACTACAATCGTAAATTGATGCGGTCTCTATACTTTGGAATAAAGAGATCCTTCCTCTGAGATAGGGTCCTTCTTAATATGCTGACACTCAGGAAACGCGAAAAAAATCAGCTGTTTCATTCAAAACTGTTGTACCTACCCATAGACGAAGAATTTTTCGCGTACCTACCCGAATCAAATGTATGAGACAGCTGATTTGTTTTCGCGTTTTCTGAGGTAGGCTCCATAGTGAAAGTTGTTCAGGTTGATGGTCTGAGTTCACTGTTTCAGTTTGCGGAGGGCTGTCTCTTACACGCTGTCTAATAAGTTCCTTCTTAATATGCTGACACTTTTTTAAGGGGATGATCAGCCCATCAAACTGAACAACTTTTTCTACGGGAACAACATCAAAATAGCAAACAAAAAATCTGCTGTCCCATACATTTGGCTCGAGTAGGTAACTTTGCAGTTTTGTATGAGACGGCTGTTTTTTTTTGCGATTTCGATGTTGGTGCTATAGAGAAAGTTGTTCAGTTTGACGGTCTGATCGTCCCCTTAAAAAAGTGGCAGCATATTAAGAAGGACCCTGGATACATTTATTTTGAGTCGAGTAGGTATTGGGGTTTAGTATGGAACAGATTTTTTATGGTAGGGGATTGATTAATTGTTGGTTGGGCTATTGCAAGCAAGGGTCGTTATGTAACACTGCGCCCATCGCTGGTCTCTGTGTTCATCCCATGCTCACCCGTATTTTACGCATACCTCCGAACTTATGGTTTTTACTTTTCATTCTCGGGTATGCAGGTTTCCTCACGATGTTTTCCTTCACCGCCGAGCTAGTGATAATGATAATACAACCGTACATAAATTCCGTAGAGCTTAGTGGTACAGGCCAGGAATCGAACCGCCGCCTCGTGATTGAGTCGCTAGTCTCTTCCGTAAGGACGTATCATCGTTCTTTATCATTTCTTTTTGCATAATAATACATACTCGTATTGCTGTATTAATATATGTCTCTTGAGCATCAGGCTATGACAAAATAACAGCGGTTGTTGGCGATTTCGTCAACTTCCATCATGCTGACTTTTCTGACTCCAAACTTAAATTAATACTTTGCTATATTTCTCGTGCCAATTTGTGTATTGCTGTTTTGAGACAAATAAAAAACTTTTTTATTTAGTACTTCGATAGGGCTTTGCAGAGGGCAATCGGAAAGCTTTTTTCGAGCTTAGCATTACTAGGGATGTCAAGTCAATATACCTCATTTTGGAATATTTTTGGGCACCTCTTGCAAGCCCACTCGCGTACTATCTCAGGTCCTCTGCTACTGAAGTATCCACCGCACATTCTCTTTGGCTCAGGCTCGTTCAGATCCGATGTTGTGTCCCTCACTGGAAATAATATTTCAAAATAAATAAGTATGAGCATAGAGTAAATAAATTATACACAAGTATGAGTAAGAGTCACGTTGCAGGAACTAACCCGAGTACACGTCTCGCGTGGTTTCGCGCGTCGCGTTCGTGCCTGCAACGAGGCTCCACATTCCTCAATCTCTTCTTGTTCTTGTCCAAAAACAATCCCTGAGATTGGGATAGATTCTCCCAATAAACTACTTGACACTGGCAGAAATGCAGTGCTAACGCACAAGCAAGAGTACATTTAATCTAAACTATTATAAAACTGTAACAGAAGTGTGTCTGTACATTGAAGATATTTACAAAAAAAAGATTACGATATGGTTTTTAGATGTCCCTGATTCGAAATCACAAATTTTTGGATTTTTTGTCGGTCTGTTTGTTTGTTTGTATGTTTGTTTGTTTGGGTGTTTGTTTGTTCGAGTATCACGCAAAAACGACTGAACCGATTTTGATGAAACTTTTTTGTTTGATAGCTTATCATCTGACTTAAAATCTGGTATATAATTTATGCGGACAAAGTCGCGGGTAAAAGCTCGTTATAAATAAAAATATAAAAAAGTATGAGTAAGGTTTTATAGAGAAAAATTGATTTTTTTATTTTTTTTTTGTTGTTTAGCGGCCCGTAGTAAAACTTACATAGGTTTTTAGAGGACCTTTCAAAATACATTAAAAAACATGATATTCACTGCTAGGCCGCATCGGAGTTGTGCTATGAAGGTACAAATAACTTATAAGGTTGTATGGAAGAAATAGCTTTTTATTTGCACTACAACTGCCTTGTTTTGTATCTTCTGTATTTCTTTACGGTATATTTTGCCGACTAGGTAATGTGCTTATTTTTATGAGGCAGAGGAAGACCTAGACAGAGTTATCTAGCCCAAGTGAAGGAAAAGGTTGATGTCGTGTCGTATGAAGAACTCAAGACACTAGCTGAAAATAGACAGGATTGGCGAATACTCCACCGACAAGAGCGTAGCTCTTAAATATGATGATGATGATGTTTAGATTGATTGATTGAAAATAAGTTGATTCTTAAAGGTTTTGGTTACTTTTTCATGAACCTTTAGAGTTGTCAAGTCAGTTCCGATGCGTGCTAAGCCATAAGTGTTCATAACAAAATATGCGTGTTTTTTATAGTAATTTTTTAAGAGCCTATGTCGAAAAATAATTTTAGCGAAACGGACGTGTGCTAGCTTATATTACTGCCAGATGCGAGAGAAAGAGATGGGGCGGCGCGCGCGCCTGGAACGAATCAAGCGAAAAAACAAACTTTATTTAATTGTGATTGTACTATTTATGTTAGTTCAATTCTGCTCTAATCAAAACTTAGATAATAGCAATCTCTTTTTTTTAAATCAAGTCTGATGTTTCTATTATTCACCGTTTAGCAGTTACAAGCGTTTATAGACAAAAACGGAGGCTACTTTGGCTTGTTTTTCTATCGAGAAAATTTGTTTTAATCGTGTTTTGGCTCTAATCAAAACTTCAATTATATGTTCAATTTACACATATCCGCAAATCATACTCCTACTGTTAGTACTTCATGATATATGGAGCTTTGAAGAATCCTATTTTTTTTACATAGCCCCTTAAGTATACGATACTTTCATTGGTGGTTACTGCGACTGTAAAAAAATTAAAATACCTTTACTTATACCCATTTAAAATCTATACTTATGCAACAGTTCCGTGACTGACTGACTGACAGGCCTAAATCGCTGAAGATAGAAACATGAATTATGAAATATACCAATATTCTATGGAGGATGTAGGGTGCACTAAGAAAGGAATTTTTCTAATTTCATGAGGACGAAATCGCGGGCAAAGGCTAGTTATCATATAAGTAAACAGTTTCCTAAAAACCAGTGAAATAAGGTTTATTCTGGTTTATGTTATGTTACAAAAACTAAAAAAAAAAAAAACTTGAAAAAAGGATTTGAGCAGATACGTAAACAAAACAGTGGCTGAAATGTCATGAAAAAACCGGAAAGCGCAGTGTGGGTAGGCCCCCCCAAAGGTAGGCCGACGACCTGGCGAAGGCGGCGGAAACCTATTGGATGAGGGCAGCGCAGGACCGGTCGTTATGGCGATCCTATGTCTAGCAGTGGACGTCCATCGGCTAAGATGATAAATCCAGTCACAAAATGCCTTAAGGTACAGTCAAAAATCACGATGGAATGACGTGTCTAGGCGTGGGTTATTTATCCACAGAAATACTGCACAAGAAATCTATTCCCTTAGTCGCCTCGTACATCGGTGGTCCATTCTAAGCTGGAACCACACAACTACTTAGTTTGTTTGAATTGTTCAATTATCCTTTCCCTATTGTTTTGCTAAGGAAAACGCTCAATCACGTTTCACCTCAAAAAGGATAATTTCCATTTCCTTGGGAAGCACGATATTCCTCCTATCCTGTGTATAATTAGCCTGTGGCAGAACTACACGAAGAAATAGTACAACGCCTTGCGGGTCCAGTTTAATAACGCATTCAGGGTGCTGGTCCAGTTTAAGAACGCATTCCGACGCACTACAGAATCGCGGAAGCCCCTTCCACGATTCTGTAGTGCGTCGGGAATGTTCGCCGATGCGCGAGTAGATTGTTTTTACACTACTATGCGCAACCGGTGTACATCCCTCATGCGTAGGATAAACGGCAGCGCCAACAGCATCTTGAACATGTTTGCGAGTTGGTTTGATTGTCATTGCTGTATGGTTCACGTACTAACAAACAAACAGTTATAATGTAGTAATGTGTTGTGTGTATAAATTAACAGTAGGCTAAATGTGTTACTAACAAAATTATGATCTCAGTTGGTGGAAATAAAGTTTTTCTATTCTATTCTATTCTATAATTCCAGCTATCATACAATTTGCGTGTGTTCTTTCATCATACACATTCGCCAGCTGCGAAACGACCCGAAATGAATACACTTCGTAATGTGGGCAATTTCTTTTGTAAATTCCATATTACCTAATTCAAGTTCTTGCTGTAGCCGCCACTGGGTTGTCTCAGCAGTCTGTTTGAGTTGCGACGCGGTTTGAAGCACATTGAAACATTTGCCGCAAATGTGCTGCGGCCCGCCATCACCTTCTGCGATCTGTAAATAATTAACACATACATCGTTCTGATCCCGAACCGAAGAGATACAGACTGTATGTATCTGCTGTATGATACAGTAGTACCAGATTTATAAGTGCCCCCGATGTACCTGCGCCGTTGACAAAGAAGTTTGGCGGACGGCCATGTAATTTGAGACCCAGACTTAGAGGTCCCATACATGAAAGAAACTTAGTAATTTGTGAAGAGAGAAACAAAACTAACAAAAAAGTAAATTGGTTGTAATCTGTATAAGTTGGGGGAAAGGTATTTCTCCTTATGATACCTTTTGTAGCAAGTGTGTGAAACTTATAATGTTTCTTATTAGATAGTCCATTCAATCTTCTATGGATTCATTGTGCTTATTTTAATTAAAATTCACGATAAGAAAATATTATGATAATGGAAGAAAACTAAATAACGAACTATCAGTTCAACCAAGTTCAATACATTCCGTAATGACCAAAAAATACCTCAGTGATAATATTAGATGAAAATAGCTGTCGTGGTTGCGTTTTGCTATGCTTTTTGGATGATTTGTCTATTTTACTTGTAATTTCTACTTTTGAATCCGGACTTTTGGAGATGTAGAAGTTTTTAAAAAAAATACCTTATTAATTAATAATTTTTTCTGTTTATAATAATTATGACCGCCATCCTGAAGAGCTTTTAGTTTTCGTAAAAATGGCTGGGTCCAAATCTGCCAATCTTCTTTTAATAGCATGCGAAATTATATTGACCAATCAGAATGTTCCACCTTCATTCCCTAGCCACGATTGGCTGATTGTTTTCGCTGCTATCCGACTTTGCACCCTTTGATTACTAAATGACTTCGGGTTTTGTTGGTTGACTGCACAAACGAAGATTGACGAGGTAAATTATTTCCCTGGCCATACTGTAGGTACATCAATCCTACACATGTGTCATTTGTGTGTGTGTGTGGATTTGAAACCAGGTCCTTTGGTTTAAATCCGGTGTGGTAACCATAACATTACACGAACACAAACCGGGTAATCAGTATGATGGATCTTCGAAAGCGGGTTGACGTCAGCATGGGCAGCCTTAAAACCTTAGGCTCAATTCCCACTGAAAGAGCCGGCATTTTGCACTGCTATGCAAAATGCTGCACCCTGGATATTGAACCTAGCATATTGAACTTTATCTTTTCTGACATAAGATAAAATGTCAGTTGAGGTGAAAGAACAGGAAACCATGCAACAGCGGTTGATCTGTCTATTCTATTTTAAATAATAATGGATGCCATCTTGGTTTTGATGATTTTGCCAATGTCTAGTTTATGTATCAAAACAAAAGTGCTTGTCGTTGTTCGGTAATTTATGTATTTTGGTGACTTCAAGAATTCTTTTTCGAAAAGATCATTATCTTGAGCCACCACTGGAGCTTCGTGGTAGACCTGAGAAGAGGCAACCCATATTCGACACGCGACGCGACTACCCAATAGCAGACCTACAACGTGACTGGGTTGAACTGTCATAAATCCCGTCAATTTGAATTTTATCTTATCTCACTGTATATAAAGTTCAATAGCATGTAGCATAATGCTCACGACTATATTCCCGAAGGGGTAGTCAGAGATATACTGAAACCTCAGAATATCCATGTTTCACTAGTAACAAAATTCTGTCCAGTGTGATGGAAAGTGAGCCTGTCACCAATTATAATGGACAGTGGGACACAATGCATGCCTCGAAATTCAAGCATGCAGATTTACAAAAATACAACAAAAAAAATACGTTTATTTTTAAATGCATAATGCTTACTATTGTGGCTAGCCAAGTAGTGTCCAAAAAGGCACGACTTGCTATACACAGTGGTGTGTTGGTGCCTACACTTATGTATGGCAGTGAGTGCTGGGTATGGTAGAAGAAGCATGCAAGTAAAATTAATGCTGTTGAAATGCGTTCCTTGTGAAGTATGTGTGATGTCACGATGAGAGATAGAGTGAGAAATTGTGTAATAAGAGATCGATGTAAATTGAAAGAAGATGTTGTGACAAGAATAGAGAAAGGTATGCTTCGTTGGTTTGGTCATGTGGAAAGGATGAGTGACAGCAGATGTACGAAAGAGATATATGTTGCTAATGTGAGTGGAAGTGTCGGCAGAGGGCGCCCTCGTAGGACGTATGCTGATCAAATCAGTTGCGTCCTATAAAAAGGGGAGGTGCGGAGTACTCGAAACCGACGGGCATGTATGAAGAGATGTATGGATGTGCATGAGGCAAAAGAGGTATGTAAAGATCGTAGTAAGTGGCGCGCCCTGGTCTCTGCCTATCCCACTGGGAAAGAGGCGTGACGTTATAGATAGATAGATAGCATAATGCTAACAATAACATTTTCGGGGCTTCCTTTTAAATAGGTGGAATTTTTCCTTGGAAAGATTTCCTCACGATGTTTTCCTTCACCGAAAAGCTATAAAAAACTCATTGATACGAGTCGAGCCATCGCCTCGTGCGAGGTTTCTCGCCACTGGACCACCATGGCTTTTTAAAGTTAAAATTATGCTAGATAAAATTCCGCACACTGCTAGCCGCTACTCTCGAATTGATGATATTGTATGGCATAATTAATTGCAACGGATGATCTCAAAAGATGGGATAAACAACAATAAATGATACCAACCTCAATTCCTAAAACATTTCGAATATCCTTTGCGACATCTAAATTTGAGTTCCCTCCAAATATTCTAGTCCCACCAGGTCTAAGGCACAAGCGGCAGACTCTATGAACCTTCTGCTTTGATAAAATCTGCTGTAAACATCTGAAAAACACCAATATTAATTTGAATTTTATAAAAAATTTATTCAGGTGTTGTGTATGGTACATGACTTTATTTGTGTTCGACTATTCTGCAAGTGTCAGTTTGGTGAGTTTGCCTTCTTCATATACATATAGTACCCAACGATGTTCAGAAACATCCATATTATCCATACGGAACTTAGAAGATTTATATAGGGACTAAGGACTCCCCTCAAGATAGTATTTCCCCTCTACCAACGTACAAGATCAATTAATCATATGCATTTGCCAGTAGCGGATACAGAGGGGGGGCGCCCGCCTGTCAGCCTGCACGCTCTTCGTTTGTTTCTTTCGTCCATCGACTCTGAGTCTAGATTAATATGTACTACGAGCTTTTACCCGCGACTTCGTCCGCATAAATTATATACCAGATTTTAAGTCAGATCATAAGCTATCAAACAAAAAAAGTTTCATCAAAATCGGTTCAGTAGTTTTTGCGTGATACTCGAACAAACAAACACCCAAACAAACAAACAAACAAACGAACAAACAAACAAACAAACAAACAAACAAACAAACAAACAGACAGACAAAAAGTCCAAAAATTTGTGATTTGGAATCAGGGAAGCCTAAAAACCATATCGTAATCTTTTTTTTGTAAATATCTTCAATATACAGACACACTTCTGTTACAGTTTTATAATATATGTACTATGTACTATATTGGTTATATATAGGTAAGTCGCCTTGAATTTTAGGACAACCTAGCTCAACAACAAACCAAACCTAACTAAATATTTCCCAGCTAAAGAATTACTGAACATGTGAATTTAGCGTTATTTTCCAATGTTTATTTTTAATGAGAGGATAAAAATAAAATATATTTTATCAGATGCCCTAAAGTGTAAGGCGTATAGATAGGGCTGCTGTGTGTATGAAGTAGCTACTAAGGGGGTGTCGGTGCACATATAAGAGAAAACAAACAAACGCACCTTAAAGAAATCATTTATTTTTAAAATCATATTTCTCATGCAAGTGGAATTTTTTTACTAATTCAGGGTTTGTTTCTTTTTTTTTTTTTTATGTGTGATAGGTAAACATTTGACCCCAATCTTACCTGATGTTGAGTGATGATGAGGCCGAAGATGTATCATGCTTACCTAGAAAGATGCCTATTCACTCTCGCCTTGAAGAGGCCCAGGTTGTATTGCTCAGGGAACAGGTCCGCAGGCAGGGCATTCCACTCCTTAGCCGTGCGCATTATAAAAGAAGAAGCAAACTTCTTCGTGCGAATTGCTGGTAGGTCAACAACATAAGGGTGGTTTCCCATATTAAATTTAACAAAAAGGATTGCTCCTAACGTTTCCACTTTAAGTGACGATTGTTCCGATGTCCATGTGGCGTTCATCAAGGAAAATACTCTCTCTGTAGGTGCGTTCGTCCCTGGCAAACAAATACTCCAGGAATGCGGGACGCATTAGATGTTTTGCAGGACTATTTTATTAATTATTGCAATGCGGGATTACAATTGCTATTATGGGACGGTCCTGCAGAATGCGGGACGGTTGGCCGCCTTACTAAAGTGTCCCCAGAAAGTGTGAGGTGAGGTGAGGTATCTGAAGTCAGAGGGGGGGTCATAGAGGTGTGTAAATAACGAAATTCTGTTTTGGTTGGTTACACACACACACACATCTCTCCGCACAACTCATTTTGGTGGATTCCAGGACATAGGCTTTCGGGCAAGGTCTATGTTGACCTGGGACCTATTTGCTGCTGTAGCATGCAATAAATTACATGTTGTTCTATTGATGTTTCGTTTTATTCTTATTTTGTAAACTTGGTGTGAACTGTAATATTACATGTGTTAGTCATGCAAACAACGATATCAATGTACTATTAGTTTAAAATAACAATGTGCATGACCTCGCTCGCAAATGTGACGTCACTCAATCACACGAACTTCACTCGAGTCATTCAAATGATTGTTTCCTTTGCATAGAGTCTACATTCCTTTACAACCGAGTGAAGTTATCCAACGGCCCTTCAAGGTCATGCACATTGTTATTTTAAACTGATAGTACTTGTAGTGTACAGCAATAAAGAGTAGTTAATGTGGAAAGCGCCGGTAGCGCCGTCTATCGGCCGGTGCGGTCTGTGGTCAATATCTATCGTTCATTCGCTCGGTATTCGTGCACCGACCGCCGTGCTGTGCGGACGTGCGCTAGTCACATTCAGTAGTGAAGACTATATCTGTGTTTCATTATATACATCAACCTCAACCAACCCTTAGTAGAAAGGTGTATTCTACATTGGCGACGACGGGATTCGAAATTCACGTGAGTAAAGTGTTTATCAGTTTGTTGAGGGTTGAAAATTAAAAAATACAAACGGTGCCAACGAAATAAAATCCACCAGTTAAGGACACCCAGTTAAGGAAGCTAAGCGAGTTATTTAAACACAATCGAAGACGGTTTCTACTAGCGTTGCTTTGTTTGTTGCCTAAAAAGTTACACAGTGTTAAAATATATTTCAAAAGAAAAGTAAAAATAGTTTTGTCCCGATTTTAAATCGTTTATGGAATTATCTTAATTATCTGGTTTCTGCTAGCATTGCTTGGTTTTTGCCTTTGCCTAGTGATAAAAATATATTTCAAAAGAAAAGAAAAAACAGTTTTATGTCCCGATTTTAAATCGTTTATTTGGAATTATCTACATACTGTATTTCTTTTCCCACATGTCGACCATCGAATGCTGGAGGAAAGAGGGGAGACCAGACAGGAGGAAGGTGTGGGACAACACGGGACGGCGCGGCGCCTAGGATGAACAAATGTACGCCAGCGCCAGCTGTGGACATCAATCTTTAAGGTCACGTAATCATTCCTTATTACTTTAAACGATTGAAAGAATTTATTCAAGTCCGTAGCTCCAGGCTCACTGCCCGTCACACGTGACTGGACGGAGTTCCGGTGCTGGTGGGGCAAGGGTGTCCTGGGGTTTCTGAGTCTCTGACTGCTCCTCGGGGAGTGTACTCGTGAATAAATCTATAAGCGTGAGCATATACTAATGCATGCTTGTAGTCCGTCATTATGCCCTAATAAGTATCCAAAATACGCGCATTAACCTCTCGTACGCCGGAAAAGCCAGACACAATAGAAATAAATGGTTTTCATCATGCTGATCCGCGTTCCTGCATACCAAAGGTTAAGAATAGTGTCTTGATTCGATACGAACAGGATTAGGTAACCAAGATATGCCTAGTGAGTTTATTCCAATATTTTTTATACTTATATTGACACATTGTCATTTTAAAGTAATTATCTTACTTCGTAGTTGTGATGGTCTCTAATAAAAGTTACTTATTACCATTATGCGTACCGAACATTCTACGTATAGAACATTCGGCGTAACGGATGTTCGGTGTAACGAACATTCGACGCCACGAACATTCGGCAAACGAACTTTCGGCGTAACGGACATTCGGTGTAACGAACATTCGGCGTAACGAACATTCGGCGTCACGAACATTTGACGTAACGAACGTTCTGAGTAACGTACATTCGACTTAACGAACATTCGGCGTAACGAACATTCGGCGTAACGAACATTCTGATGTCACAAAAATTTAAGTTGAAATCCAAAGTTTTACGTTTTGAACGTACATATTGGACATTCTCAGTGTAGGTATGCGAGAACAATAATAATATACAACACTTTCGGAGCTTATTTGGTGGTACTAGTTCATGAAAATATTTCAATTCAAACATCAATAGTACCAACATAATTGCCGAACATCATCATCATCCGATTTGTTACCGGAACTTGTTTGACGTATTCTATACTTTATAGAACTTCAATTCAGTAACCTTACGTTGATCTTATCTTTGCAACATTGTTGTTAATGTCATAATTATGGATATAATTACTCCAGGTGAAACCAATTAGTTTCTTTGGCTATTTGAGCAAGGAATTTTATATTTTAAGGATCAATGTAAATTCAGACAATTATTTACAAAAAGTATTAGAAAATGATTAGGTGATTTCTTATTAAATTTAGTATTTCTGGAAATACCTACTCACATTTTAACAAGAAACACTCATCTCAGTTGAGAGAAGATTAATAACTATATCATATTCAAGCATCATAACATTCATAACATTCATGATCAAACCGATAATACTGGTTAACAATTTTGTTCGCAGATTGTATGCTCCTAGATGTCACAGAAAAACCAGCCTTCAACAGGACGACTGCTAAGGCGCCGATTGAACCATACCTCCTTGCTTTAGTGCTTAATAAAGAGAAAATGTCTCCAATTAATAGCTAAGAGGTTTGAAATGGTCAGGGTGATTACTCTCATATTGTCAGCTTGTAATGTTAATGGTTAGTGCTTTGCCCTGTACAACAAACAGTTATTAGCAACGTACAGTTGGTCATTCAATTGACATAGGCCGCTTTTAGCTGGTTATTCAATTGACATTAGAAACTTGTAGCTGGTCATTCAATTGACATTGGCGGCTTTTAGCTGGTCATTCAATTGACATTAGAAACTGGTAGCAGGTCATTCAATTGACATTAGCATCTTTCAGCTGGTCATTTAATTGACATTAGCAACTTGTAGCTGGTTATTCAGTCATTCAATTGACATAGGCCGCTTTTAGCTGGTTATTCAATTGACATTAGAAACTTGTAGCTGGTCATTCAATTGACATTAGCATTTTTCAGCTGGTCATTTAATTGACATTAGCATCTTTCAGCTGGTCATTTAATTGACATTAGCAACTTGTAGCTGGTCATTCAATTGACATTTGCAACTTTTAGCTGGGCATCAAATGCTATCAAATTTACTATCAGCAGCTTGTAGTTGGTCATTCAGATGACAAGTCAAATAAATAAAATAATTATTAGCAACTTGCAGCTGTTCATTCAATCGAAAAAAAAACTGTTATTTCATTATCAGCACCTTGTTGGTCATTCAAATGACAAGTCAAATAAATTATCATAAGCAGCTCGTAGTTGGTCATTCAGATGACAAGTCAAATAAGTAATTTTTAGCAGCTTGTAGTTGGTCATTCCATTGACATTAATATAAGGAATTAATGACTTATTGCACTTTCTTCTTTGTATAGATAAAATCTGTATCTTACCTAATTACTGCAGGCACTGCACTGTTAATTTATTCATTTGTATGTGTTAAAGTATACTATACTGTACTTGAACCAAATCGATTAGTCATAAATTCATAATATTTTAAATAAAGAATATAATTTCAGTGCAAGCAAGTCAAAAAAAAAAACAAAATGATTTGCAGTTCTGTAATAATATTACGCCACGCAATTAAGTTGAAACAACAGTTGCACTTAATTCATGTACATTGTAATTAAAAATAGCATTATTTTTTTAAAGCCTACCAAATGATATAACTGTATGTTTCGTAAAAGGAAAACATTATTAGTGTTTAAATAATAAGTAAGTAACTAATGTTTCAGATACATACCTAGGTATACCTTACATTACACAGTGTTTTCATGAGTTTCATGACGTTACATGTAACTAACAACTAATTGCTAAATTGGTTATAGTTTATTTTATTGTTATTGTAAAGGAATAGTTTATTTTATTGTTATTGTATAGAAATGTATAGGTATGTATGTATAAGGGAAATTAATTATAATAACTTATTCACTGTTGAACGGCAGGAAATATTATGCCAATTTATAAAATTTATTTTGGAATACTGCTTTAGTGACTGAATACTTAGGTATAGCAGACAAAATAACTCATAGGGTAGACCACCATCAGACCTTTTGCTAAAACAATATTCGTGAGTACCAAGATAGCGGAATCAAATCTCAAGTTTCTTGTCTAGCATACTGTTGTAGTAGGCTAGACTTCTTTTTATTTTTGGTTTATGGACGGAATGACTTACCAAATGGTGAGAGAATGACAAGCTTTTCAATCACAAAAATGTATTCCAATATTAGGAACAATCGAAGCATAGCATACCTAATGGGGTAGAACTTTTTACAGACCAAAGGGGAAATAGATGAATAAGACAGGGCGTTGGCTGAAATTGTGCTCGTGGCATAGAGCCCTAAATGAGAGCGACAGTAATGTGTGGACTCTGATTTTTACTTGCCCGTAACATTAAATTGTGACTGCGTATTAAATTGCGAATCTTTTGAATAATTGCAACACCGTCAAAGATCAGCATTAAAGTGGGTCAAAGAACATTTAATTGAATTATTACGATTATTATTTTAATTTAGGTATCAGTATTTTATCTGTATAGGTTGAGTAAAATAGTATCTATTTATTAAACGGGTCCATTAAATTGAAACTGCTGATTTCTCAAAACTAGTCTAGTCGACTAACTAAAGGTAACTACTGAACATAGCTGGTAACGAAAGCGACCTAGTGTACCTTACTTAATATTGTTGTCAGTCAGCGTTATATCAGCATTCATGAAACTGTAAAATTATATGGGTTATAGGACCATGCAACTATGAAGTTGTTAGCGAAAGCTAAAATATCATGCAACAATAAAATGATATGGGTTACAGAGCCATGCAACTATCAAGTTGTTAGCAAAAGCTAAAGGGTCATGCAAATAAAATAGCTGTGAGTGCTTAATTGCAATGGCTGGCACCCGCCAGAATATTTTGAGTGCATAAGTGTATGTGCTTATCACAGATTCACTCTTTGTCCTTACCTCCTTAATTTGATAAAACGGAAATGGATACGATCTTGAAGCAGTGACTTTGACTAGTAGTTAGCCAAAATAAATAAATAAGAGATAATAAAGATCTATGGAACGTTATTTTTGTAGGTTTACTTACCTACCTATCAATAGAAAAATATTTTTACAGGGAAGGGATAGTATAGAACAGAAGTAACAATAACTGAAATGTGTTAATATAATGAGATTGTAATTTCCATAAACATTGTTTATCGTTGAATTTGGTGTTTGACAATTTCAGATCAATATTTGATAAATATCTATTTTCTGTAAACAAATTAGTCTCAATAACTTATTCGTAATTTGTTTAATGTAATAGCATTGATAACAGTCAACACTGTATTGTAAATAAGATTTAAGAGATTAGCTAAACTGTGGAGTTTCTTGCGCCGCTTCTTCTCCACGGGCTATACCTTCCGAAGCGGTGGTAGATTCGAGTAAACGTAAAAAATAAATTAAAACAAGAAAGGGATGTAGTGTACAGCAATAAAGAGTAGTTAATGTGGAAAGCGCCGGTAGCGCCGTCTATCGGCCGGTGCGGTCTGTGGTCAATATCTATCGTTCATTCGCTCGGTATTCGTGCACCGACCGCCGTGCTGTGCGGACGTGCGCTAGTCACATTCAGTAGTGAAGACTATATCTGTGTTTCATTATATACATCAACCTCAACCAACCCTTAGTAGAAAGGTGTATTCTACAGTACTGTAATGCATGCAAATAAATTGTTTATCTATCTATCTAGCCCGAAATCTTGCTACAAGTACTATCGGTTTAAAATAACATTGTGCATGACCTCGCCTGCAAATGTGACGTCACTCAATCACACGAACTTCACTAGAGTCATTCAAATGATTATTTCCTTTACATAGTCTATATTCCTTTACAACCGAGTGAAGTTATCGAACGGCCCTTCAAGGTCATGCACATTGTTATTTTAAACTGATAGTACAACCGTTGAACTGCAATGGCTACAACTACAACTGAAAACACTGGAATAAATAGAGACTCACTCAGTTGCCTTATGTTTTTCTTCTATGATGTTTTTCCTGAGCCACTTCACCCTTTCAAACTCACTTTTATCACATTTTACAGTCATAATTTTACGTGCTAGTATTGACGTGGTCATAATGTTCTTTTATCCGCTTGGTTAGATAGAATTAATAGAATTTATAAGCGCAACAAACGATACAAATAAAACAAACAAAATAATTACGAACGAGCTATTTTTTTTTTTTGGTTCAGTTCAAGGTAAAGCGTGTATCGCATACAACCGATGTCAGGAATAAATACTCTCATTTATAGCAAATAAAACGTTGGTGTTCGACGTTTCAACGCTTCTTTGGAGTTTTTGGAGGCAATCGAGAAACGCAGGAAACGCAGAGAAGTCCACAGGAAAGAGGTGAACCGACCGCTTGCCGCGCTACAAAAGAACGGAACACTTTTCCTGTTCACAACCCACACCATCATATTTCACTGAACTGTATATTGTTCACTTGCACGACACTTTGTTACGCAAAACAACACCGATTTTACGAACCAAAACTCACTATAAACAATAAAAATTCGATGAAATATGAGGACTCCAAACGTATCTGTTCAAATCCCGCCAAAAACTGTTACGAACGAGCTATTTTCACGCTGCAGCATAGACAAGATTTTTTATTTTTTTTTATTTTTTGGCTTCGGCAACCAGGCTTTTAGCCTCAATTTCTATGAAATGTTGAGTTAATCGGTAAGAATCGGTAGCATCCGGGCTCTATTTTTTTTTGGTTGGAATGTTGGCTATAGGCAAATCTTGACAAATTCCAACATTCATGTGTCAACATTCTTATTACAGGGGCATAAAGGTGAAAATTGCTCAATTATGTGAATATTTTAAATGGCACGAAATCAATTGTTTACGCTATTTCCACGCTATTGCCATGGTAACCTGTGACGTCATCTCACGCTGCGGTGTCACGGTCCTAGCATGGTCCTAGGGGCCGGCCTAGCACTCGCCTTATGTTTATGTCAGAGTCGGAACTCTTATGGATATTTAATATAATAAATGGCTTGATTACAAAGAGTACTTTATTCTCGATTCGCTGGCTTCTTACGTGGTGCAGATATTACTCTACTCTTTGGGTGCAGACTCGAGTGAGAGTGAATAATAGTCTGTGAGAGTGATGTCTGATGTGATGAGTGAAGTAGGTTTATAAGCTAAGGTAGAAATCGCTGCCGTCTATTAAAACGTATCTTCTTTTGGTGTCAATTGTCCTATTTCTATATTTTATTGGCCAGATATTCGGCGAGCCTGACAGCATCCAGTGTAGCTTTGTTGAGGTCCTCTCTCGTGCAGGTTTTTGGGCACAACGGGCATTCTAGCAGGTGCGCCATCGACTGGATAGGTTCGCCGCAATCACACTGCATTTGGCCAGGGTCCATCTAACCCCAGTTACATAAACTTTGTCTGCAAGGGCCAACTTGAGTGCGAAGGCGATTTAAAGACTTCCACAGTGGCTATTGCAGATTGTGCCCGGGAGGTAGATATTCCTGTGAGAGAATAAATTCAGCTGGTGGGGGTACCCTTTCCTTCCACAGAGTACATCTAGTGAGAGACGGGTCATCATTTATAGCCGAAGTTCAGCGCTGAAAGCTCATATAATCATCATCATCTCAGCCGATGGATGTCCACTGCTGGAAATAGGCCTCCCCCAAGGATCGCCATAACGATCAGTCCTGCGCTGCCCTCATCCAACGTTTTCTGATTTCTGTTGATTATTATCTGTGATACCCAAGTGAAACCGCAATAAAGATAGGTACTGAATACTGACCATCAGCAAAATGTAATGAGTTTCTTGTAAATTTTTCAGTATTAGAGGAAGAAGCAAATAAAGTTATAGATCCAAAGCCACCAACGGTCTAGGGCCTAAACGTATAGGAAAGCTGGATTCAGTCTAGCTCGAAAATAGACGCCAATAGTCTCAGTCTTATTTATGACTCAAAGTGGTCACTGATTTTTTTTACAGCTGTCAGACAATCGCGAAAAAATGTGGTCTGGGCCTAAACATATAGGAAACGAACTGGATGCATTTTACGAAAGAGCCCTTTTAGGAGAATACCACAGCATATTTAGTTTTTTCAAATCGGTCACTGTTCAAAATCAGACCGGGGTTGAAAATTGAAAAAAATTGGTCTTGGGCCTAAACATATAGGAAATGTGAAACCAACTTGGATCGAGAGAACACACTTTACCCATCACGAAAAACCCGGTCTTACATGGCGGATCGGTCACCTTTCCAGAATCAAACCACTTTTATAACATACTAAAAATGACAGATATGTCGACAATGGTTAGTGATAGAAAAATTTGTTACAAACAAAATTGTTGGAAATTTAATGTTCTTCAAGTTTGTAATAGCTTTGTTTACAATTTTATGCATAGGAGACGAGATATTTGTAAAAACTTTATAATTAAAATAGTAATAGACAGATATCTCAACAACGGTTGATGATAGGAAAAGTTTGTTGAAGACACAATTGTAGATAATATTTTGTTCTACAAGTTTTGTAATAACTTTGTTCACGATTTGATGCATACGAAATGAGATATTTGCAAAAACTAATGAATTAAAATAGTAATAGACAGATATCTCAAAAATTGTTGATGATAGGAAAAGTTTGTGTAGCATACAATTGTAGATAATATTATGTTCTACATGTTTTGTAATAACTTTATTCACAATTTTATGCATACGAAACGCGATATTTGCAAAATATAATTAATTAAAATAGTAATAGACAGATATCTCGACAACGGTTGATGATAAAAAAAGTTTGTCGAGGATACAATTGTAGACAATGTTATGTTCTATAAGTTTTGTAATAACTTTGTTCACGATTTGATGCAAAAAAAACGAGATATTTGTGAAACTAAATAATTTAAATAGTAATAGACAGATATCTCGACAACGGTTGATGACAGAAAAAGTTTGTCTAATAAAATGGTAGATAATGCTTGTTCTACAAATTGGGTTATAACTTTGTTTACAATTCTATGTATTTGAAACGAGATATGTGCAAAAACTAATTATTAAAAATAATAACAAACAGTAATCCCGACAGCGGTAGTAAAAAATTGGTCAGAATAAAACTGTTGATACGAGTAATTGTTTGTTCTACAAGTTTTGTATATTAACTTTTTAAAATGTATGCAAATAAATAATTTTATTCCATTCCTATGTATGAAATCGTGAACAAAGTTATAAGAAACGAGATATTTGCAAAAAACTAACTTATACGATCTTAAACAATTACTCGTATCAACAGTTTTATTCTGACCAATTTTTTTCTACCGCTGTCGGGATTACTGTTTGTTATTATTTTTAATAATTAGTTTTTGCACATATCTCGTTTCTAATACATAGAATTGTAAACAAAGTTATAACCCAATTTGTAGAACAAGCATTATCTACCATTTTATTAGACAAACTTTTTCTGTCATCAACCGTTGTCGAGATATCTGTCTATTACTATTTAAATTATTTAGTTTCACAAATATCTCTTTTTTTTTTTGCATCAAATCGTGAATAAAGTTATTACAAAACTTGTAGAACATAACATTGTCTACAATTGTATCCTGGACAAACTTTTTCTATCATCAACCGTTGTCGAGATATCTGTCTATTACTATTTTAATTAATTATATTTTGCAAATATCGCGTTTCGTATACATAAAATTGTGAATAAAGTTATTACAAAACTTGTAGAACATAATATTATCTACAATTGTATGCTACACAAACTTTTCCTATCATCAACAATTTTTGAGATATCTATCTATTACTATTTTATTTATTTAATTTTACAAATATCTCGTTTCCTTTGCATGAAATAGTGAACAAAGCTATTACAAAACTTGTAGAACATAACATTATCTACAATTATGTCTTCAACAAACTTTTCCTATCATCAACCGTTGTTGAGATATCTGTCTATTACTATTTTAATTAATTATTTTTTGCAAATATCTCTTTTCGTATGCATCAAATTGTGAACAAAGTTATTACAAAACTTGTAGAACATAATATTATCTACAATTTTTTGCTGAACAAACTTTTCCTATCATCAATAATTTTTGAGATATCTGTCTATTACTATTTTAATTAATTCGTTTAATCGTGAACAAAGACAGAATAAAAGTTGTAGAATATAATATTATCTACAATTGTGTCTTCAACAAACTTTTCCTATCATCAACCGTTGTCTAGATATCTGTCTATTTCTATTTTAATTATTAAGTTTTTACAAATATCTCGTCTCCTATGCATAGAATTGTAAACAAAGCTATTACAAACTTAAAGAACATTAAATTTCCAACAATTTTGTTCATAACAAATTATTTCTATCACTAGCTATTGTCGAGATATCTGTTATTTTTGGTATGCTATAAAAGTGGTCTGATTCTGAAAAGGTGACCGATTCGCCATGTTAGACCGGGTTTTTCGTGATGGGTAAAGTGGGTAAACTGTTTCCTATATGTTTAGGCCCAGACCCCATTTTTTCGCGATTGTCTGACCGATGTAAAAAATTTCAGTGACCGCTTTGAGTCATAAGACCGAGGCTAAATGATGTACTTTGGCGTCTATTTTCGAGCTAGACTGAATCCAGCTTTCCTATACGTTTAGGCCCTAGACAGTTGGTGGCTCTGGATCTATATGCCATAATATGAAATCCATCCTCTAACTTAGTTTATTTAATAATTTTGCGTGTGTCGGGGCGCGTTCGGCCGATATTCGATATGCAGGGAAAAAACTTAAAACAAACGCATAGTAGGTCGAAATTACATCTCTCTCTTGTGCAGTGATAGTGAACTCTGATTGCCATCTCTTTCTTACATGGGGTCCTAATGGACCTACAAATTGAAATAAAAAATAAAATCTTTATAATCACATTTTTATAAAAAAAAAAAAAATTACAAAATATGCTCGAAATGTGCAATGCCTAATAGCAATGTTGACATAGCAACAGACATGACAGACAGGAATAGAGAAGGTTGGAGGAGGCCTTTGTCGATTGGCAAACAGACATACAAAAATTTTTTACAAAAAAATTAAACCGACTTCAATACACATAAAGTGAAAAATAATATTGCAGCCGATGAATTTTACGTCAGCATCTATAAGAATATCAATTTGTTTTATCGAAGTCGCTGTCAAGCCTGTACGATTCCAGACTGAAACGTGTATTACACCACACGATATGAAGTGCCCTGCATGCAGGGTGGGCGTGTACCCTAGTTAGTGCGGCGCTTATTACACTACTCTGCGAATTGGGCCCTAACTCAGTTTATACGCGAATGTCGAAAGAGTTGGACGTATTATCGTATTTATTACATCATGCCGTCGTCACTATCGAAACGTCAAAAAGTTGCTGTAGCTGTCACAACCGTGTCACATTCTTTTGTATAACTCGTACGCATATTTTCAATCTTTTTTTTATTGTTTTTATGGTTGCGTTTTCGTCAAAATTCTTGTAAATTCCTAATAAAACCTTAAAGGCTTCAGCTCGCATGTTTTTATTCGAGTACTCTTTATGCTCCTTTTGCCATAAATACGGCATGTCTTTATACATGTCTAACATGCACAATAAAACTTCCTGTTCCTTGTTGCACGTCATGGTATTACAAAATTGCGGCGCAAGGCGACGGGACGAACAAACGCTACGCAGTATACCTACACTCACGACCACTATACGCGCTAGTCGCGCGGCAACTGAGCTCCCTAATCGCCCTAAATGTTATTACATTACCCGATCGCCAGAGCGCTTAGGCAGCTAGGCAGATCGGGACGACCCGATCGCCCTAAATCGGGAAACTTACTCCCTAAATCTTATTACACCACTCTTAGTTAGGGTAAGGGTCCCTTGAAATTGGGTAGTCTAATAGACGTTTGAGCTTGCAGTAATTTTTTGGCTAGGCTTGACACCGACTCCAATAAAACAAATTGATATTCTTATAGATGCTGACGTAAAATTCATCGGCTGCAATATTATTTTTCACTTTTTGTGTTTTGAATTCGGTTTAATTTTGTTGTTAAAAATTTTTATTTCATAATTTTTAGTGGTGATATACATTACTTGGATTCTGATATCAGCACACACAAAGGGTACATCGATTATTTCAATCGCCGATGATATGCTATAGATTTTTGAGGAGTTCTATTGTCTATCTCCGAAGACTTTTACCAGATCTTCACCAAATTAAAATGGGACCACCTCTGAAGTATGAACTACTAAACAAAAAAAAATTATCAAAATCGGACTACTCTGTAAAAAGTTATGCGTGTTCATACATAAAACAAAAAAAACAAAAAATATACGCGTCGACTTGAGAACCTCCTCCGTCTTTTGTTTTTTCGTCGGTTACAAAACGAACAAAGCACAACTAGTAGAATAAAAATAAAATAATATAGATGTCTGAATAAGGCCAATAATAAAAAAAAAGCAATGTTAAGCTAAACGGTAAACAGCATTGGCTTGAATTTTTTTATTCTCGTTCAGTTTTGATAGAAAAAAACATTATTTTATCGTGAACTGGTGCTTCAGTCAGGAATGTCTCCGTACGAGGGTACTCCTTAACGGTTAACAACATCGGCTTGATTTTTTCATATTCACGTTCAGTTTTGATATCAAAACACATGTTTAAACAGTAGGTATCTGATTTCAAATATTATTGATTTTGAACATGTTACAGCCATGTTGTGCTATTTCGAATCAAATTAAAGATTGAAAAATTCAGTCTCTGGCGGGACTTGAACCCGCACCCTTCCAAACCGGGGAAGTGCGTTATCCAATTTCGCTACCGAGCCCACTAGCCAGAGAACGTATCGAGTAGGTATCTGATGCTGAAGCGAGGAATCTCTTCGTACGAGGGTACTCCTCATCGGTAAACAGCATATTGGCTTGATTTTTTTATGTTCACGTCACGGTCAGTTTTGATAGCAAAACACATATTTAACCAGGATCTGGTGCTACAGTCAGAAATGTCTCCATACGAGGGTACTCCTTATCGGTAAACAGCATTGGCTTGATTTTTTTATATTCACGTTCAGTTTTGATAGCAAAACACATATTTAACCAGGATCTGATGCTGAAGCCAGGAATGTTTTCGTACAAGGGTACTCCTCAACGGTAAACAGCATTGGCATGAATTTTTTATGTTCACGTCACGGCCAGTTTTGATAGCAAAACACATATTTATTCAGGATCTGGTGCTACAGCCAGGAATGTCTCCGTAGGAGGGTACTCCTCAACGGTAAATAGAATTGACTAGATTTTTTTTAATTTTCGTTTTGATAGCAAAACACATATTTTACTAGGATCTGGTGCTACATCAAGGAATGTCTCCGAACGAGGGTTTGACTTTTCTTTATTCTCGTTCAGTATTAATAGCAAAACGTATATTAAATCAGGAACTGGTGTTGAAGCCAAGAATGTCTCCGTACGAGGGTACTCCTCAACGGTAAACAGCATTGACTAGCATATACCGTTTACAGTTGAGGAGTACCCTCTTAAGGAGACATTCCAAGTTTCAGCGCCAGATCCTGGTTAAATATGAGTTTTGCTATCATAACTAAACGTGTAAAAAAAATTGCAAGCCAGTGCTGTTTACCATTGAGGAGTACCCTCGTACGGAGACATTGCTGGCTTAAGCGCCAGATCCAGGTTAAATATGTGTTTTGCTATCAAAACTGAACGTGAATATGAAAAAATCCAAGCCAATTCTGTTAACCGTTGAGGAGTACCCTCGTACGGAGACATTCCTGGCTGTAGCACCAAATCCTGGTTAAATATGTGTTTTGCTACCAAAACTGACCGTGACGTGAACATAAAATAAAAGCGGTCAAGTGCGAATCGGACTACTCGCCCACCGAGGGTTCCGTACCACACCACTACAGAACACAACATAAACTAACGATTTAGGGGGTTGGAGAGCTGCGACAGTGGCGCCAGCAGTATTAAAATTAATTGTGCCTGAAATAAAATCATTTTCATGAATATTTTACGTTTCGCGACAATCGTAACTGATTCTCTATTTTATAATCCATTATTATAATAATTCACACTAAGCCTAAAAGCTATGTATTGCAAATGTGCTAAAAGTTTTCCAATGTGGCCACTTTTAGCACATTTGCAATACATAGCTTTTATGCTCAGTGTGAAATGTTTGTATTTCAGGCACAATTAATTTAAAACTGATGGCGCCACGGTCGCAGCTCTCCGACCACCTTAAGATAGAAAAAAAAACTTTTTTTGTCCGGAACCTTTAGCGCGAGACCGACTCACACTTGGCCGGTTTTTAGTATTTGTTGTTATTCTTTAGAGTTTTCTCTATAATCACACTAAGTTTGACACATGTTGTTATTCTGTAGAGTTTGCTCTATAATCACACTAAGTTTGACGCTTGTATGTATTACCGTTTTTACGATAGAGCGTAAAGAAAAAACGTTGATAAAAACTAGTTTCTTGTTGAGAACCCCCCTTAATTTTTAACTTTTTTATTATTTGTTAACAAATCCGCCGTAATAACGCACAATCTGAGAAAATTTCAACTATCTAGCTATTACGGTTCAAAAGTTACAGCCCTAAATAGGTAGGACAGACGGACAGACGGACAGACGGACAGACGGACAGACGGACAGACGGACAGACGGACAGACGGACAGACGGACAGACGGACAGACGGACAGACGGACAGACGGACAGACGGACAGACGGACGGACGGACGGACAACGTAGGCTTAGTAATAGGGTCCCGCTTTCACCCTTTGGGTACGGAACCCTAAAAATCAATCCAATGCTGTTTACCGATGAGGAGTACCTACCCTCGTACGAAGACATTCGTTGCTTCAGCATCAGATCCTGGTTAAACATGTGTTTTGCTATCAAAACTGAACGTGAATCACAAACTAATTAGAAAGTCCTTGCTTCAGCATCAGATCCTGGTTAAACATGTGTTTTGCTATCAAAACTGAACGTGAATCACAAACTAATTAGAAAGTCCTTGCTTCAGCATCAGATCCTGGTTAAACATGTGTTTTGCTATCAAAACTGAACGTGAATCACAAAATAATTAGAAAGATGACGTGAATAGGAAAAAATCCAATTTCATCGGTCCTCTGGTAAGTTTCGGTTTTTTCACCACTAGTTACTACCAACTTGCAGATTTTTATATTTTTTTATCTGGTAACATCGATTTTTAAATGTGACCACCCCATTTTTATATCTGGCAACATCGATTTTTAGATGTTACCACCCCAGCGTGAAAATAGCCTTTGCCAAATAATTATGAACACTAATAGTAGCTGTCAATGTCAAACGTACGTATGCATGATGCATGCTATGATATCTTAGAACATTCTAAGTGGAACGCCGATATACAGCTTCCGCCATCTATCGGTTGCGTTTCGAAGCACTAAGTGTTGAACTAAATGGTTCGAATCTTGATTCTTGATGCGATAGCGCGCTACACCTCACCGGCACACTGCTGCGCAGTGCTGCCACCTTAGCGCTTTCGGCGCTAGATCTAGCACTTTTCTGGTATGTTAAGCGCCTTATCTAAGAATTTAGCGCCTAACGGAGAATCTAGCGCATTTTTAACTTTTAATAAAACTATATTATTTGTGATTGAATATGCTTATATTTTGTGTTTTTGGTTGAAATTTGAAAGACATTGATAGTCAAAATTTTGTAGTCAAAACATGTCCACAGAGTGTGAAGTGTTTGGGAGATTCAAATCCGAACGCTTATCTGAAGTGCTATCATAAATTTTACAAGGGACATATGAATTTATTGTTATTGACTAAAATTGACTTATAAATGGGATTCGGAAAGACTGATAAGACTATTTAGAGAACTTTTAAGGACTATTTATGTAATAAGAATTTAGCGCCTAATCTCGCGCTTTTTTGATCTGCGAAAATATTGGGATCTAGCGCTTTTTCAAAGATTTAGCTCCCAAACGATTTTTTGAGGTGGCAGCCCTGCTGCTGCGCTGAAGTGTGATTTTTGAAAATCATACGAGCGACTTGGCAGTAGAAAGATGCATAATCTCCATAGTAATTTTGACATTTTCTACTGCCAAGTCGCTCGTATGATTTTCAAAAATCGCACTTCTGTACTAGTGAGAGATTTCGCCCGTATCAATCACTGTCTTGTTCGTCTAGTGGTCTAGACCAGTCATTCCCAAAGTGGTCTATATCGACCCCCAGGGGTCGATTACGACCTGTGAGGGGTCCATGTCAACGAGAAAAATAATTGGGGGTCCATGAGACGTAAATGGGGGTCCAGCAGAGTGGATCCCATTTGTGTAGGTCGTGACAGTAATTTTGGTTTTCCATGATTGGAAAAATCCACAGATATCATACTTACTAAAGACATGCATCTATCTATAATCTGAAGGCAGGGACATATTCTCCTACGGGGAAAATGGTTAAGTGCTAAGGCCAGTTGGCTTAGAGGGGGCGGCCTGCAGCATATTGGTGCCCAACGAAATTATACTCCGAGAAGCACAACCGAGCATAGGAATCCAAAGGCGCATTACCAAAATATACCGCATAATTTAGCCGTAATGTAAAAATTAGGAGCTCGCTTGGCTCTAGATTTTTTATTTCTTTTCAGTTTATTCCAAAAGGCAAAAACCAAAAACCTTCATACATGTGTTCATGTATGATGGTTTTTGGTTTTTGGTCTTGGAAAAATAAAATTACAAATAATTTAGATTCGTTGATCGTTTCTATGAAGTTCGCAAAAAAATTTCGAGCTCGCTGCGCTCGCTCTATTCCTATTTTTATGCACGCACACACAGACAAACAGGTTTCTGATTATAGCCAAAATTGTTCTGGGTTGCATAGACCGAAAGAGTTACTATCACAGCCAAAGTCGTGCTGAAAAAGTTCTAGCTCGCTATCTAACAAGCACAAACAGACCGAGAGTTCTGGTTATAGCCAAGTCAGACTGTGGAAAAATTTCGAGCTCGCTTCGCTCGCTCCATATTTTAAATTTTGTTTCTGCTTGCGCAAAACTCTATTTTGATCACAGTTCAAATTTCGAGCTTGCTTCACTTCATGAAAAATAACCTTTGCTTACAGAAATCTTGATCAAAATATTTAGAAATACAGGGGGTCTACACAAAATCGAAAAGTTTGTAAGGGGTCTACGAGAGAAAAAAGTTTGGGGACCTCTGGTCTAGACAACCGGCTCACGATTCGGGTAGAGCCTCGTTTCGGCCGGGACGGCCGGTCGTCTTTTCCAATTTTATTTCATAATATGGCTCCCCCCGTGCTAATATGCGACAACGCAAATAATTAGGACGTCCTAAAAGTCAAGGCGACTTACCTATCTATAGCCAATATACATATTAATCTATGAACATATGGGCGAGTTGACAGATGGATGGATGTGTTAACCCGCTAGCCGGTTATGATAAAGTACTCTTTGCCCGCTAGGTACCTAGCGGTCATGGTACAACGATTAAAAACTTTTCGCTTAAGACCCCTGGCCCTGTACCCGGACTTTCGATGTTCGATATATCGCCACTGCTTCGGTCCGCTCTTCATTGTAATAGAGTTGACATTTGAACGAAAACGTTCACGCAATTGCGAAGTTCGAATGTGCGGGTAGAGACCCTGAGACGGTCAAACGATTTGATTCGGATTCAACATAGATAGGATTCAAACATAAAAGCAATCTTCGGTCATGTTAAGATCATACGTCACTGTTCCAAAAGTGGTAGCTGTAAGGTAACTTGCCTTTTGGTTGAACGTCATTGTAATAGAATGGATTAACGTGGTCTGCCCATTTTATTGGATAGAAGTGATCCGGTCCGTAGATTTCAAAACCTGAAACAGAATTTCGTAATCATCATCAGCTATCTACAGGGTGAAATTGATATCATTGGCATCCTTTTAAACTAAGAGTCTACCCATAAAACTGAACAACTTTTACTATGTTAGCAAACCAATCGGAGCAAAAAAAAAAAAACAGCTGTCGCATACATTTTGAGTCGAGAAAGCATTGTATTGTAGAATCAAAGACTGGTATACTTTTGGAAGCTATTTTTTAATATTTTACTTTCACTGCACTTTTATAATTTTACTAAATAAACTATTTTAATTTTAAATATATCACAATTACTTCACAAATACAAGTTGTCACTTCGAGTGCCGGCTGAGAACTGGCTGTTCGATCCCTTTTTCCCCACTTCGATCGTCCTCCCCACCCTTTCAGAGTCACTGTGCCCACCAAACGCGCCTGGCGTTTGATTGGTCCAGCGCTCCGGCGACAGCCAATCACAAAAGTCAGTATTGCCATATGAATGAATCCTTAGTAAAATATTTAACGGCTCTGGATACAAGTCCTTTTTAAGCTATTCGTTGGTTATTGTACAGGTAATTTGAATGTAATAGAATATTAAACCTATTGCTAGTACAAAATAAAGGTTTAGTAACAAAATATCACTTAATTTAGTAAAGAATCACGACATTCGGCCATCCGACCCTGTGCAACCCCCTGGTGCACAGCCATCCAACAGTCAGTTCTCATTACCATTTAGTCACAATTATTCAGAATAATCTTTATATAATCACAACATTGCAACATTTTACAGCAGGTTTTTCAAAATTATTAACTAAAATTTTTTATTTGTATATATATATATTTTTTTTTATTTACCACCGCTTCGTAATGTGTTATCACTGCAGAGAAGATGCGGCCAGAAACTCTACAGCAACACAATGTTTAGTAGTTAGACATTCAGTTACAACATCTGGTTCAGACATTTTAGAATTCAGCGATGTTACTTTTGTATTTATTTTTATTATGTAAAAATTATTTAAGAATGAATGAATGAGGCTGGTACACAAAACTGGTACTTGAGTTTAATTTTAGAAATTAATTTTAGGGAATGATTTTTTTTTGCATCATATAAGTGGCTCTTACATTATTTAATCTGTTTTCTTATTTAAGGTTATAATAACGTTTAAGTAGTAACTATTCGAACACATCACGACATTTGGCTGCTTACACTAATATCAATATTTATCAACTTAAATATTTGTGAACGTTGCTGCAGTTCTAACAGAGGCAGCTCTAATAGTTGCAATCTTCCTCGTCCAATGATTTATTTTGGAATAGTACATTCTGATTTTAGGGGAAGAAGAATTGAATATTAAGTAGACTGATATTCAAAGTTTAAATAATAATAAACAGAATAACAACTCTTCTTTTCATTCTGTTTGCTGCCACAACGTTCTCAATTTTTCAAAATTTTTATGCTTCTTATGTTTATAAAATACAATACAATACTCTTTATTTGCAAACCAAAACATACCGTCCCCGTTTATACTGTTTTTAAATTAATTAAAAAATATCCATCACTTATAGGTAATCAATCAAAACAGTGGTTATAACGGCAGCCGGGTCAGTCATCGTGTACAGACATTCAGCATTTTCTTAACCTGCTTTTTTAACAGGAAGGAGAAACATTACAATTTAGTCGTATTAACTTTTTAACAATAATTTCGTAAATCCATTCTCCATCTTACAAATTCACAGATAAACATGAAGAAGTATGTAATTATCTCCTTTACTTAATTACAAAAAAAACAGTATTATAAAACCAATTATCCATCGATTAAATCTGGTAGTCGCACAATAAGTCATCTGATAATAAATCTTGTCTTGAGCTCAGTGTAACATACTGTCATCACCATCAGCTAGTTATACTGTCTACAATACTTTACGCCTTTCGCAAAGCCCACCTAACTGGGATGTACTATGAAACAGTTGCTGTATACAGTTGCAAAAAATTGTGTTATTAATGAGAAGTATACCAGCAATAATGGAATTAAATCTATTATAACTTAAAACACACAACACATTACAGCAGCAGCACCGTTTCTATTACAATTATAATTCAGATTACTATATATTTTTTTTTTTACTAACAAATTTTTGTTGTGCCTATACTCATTCTATACAAAGTACAGCTTTAATCCCATTTTAGACGACAACAAAAAGGTTTGGAACACTTTCTGTGAACGGCTGCAATAATTATAATCATCATGAAGTAAATTGCATAGGAGCTTTTTTTTTAAATAAACAAATCTAATCAGATGGCGTTGTCAAACTCATCGAGTAAGTATTCGCTACGAATAACTTCTGCAAATTAATATGATTACGATCGTAAAATTTTGAAGACTTTTGAAGAAAAAAAAGAATACTTTATAGAAGTATGTCGAAACCAATCCACCCTCTATAAATTAAATTAAAAATTGTTTATTCGTCTCATAAGCATTAGGTACAACATTAAAATGAATCAATCATTGATTAATAATTCTTTGGATGTAGGTACCTCAACTAATTTGAAGAAAACACGCTTCTACCTTTTATTTCGATTCAAAAACCTAGAATATTTGATTCTTGTCATAATGAAAACCTTACTTTGAATGGTGTCCTACAAGGCTTAGTGTACCACATACTTGTTAAGCCAAAAATGCAAATGACAATCAGTTTAGTTAAAAACTAAGTAGCACCTGCGATAAGGTACCTACAGGGGTGTTATACAGTCAACAAAATCCGGATCTAAAATCGTCAAACTCGTTAAAGAGAAACGAAGGCAATGTCTTGTCTTCCAAGCCATATCTGCACGCCGGTGTTGTGATTTTCTTTTTTAAATTATTTGACAAACAAAGCAATCTACAGCCATTTTGTAAACAAGAAATGTACTTAAGGTCATTGGGCGAAATCTGACTCGGCTAACTAAATTTTTCCTACAAAACCCAAATTGGTTTTAAAATGTTTAGTCACCCACAATCAATTTTATGTAGTTTTTTTTTAAAACCATGGGAAAATGTACTAAATGTACTATAATACTAAAATGTACGAAATGTACGAAAATGTCTAAAATGAAGAAAATGTACTTCTTCTTCTTCTTATCGTGTGGGCAGAGCCCTGGTGTCAGAGTTTTTTCAGACCGCCTTTCGGCCTCTGACGTGGTTTTTATGTAACGACTACTACCACTAGAGATAGTAGCCGGGACCAACGGCTTAACGTGCCATCCGAAGCACGGAATCACTTTTCTTTTCGGACAATCAGGTGATTCAGCCTGCAATGTCCTAATAAACGTAATGTACTAATTGTACTAAAATGTACTTATAGTACTAAAATGTACTTATAGTACTAAAATGTACTTATTGTACTAAAATATACTTATTGTACTAAAATGTACCTATTGTACTAAAATGTACCTATTGTACTAAAATGTACCTATTGTACTAAAATGTACATATTGTACTAAAATGTACCTATTGTACTAAAATGTACCTATTGTACTAAAATGTACTTATTGTACTAAAATGTACTTATTGTACTAAAATGTACTTATTGTACTGAAATGTACTTATTGTACTAAAATGTACTTATTGCACTAAAATGTACATATTGTACTAAAATGTACTTATTGTACTAAAATGTACTTATTGTACTAAAATGTACTTATTGTACTAAAATGTACTTATTGTACTAAAATGTACTAACTGTACTAAAATTTACTAATTGTACTAAAATGTACTAATTGTACTAAAATGTAATAATTGTACTAAAATGTACTACTAGTACTAAAATGTGCAAAATGTAAGAAAATGTATTAAATTTACGAAAATGTACAAAATATTACATTTTTCTTTACCCGTTATTGGCCTGAATCCCATTATCTACAATAATGCGACATATATAAACATGAACTAGAGACATTCATTTAAACATCCTATACTATTTTTTTTTTGTAGGTCGTGCGCATAGGTTTCATACTAAGGTGCCTAGTGGCCTTTGTCTAGCGGTTTCCTGGAGGAAATATCGTATTAGAGCTAAGCTCGCTTCTGTTTACTTAATTATGCCAATATGATGTGTAAATAAAATAAAGAATCTATAATTCATTAAATATCAATATGTCTACATGTAGGTAGGTCTACGAATAAGAATAACTATGGAAGAATAACTCTAAACAAAAGCAACATAATTTTCGGCACCCTTTGAAAAATGACATTTTGTATGAGTTTTGGCGGCAAGGTGTAGTTTTTAAGAAACAAATTTCGAACACTGTACTTTTTTTTTGGGGTCACTTTTTGAGCTTGATTCACATTTCTATACATTCTTATTCGTAGAGGTAGGTACATTACTTAATAATTTTTTTTTTTATTATACAACAATTGCTCATCAGTAACTAGAAAGACTAATGTGTATTTAATAAAGTATCTTATAATTACGACACTAATTTTGTGGCAGTCAAAATTTGCTGAAATTCTGCCGTGAACATTTCGAAAGACAATTGGCACTAAATATGATGGATCTCAAAGTCACGTGGTAGCGACCTCCTTCAGATTCACCATTACCTCGGAACAAAAAAAAATGCATTAAGAAAAATAATAAAAATAACTGTAACTTTGAATATTAGCTCGCTAAAGTGTGCACCATTAAATTCGATCTCTGAATTTTTAATGATCAGTATTTCTTTAAATTAATTGTTTGTGTTAAAGACAATGAAACAAATACGGTCTCTTGTAAGTTTGTAATAAAGTAAAAATAAATGACATCCGGCACATAATACCAAAAAATGTATAACCGTACTTCTATTTTTACTATGAACTATGGAACACTAGAAACTAATTGCAGGCATTAGTTTATTTTATAATGCTTCATTAGCTTTTATCATTTTTATATAAAAAAAGAACATTGTGCTTGCATCACCTCATATCAAACAACATTGGCAGCCACTTTGGGGCTGCAGCTTTTTTTTTTTTTACTATTTATTAGTAATAAATTATTAAATAACTCGATAAATGAAAATAAAGAATAAAATCTGAGTAATTTTTATAAAACCCCATAATTTATTAAAAATTTTACTACAGTCAAAACTTCTGTACATTTACTGGCATTTTGTAAAGGGAATGTGGCGGTTGTCCTTTGCTGGTCTGGCGTTATTAAAAGCTACACGGACTGTGACGATGATGACACAATTAATCGACCATTCGACACAAAAGTGTATTTAACCATAGTGAAAACTATTTGAAATTTGGTTTTACAGACAAATCACTTGTTACGAGATTTAGTGGCTATAAATCAAATCAAATCAAAATCTCTATTTCTTTATAGATACATAACTACTGGCACACATATCCACAGAACTACTTGTGGAACATACATAGCTCCTAGGCACACATGGCCTTGAACTGATTGAGGAACATACATAGCTCCTAGGCACACATGGCCTTGAACTGGTTTTGGAACATACATAGCTCCTAGGCACACATGGCCTCGAACTGTTTTTGGAACATACATAGCTCCTAGGCACACATGGCCTTATGATAGACATACATAGTCTTAAGTTCTGTTCTGGTGGTATATATGGCCTCAACTACGTGACACATTTGGCCACCATGCATAATAAAATATTTTAATTCGATTTGTCCACATGACTCTGCCAGTGACTTCACAAATTATGACATTATTATATCTGAGTCTTATTTTCTTTAAGCACCGATTAATGTAGGTATAAAAATATAAATATCAATTAACTAAATTTTAAAATATAATTGAAAGCAATTTAGCTCGTATACTGTTTTATCGCACACTAGCACTATCAAGGAGTAGCCTTGACCAAATGGTCATATACGATCACACAGCATCGTTTTAATACCAGAAAAATGGTGTCAAGGAGTAGCCCCGACCGAACGCTAGTCTGGCAATTGATCAAAATGCTTGCAATTTCAAATTCGGTGGTTAACGGTTTATGAATATTTCGGAGCACAATGACAGGGAGTTGCCCTGACCGAATGGACTACGAAATAAAATCAGACTTAACATTGTCATGGGGTAGCCTGACCAAATGATAAATCCAATGTAACTATCAACCAAATTTACGAAAATTCTATAAAATTCGAGAAAAAATTAATAAACTCAGTAGGTACTTTAAGAAAACAATATAATCTTTCAATATTCAAAGAATCAGTGGACTTTGACCGAATTCACGTACCTTGAGGGCTGAAGATTTTTTTCCCGCTGCTGATTTATTGTAGAATCAAAGACTGGTATACTTTTGGAAGCTATTTTTTAATATTTTACTTTCACTGCACTTTTATAATTTTACTAAATAAACTATTTTAATTTTAATTTTAAATATATCACAATTACTTCACAAATACAAGTTGTCACTTCGAGTGCCGGCTGAGAACTGGCTGTTCGATCCCTTTTTCCCCACTTCGATCGTCCTCCCCACCCTTTCAGAGTCACTGTGCCCACCAAACGCGCCTGGCGTTTGATTGGTCCAGCGCTCCGGCGACAGCCAATCACAAAAGTCAGTATTGCCATATGAATGAATCCTTAGTAAAATATTTAACGGCTCTGGATACAAGTCCTTTTTAAGCTATTCGTTGGTTATTGTACAGGTAATTTGAATGTAATAGAATATTAAACCTATTGCTAGTACAAAATAAAGGTTTAGTAACAAAATATCACTTAATTTAGTAAAGAATCACGACAATTGCAGTTTAGTAACTAGATAAGTAAGTAGATAGTCTATCGATAATATCGTAACTCGATTTTTTTTACAATAAGTTCTATAAGGAGGATGATGATGAGGTTCCCGTCTCACGCCTCTCCTCTCCCCCGCGAGGAATGTAAGACATCCCTTGTCGCAGGCGACGGAGCTTGGCCAGTGAGGTGAGGGACTCTTGCGCGGGACCTTCAGGGCTAGGGGACGTGTCGTATTGTGTTCCTCTGTATTTTTGTTTGTGCATCGGTGCATTGATCATTTTAGACTTTCCAGACGATTTAGTCACTTAACAGGTTCGCAGGCCGATGAGGCATATGTGCCTCATGGGTGGTTTCACTGACACGTCCATTAGGCACATGTGACTTATGGCCAGTGATGTAGATAATGCAGTAGAATAGTTTTAGTACTGTCAATATTATATCTAAACTATTATAAAACTGTAACAGAAGTGTGTCTGTACATTGAAGATATTTACAAAAAAAGATTACCTACGATATGATTTTTAGATGTCTCTGATTCCAAATCACCAATTTTTGGATTTTTTGTCTGTCTGTTTGTTTGTTTGTTCGTTTGTTTGTTTGGGTGTTTGTTTGTTCGAGTATCACGCAAAAACTACTGAACCGATTTTGATGAAACTTTTTTTGTTTGATAGCTTATCATCCGACTTAAAATCTGGTATATAATTTATGCGAACGAAGTCGCGGGTAAAAGCTCGTTATATTATAAAATTACAATATAAAAATTAAAACAACAAAAAGGTATAATTACAAATATAAATACAAAATAGGTAATGTTATTTCTCCACTAATAAAAATGAGATCTTAGAGATAAAAAAGGTGGTCGGGTGCATCCCCGCGAGACTTGGTGCCAAGCATGCTGGCAGCGTTCCCCCTTTGAATGGTCAAGCTTGACCAAGGAAGCTGCCAGCTCTACGGTCACCAGTGGTCTCGCGGAGAGTCGGTGGCGCGTTGCGGAGAGGTATGGACACCCAATGATGGGGGTCCAGGTTCAAATCCGCACGGACAACATGCCATGTACCAATGAGTTTTTCTAACTTATGTACGTAAAACCGACTGCTCTCAAACGGTGAAGGAAAACATCGTGAGGAAACCTGCATACACTGAAGAAGAAATTCTGATGTGTATGTGAAGTCTACCAACCCGCATTGGGCACGCGTGGTGGACTAATGCCCATACACCCTCCTTGAGGGTAGGCCTGTGCCCTGCAGTGGGACGTTTATAGGCTGATGATGATGTGTGTACCCAGAGGATGCTGCTGCCCATAGTCCGGTAGATCCCTTATAACTTTATTTAACAATTAACTCACTTTTTATCGTTAAACGTAAAAATTTCATTTTTTTACATTAGAAGTTATCGACATAATCAATTTTAATCACTATGACACATAAACTACCATAAAATACTTAATGACGTAGCCAAAGAAAATATACACTACGCGAAACGTAGCCGAGTTCAACGAATGAGTTGGCGATTATGGCAAATCTCCCCATTTGGCCTATGTCCAGCAGTGGACCTCTATCGGCTGATATGATGATGATGGAACATCCGATTTTTTTCGCGATTTCGATATTGGTCCCATACAGAAAGTTGTTCAGTTTGATGGTCTTAACCACCCCCTAAAATGTTTATTTGTATTTTTGTAACACCCTGTATACTGAATTCATTTCATATTTTGAAATACAATGGGACGAAGTTATGTTGTAAGTAGGAATTTGGAATGTAACGCATCCAATTATGTAAACATTATGATAAAGAACAGGTGCCAATATAACAATACACAGGAATTCATTACATGCATTGTATTCATTTGTTGTTTAAAGTAGGTAAAGGTATTTGCAGCGATGTTAAAAAGTAACATATTAGGTAGGTACTGCAGGCGGGGACAAACCAAGGAAGGTAGGTACACACGGCGACACATCAAGCTATACAAAATCAACATAAGCTGGCCGCGCGATGCTATACGTTCCTCGACCTACGCGTGTTCTGCTTATGTTGGTTTTGTATAGCTTGATGTGTCGCCGTGTGTACACCTAAGGTATGTTTTATGATTCTTCGTTGTCCCCGTTTGCGATAACTACCTAATAGCATTCAAATTATATTTGTTCGAACCAAGTTGTTATAGCTGATTAGTGAATATAAGAGCTTGTTTTTCTCTTTTCAGTAATAATACCTATAATAGTTTTTTTTACTATGGAATTATTGGTTTCAAATCGGGTTGTTCAGCAAGAAAAAAATTATTACAACTTTTTTAGAAAAAGAAGTGTTGGTGTGATGCCATTTTGACAACTTGATTAGATTGGCCAACTTTTGAAATTACTTGCCAGGTTACGCCATACATTTTTTATACAGGGTGTTGACATAGCAAATCATTGTTACCGCAGAAGTCTGACATAAAAAAGTGTTTGCTTGCTGCATACTTGCTTTCTTGCTGCATGCTTGCTTACTTGCTGCACGCTTTGCTTGCTTGCTGCATGATTGCTTGCTTGTTGCTTGCTTGCTTGTATGCAGGTTGCAGGCGGGCTGCACCCTCGCGAAGGAGGTTCGGTCGGTGGACGCCCCCTGCCTGAGAAAAACAAACTGGTGTTTCTAAAATTCTAGGTTAGGTTAGGTTAACTATTTCGCTTCGCGGGTGGCCCAGCCCCCCTGCACCCCCCAACATGCATACAAGCAAGCAAGCATGCAGTATGCTAGGAAGTAGGTATGTTGGTGCTCTTATCCTGGTATCATGTTGCTGTGAAAACTTTACTGTGTTGTGTTCTAGTCATAGGTACTATGAAACAAGTTACTACGACATTTTAAAACATTGAACCCAGAAGACCGTTGTCAAAAGAAAAAAAATGATTACCTATGAAATTCTGATTTTAAATTTTCTGGAAAATGATACTTCTGTCTGCTTCTGTCTAGTCTATATAGGGTGAAATTGATATCATTGGCATCCTTTTAAACTAAGAGTCTCCCCATCAAACTGAACAACTTTTACTATGGGAGCAAACCGATCGGACCAAAAAAAAATCTGCTGTTGCATACATTTGAGTCGAGTAGGCATTGCAGGTTAGTATGGGACAGCTGATAGCTGAGTTAGAAATTTATGTGTAAGAAAATATCTGTCACCAGAAAATTCTATAAACCGTTTTCAAATAACTGAAATTCGGTCAGTAAAACAAGTTTGGCGGAAAGCCATGTAATATGAGACCCAGACATAGAGGTCCCATACATGAATTAAACTTAGTAATACGTGTAGAGTGAATCAAAACCAACAAAAATGTAAATTAGTTGTAATCTATAGAAGTTGGGGGAAAGGTATTTCTCCTCATGATACTTTTTGTATCGAGTGTGTGAAACTCATAATCTTTCTTATTAGATGACTTAATCTTCTACGCATTCATTGTGTTTATTTTCATGAAAATTCACGATAACCGTACCATATTATGATAATGGAAGAAAACGAAATCACACACACTATCAGTTCAACCAAGCCAAGAACGTAACGTCTTCGTAACGACCAAAAATACCTTAGCGATAACATTAGATGAAAATAACTGTCGTGGTTGCGTTTTGCTACTGCTTTTTTGACGATTTGTCTATTTTACTAGTAATTTCTACTTTTGAATCAGGACTTCTGGAGATGTGGAAGTTTTTTTAAAAATGCCTTAATTTTTTTTAGTTTTTAATAATTATGACAGCCGTCCTGAATGGCTTTTAGTTTTCGTTAAAATGGCTGGGTCCAAATCTGCCATTGTTCTTTCGAAATTAAAAAGGTTACCGTCCTGATCCTATACAGGCTGAAATTGATATCATTAGCATCCTTTTATAAACTAAGAATCTACCAATCACACTGAACAACTTTATGGAAGCAAACCGATCGGAGCAAAAAAAACCGGCCAAGTACGAGTCGGGACTCGGGACTCGGGCAATCAGTGTTCCGTACTAACAGTTACTTGCTTAACATGGGTCATTGATGAAACGACTATAAATTGACACTTACTTAGTATGTGGTCACATAGTAACTGAAGATCATTTTACACTGGTCCCACTGGTGTTAGGGTGTTACCAGACCAATCGATCGATCGTCGATCGACGGCATTGATCGATGGTTGAATGGATTAGTCGACGTCGATCGATAGTTTCTACCAGACCAATCGGTCGATCGTCGGTCGATGCCATCGATCGATGGTAGAATGGATTTGTCGACGTCGTCGATCGATAGTTCCTACCAGACCAATCGATCGACTGTTGATTCTCTGTCCTCTTGTGAATACATTTTGAAAGAAACTGATGGAATATAGCCGGGGTTAATCGATCAACGTCGACCGATGCCGTCGATCGGCAATCGATCGATTGATTAGTCGAACGGTATCCGTCGATCAATTACAGCTACCAGACCAGTCGATCGACTTCGATCGACGTTGACCGATGCCGTCGATCGACGATCGATCGATTGGTCTGGTAACACCCTTAGTTTTTTGGGTATAGAAAAAAAATATTCAATTTGGAGCCACCCTGATAATTTTCCCGCCGTCTACACGTTATATCTGATGTTCATGATTTTTTTCAGATCTTATACGGCTATATTTTTTTTTATAGAGGTGGAGACAGCAATTTCACGGATTCTATTGAAAATTTTGTTAAACAAAGTTTTAATAAAATGATTTAAAAGTATATTTTTAGATTCGTATTTTCATAAGCTTTCAATTGATACCCCACACCAAAGAATAGAAAAAAAATATTCTTTTTTATTTACCCTTTCTACCTCCCCAAATTGCCCCCCAATATAAAAATTACGTTTTTTTTACTTCATTTATGATATTGGACCAGCAATTGCTATATCTGTACCGAGTTTCAACTTCCTGTGTCTTACGGGCTCTGAGAAAAATGCATGTGACAGACGGACGGACATACACATGTTCTGTTTTGCCAATTTTGGTATGGAACACTAACAGATGTTCCATACTAAACTACAGTTCCGTGCCGTGCCGACTCGACTCAAATGTAGGTATGCAACAGCAGATTTTTTGTGTGCTCCGATTGGTTTGCTCCCATAGTAAAAGTAGTTCAGTTTGATGGGTAGACTCTTAGTTTAAAAGCATGCTAATGATATCAATTTCACCCTGTATAACCATGAAATCTCGACAAAAGTGTTATAAACTAACAGTTTTATTAGTTTAAACAATATTTACTAAAGTGTCTTTAATTCAATCTCAAACCGTATATTTCTCCAACTATACCTACAGGGTGTAAAATAAAATGGGACACTTACTTAAAAGGGTTCTTCAGTTCAGATCATCAAACTGAACAACTTTTACCTACTGTGGGACCAACACTGAAACCGCGAAAAAAAATCAGTTGTCCCATACAAAACTGCAAACATAACTTGACTGAAATGTATGGGTCAGTAGATTTTTTTCGCGGTTTCGATATTGATCTCATTGAGAAAATTGTTCAGTTTGATGGTCTGATGCACCCCATTAAGTGTCCCATTTAATTTTACACCCTATTACGCAATGTAGTGTAGACGAATCGTTCTCTTTACTACTACAATACGTAATTAGTACGCTCTACGCTACGAAATTCTCTGCGCGAGAGCTCCTCACGCACAGATTTTGAAAAAGCTCGCAGCCGCATAGACAGTCTGTTCCCGCAAATGGAGCCACGCATAATACGACCCATTTGAAACTCTGTTGCTACTATCGATACTAGTTCGGACAGTATAAAAGTAATGCAGTGCTAATTTACCACAAATTTTATTTCAAACGTTCTAATTGAAATGTTAATAATATCGTTATTTGATAATTGACGTTCTTACAAAAAATAAACCATTAAAATAAAATAAAATACTATCGGAGTTGTCAACTAAAAAAATACTTTAATAATATAGAGAAGATGATGTTCAACATAATATTTCGAATAATATGTGTGCTCTGCATAATATATTCCTGTGTGATATCAAAGTGGCTAAGAACGAACGGAGATATATCTTGTCATTATAGCTACCAAAGTGATTCGCTGCCACCACTGGCACGTTGGTTTCGGCCTCCACTTAAATCAATTTTCTTCCACGAAACCTCTTGCAGAGGCCACTTGAATTCCAGACAAGCGTGTTCCGTGGAATCCACAGCGAGATCAAATCCTAACTGGAATATTTACGTACTATTCTCTGGTCCAGTAACGAAAGATTCTTTATCATTGCCCGGTATGGAAGCATTACAAGCTATTTCAAACGTGAAGTTCTTCAGAATTCACATAACTGACTATGCTGAAGGAACTCCATTGGAATCCTTGGTGGTGAAAGGCGTTTTGAACTCGTCGTGGCACCGAATAACGCATACATCGGATGTTTTGAGATATATAATTTTGTACAAGTGGGGCGGAGTGTATATGGACTTAGATGTGATTGTAGTTAAATCATTTGATACGTTAGGCAATAATTGGGCGGCTAGAGAAGATAGTCGAACTGTTGGTTCTTCATCTTTGGCATTGTCGAGAGATGAATTTGGGAGGACAATTGCTGAGGCTGTTTTAAGGTAATCGTTTTATTTTTTATATCCTCATCATCTTATCTAATTGCTACTTTTCCTTTGAATAATAATGTCTAGTTTGAACATGTTTCGAATATTTACCTAAGCTATGCCCGCGACTTCGTACGCACAGAAGCTCTTAATAATACTATGAGAATGAAAAAAAGAATAATTTCTTTATACCTACCTACAGGGTGTAAGGAAAAGTATCATTATCCTTGGTGCTTTCCTTGTGCTTTCGTGTAGTTTCGTGGTTTGTTTTTATCAGTTTTTATTTGCCGCCTTATTTTGACCAACAAGTTCGACAGACTACTACAAAAGTGTTCATCCCCAGATTGCAATTGGAAACATTATAACATTGAAAATTTGAAAGAGTATTTTATGAAACCACCGGTAAGTTCTAGTCAATATAATATTGGGAATCAGACTGAATATTATTAAATTTTGTATTGTGTGCTCTTAAGGGACTATGTGAAAAAAATAAGATTCTTCAAAGCTTCGCATATCATGAAGTACTAACAGTAGGAGTATGATTTGCGGATATGTGTAAATTGAACATATAATTGAAGTTTTGATTAGAGCCAAAACACGATTAAGACACATTTTCTCGATAGAAAAACAAGGGTTACATATCAAAAAGTCAAACGTTCATTGGTCAAATTTTAAAAGAACAAAAAACGAAATACCAAATTTTAAAAGACCAAATGGTCATTTGGTCAAAAGTTTGAAAGGCCAAAAGTTGATACATCAAAATTTAAAAGATCAAAAAGACGATTAGCCAAATCGTTCAAAGGCCAAATGGACGTATGGTCAAAAGGTTGAAATATCAAATTTTAAATGATCAAAAGGATTATGAACCGTATCGTTTATTTAATCGTTTAAACAATAAATAGCGACTGACCTGTACGGGGTGGATAGCAACTTGGTTCAGGTACTAAAATCTTTGTATGAGGGTTCTTACAAAGGAGGATAAACGGAGTATACACAGACTAGTTCGACATCTCCAGGGGTGTTAGACAGGGATGCGTAGCGACACCGTTGTTGTTCAATTTATTTATGGACAGCTCTTGGAGTGATTTGAAAGAAAGAGAGTATGGTTTAAGGATCAATGGGTTGCTCTGCTCGTCAAATGTTTTTTATATGCTGATGATCAATTGATCAAGTACTACTTGCATCAACGGCAGAAGATTTACAGGAGATGGTAACATGCATGAATGAGTAATTTAAGAAGAATGGAATAAAAGTGAATAAATAAGTCGAAAGTTATGGTTCTCGAATGGAAAGAAATAGTGACTGAATGTAAAATTATGATAGGAGATGAAAAAGCGGGACAGGTTGAAGAATGAATGACAGCTTGATAGCACAGTCGGTAGTGAACCTGCCTGCTGTGCCGAGGTTCGAATCCCGTAAGACAAATTATTGTATGATGATAAATATTTGTATGATGGATGATTGATGAATGTGAATATTTGTAACCGAGTCATGGATGCTTGTATCTTAACAGGGTGTAAGGGTACACAGTTGCATTACTTTAAGGGGTGACTGTACCCATGATAATGAACAACTTTGCTAAAGAAACATATATAGGAAATAAAAAAAAACTACTATTCAAACGTTCATAAGGAGAGTCCAAAATATTTTGTGATTTTCCAATAGGTTGTTCAATATCATGGGTACAATCATCCCTTAATGCAAAGTAAAGCAACTATTCACACTAAAACCCTGTATTTATGTATTCTATCCTCCTGCGTACATAATTATGTACTTCTCGTAGGACACAAGAAATAATAAAATCGATTGTTTGTGTTTTAGTCGCCAACCAAAACATCAACAATAGATTTTATTATTTCTTGTGTCCTACGAGAAGTACATTTGTACTTCTCGTATATTTATACGCAGGAGGATAAATCGTTGTCTAGTCATCATAATACAAGTCTAGACAATATTCTGGTACTTTAAATGTGACTAGGTAATATGTGTGTGTGTGTCCAAGATAATTATATTTATACTTATTTATATTTAATTCGTATATTTGGGATGTATGTTTACCAAAGATGGTACATGTGATGGAGACCAGACAGGAGAGTGAAAGCGTGAAATAGGATTAATGGACAGATGCACACATTCAAAAAAGTCATAATGTATCCAAAAAGGCACGTTTGGCAGTTCATGACGATGTGCTGGCACCAACTTTGATGTATGACAGCTAATATTGGGTATGGCAGAAAAGGAATTAATCTAGAATAAATGCTGTCGAAATGCGTTCTTTACGCATTATTGTGTGGTGTGACTTTGAATGACAGAATACAAAATAGTGTAATTAGAGACAGATGTGGATTGAAAGAGGATATAGTGACAAAGATTGAAAAGGAATGCTGAGATGGTTTGGTCATGTGGAAAAGATGAGTGATAGTAGACTGACGTATAAAATTATAAAAAGCGAGTGTGAATGGAACAATCAAAAGGGGTTGCCCCAGACGTACGTATGCGGAACAAATTGGCAGCGTACTTAAGAAGGGTCAGATAAAAATGTACCCGAAAACGAGGAGCGTGTATGAAACGACTTATTATGACTGTGGAAAAGGCAAAAGAAGTGTGTCAGGATCGTAGCCGATCGCGATCCATTGTCTCTGCCTACCCAATGTGATACTGGCGCGAGTATAATAATATGTATGCAAGTATTTATGTCTAAAAATTTAAAAATACATAATGTATGTATTTTTATTTTTTTTTGGATAGGATTTGATACCTCCGCAATTCTGAACGCAATTATGGAGGGAGGAAATCCATATGAAATCGTAATCTTGCATTAAAAATTCCGGATCGGAATTCCGTATGTATGTGGCAGACCTAACAAAAGTAAGTAGCCATGATACTCAACTAATTTCCCTAAGAAACCTATTCAGGCTGTAATACTTAAGCAAGTGCTTCAAACCATCAAACTGAACAACTTTCACTATGGAGCCAGTATTGAAATCATTTCCCCCTATCCCATACATTTAAGTTGTGCCGACTGGTACTGCAGTTTTGTATGAAACAGCAGATTTCTTTTTCACGATTTCACTTTTGGCTCCATATTGAAAGTTGTTGAGTTTGATGGTCTGAAGCACCCCCTTAAGTATTACTAGTGTGTTTGTTACACCCTGTATAAAATTAAAAAAGAAATTGTACTTTCCATACTAAATGTAATCAGCTGGTCGAAATGTTGTATGAAAAGCAGTTTTTTTTTTTTGTGAATTTCCTTACGTTCTTTTCGGAAAGTTATTCAGTATCTTGAGTACACTAACCCATTAAAGTAGGTAATGCAACTGTATCCACTTACACCCAGTAGGTAGGACAGACATACAAGACACATAGACAGACAGGCAGACGGACGGACGGACAGACAGCATAAACTTACGAATAGGGTCCCGTTGGCATGAACAAATATAACAACACGAAGCTAATATAATTGAGTTTCGCTTTGAAAACTTTCACAGTAATATTCGGTATTCCTATTTAGTTTTCCTTAAAATCTAAGAGTCCTACAAGAGTTTATTTTTATATTCAACTAGCTGACCCGGCAGACGTTGTCCTGCCATAGACCCTACACCTACACATACCCTATGTCCGTCTCCTTGTTCTAAGCTACCTCCCCACCAATTTTCAGCCAAATCTCTTCAGCCGTTCTTGAGTTTTAAATAGTGTATTTAATTATGATTGCGTTTAGAAAGGCTTAGGCTTTGGTCGCTAATTATCATTTAAACAATTAAATAAACGATACGATCAATAATCCTTTTGACCATTTAAAATTTGATATTTCAACCTTTGACCATTTAAAATTTGATATTTCAACCTTTTGACCATTCGTCCATTTGGCCTTTGAACGATTTGACCAATCGTCTTTTTGATCTTTTAAATTTTGACGTATCAACTTTTGGCCTTTCGTACATTTGGCATTTCGTTTTTTGTTCTTTTAAAATTTGACCAATGAACGTTTGACTTTTTGATATGTAACCAAAACAAGCCAAAGTAGCCTCTTTTTTATCTATAAACGCTTGGAACTGCTAAACGGTGAATAATAGAAACATGAGACTTGATTAAAAAAAAGAGATTGATATTTAGTAAATTTTGATTAGAGCAGAATTGAACTTTCATAAATAGTACAATCACAATTAGATAAAGTTTGATTTGGCGCTTGATTCGTTTCAGGTGCGCGCACCGCTCCATCTCTTTCTCTCGCATCAGGCAGTAATATAAGCTATCACACGTCCGTTTCGCTTAAATTATTTTTCGACATAGGCCCTTAATGTTTTTTTTGGGTGTCTTGAGAGTCATGCCGCACCAATTTAGACACTACACCTAACCTAAAAAGGCAGGATTTGCTTCTGGCGCTGTGCTTCAGCTACGGCCGGTGAGCTCTAGATTAAAAAAATCACTATTGTTACATTGTTACAGAGTCAGGTTGTTACAGTGTTGTCAGAGCTATTTACGTTCTAAGAGTTGTTCATGTTGACCGAGTTGTTTATTTTGTCCGAGTTGTCCAAGCCGACCGAGTTGTTCATGTTCTCCAAGTTGTTCAACCTAGTGTTTACTACTTACGAGGACTGGTAGGACAAAACGGTGCGGTTGCCCGATTTTTTTTATTAACTTTATTCAGAAAGGCATACTTACAACATACTTATCTATCCATATTTTATTATGTTTTCGTGGGGGAAAAAAGTGAAGTTTATTATCTGATCTCTGTTCATAACAAAAATAAATACCTAGGTAGATATTAGGATCACTCCTACCAATTAATAAAATATTAAATGATTAAAATTATGTCATATATATTGTCTTATATTTTATTCCATTTCCTCTGAACGTTATTGTAACAACCCTAACCCATGCATGGCCGCCATCTTGCCGCATCGCCGGCGTGTCGCGCGGTTTCTTAGAAGCGCGCTTACTATTATTTTTATACATGCTTTGCCCACGCCCTGCAGTTTCGCCCTCCCCGCTTTTGTTCTTTATACACATACATATTCCAGTTTCGTCGTATTTTATTTATTTATCTATTTTATAATCTAATGATTTTTATTTTTAGGATAGTTTATTTCATAAATTCTTATGATTCTAAGATTTACACCTCAACTATGCAAACACCAAGTTTCATCTCGATCAGGCAAGAAATAAAGCCCCTATAAAGGAGTCTTGAAAAAAATAAAACTTTTAAAGTCAAATATCTAGCTTAAAAAGCAGGCTAGGAGATTTTGTCAAAGAAGAAAGTATGTTTGTAATGAAGTAATGACGTGTTCTATCGATATGCAGTCTTAAGGTTTTGGCCGCGTGAAATGATAAAAATTCGAAAAAAATAGTTTTGGTATCCCAGGCTCCATATAAACGATGAAGTAGGAGTAGGTTGTAAGTTGTAACAAGCTTTACCGGTTCATATAACAAAATCAATAAGCAGGAGCAAGTGAACCGAGCTCGAAATTTCCCAGCCGTACGATGCGTGATTGCGGCTAGAGTAACGTCAATTTTGTAAGGGTATGTGACCCCACTTGCCCATAGTGTAAAGACTATAAAAATGTTTGGGTAATTTTTAAGGTAGGGCATTGGAATCAGTGTTGCCAGATCCAATTTTCGAAATACGGGAGGTGTACCAATAAGAAATCGGGAGATGTATGGGCGACATTATGAAAAAATCGGGAGATAAATTTTTCCTTAAAATTAATCAGACCATGGTCTTAATAAATGTTTTTTTTAAAAATTTTTCGGTTACTTTAAAATCATAGCAATCGCATTTTTTTTTAAATATTTTTCGTGTGCAAGATCCCTAAATTTCCTAATTTGGCCGGTTAACCAAAGCAAAAGCAGGTTTATTTCGCTACTTCGCAATGTTGCAAAATTAGTAAACTATAACTGCCAAAGCTTGCCATTGAATAGGTATTCAACTTTATGTTATTGTTATTAAGTCAAAGTATAGTTTAGGCTACGCATTTTACAAAGTTATGTACACATTTAACATAGCATTGCATAGCTTAGCATTTAATTTTGTTCCGTTTTACGCAGTTTTTTCGAAAAAAAAGTTGTTCTTAAAAAATCGGGAGATTTGAGTGGGAATCCGGGACATCGGGAGACATTGACAAAAATCGGGAGATATCCCGGAAAATCGGGAGATCTGGCAACAGTGATTGGAATTTTAAGGTAGGGCTTTGCCCCACGATGCCCCCCCCCCCTAGCTACGGCCCTGGGTCCAAGGTCGTCCCCAGTAGTTGCTTCACAAAGTTGAAGGCTTTTGTTTTGTAACAAACAGTTAAAAAACATGTTCTTTTTGTTCCAGAGATTTGGCAACAAACTTTATAGGTTACGATTGGATTAATAACGGGCCAGGAGTAATTAAAAGAGTGTTACAGAAAGAATGTTCGAAGGAGGGTGCCATAAACTGGGATCGTAATTCTTGCAATGGTGGGTTAATGTCAATCTTAAGGCCTGTTATTCCGAATCAGGTTTCCGTTATACGATTCCCTATGTAAGTATGTGACGAGCCTAAAAGGGTATAATTCGGAGCGCGCTCCAAACAAACGAAGTCTGGTTATATTTTCAATATTAATCCAATTAATTCAGAAATAATCTAGAAACTAATCTCTAAGCTTGTAGGTTAATGTTGTCAGAATTTCGCTAAAACGTGTAGTTTTAAAGTTACAGTGCCTGAAAGATTTCCATACGAATCTTAAATTAATCCTAGCATTGAAACTGTATATTTTAACGAAAATCTGACAACATACAAGTCTAGATTGTTTCTAAAAAAATCATTGACTTTAATTAGTTACCTAGTATTGAAAATATACCTAACCAGACTTATTCATTTTTATGTAGCCCGCTCCGAATTATATCCCCTTCAAGTGCCTCGAAAGGATTAGACCCTTTAGCGCGCTCCATACAAACGAGGTAAGTATAAATTCTACAGAGTGTTAGGGTAAACAGGTGCATTACATTAATGGGTGATCGTTCCCATGATACTGAACAAATTTCCCTGAGAATCCTATGGAAAATTAGAAAAAAAATTTTGGACTTTCAATCTAAACGGAACCCGCCTTTCCTCGATAATATCGATAAAATCTATCAAGGATATAGACCGAGATCCGACCGTAAAATTATGCACCTATTCCATAGGCGAACGAAATGTGGTCCTAGTGTATGTTTAGGGTTACACAGGGGTTAGTTCAACGCCGCCAAGTTGCATAGAAAAATCTTGCCGCAAGTACCTTTTCCATTATGATTTTTGGCATAACTTTTTCCACCTGTCACTTTGGGAAGTAAATGAGGTGTCATCGGAAGGAGACCAATCTGAAGAACTGGAAAAACTAGGGTTACCACCTCACAATCTGCCGCAACTATAGGGTTGCCAGGTTCAAAGAAGTAATTTTCGAACCTGGCAACCCTATAGTTACGGCAGACTGAGAGGTGGCAACCCTAGTTTTTCCAATACTTTAGATCAGTCTCCTTCCGATGGCACCTCATTTACTTCCCTAACAGATAGGTGGAAAAAGTTATACCAAAAATCATAATGGAAAAGGTACTTGCGGCAAGAATTTTCCACGCAACTTGGCAGCGTTGAATTAACCACTGTGTAAACATACACTAGAATTACATTTCATTCGCCTATTAAATAGGTGCATAATTTACGGTCGGATCTCGCACTAATATGAAAGATAGCGCTAAATGTTTGAATAACTTCTGTTTCAGGTTTTGAAGTCTACAGACCGGATCAATTCTATCCAATAAACTGGGAAAACGCAGCTGATCTATTTGATTATACAGACGCAGAACCAGACGTTGTAATAACCTACAGTTATCACTTTTGGAACGGTCTCACTCATGACCGTAAAATAGCTGAAAATAGCTTGTACGACAAACTTGCGTCAAGATACTGCCCGATTATTTACGATACATACTTAGATTCGTTCGGTTCATAGATTAAAAGTATCGAAGGACATCATTCGCCTTTCATAAATAGTCCAAAAAGTGCCGGCAGACAAAAACTCCCTCGACCCAGCTCTTCCCGTTACTTACTAAATTTTTCAATCTTTAATTTGAAACAAAAACTAAGAATAAAAATATTTATTGTTCAAACTGTGTACAAAAGATGTTAAAATAAGACAGATCAACAGATTGGTCCGCAGCACGGACGTACAATAGGTACTAGGTGGCTTACATTGGCCTCGATTCGGAGTGTACCACGACTAAACTAAACTAAATGTATTCCTGCCACTTTCTAAAATAAGATTAAGAAAAGAGACAGAAAACCAACAGCTGACTTTAGTGGTGTCAAAGTGACGTTAAATGCGCAAAATAAGATGCCATCATAATGTACGCCATCTTATTTAAGTCGTTTTTGGGCGTTTAACGTCACTTTGACAGCACTAAAGTCAGCTGTTGGTTTTCTGTCTCTTTTCTTAATCTTATTTTAGAAAGTGACAGGAATACATTTAGTTTAGTTTAGTCGTGGTACACTCCGAATCGAGGCCATTGTAAACCAAAATAAAACATTTGAATGTCAGCCACAACAACAAATAAACAATACTATTACAATAAAATGTATTTCTACTTTGATCTCAAACATTACATAATAGTAGGTAGGCACTAATAACATGTGGGTATTATTCATCAAAATAATCGTTAAACTTATAGTAGCACTTAGAAGTAAGCCATATTTTGAGTTTATTTGAAAATATGGCTTACTTCTAAGTTTTAATGCTACCTATACAACGTGTTAATGAATTAACGTAAAACTAGAAAGTAGGTTTGTTTCGAATCAAGAACAGAGTCGAATTATCATGGTTTCAACATAGGTAATTTTTTTAAAAATATTCAATAACTAATTAAATTTTACTGAACCCGATGTCAACCCACCGGACGGGCACATTCACCCTACGTACCTAGTAGGGCGTTTAACGTCACTTTGACAGCACTAAAGTCAGCTGTTGGTTTTCTGTCTCTTTTCTTAATCTTATTTTAGAAAGCGACAGGAATAAATTTAGTTAAGTCGTGGCACAGTCCGAATCGAGGCCAATGGCCCTTTAAATAAATAAATAAATATCTTGGACAAGGTCACACAAATTATCTAGTCACATTTAAAGTACCAGAATCTAGCCTGGACTTGTGTTATGATGACTAGACAACGATATAGAATACATATATAGATACAAACATCCACGACTCGGGTACAAATATTCATATTCATCATACAAATATTTGTCCCTTATGGGATTCGAACCCGCGACCCTCGGCACAGCAGGCAGGTTCACTACCGACTGTGCTACCGGGCTGTCAATGTCATGTGCTTTGATGCCATCATAATAAATGCTTATACCGACATGTTCTAAGTTCTAATAACAGAATAAGTATCGCATTTTATTTTGGCCGGCACGTTCACATTTTGGATCAAAATGGTTGATTGTATTTTCTCATACACGAAATGTGCTTTGATTTTATAACCCGGCGCGGTAGTGTATATTTTCTTTGGCCTGGCTATCTTAGACTTTATTATACGCCAACTTCGTTCATTTCGTCATTCACTCACTCACTCACTGCTGATCATCAAAACATAACAGAAGTGCGATTTTTGAAAATCATACGAGCGACTTGGCAGTGGAAAGATGCATAATCTCCATAGTAATTTTGACATTTTCTACTGCCAAGTCACTCGTATGATTTTCAAAAATCGCACTTCAGGTACTTCCCGAAGTCTGAAATTGGTTAACATTTTATTAGAGTGATAACCAAATGCTGTCCTGAAAATTTGAGCTCACAAACAGACCGAAGTTATGAGACTTATGAGCGCTCAAAAATACACCGAATCTCTTTGAGAAAAGGTATCATAGTGCGCCGGAAGTAGCTCCTATAAGCAAGAGGATGGTCTCATTCGATACAGCGCAAAATATGTATGACATGTCCTTAGAGAATTCACCGCTCCCCCTAACACGTCAGGCGTCACTCGCCCAGTTTGTTAAATGTGCATTTTCCAAAATTTCCCCCCTTCATAGGTAATTAATTAGCGTTGCTTAATTTTGGGTGGACTCTGCAGATCCTCATTTTTAGTGTCAAGATAAAGTTTTAGATGTACAAATTTTGCCTCCAAACGGTCATTATTAACTTACTTTAGCTGTACTATATTATTAATAATTTGTGTCAACAGAGTTGGTATTTTGTATTCTGTATTCGTAATAGGTAGGTAGGTAGGTACCTACCATATTTGTAAATCTTGGCTGCCACGAATCGGGTCTTTTAATTTGTAACACTTTTATTGTAATAAATAAAATTATTACTAAATAATAATTATTATTTCATACTTTTTAGTCTTATGTCAAAATGGTAGCATAAAATTACTGTAATACCTATACCTACAGGGTGTTGGGCACATCGTTTAATAAATTGGTGTATAGGAGGTCTATTACTATTGCTATCTCGCCACGCACTAAAAATATTTTTTTTCAAAAAAGTCCGAAAATCTGCATTTATATCTACAGGGTGTAACAAAACACCCTAGTAATACTTAAGGGGGTGCTTCAGACCATCAATCTGAGCAACTTTCACTATGGAGCCAACGTCGAGAAAAAATAAAAAAATCTGCAATCCCATACATTTGAGTCGATACGGTACTGCTGTTTTGTATGAAAGAGCGGATTTTTTTTTCGCGATTTCGATGTTGGCTCCATAGTGAAAGTTGTTCAGTTTGATGGTCTGAAGCACCTCCTTAAGTATTACTAGGGTGTTTTGTTACACCCTGTATAAAAAAAATGGTCGCAGAGTCGCGATCTTACGATTTACGAACGCCGCGCCGCGCCGTGGGTCGCGCGACCCTCTGCGACCGCAAAGTGTCGCTTGTCCCTGTCTGTTTTGGCTAAATGTTCCTACATGTGCAATAGCCGGGGGCTCTTGGACCAGGCCTATGACAGCTTAGTTCTGGTGTAGCCGTTTTGGCGCTGTTTCCCATCGTCCTCATTGGACGATGATACATTGTATCATCGTCCAATGAGGACGAGATACAACGCCATATTGAACTTACAACAACAGCAGTCTCATGCCGTGTTGTTGCGTCAGAAGCTTATATCTTGTGATTTTCCTGGTATTTTAGCTTGAGTTTAGAATCCTTGAGAAGCCTCAATTCTTCTCCGTCGTATGACATAATAATATCGTTGAATAGTTTGTTCCTTGGTCAAATATCCCTATTTTTGCATCCTGGAATCAGTGTATACATACCTATGACTACAAGTTCTATACACATTAGTTTGACGACAGAACGCCACAACGGAAACAATGGAACTAAGTGCAAATTTCACTGTCGCATCTGTAGCTTGCTACATATCAGCAAAGCAGCATTTCAGTAATCTGTGTCTTGGACCAGTGGCGATACATGTTTGCCCAGTGTCCTATGTAGTGCTGCCACCTCTCCGGGTTTGACCCGGAGTCTACGGGTTTGCATGGTGCATGTCCGGGCTACGGGTTTAACATCGATATCTCCGGGTCAGACCGGCCGGGTAACAATCCCTTCAGAATAAAAAAATATAGTTTCGTTTCTCGAGTCTACTTTCTTGAAAAGTCCATAAGATCAGACAGAATGTATTTTGAAAATTCGGGCTCGCTTCGTTCGCTCGGCTTTTTATTTAGGTACGGTTCTGTGCTTTGAGACTGAGCTGTAGCTACAACCGAGTCATTGTATATATTTTGGAACTCTATTCGTTCGCTCCAGCTTTTTTACTATACCTATTCAAATTTACCTACTCTAAGCTCTGCAATCGAGTTATTCTGTAGCAAAATCATAAGGTCGTTTCTGCTATTTGTTCAATACATGAATCGCGACGATTTCGGCATGAGCTGGAAATGACCAAATTATATTGAAGAAAAATCTCGAGCTCGCTTCGCTCGCTCCTCTTCAATCTAAAGATAGATGCACTGGTCTCATTTATATAAATAGCAATATTGCTGTAATATTTCGAACTCGCTTCGCTCGCTCCTGGCTTACTAACAACTTTTTTTTTAATTGAATAAAAAAAACGGTATTTCTAAAATCTCTGGGTCTATTGAAAGGTGGCAGCCCTATACCTAGTCTTATGGTCGCATGCCACGAGCAGCAAATGTGTTAAAAAGATAGATCGTAAAAAAATCGTCGTGAAGTTTCTGGCTGGGCTAAAGGGATTATGAAAATGAACTTAGAAGCTCATTACTTTAACTAAGCAACAGATCGCATGCAATTTGAAATACCTACATCGGTTAGTTGTACATGCTCGCGCAGCAAATACTTCAAACTGCATGCTTTTGGTTGCATAATGTACCGTAAAACGGGGCTAATTGGGTCAATTTTTCAAGAAAAATGTGTCCTGACAATTTGTTGATGATATTACAACAACATAATATTTTTTTAAATATGTAATTGGTTTGGATACATCGTTTGCACTGATAACTTTTCGTCTAAAAGTTAAAATAAACCGTACAGAATATTTTTAAGAGCTGTCCAAAATAGCCTCGCATTTGGGGTTTTTTGGGACCTAGACATTTTGGCGTACTTTTTCGATAGAAGGACTGAATTTAGAGGCCTGTGCGATATTTGAGACGATTCTAAGCATGTTTGGAAACATACTAAACAATTTTTTGTTAATTTTTTGTTGGTATTTTGGTATAAAAAAAATACAATTTAAAAAATCATCGTGTATTTATCAACCAATTTGTTTACTAAGCTTAAATATTAATTTTTGGTACGTTTTAAGGCACTTGAATTCACATAGCAACTAGACATGTCCTAACAAACAAAACGCAAACATTTTAGGCCTTGTGCCACTACCAGGCAGTATTTTATAAAAGCTTCTTCCTCTTCTTCAAAAAACAGAGTAGGATGCCCACTTTTCTTTCGAAAGGGTTTTTTATTCTCATTGCAGTATCGGGATATAGTACTTTTAGGCACATCATATTTTAACAGCTGCTTTCCGTATTGTAATTATTCCCGATTTTACGTCGGCAATCGCTTTTTGTAAATTTTCTTTACTGTAACTCTCATAAGGCCTATGAGTTTTGCCCATTCTTACATGGCGATACGTTCTTTTGTACTCACGAACCATGTATTTTTTTTAAATTATCAATTAACAAATCTGAAACAAACAAAAAACCTTTACCTACTATCAGAAATTTCCGAACGAGGCCAGCTAATGAGGTGTCCAAAATAACCTCCGAATGCAGTCTCAAATAGCCCCATGTTACAAATGCGCGTGAAAAAATATTCAAATATAGGGTTTTTCTAAGTTTAAATACGGAACTATTATCACGAAATATCCTGCATTTTGATAGTTAAACATAATATACACTTAGTTTTAAATCCATAGAGTTCCGAAGTAAATTTGGACGGGTACAAAAACACCGTGTTTTTTGCACTTTTTTTCATCTGAGAAAATTTCTGCCATCAACATGCGTTATAACCTCAAAAGTGTCAATTAGTGTTGCCACATGAACTAAAGCGTTGCCAGAAGTAAACATTTCGTTACTACTAATGCTACCGTCGAAAATAATTGCCAACAAATATTATAATTTAAAGTGTCTAAAATAGCCTCGCGAATCCCAATTAGCCCCGTTTTACGGTACCTAATGATAGGCCAGTCATTTTACGGAGTTTTGTTAGGCGGGGTAGGGAGTAATTACTAATTGGACTTTTAAACTGTAACCGGCACCATATAGTGACAAAAATACTATCCTAAACCAAATTAAAAAAAAAATTGCTACGCAACATAGAAATCAAAATTTTGTGTCCCAGAAGGCTTTTAAATTAATAATATTAATACCAATGCGCTCATTTGAATTAGATTTAAAAATATACATTATTTTTAAGCAATAAAATAGGCATTAAAATTTAAAAAGTGAGGTATTTATAAGAAAATGCGAATGTATTTTTCAAAACCTTCTAAGTGGACAAAAATATTACACCATGTTTGAAGTATGTATAATGGTAAAGCCTTAAATATGTGCAAAAAAAAAAATTTATCATCAATTTTTTTAGAACGAGATAATATCTAAAGGACATCCGGCACATAATACCTAAAAATGTATAACCATCCTTCTATTTTTATTATGGACTATGGAACACTAGAAACTAACTGCAGGCATTCGTTTATTTTATAATGATTTATTAGTTTTTATCATTTTTATATAAAAAAAACATTGTGCTTGCAACACCTCCTACTAAACAACATTGACAGCCATTTTGGGGTTGCTGCTTTTTTATAATTTATTTATAATAAATGATTAAATAACTCGTTAAATAAAAATAAATGATACTATCTGAGTCGTTTTTATAAAACCCCATAATATCTTGGACAATGTCACACAAATTATCTAGTCACATTTAAAGTACCAGAATCTAGCCTGGACTTGTATTACGATGACTAGACAACGATATAGAATACATATATAAATACAAACATCCATGACTCGGGTACAAATATTCATATTCATCATACAAATATTTGCCCCTTACGGGATTCGAACCCGCGACCCTCGGCACGGCAGGCAGATTCACTACCGACTGTGCTACCGGGCCGTCAGTCCCGGCTCAAACCGTAAAATGACTGGGCCAATGAGCCTTTTATTGATATTAATTCCAACATAATCCGCGGTGTGTAGTCACCGCTCACACTTGACAGCCAATATATAAATAAAATAAAAAATAAAATAAAAATAAATACCTACATTATTAATCTATGCACTTGATAGATCGGGATCCGGTGACGAGGTCCGTATACCAATCGAGCTCATCCATAATTCAGTTTTCATGCAATAGTTTACTATTAGAAGATGCGAAAAAACTTGGTCGGCCGACCCCTATCCTGGTGGGTTTTGTGTAGGAGGGTGACTAGTAACCTCTCTGAGACGAGACTAATTACCCATCGAGCTCATGAACCAAATTATGCTTATCCGATTGGACTTTATTAGTGTTACGAAGTACACTCGGTCGTCCGCCGGATATCCTGGCAGGTAGTGCTGGCCAACCAAAAATGGTGGTCAAATTTTGGAGTACTTCTCACCCATCGAGCTCATGGATGAAATGTATGCCAAATCAAAGGTTAGACCTTTACCTTCAATATTTCATCGGTCGTCCTGGCCGAAACCTGGTGGGTTCTGGTGGCCAACCAGATTTATCTGTCAAAGTAAGATCATGCGTTTTCACGTTTATATGAATAAATACTTTATTTACCTGATATATGCAGTTCTTTTAGCATGAACGTGAACGGTTGTATGGTTTAAAAGTATTTATAAAAAAAACTTGAAAAAAAAAATTACCGTGTCGATAAATGAGACATCAAATCAAAATTTTTTTTTTCGATATAACTTCGTCATTTCTAAACTGATTTGGCTGATTGTTTTATTTTACAAAAATATATATTCAAGAGTTCATGCCACTAAAATTTGGTGAAGATCTGATGAAGCGTTTCGAAGATGTTCAATGTTTTAAGTGGGTCAGATTTTACTACAAAAAATATCCAACCAAATTGATTCTTTAAAGAGAATAATAATTGAGTTCTATTAATGATTCTTTCTAAAATGAAATTTGCTCTCTTAAGAGATGTCTATATAATAAAATAAACTAGTAATACCGCGGCGTTGCTTTCAAAAATGAAGTTGAAAAAAAATGTTTCGTCAAGTAAAAGCTACCTATGTTTATGTGGATGATCTAATTTAGTACGTACCTATATTAGTTCTAAAATAATTAGCTAAAACTGTTTAAAGGGATGATTGGATCATCAAACTGAACAACTTTCTTTATGGGACTAACATCGAAAACGCGAAAAAAATCTGCTGTCCCATACAAAACTGCAAACTTACTCGACTGGAATCGGAATGTATGAGACAGCAGTTTTTTAGCGATTTCGATTTTGAACCCATAATAAAAGTTGTTCAGTTTGATGATCCAATCATCCCTTTAAACAGTTTTAGCTAATTATTTTAGAACTAATATAGGTACGTACTAAATTAGATCATCCACATAAACATAGGTAGCTTTTACTTGACGAAACATTTTTTTTCAACTTCATTTTTGAAAGCAACGCCGCGGTATTACTAGTTTATTTTATTATATAGACATCTCTTAAGAGAGCAAATTTCATTTTAGAAAGAATCATTAATAGAACTCAATTATTATTCTCTTTAAAGAATCAATTTGGTTGGATATTTTTTGTAGTAAAATCTGACCCACTTAAAACATTGAACATCTTCGAAACGCTTCATCAGATCTTCACCAAATTTTAGTGGCATGAACTCTTGAATATATATTTTTGTAAAATAAAACAATCAGCCAAATCAGTTTAGAAATGACGAAGTTATATCGAAAAAAAAAATTTTGATTTGATGTCTCATTTATCGACACGGTAATTTTTTTTTTCAAGTTTTTTTTATAAATACTTTTAAACCATACAACCGTTCACGTTCATGCTAAAAGAACTGCATATATCAGGTAAATAAAGTATTTATTCATATAAACGTGAAAACGCATGATCTTACTTTGACAGATAAATCTGGTTGGCCACCAGAACCCACCAGGTTTCGGCCAGGACGACCGATGAAATATTGAAGGTAAAGGTCTAACCTTTGATTTGGCATACATTTCATCCATGAGCTCGATGGGTGAGAAGTACTCCAAAATTTGACCACCATTTTTGGTTGGCCAGCACTACCTGCCAGGATATCCGGCGGACGACCGAGTGTACTTCGTAACACTAATAAAGTCCAATCGGATAAGCATAATTTGGTTCATGAGCTCGATGGGTAATTAGTCTCGTCTCAGAGAGGTTACTAGTCACCCTCCTACACAAAACCCACCAGGATAGGGGTCGGCCGACCAAGTTTTTTCGCATCTTCTAATAGGAAACTATTGCATGAAAACTGAATTATGGATGAGCTCGATTGGTATACGGACCTCGTCACCGGATCCCGATCTATGACGGATTAACACCAAGCGAACTATAATGGCATATTTGTACGATTTGTTCCCCACATGTACCAACCAGATGGAGCCACTTATTTGAGACAGTCGTGCGGTTTATCTTATATCGATAGTATTGCTTTAAAACAATTGATACCTACTATCGATAGTATTGCAATAGTGTCGATATTATTGAGAATACTATCGATAGCACTATCAGTATATAATATTAAAAGCGACTAAGGGATATTAGGAAATAACAACAATCAGTTATGGGCTATTTTTTATGAAAGCAATGCCCTTCTCAAGTGAAGTACCTACTTCACTTAGGTACCTACCTAGCTACCTTACTCACTAAGTTTTTACCAGGTTCACAGTCCCGAAGCAATTTGCGATCTTCTTTGTACACGTCCCCATATTATAATAATGACACCTAACGCTCATGAAGTTTATAAACTATGGAGATACGCATCTTTCTATCTACTGTTGATTTGACATTTAAAAAAACCGGCCAAGTACGAGTCGGACTCGTGCACCGAGGGTTCCGTACTACCATACAATATAATTTGGGGTCTCTATTTACGAAACAAATTGTGTTGCATGAAAGAAATTAATTCATTGGCTCACACTTGGTAGGCCGGTTTTTTTGTGTTGTTTTACTTTAGATTTTCTCTATAATCTAATCACACCAAATTCAATGCTTGTATGTTTAGGGGCGCCGCCAACCTTATAAAGTCCGTTACCCTCAAAAAAATCTAAAGTATTGAAGAAACAGTTATATCCCATCAAAAACATTTCATGTATAAAACCGAGATGAACTGATAACCTTACTCAAGACTTGGCTTGAAATGTGATCTCATAACTTTTTAAGAGTAAAAGGATTGTGAGTCTCGGATCTCGGCTACCTACTTTTTTTTACATGACAATGTTTTTGATGGGATAAAAGTACAGGGTACAACCTCATACACCCCAACTGATTATAACAAAATAATTAGATTGAAACCATAATTTCATTATTTTGATACTTAAAATTTTAAGTAAGTAATTCGCATTTTAAGTTTTGAGGCAAAAATGAATTGTTATAATGACAGCAATTAATGAAAGCGCTAACGAACTCATTGATGTATTTAAAAAATCTTGTTTTGGTAGTAGATAAGTAGGATGAGTGTGCCCTTTGAATAGTGAATTTAAAATTTTACATATCTATGCATAATACCTACATATTTTATACACAAAATGCAAGGCCTGATTTGAATCATCGATTGAATTTAATTTGTATTATTTTATTTTGTATAAGTACTCTCAATAGTCTCTTGTGTATTTTATTTTTCTTTGACATTTCGCACATAGTCACGCACTTTCTATTATAAATAAATAAAATAAAATAAAAAATAAAAAAGCCGTACATGCATTGGTTTTTTACAACACTAACATTCTTAAAATAATTATCACAACAATAAAACAATAGTTTAGGAAAAGAAATTGTACATAAGATTATACCTAATGGTCAGTAAATTGCAATTAAGTATTGAATTATTGATTGCATTTTTAATTACTATTATAATATAATGTTCTTCCGCGTTTCACCGTTCCTTTTGGTCTGGTCCACTCGGTTGTCCTCTTTGTCCACCTTTCATCTTCTAATCTGGCTAGATAGCCTGTCCATTTCCACTCTAGTCGGTTTCAGTGTTCCAGAAAGTCTATAAGCTTGGTTTTCTCTCTGATTTTTTCATTACGAATTTTCAGAATTTTTCTAATTTTTATATACCTACAGGGTGTAACAAAACACCCTAGTAATACTTAAGGGGGTGCTTCAGACCATCAAATTGATCAACTTTCACTATGGGGCCAACATAAAGAAAAAATAAAAAAATAAGCTGTCCCATACAAAAGTGCAGTACCGACTCGACTAAAATCCTAGATAGGTATAATGATTGTTTCCTCCCTGGACAAAGTTTCAACGCATGGTCAGTTGCCCGCATGCTTCTCTTATCACGACCTTATTTATCTATCATACAAAGTACGTCCCCCTAAGATTAAGCCACAGTTTCGACTTCTCCGTAGCTATAAAAATATCAACTTAGAAGCCTTGCGCAGAGATGCTGCTTGCACTGATTGGGGTTCTGTTTTCGGTGCGGACACAATAGATGGAAAAGTTTTAGAGCTAAACTACTCAGCCTATATGACCGGTATGCGCCTATCAAAAAGGTTAGAGTCAAGCATGCACCTGCACCTTGGCTCTCTCAGGAGATAAGAGATAGCATGGCTATACGCGACAGGGCAAAGAGAAAACTTCGCAGGCATCCCTCTGACTCTAACCTTTTTCGCTTCAAGTATTGGCGCAACCGGTGTAATCGTATGTGTAGGGATGCCAGAAGGCACCACATACATGATTCAGTTGAAAACTCCGACCCTGCGTTTATGTGGAAGTTTCTGAAGTCCCTAGGCATAGGCAAATCTTCAGTTTCTGATCCTGTTTCTATTGATCTCTTCTTCACTCAATAAACACTTCTCTCTCCCTCCTGTCTGTAACTATATTAATTCTCCGTCTAAATCGAATACTCTTCGTGGACTTTCAAAACTTCCCCTGCCTAATTGTTCACCTTTTTGCTTTTCTGCGGCAACTGAGCATGACGTGAAAAAGTTTATCCTCTCCATCTCCTCTTCTGCAGAAGGTAATGATACAGTGTGCTCACGTATGATCGCCCTTATCCTACCCGAAATACTTCCCATCCCAACCCACGTCTTCAAATTCTCCTTGACTACAGGTTCCTTCATCTTTTTATTTTTTTTGGTCTATACGCCCATGATCTCCAACTCTATCGTCACTTTAAGGCTGATGACAACTCAGATACCATTGATGAGATAAACAAGGACTTAGAGCGTATTAGAACCTGGGCTGACTCGTTTGGTCTGATGGTGAACCCCGCCAATAATGACGGGAGGCAAATTTTCAAAGCTGATTCTCGAGACAATCCGTGGACTACCAATGATGATAATTTGGGTTTTGACAGGATTTACCCTGAGTCCGAAAGATTTACTCCAATCTAGGACCCGAGTTAAGTCATCGTTGGTTTTTTGGATGGCCTGCGAAATGTCATCAAAGTAAATAAAATCAGAGTAAATTTGGAGATCGTCTACATATAGATGGTAGGAGGAAGAAAGGTTTTGAGTGATAGAGTTAATAAATATTGCAAAATTGGATATTGGTGCCGCATATAAAAAAAAAATGTTTTATACCCCTTTTAATTTATTTGTTTGGTTGTTTATTTGGTTTGCTAACGATACATTCACAATTTTACATATAAACATAGAGACAACAATACTTACTACACTACTTTTTAGTTTTAACTAGGACCAAGTAGACAAGAAGAAGTTTTAAACATAGTACCTATGCCACTTAGGCTGCCTGTCCACTGATGCGAGCTGGCTGGGCGAGCTGTGTAGCTGTGTAAATATTAATCAATCAGGAGCCCGGCCCCCGAGCTCTTGGACCACTCCTGCCCACTGTCCTTCCTTTGCTTCTATTGTGCGCGCATGAGCTACATCGCATGATAATCGAAAGATTAGCAAGTCGGCAATGATCATGTTGTCTGCGCCATACAAAATCAATAGAAAAGACGTGGCGCGGGCGTGGCGCGGGTGGGGTGCAGAAATATAAACCTTATAGTAGGTACGCAGCATATCGTCGTTCGCAGAATCGCGCCCGCGCCTCCAGGCGACGACTTCGCCTGGGCGGGCGTAATTCTTAAAAAAATGCTATGCTACGTAGGTACTATAAGGTTATTTATTGTGTTACTTTGACTATCTGCCACCGCCACACGTCTCTTCTGATTAAATACAGCACCTAAGGTCCGTCAAACACATACGGAATTGGAATCCGTAATTCCGAATCAGGATTACGATTTTGTATGGATTTTCCCCCTCCACAATTCCGTTCGAAATTGCGGAGCTGTCAAATCCTATACAAAATCACAATCCTGATTCGGAATTCCGGATTACAATTCCGTCTGTGTGTGGCAGACCTAACACCCCTATAATGTCGCTGGTGAGTACGTCCTAAAGAGCCCGCCACGCCACAGCACCGGGTCGGTTTCATATTTAGTCGCAAAATCCTCCCAAGTCACATTAAACACAAAAGTGTCAGGTCAGAAATACTCCGAAATGCTTTAGAGAATCATTCCGTAGTCCTCTATAATACTTATAAAAAAACAATCAAATGTTATAAGGCTAAATTAAAAAACTGATGGTTTTTAAAAGGTTTTATTTGCTTCTCCGGTATACTCGTACTTAACAGAACCGTATAATATTACAAACAAAATAAAATAAAAAAATTAGCGATTCAATTTTTTTTTAATTTTTTTTTATTAAATGCTGACTTTCTGTCTTTTTTGAGAAAAACACAAAAAAATTCCGTGATGCATAATAAAATTGCGTTGCGAGATAGCAATAAACCTCCTATCCACCAATTTATTTTGGTAAACGATGCGCCCAACACCCTGTAGGTATATTATAATAATTTTATGCTACCATTTTGACAAAAGACTAAAAAGTATGATAATAATAATTATTATTTAGTAATAATTTTGTTTATTTGGTACAATAAAAGTGTTACAAATTAAAAGACCCGATTCGTGGCGGCCCAGATTTACAAAATATGGTAGGTATTAGTAGGTAGTGGCCTCGATTCGGAGTGTACCACGACTTAACTAAACTAAATTTATTCCTGTCACTTTCTAAAATAAGATTAAGAAAAGAGACAGAAAACCAACAGCTGACTTTAGTCCTGTCAAAGTGACGTTAAACGCCCAAAAACGACTTAAATAAGATGGCGTACATTAAGATGGCATCTTATTTTGCGCATTTAACGTCACTGTGATAGCACTAAAGTCAGCTGTTGGTTTTCTGTCTCTTTTCTTAATCTCATTTTAGAAAGTGACAGGAATAAATTTAGTTTAGTTAAGTCGTGGTACACTCCGAAACCGAATCGAGGCCATTACCTTTTACGAATACAGAATACAAAATACCAACTCTGTTGACACAAATTATTAATAATATAAGTAGTACAGGTAAAGTAAGTTAATACCTAATGACCGTTTGGAGGCAAAATTTGTACAATCAGTGAAACTTTGTACCTATTATACTTAACTTTATCTTGACACTAAAAATGAGGATCTGCAAAGTCCACCCAAAATTATGGGGTCCTACCCCCTTCCAGAGGGTACTTATAGGTAGGGGGGGAAATTTCGGAAAATGCACTATTAACAAACTGGGCGAGTGACGTGTCATACATTTTTTGCGCTGTATCGAATGAGACCATCCCCATGCTTATAGGACCTACTTCCGGCGCACTACCATACCTTTTCTCGAAGAGGTTCGGCGTACTTACTTATATTTTGAGCGCTCATAACTTCCGTCTGGGTAGTATTTGTGAGCTCAAATTTTCAAGACAGAATGTAGTCATCACTCTTACAAAATGTAAATAATTTCAGCTTTCTAGGACTTCGGGAAGTACCTGTTATGTTTTGATGATCAACAGTGAGTGAGTGAATGACGAAATAAACGAAGTTTGCGTATTACCTAATAAAATCTCTAAAATCTATAAAGTCGCTGGGCTATAAAATCAAAGCACGAGCAAGAGTTTTTGTCTGCCGGCACTTTCACATTTGGACCAAAAATTTATGAAACGCTTATGATGTCGATAATTTTTAATCTATGAACCGAACGAATCTAAGTATGTATCGTAAATAATCGGGCAGTATCGTTTCGCAAGTTTATCGTACAAGCTATTTTCAGCTATTTTACGGTTACTAGTCTGACTGTTCAGAAAGTGATAACTGTAAGTTATTTCAACGTCTGGTTCTACGTCTGTGTACTCAAATATATCAGCTTTGTTTGTAGCGTGTAGTGGATAGAATTGATCCGGTCTGTAGACTTCAAAACCTGGAACAAAAGTTATTCAAACATTTAGCGCTACCTTTCATATTCCTCGATAGATTGAGATATTATCTTTAAGAGGAAAGGCGGGTTCCGTTTAGACCATACAAACGTATAGAAAAATCTAGAAACTAATCTCTATGCCTGTATGTTGTCAGATTTTCGTTAAAATATACAGTTTCAATATAAATAAGGGAAGTTACGTAATATCTTCACGTTCCAAATACTACAGTGTCTTAAAACGAAAGTCTTCGATCAGTGTGTGTTGCCAGTGATGACATATGGAACAGAGACGTGGTCGCTCACTCAAGGACTCAAAGTCACCCATAGGGCAATGGAGAGGGCTATGCTCGGAGTTTCCCTGCGAGATCGAATCAGAAATGAAGAGATCCGCAGAAGAACCAGAGTAGCTGACATAGCCCAAAGAATCGCTAAACTAAAGTGGCAGTGGGCGGGGCACATTGCTCGCAGAACCGATGGCCGTTAACTTCTCGAGTGGCGACCGCGTACCGGAAAGCGCAGCGTGGGTAGGCCGTGGGTCCCCACACGGTGGACCGACGACCTGGTGAAGGCGGCGGGAACCCGTTGGATGAGGGCAGCGCAGGACCGGTCGTTATGGTGATCCTTGGGGGAAGCCTATGTCCAGCAGTGGACGTCCATCGGCTGAGATGATGATGATGATACAGTTTCAATGCTAGGATTAATTTAAGATTAATATTTGTATGGAAATCTTTCAGGCACTGTAACTTTAAAACTACACATTTTAGCGAAATTCTGACAACATAGAGATTAGTTTCTAGATTTTTTCTGAATTAATTGGTTAGTATCGAAAATATAACCAGACTTCGTTTGTTTGGAGCGCGCTCCGAATTATATCCTTTTAGGCTCGTCACATACTTACATAGGGAATCGTTTAACGGAAACCTGATTCGGAATAACAGCCCTTACCCACCATTGCAAGAATTACGATCCCAGTTTATGGCACCCTCCTTCGAACATTCTTCCTGTAACACTCTCGTAATTACTCCTGGCCCGTTACTATTCCAAACGTCACCTTTAAAGTTGGATGCCAAATCTCTGGAACAAAAAACACATGTTTTTTAACTGTTTGTTACAAAAGAAAGCCCTTCAACATTGTGAAGCAACTACTAGGGACGACCTTGGACCATATAACTAGGGACCACTATTACCATGGTAGCTCGCAGCGACTGGACGAGGAAGGCTGAGGATGATAGTATTGTGACGCACCTTGGGAGAGTTCAATATGCTTAGCAGTGGATGATGACAGGGCTGATGATGATGATACTGATACTTGTATGTTTTAATAAAACATGCAGTTACAGTATGGTTTTTTATGTACCTACACTACCTACTTACATATAGATACATACATACACATACACTCACGACCATATTTTCCTTCCCAGGGGGTCAGAAACGATGCAATAACTGAGAATACCTACTGTCTGGTAACTTCTTCTTACCTACATAATAATACTACCTGAAACACTTTTTTGTTAACAATTAACATGACAAAAAAATAACACTGGGTTCCAATTCAGTGTTATTTTTTAAGGAAAGTATCCTTCATGGTACCTACCTACTCCATGAGGTAATCTAAATATATAAAAGAAGAAACTGACTGAATGAATGACTGACTGACATTATCAACGCACAGCCCAAACCACTGGATCTAGAGATTCCAAATTTCGCACGTAGGTTCCTTATAAGGTCTAGGGGTGCACTAAGAAAGGATTTTTCAAAATTCACCCCCAGGGGGTGAAACGGCAGTCCAAAGTTTGTATGGGGAAACAAGATTAGTTAGACTATTTTATTCGAAACTTCACAGGAGTACTCCCATTAATAAATGAGTAAACACGTGTTTCCGGTTTTTTCAGAATTCAACCCCTCAAAGGAGGAAAAGGGGTGACAAAATCTGAAAATCGAGATTTTTTTGCAGATTTTTTTTGCGCTGACAGGTTTAGTCCCATAGTAAAAGTTGTTCATTTTGATGGGTAGAGTAGGTAAGTATGTGGTTTAAACTTAAAGGTTAATGATACTTTTCCTTACACCTATATAATTTCTTCTTCTTTGCATTTCTTATTCTTTCAAAGGAAAGATAAATAAGACGATGAGGATATAAAAAATAAAACGATTACCTTAAAACAGCCTCAGCAATTGTCCTCCCAAATTCATCTCTCGACAATGCCAAAGATGAAGAACCAACAATTCGACTGTCTTCTCTAGCCGCCCAATTATTCCCTAACGTATCAAATGATTTAACTACAATCACATCTAAGTCCATATACACTCCACCCCACTTGTACAAGGTTATATATCTCAAAACATCTGATGTATGTTCTATTCGGTACCACGACGAGTTCAAAACGCCTTTCATCACCAAGGATTCCAATGGAGTTCCTTCAGCATAGTCAGTTATGTGAATTCTGAAGAACTTCACGTTTGAAATAGCTTGTAATGCTTCCATACCAGGCAATGATAAAGAATCTTTCGTTACTGGACCAGAGAATAGTACGTAAATATTCCAATTAGGATTTGATCTCGCTGTGGATTCCACGGAACACGCTTGTCTGGAATTCAAGTGGCCTCTGCAAGAGGTTTCGTGGAAGAAAACTGATTTATGTGGAGGCTGAAACCAACGTGCCAGTGGTGGCAGCGAATCGTCTTTGTAGCTATAATGACAAGATATATCATCGTTTGTCTTTTGTGCGTAAATCAACATTTCTATTACACAGGAATATATTATGCAGAGCACAGATATTCGAAATATCATCTTCTGTATATTATTAAAGTATTTTTTTAGTTAACAACTCCGATAGTATTTTATTTTTTATTTTAATGGTTTATTTTTTGTAACAACGTAAATGATCAAATAACAATATTATTAACATTTCAATTAGAACGTTTTTGTGGTAAATTGGCACTGCACTACTTATATATTGTCTGAACTAGTATCTATAGTCGTAACAGTTTCAAATGGGTGGTATTATCTGCGTGGCTCCATCTGCGGAAACAGACTAAGTATCTATGCGAATGCGAGCTATTTAAAAATCGGTGTGTGAGGAGCGTACGTAATTAATTACGTATTGTATTAGTAAAGACAGTAAAGAGAACGATTCATCTTCACTACACTATCATTGCGTAATACACCACTAGTTTTTAATTACTAACATAACTTTAAGGGTGTATTCAGACCATGAATCTGAACAACTTTCCCAAAGAAACATGGGTCGAAAAATGAGATTTTTTTTTGGACCTTCCATACAAAAGTGCGGTTCGGCCGATCGATTTTCTACGGGAGGTCCAAAAAAATTTCTCGTTTTTCGACCCATGTTTCTTTGGGAAAGTTGTTTAGATTCATGTTCTGAACACACCCTTAGTTATGTTAGTAATTAAAAACTAGTGGTGTATACAGAGTGTAAAATTCAACAACTTTCTCTATGGGAACAATATCGACATCGCGAAAAAAAATCTGCTGTCCCATATATTTCAGTCAAATAATCTTTGCAGTTTTGTATGGGACAGCGGATTTCTTTTTCGCGATTTTATGGTTGGTCCCATAGTAAAAGTCAAAGTTGTTCAGTTTGATGATCTGAAGTAATAGAAGCAAAGCTTTAAGTGTCCCATTTAATTTTACACCCTCTATAGTTTGGGAAATGTAGGGTGGGATGTCCATCAATGAACCAGGCTGATACAATTGACTTTTATGTGTGTAGGTATGTTTTTTTGAAAAAAGTTTTGTTTTCAGTTTTTCTTGATGATTGTACATTTTTTTTTTCAAAATCTGTTAATGCTGAAATAAAATACTCGAAAAGTTAGGGTTAGTCTCCTAAGAACGTTTTCTTGTAGCTGTAGGTACTGCTTCTGGTAGCTGCCCTTGGTGCCCTACTGAACAATTCACCTCTACATACACAAACAGGGTCCTTCTCCAGGAGTGCGATTTTTGAAACTCATTCGCTGAGTTCAGCAGTTGAAAATGTCAAAATTACTATGGAGATACGCATCTTTCTACTGCTAATTTGATTTTCAAAAATCGCACTCCTGAAGAATGATTTTTGAAAGTCAAATCAGCAGTAGAAAGATGCATATCTCCACAGTAATTTTGACATTTTCAACTGCTGAACTCGGCGAATGATTCAAAAATCGCACTCCAGATATCCCTAGTGCAAGCGTCTCTTTCTTACAAGCAAACGTTAGCAATTAGCCATCCCGCTTCAATTGAAAGCAAGATCGAAAAAACGTATTTTTCATCAATATCTTTTCTCTTGGGTGTTTGGGGGTGAAAACCATCGGGTAGAATTGTTGGTATAATTAATTACCTTTCAAATGATGGTATTCAGAAGAAATGGTGTATGGTGATTCTTGTAAAACTGGTTACAAATCTGAAATCCTTGATATTTTACACAGTGCAGTGGCAACATTTTTTGAATTGCAGTTTGAAAACAAACATTATTATACAAAAATAAAATAAACAATAATTATAACATTGTATAACTTTATTTCGTAATCATTCAATAACTTATATTTAAATTACAATTTACAGCAGTAAACGAAATAATTAAAACATTAAATAAGTTCATTTAAATTTATCACTTGTTTGTGCTGAATTCCGATAACATTTGACGAGAAGTTATTAAGAAAAATAAATGTTGTAAGTATTGATGGGATTATAATCACGAGAAAATAATACACTTATTTTTGTACCAAATATATTGCATCACTACATGAATTAATGTTAACTATGTACACGTCCGATTTTGATAAGAATATCACTTAGAATCAGGCCATGTACCTGCACATTCGCACTTCGCAATTGCGTGAACATTTTCGTTCCAAATTCAACTCTATTACAATGAAGTGCGGACCGAAACAGTGGCGGTATAGCGAACATCGAAAGTGCGGGTACAGGGCCAGGAGTGCGATTTTTGAATCTCATTCTCTGAGTTCAGCAGTTGAAAATATCAAAATTACTATGGAGATACGCATCTTTCTACTGCTGATTTGACTTTCAAAAATCGCACTCCTGAAGTATGATTTTTGAAAGTCAAATCAGCAGTAGACAGATGCATATCTCCACAGTAATTTTGTCATTTTCAACTGCTGAACTCAGCGAATGAGATTCAAAAATCGCACTCCTGAGCTGAGAATGCATAGGAATAACAATAATTAATGACATTTGAACTGCTGATGTTGGAAGCGGAGGTCTAAGATGCGAACAATTTTCTATTGTATCTGGTGGAATTCCGGCAGGTCTTTGGTTTAAGACGTAGGATTTGTTGTCATTCGTACACGTAGACTTTTTGAATTGCTATCTTTTATACAGTGTTAGGTTAAACAGTTGCATTACTTTAAGTGGCGAGTTGTACTTATAATACTGAAAAATTTTCCCTAAGAAACCTATAGGAAATTAGCAAAACAAAGTATGAAAAGTAAATTTTTTGCAGATTTCCCTTAATGTTCCTTTGGGAAAGTTGGTCCGTATCATGAGTATAATCACCCATTAATATAATGTAATTGTCTATCCTAATAACCATTGTATATGCACCATAAAGTTATTATACCTGTCGGAATAGAGTAACCGACATGAGTTGTCAAATGAAACCGTTTTTTGTGAATTTGTCGGCACTTATCGGCACCCTAAAACTTCGAGTTCTGTGTATAATTGTGAATCTAACGTTAAATCGTATGTAACTGAATGAAATAGTGTTAATATATTTCACAAAATAATCTACGATTTCACTTTAGATTCACTAATTATTCACAGAGCACGAATATTTACCCTGTCGATTGTGCCGACAAGTTCCCAAAAACGGTTCTATTGCCTCGCGTCACGTATCTCTTTCTATTATATAGTGGCGCCGCTAGGTACATCTCGCTCTCTCAGCTGTCAGTTCCTCTATGTTCCCCTTTATGATATGCACATACATTTTTTTTGTACGGAACTCTTATACAAACAAAAGTATACAGACTAATACAGAGTGTTAGGGTAAACAGTTGCATTACTTTAAGCCTTAAAGTTTAAGGGACAATTGTACCCATCATACTGAACATCCTTCCCTTTTTTTTCGTATTTTCATAAAAACTTTCGGGCAGCTGATTGCATTTAGTATGGAAAGCCCTTTTTTTCTTTGCGAATTTCGTATATGTTTCTTTTCGAAAGTTGAGTGATCATGAGTATAATAAACCCTTAAAATAATGCAACTGTTTACCCTAACACCCTGTAGAAGTTTTCAATGTGAAGCAGTTCAAAAAGTCAATGTATAAGTAGGTATACATTCTGTGCTTAGTAAAAAAAATTTTAATCTATAAATTAATGCACCATACAAACTACGTATCTATTATTTGGAATATTTCATTATATTTTAAGCTAATTAAGCTTAAATAATGGGATGTGTTTTTTTTTATTAAAACCCGATCAGGCTCTGTTGCGCTTTTTGTCTCGCTCAAATGCATGCAATGAGAAAGAGCAAAGACGTAATTGACAATAAACTGAGATTAGAGAAAAGTATAAGAATAGATCAGGCGCAGAATGTCGCATTCGTAAACGTTCACCGTTTTCGCAAAAATTTCATATATAATAACAAAAGATCGGCCACGTTCTCACATAAAACATTGCATTTTCAAATATTATGTTATTTTGATCTAAGTATATAATAAATAAGGTTATATAATGTTTGGACCATAGTTTCTACACACCTGAATACAATGCATGTAATGAATTCCTGTCTATTGTTATATTCGCGATTGTTCTTTATCATAACGTTTACATAATTGGATGCGTTACATTCCAAATTCCTGCTTATCACATAACTTCGTCCCACTGTATTTCGAAATATGAAATGAATTCAGTAGCTTATATGCATTAAAACTGAATTCATGTAGCAATGGTTCCACTTCTTAATTCGATCTTATGGTCCGAGATCCGACCGTAAAATTATGCACCTATTTCTTAGGCGAACGCAATGTGATTCTAATGTATGCTTACACAGGGGTTAATTCAACGCCACCAAGTTGCATAGAAAAATCTTGCCGCAAGTATCTTTTCCATTATGATTTGTGGTATAACTTTTTCCACCTGTCTGTTAGGGAAGTAAATGAGGTGCCATCGGAAGGAGACTGATATAAAGTACTGGAAAAACTAGGGTTGCCACCTCTCAATCTGCCGCAACTATAGGGTTGCCAGGTTCAAAGAAGTCATTTTTGAACCTGGCAACCCTAGAGTTGCGGCAGACTGGGAGGTGGCAACCCTAGTTTTTCCAGTTCTTTAGACTGGTGTCCTTCCGATGGCACTTCATTTACTTCCCTAGCAGACAGGTGGAAAAAGTTATACCACAAATCATAATGGAAAAGATACTTGCGGCAAGATTTTTCTAGGCAACTTGGTGGCGTTGAATTGACCCCTGTGTAAGCATACACTAGAATCACATTTCGTTCGCCTAAGAAATAGGTGCATAATTTTACGGTCGGATCTCACACTATTAGGATCAAAAAAGATCAATCCTGCCAAAGGAAATCTTTGGTTCTAAGAAACCTATAGGAAATTCGCAAACATTTTTTTAGACTTTACAGCTGATTGCATTTATAATACTTAAAGACCAACATATACCGTTAATAAAACCTACCGTTTTATTAACCCACAGTAATAAAACCGTCAGCATATTAAGTAGGACCCTATAGATCAAATTAAAGATTGAAAATTCCAGCCAATCCAGAGCGTGCGTTAGTCCAATTAACATGATTTGTATCTGGATTTGCCCGGATTGGCAGGTTGCGGGTTTGAGTCCCTTCCGATATTGTATTTTTCAAACTTTTACTTGATTTTAACAACATAGCATGGCTATAATATGTTAATAATTAATATTTTGAAGTTTACTATAGATTTTAATATTGCGTTCGCCGTTTGGCGAAATCTCACTTGAGATAAGAAAAGTCTTATTAAAATAATTTAGCGTTACACACAGTTAGCAACAATGGTCTAAACAGGACAGACTTTTATATTTATAATAATGAGCGTTTTTCTTTTGGTTTTCTAGGGGATCGATAGATGGCGCTACGGTCTGTGCAAATAAAGGTCAACATTTCAAAAAGTATTTCTTTAAAATAGTAAAGAGGGAAAAGATGTTCAACAAAATGCCAAGCCAACACATCTTTTGATTGAATATTTCATTATTTACGAACAATTTTAACCGAAAATATGAAATGGTTTACGTCTGACATGGCTGTATGGGCTCGATCCCTTGGCCTTTAAAAAAAAGGCAGGCACAGTCTTGACATGATTTTGACAGGATCTTGCGAACGTCTCTATGGAGCTATAAACATGCCATCTGTAGAATTTTTTAGGAACTAAATTTAAAAAAGAAAAGAAAAACGCTCATTACAAAAAAAAACAATATTGAAATTATAATATCGAAGTAGCCTCTATTCGTAAACATATTTTTTCATAGACAAATTAAAACATAATATTTTTTTACACAAAATCCAAGACCTGATTTAATGCATCGATTGAATTTAATTTGTATTATTTTATTTTGTATACTCTCATAGTCTCTCATGTATTTTATTATTCGTTGACATTTCGTACATAGTCTGTCCTACGCACTTTCTATTACAACACAATTTGTCTTCCAACTAATAAACAAAAACTTAATTATCGTTATCCTCATATCAAATTAAGTATAATAATTAATTATTTAAATAAATCTATTTAGTAATAATAAAAAAGCTACATATTACAGCACTGCAATAATTACAAATATTGACATGTGTTGAAGCATTAAGTTTTTTGTGCCAATTTGAATAATACAATGTGAGAAAAATGATAGAAAATGTTATAATACGAGTGTATAGTAAACTAAGGTAGTAAACAATTTCTGTAAAATCTTTAAATCATACCGACCCGAAAGCCATTGATGTCTTAGCTTTAAGAGGGCTGTCACAGTCCAGTGGCGCCCTCATCACATTAAAAAAGATTTCTCAATAAAGAAAGCCTAAATTAAAAAAGTGCTCAACATCAAAACTACAAAAGCCTTCAAGAAATTTTCATAGAATACTTTTATAGGCTTTTGAAAGGTCTAAACATACAAATTTTGAAAAAAGAAAAAAAAACGGCCGCTTTTGTTTTTATTCGAAATTGTCTAAAAGTGGAATGTTTAGAACCTATAAAAGTATTGTATAACAATGACTTGAAGGCTTTTGTAGTTTTGATGTTGAGCACTTTTTTAATTTCGGCTTTCTTTATTGAGAAATCTTTTATAATGTGATGAGGGCGCCACTGGACTGTGATAGCCCCTTTAAGGTAATTATATCTCATTCTGATAGGAATCAGCAATGCTTCATTAGATACTTTGAAAGCTATCATTATCAATGATCATCAATATTTTAAGATATCGTTAGGACATTATTTGTAGTTTCTTCTAATATCGAATGTCGATGCCGGCATATTCTGGGTCAATCTTTAGGGGATTTTAAGGGGGATTAACCTCATCAGAACACTCAAGTGTATTTAAACGAATAATAAGAACCCTAATACATATTTTTTTGTAAACATTTTCAGGCTTCAGCAAAAAAACTTATTGCTTCGGTATTTTGTGACATTTCTGCCACAATTCCAGTGGCATCATTTACTGTCCACCCTTGACTGACATCAGATTGAATGTTGTTTTCTGAATTCAAAAAGGTCAGGAATTAATGCAAAGTAATGGACACAATTTTATTCGGTTTCAAGTGTTGCAATTGTTCTGATAGAATCGATGTGGTGCAATCTAATATCCAGAATTCCTGATCATGATCACATAGGTTATTCTAAATTCAGAAAGCATGCCTCTGCATGGAACATTCAATTTAGAAACGCAAAACGCAAAAGTATGTAAAACAAACCAAACATGGGAATTTTACTTGTTTCCAGCGAAGAGGCTGGTTTTTTAATTACATCGATATTTTGACGAAATTAATTCTTATCAAATTAAATTTTTCCTAATACGGTTAAAACCTACAACCCGGGCGAATTAACCTGGCACCTGGATCAAACGAGAAGAGGTGTCGAATTCCGAGCCAGGCGCGAGCCAGGTGCCAAGTTAATTCACCCGGGTTGTAAAGTTTTGAAATTGCAACAATTCGGTCTGAAATTTGTTGAATGCTGTTTTTTAATTCAAAAAAGGCCATTTCAATCTGAGGTCTGCCTAAATTGCGAATAAATCTAGATACTAATCTTCGCTACTGGATACGCAAATGTGTGTAAAATCGTTATCTTGAAGCTACGTCTTGAAGCGAACTTTTATTTCTATGAACTTATTGTCCCCAACAGAACGAAAAAGCGAAACATAAAATGACGCCACTGCCTAAACTACATAATAATGTATATTACAGATCAATTAATTAAACATACTGCCTGTAAAACATTACTTCTTCGAATCGATAAGGAAAAAACGTTGCTAGTCCTACTGGTATAGCGCACAGTAAAAACAAATATCTACAACGTGTTAATGAATTAACGCAAAACTAGAAAGTAGTTTGTTTAGAATCGAGAGCAGAATCGAATTATCATGGTTTCAACCATAAAGGTATTATACTACGTAGGAGAGACGGTGACAGCTGAGAGAGCGAGATGTACCTAGCGGCATGCCTGCATAATAGAAAGAGATATGTGACGCGAGGCAATAGAACCGTTTTTGGGGATTTGGAGTCCTGGTAAAAATTCAGTTTCTGTCAATAATCGTGAACCTAAAGTGAAATCGTAGATAATTTTGTAAAATATACTAACACTGTTTCATTAAATTATTCACCATTTCACGTTAGATTGAGAATTAATACACAGAAATCGAATTTTTACCCTGCCGAGGACTCCAAAAAACGTCCAAAAACGGTTTCATTTGATAACTTATGTCACTTACTCTATTCCGTAAGGTATAATATCTTTATGGTTTCAACATAGGTAATGACTGCCTCCGTGGTCTAATGGTTAAGAGCATTGGCTCTCGATACGGAGGTCGTGGGTTCGATTCCCACGGGGGACACCTAGTGATATGTCACTTTGTGCGTTTTTCCCCAGTTGGTTAGGACGTTGCAGGCTGAATCGCCTGATTGTCTGAAAAGAAAAGTGATTCCGTGCTTCGGATGGCACGTTAAGCCGTTGGTCCCGGCTACTATCTCTAGTGGTAGTAGTCGTAACATAAAAACCACGTCAGAGGCCGATAAGAAGAAGAACAAAGGTAATTTTTTTCAAAATATTAAATAATTTGCTTGCGAAATTTAAAAATTTCTGAACCTTATGTCGACCCACCGCACGGGCACACTCACCCTACTTACTACCAAAACAAGATTATAAAAATGTATTCATGAGTACGTTAGCGCTTTCTTTCAGTGCTGAAATGATAACAAATCATTTTTGCCTCAAAACTTAAAATACGAATAACTTTAAATTTTAACTATCAAAATAATGAAATTATTGCTTCAATCTAATTATTTTGTTATAAATCAGTTGGGGTGTATGAGGTTTTGCGCTAATTCATTAACACGTTGTATATTTTACGATCAGAAAAGTCAGTACACATGAGACAATGGACCCTGCATACGGCAAGCCAGAACATTTTAAAGGGATGATCAGACCATGCGAATATCATCGAAATCACGAAAACATTGAAACTTTTCAATTTAGCTTAGGTCTATTTAGTTAAAGGTCCAATGTGCAGTACAGAAGCACCGATATTTATAGGAAATAGCTGACCCGACGTCATTCTGTCTAAAATCCTTATTCGGACTATTACAGACATTTAAAAAACTATATCCAAATCGGTCCAGCCGTTCAATTGATACCAAAGAACAGCGCAGCGTTCAATTTTAATTTATTTGGATGAGGATCACATTCCATTCAAAATAACTTGATACGAGTAAGTCGTCATTTTGATTTCAGTCTCAAAAACATTAAAATTACTAATTTGTTAATATTTGATTTAAAACACCATCCAATTTTCAAAGCATGCAATGTAACTAATACATAATCAAATATTTATATTTTCTATTATAGTCTGACCACAAAGGCTGTACCGCTTCATATTCGCGCGGCGAGATGCGACGCCAGAGAAGCCATTCCATTCCGTCACAGTATAAGACAGTAATCCATTAGTAGCACGCATACACTGAAAATATCTCCGCTTAGCCCTGGCGCTGCCTCGGCTGCCTTAGATATCGTCCGTGTGTGCAAGCCGCGTTTGGTACCATTATATGAAGATGTATTACTTTCTTATACTGTGATTCCGTCGTAGACTTTCGCGCCGTGGCTACTTGGTTTCTTTGCACCGGACTGCGTACATCATACGCAGCACCCTATGAATAGCCTCATGCACAGCCCTTGTGGTCAGACTATAGGAAGGAAATGGTTTGTCGTTTACAGGCAGTATCAATAATAATACATACTTCAGTCGTACATAAATAAAATAGTTACTTAATGGCGTTCTTATAAGTCGTATCTTATAATTACATTGTGTGTTTAATTTTATGTAGATTGGGATTAACCTGAAAATAAGAAAAGAGTTGATATCAACATTTAATCGAAGTCAATAAAATAAGCTCTATTGTATTGAATAGGGTACTACAAGAAAAATATATTATTTTCTTCTTCTCATTAAAAAAAAATCTTTGGAAATTGCACAAAACTCAAATTTTCATAATTTTTTTAGGCTTATACATGATTAAATATTATGATACTTTCACTATCTAGTATTAGCAGGGACCTATGTCACTCCGCACTGCGGGTATATTATTAACCTTAAGGTTCGCTTCCCTTTATATTTTAAGATGGTCTGTGAACTTGTTTTTTAGGGTTCCGTACCCAAAGGGTGAAAACGGGACCCCATTAGTAAAATTATTTATATTTATTATAAAAAATTACATGTAAATTTACAGAGCAATTTCCGTCCGTCCGTCCGTCTGTCCGTCTGTCCGTCTATCCGTCTGTCCGTCTGTCCGTCTGTCCGTCCGTCCGTCTGTCCGACCTATTTAAGGCTGTAACTTTTGAACCAAAAGAGCTAGATAGTTGAAATTTTCACAGAATGTGCGTTATTACGGCGGATTTGTTAACAAATAATAAAAATGTCAAAAAGTTAAAAATTAAGGTGGGTTCTCAACAAGAAACTAGTTTTTATCAACGTTTTTTCTTCACGCTCTATCGTAAAAACGGTAATACATACAAGCGTCAAACATAATGTGATTATAGAGCAAACTTTAACTCTCATAACTAAAAACCGGCAAAGTGTGAGTCGGTTCTGCGCTAAAGGTTCCGGACAAAAAAAAAAATTTCTAAGTTATAATGTTGTGTTCTGTGGTGGTGTGGTACGGAACCCTCGGTGCGCGAGTATCCCGACTCGCACTTGACCGGTTTTATTGTCTACGGTAGCAGTAAAGCCTGACCAGGAAAATAAAACACCCCGCCATGTTGCGGAAAATCTTAGAACTAATTTTTGTAAGTACTTGAAACAATGTCATTTAAGGTTAAAGTCGATTTATATTTTTATTTACAGTTTTATATTTTTCTAGTCAGGCTTTAAGTTATACAGGGTGGTAGGGTAAACAGATGCATTACTTTAACACGTTCCGGGACAGTGACCGCCCATAGTGATTACAATAAAAGTTCTATTGTGTCTCATTCACTGCCCCGGAATGTGTTAAGGGATAATTAATTATTCCCATGATATTGAACAACTTTCCCTAAGAAACCTATAGGAAATTCGTAAAAAAAATGTTGGATCTCCATACCAAATGCAATGAGGTCCCGTAATGCTACGGCAAATCCGTTAAAACTGTGCTTCATTTTAATCTTTATTATTTACCAATGATTATTCTTTTTGAATTTTGAAAATCGGTCCAGTAATTCCAAAGTTATTGAATTTTGAAGTGTGCTCGAAAATAAAATGGCCCGCGGACACGTGTGACGTCACGAGGCATTACTGCGTACCGGTTACAAGGGACTTTAGTATTAAAAATATTATATCTCGGATATGGTGCGTCCTATGTCGAAAATTTATAGAACCAAAAATGTTCTCGTGGATGTGTTCTACAAGATGCGTACATAAAAAGTGGTAGTCATGCAGACATCTTACATTTTATATAATATTTTAAGTCCTAGAACCAATGTTAATTTACTACTAGAGCCCATGGCGGCTCGAATTTAGGGGTAGGGAGGAGGGGGGGGGGGGGGGAGGTGTGCGGGGTGAGGGAGATAATTTGGTACTTGACTTGGACAACATAAACGATCTAAACAACTGGAACAACTTAAACCACTCGAACAACTTGAACAACATAAATAACTCAAACAACTTGGCCAACTTTGTCAACTTGGACAACATAAACAACTCGAACAACTCAGAAAACTCGAACAACTTAGGCAACTCGAACAACACGAACAACTTGGCCCCGATAAAGTTATTCAAGTTTTCCAGTTGACCAAGTTGTTCGAGATGTTTATGTTTTCCAAGTTGATGAAGTTGGCCAAGTTGTTTGAGTTATTTATGTTGTTCGAGTGGTTTATGTTGTTCAAGTTGACCAAGTTGTTCGAGTTTTTTATGTTGTCCAAGTTGACGAAGTTGGCCATGTTGTTTGAGTTATTTATGTTGTTCAAGTTGTTAGAGTTGTTTATGTTGTTCGAGTTGTTCAAGTTGACCAAGTTGTTCGAGTTGCCTGAGTTGTTTGAGTTGTTCAGGGCCTCAATTGCGCTATTTTATACGGTTTTACCGTTTGGACGGAACGTTTTTGGTTTAGTTTTGGTTTAGATTTGGTATAGCTGATGTAAAAATGCTATCGCGCTATTTTTTTTTTTTTTTTGAACGTTTAAATCGTTGACGTTACCAAAGCAAAACCAAACTCAAAACGTTTAAGCCGTAAACGTTTCAAGTTTGGTTACCACAATACATACCATACACCTACCACGAACCTACCACGCACCTACCACGCCAGAAAATTCGATCGAACGGACATCGAACGTTACGACAACGTATCTTCCGAAAAAAAGCTAAATCGTTACCGTTAATATAATTAGCGCGATACGAATTGTGCATAACTTAACGTTTTTGGTTGTGGTTTTGTTTTGGTAGTATCGTTCAAAATTAGCGCGATTGACCCACAGGTCGTTTATGTTGTCCAAGTCAATTACCAAATAATCCCCCCCACCCCGCACACCTCCCCCCCTCCTCCCTACCCCTAAATTCGAGCCGCCATGGGCTCTAGTAGTCAATTAACATTGGCTCTAGGACTTAAAATATTATATAAAATTTAAGATGTCTGCATGATCCCCACTATTTATGTACGCATCTTGTAGAACACATCCAAGCAAACATTTTTGATTCTATAAATTTTCGACATAGGACGCACCATATCCGAGATATAACATTTTTAATACTAAAGTCCCTTGTAACCGGTACGCAGTAATGCCCCGTGACGTCACGCACTCCGCCGCGTGGCCGACTGGCCGCCCAACAGTTGCGGCATTCAATTGATCGTAGCTCGCTCATTTTTGGTCGTAGGAAAAAAATAAAAACACCAATGTTCAGGATTTTTAATGTACTTTAATACTACATTCAAAACAAAAATTGTTACGGATCCTCAATCGAACTTTTGTATGAAAAGTAGTTTTTTTTTTGCGACTTTCCTATAGGTTCCTTTGGGATAGTTGTTCAGTATCATATAGGGTATAATCACACCTTAAAGTAATGCAACTGTTTACCCTAACACCCTATAGTAATATGACGTTGTTCAAGTCTTTTCATGTCAGATTTTGTATGATATTCACATGCACTACATTTAATTCATTAATTTAAAAGCCTTCCCATCTTAATTGATCATCCAAAACTCCCATGTATTACTTAAGTTGTATAAAGGTAATATAACATTAACTCACGTATATATCACTACTCCTGAGTCGCGGGGGGTTGCCGCGCGGGGGAGTGCGCGCGCGCTGGCTCTGACTCTTTGTTTTTGTCTTTGACAATCCTGCAACGAATCATAATTGTATTTTGCTGTCAATTGGCAAGGTATGCAGTTTCCTATTCCTTAAATTCAAAGTCTGTTGAGAATTCTCCTTTCTCGCTTAACCTCGAAATTCCTAGTATTCTGAATGCTCGCCGCTTAGTTTTGGTAAACTCTGGTTATACAATAGGAGATACAGTAGTTCCAAAGAGCTCTGGATCAGTATGCTAAATAGGCATCATCCAGTTTCATGAACCATGTTTGGAATTATGGACATTATGCCGTGTGGTGCCGGCCAAGAATATTGCACCACCCAGCCCATCCCGTGGGTGTCTTAAAAGGCGACTAAAGGGATTAACCTGAGCATGGGCAGCAGCGTTCTCCGAGTATATTAACACCCAACTGCGATCGCCAATCCGCCTGTCAAGCGTGGCGATTATGGCAGAACTTTCCTTTTGGGGAAGGCCTATGTCCAGCAGTGGATGTACAAAAAAGGCTGAAATGATGACGATGACATTATGAACCATCTGAAGCCGTAGTACGCCAACCCGCGATAGCCGTGATAAGGCTATATCACGTCTTTTATCTCGTTCGTTCGCACGCAAACGAACGAGATAAAAGACGTGATATAGCCGTATCACGGCTATCGCGGGTTGGCATGCTACCCATGCTGTAGTAATATCTGTAGGTATAATAAGTGCGTCGGGTGCAGGCGCGAGTATGCCCGCGCCGATGTGATGATGATGATTTCTTTGACGAGATGGCTACGGCGATTGCTGCTGGTATAATGGGCTTCGCTGATGTGCCCGTATGTGGCTAATGTAACCACTCTATCCAAAAATCTGCTGTCCCATACTGAACTGCAATACCTACTCGATTCAAACGTACGGGGACAGCAGATTTTTTTGTTACTTTATACTTTTTCCTACACTCTGTACACAAGGTCCAACTAAGAATCATTGTACCACGGCCGGTCCTCAGGATTCACACCTAGCTGTCTCCGTGGTCTAATGGTTAAGAGCATTGGGCTCTGGATACGAAGGTCGTGGGTTCGATTCCCACGGGGGACACCTAGTGATATGTCACTTTGTGCGTTTTTCCCCAGTTGGTTAGGACATTGCAGGTTGAATCACCTGATTGTCTGAAAAGAAAAATGATTCCATGCTTCGGATGGCACGTTAAGCCGTTGGTTCCGGCTACTATCTCTGGTGGTAGTAGTCGTTACATAAAAACCATGTCAGAGGCCGTAAGGCGGTTTGAAAAAACTCAGACACCAGGGCTCTGTCCACACGATAAGAAGAAGACACCTAGCCTGTCGGAAGATGTTCCCTTTTCACCAGCAACACCTGCAAGTACAGTACACACTACAATCCGGGCTAATTAACTTGGCACCTGGCTCGGAATTTGACACCCTTCCAGCCTGCAAAACATGACAGAGGTAAGAGCGACACAGGTCACTTCTAAACGTCAAATTTGAGTGAGATACTATGGAGATAACCGCCAAATTGACGTTTAGTGGTGACCTGTGTCGCTCTCACCTCTCTCATGTTACGCAGGCTGCTACTCGCCCGCGGGACCCCGCCGTCGCTGTGCGAGGCCGTAGCATAGTATTTCAGTTACCGTTGCTCGTGTCCCTGCACTTTAGCATTTTCGAGTTATTCTTTCCGAATTTTTTATTCCGAGCCACATGCGAGCCAGGTGCCAAGTTAATTCAGCCGTGTTGTATTTACATAGGTATATAGAAGTGCTACTGGGAATGTTCCTCCATTGAAAAGGGAAGTACTTCCGCCAGGCTAGGTGTGATGCCTGGTGACCGGTTACGAGTTGCGTATTTACGATGCACGTTGTCTTTGTATGGAGTATATTTCCGTGAGCGACGGTATCGCCATCTGTTGGCATCTTTGCTATAACTTGTGGGTGCTGGACATCTGTAGTAGTTCCCCACAGGCGCACTCACCGGTACAGGTCGGAGGTGGTCTGCAGCGTGCCGTGCGCGAGGTGCAGGCGGCGGCCGGGCGCGGGCGGCGCGGCGCGCGCGGCGGGCGACCACCAGTCCACCACGCGCCCCACCACCGGCACGCGCCGCAGCAGCCCCTCCTGCCAGAGGCGCTCCAGGTTCTCCCGCTCTATGTCCGCCTGCGCCGCTTCTATACCTGGCCGTTTATCATAATACTCAGGCGCGTGCAGTGAAGGTAGGCAAAAAGCAGTAAAACCTTAATAATTTCTAAACTAATAGTACATTACTGCAGAGGCCAGCAACAGGGGCATTGATGGACGAACGTGTAAATGTGAGCCGAGACGAAGCCGATGCACAAATACGTAAGTCCATCAATGCCTAGTTGTGGCCAAGGCTTGTATAGTACTTTTCTCAAATAATGCGCGGAAATGAAAACAGTAAATTTTCTCATATAATTCGCGGAAATTAAAACTCTTTTCAAAATCAATGACGAACAACGAACAACAATTTTTTTTTTTTTTTTTTCAATAAACAGCTTTCTATTTGCAAGCCAGTTCGAAATTTAAACAAAACCTTTGATGAGTTACCTCCTTGGTCGCCATGTTTCGGAGAAAAAGACCGTTCCATTTTTAAATTACACGACAGATATGAGTTTACTATGTAATTTATTTGGCCGCAAAACACGACAGATATGGATTTTCATACAACATTGCCGGCCGCTGCGCGCATGTATTTGGCCAGTACAGCAATTTCGATTTATCTCGAAGAAGGTTGTCAAAATAATGCTCACATTTCCAAGCATGTTTGAGAAAAGTACTTTTCTCAAATAATGCGCGGAAATTAAAACAGTAAACTTTCTCAAATAATTCGCGAAATTTAAAACTCTTTTCTCAAATAATTCGCGAAATTTAAAACTCTTTTCAAAATCAATGACGAACAACGAACAATTTTTTTTTTTAATAAACAGCTTTCTATTTGCAAGCCAGTTCGAAATTTAAATAAAACCTTTGATGAGTTACCTCCTTGGTCGCCATGTTTCGGAGAAAAAGACCATTCCATTTTTAAATTACACGACAGATATGAGTTTACTATGTAATTTATTTTGCCGCTAAACACGACAGATATGGATTTTCATACAACATTGCCGGCCGCTGCGCGCATGTATTTGGCCAGTACAGCAATTTCTATTTATCTCGAAGAAGGTTGTCAAAATAATGCTCACATTTCCAAGCATGTTTGAGAAAAGTACTTTTCTCAAATAATGCGCGGAAATTAAAACAGTAAATTTTCTCAAATAATTCGCGAAATTTAAAACTCTTTTCAAAATCAATGACGAACAACGAACAATTTTTTTTTTTCAATAAACAGCTTTCTATTTGCAAGCCAGTTCGAAATTTAAATAAAACCTTTGATGAGTTACCTCCTCGGTCGCCATGTTTCGGAGAAAAAGATCGTTCCATTTTTAAATTACACGACAGATATGAGTTTAGTATGTAATTTATTTTGCCGCTAAACACGACAGATATGGATTTTCATACAACATTGCCGGCCGCTGCGCGCATTTATTTGGCCAGTACAGCAATTTCGATTTATCTCGAAGAAGGTTGTCAAAATAATGCTCACATTTCCAAGCATGTTTGAGAAAAAGCATTTTGTCTACTCAATGACTTTTAATTGGTTTAATTACCTGTATTTAAACAAATCAAAGTCATTTAGTGAATTAAATGCTTTTAGTTTAGAAATTACGAGCATTTACCAGCGACTTCGTCCGCATATATTATATACCAGATTTTAAGTCAGATGATAAGCTATCAAACAAAAAAAGTTTAATCAAAATCAGTTCAGTAATTTTTGCGTGATACTCGAACAAACAAACACCCAAACAAACAGACAGACAAAAAATCCAAAAATTGGTGATTTGGAATCAGGGACATCTAAAAACCATATCGTAATCTTTCTTTTTAACCGACTTCAAAAAAAGGAGTAGGTTCTCAGTTCGACCGTATATTTTTTTTTTTTTTTTTTTTTAATGTGTGTTCGCGGATAACTTCTTCATTTATGAACCGATTTTGATGATTCTTTTTTTGTTGGAAAGGAGATATCCCAAGGGTGGTCCCATGATAAGGAAACCAGGATCTGATGATGGATCCCAGAGAAATCGAGGGGAACCTTCGAAAATCGTAGTGCCGATTAGTGCATTTGTTAATTTGAAGCACTACTGTTAAATCAAACTAATGAATTCACCACTGAAAATTGTGAAATAAACAAAATTTTAACAAAAAATTAAAACCGCCTTCAAAAAAACTAAAAAGTTAAAAAATAATATTGCAGCCGATGACTTTTTCGTTCGCATCATAAGAACATTAATTTGTTTTATAGAAGTCGGTGTCAAGCCAAGCCAAAAAACTAATGCAAGCCCTGTCGCGAATCGGCTTGACAGCGACTTCGATAAAACAAATTAATGTTCTTATGATGCGAACGAAAAAGTCATCGGCTGCAATATTATTTTTTAACTTTTTAGTTTTTTTGAAGGCGGTTTTAATTTTTTGTTAAAATTTTTTTGTAAATATCTTCAATGTACAGACACACTTCTGTTACAGTTATATAATAGTTTAGATATATAGAAGTGGCATGTTAGTCTCGTTTTTTGCAGAGCGAAGCGGCGGTTCGATCAGTCTAGCACAGGCACAAGTCCGGCACTCTATAGAACCTTTGAGCGCACTTTGTACAAACTGTTCATGACATTGTGTTAGGGCTGAAAGACAGCTCTTTTTATTTAACGTCATTTATTTATATTGCGACACCTTTAGGGTTGAACCTCATCTGGCAGCATCGCATCGCCTTTTTCTGTAGCTCCATCCTTTTCTGTCACTCAGGAACGTCATTTGCTAGAGCAAATAAGATAGACGGAACACGATCGCGCGCGGCGATGCTGTGGCGTACAATCACTGCTGCCAGGTGAGGTTCAACCCTAACTGTCTTTTTTGCGGGTATGCAGGACGAATAAACAATATCTTCACAAATAGGCGTGCCCTTTGTACATTTATATCAATTTTAAGGTATTTCAGAGGATCCTATATAACCATGAAATAACCGTTATAAACTAACAGCAATATTAGTTCAAACACAATTAACTAAAGTATCTTTAATGCAATCTCAAACAGTATTTTTCCTAGACTAAATGTGCACTTACCTTTCTTCAGCACCTCAGTCATGTTAGTAAGCGCTCGGGAGCTCTCCTCAACCTCTTTGCCGGCTGTTAATACTAAGTCCAATAGTTCCTCAACGTCTGAATCTGCCGTTACCATTCCGAACCTAATAACAAACAAATTACATTGTAAAAGCTTGTTTGTGCCTCAAATAAATCGTTAAGAAATTTGTTAACGATATTCATTTAAAAAACAAATTCAATAGTTGGACGCCAGCAAGCAAGCAATAGTTGATAATGCTAGATCGATATTCACCATTGAATTTGTTTGTAATATATTTGCCCAGCAGTGGGACGAGGAAGGTTAAAAAAAATATTCGTTAATTTTTTCCTCTTATATCCATAAATACTGATATTGCGAAAGTGTATCTTTTTAGGGTTCCGAAGTCAATCAAGCAACCCTTAGCGCTCTTACAGACGAGCGACACTTTGCGATCGCCGTGGGTCGCAGAGAGTCGCGCTCATAGAGTTTACGGTCGCCGTGAGTCGCGTGACCCTCTGCTACCGCAAAGTGTCGCTCGTCTGTAAGAACGCTTATGCTTTCATCCATTCTCTCTGTTTGGTACGAAAAAATTAGCGAGTTATTCTCGCTAGGCTAAGGCTGACTTACTCGCAAATTTTTCTACCTATTGAATCGAAATTTAGCACCAAAAACAGAAATATGGGTGTTACGCAGAAATCATTTTCGAGTTTCGAGTAGTCACTGGTGCGGTCACTCCATAGTCCGCAGTACTAAGCAGAAACTGAAATCATCATCATATCAGCCGATAGACGTCCACTGGCCTCCCTCAAGGATCGCCACAACAACCGGTCCTGGGCTGACCTCATCCAACGGGTTCCATAAACTGAAATAAATGAATTGATTTGAACTGCTCCCGAAGCCATGCTGTAATTGTCATTTCGAAAAACCTAAGAGCAAGGATCCCCTTTATTCTAAAGCATAGAGGCCGTATCATTTTACGATTGTAGTTAGTCTCTTTTGTCTTATGACGTACCTTTAATAGTAGAAGGAGACGGAACTATAGATCTTTGTTTATGCGGCTGTCCACTTTTCACTTGTCACTTTTGTGCTAGTGTGTGTGAAAACTGACCGTAAACATTAGGGCAGTTGTCACTTTGTTCTAATTGGTCTCTTTTGTCCATACTACTTGATACCACACAATCAAACACAAACGTCAAAAAAACATTGGACATTCTTGCAATGGTATGGCTCCCCTTTGCCTTTAGAATAAAGGAGATCCTTGCTCTTAGCGAAAAACAAACCTGACACAGGCCATGCCGTCCTCTCCGTCGCCGCAGGAGAAGGCGCCATCTGTCGCTCGGAGTTGGTTAACTAGTTGCTTGTTCAAAGCGTTGAGGTCATCGTTCGACGCGTCTTCCCAGCCCGCTGGCACGTATCGGACGCCACCTAGACCTGCAATATCAACAAATTGTTCTTGTTATACAGGTTCCTTCTTAATATGCTGAAACTTTTTTGAGGGGATGATCAGAACATAAAACTGAACAACTTTCTCTAAGGGTCTAACATCGAAATCGCGAAAAAAATCAGTTGAAAAAAAATCGGCTCTTCCATACAAAACTGCAAACCTGCTCGAGCCAAATGTATTGGGACATTTGGCTCGAGCAGGTTTGCAGTTTTGTATGGAAGAGCCGATTTTTTTTCACGATTTCGATGTTGGTCACCTATATATACACAACGCAGTGTCCCTACAACACTCACCGGCCCACCCGGGCACGCTGACGAGCCGCAGCCTCGTGTTGGAGCGCACGAGCTGCTGGAAGGGTTCTCGCAGCGCTACAGTGCGACTATGTACTTACAACAACCTATATATACACAACGCAGTGTCCCTACAACACTCACCGGCCCACCCGGGCACGCTGACGAGCCGCAGCCTCGTGTTGGAGCGCACGAGCTGCTGGAAGGGTTCTCGCAGCGCTACAGTGCGACTATGTACTTACAACAACCTATATATACACAACGCAGTGTCCCTACAACACTCACCGGCCCACCCGGGCACGCTGACGAGCCGCAGCCTCGTGTTGGAGCGCACGAGCTGCTGGAAGGGTTCTCGCAGCGCTACAGTGCGACTATGTACTTACAACAACCTATATATACACAACGCAGTGTCCCTACAACACTCACCGGCCCACCCGGGCACGCTGACGAGCCGCAGCCTCGTGTTGGAGCGCACGAGCTGCTGGAAGGGTTCTCGCAGCGCTACAGTGCGACTATGTACTTACAACAACCTATATATACACAACGCAGTGTCCCTACAACACTCACCGGCCCACCCGGGCACGCTGACGAGCCGCAGCCTCGTGTTGGAGCGCACGAGCTGCTGGAAGGGTTCTCGCAGCGCTACAGTGCGACTATGTACTTACAACAACCTATATATACACAACGCAGTGTCCCTACAACACTCACCGGCCCACCCGGGCACGCTGACGAGCCGCAGCCTCGTGTTGGAGCGCACGAGCTGCTGGAAGGGTTCTCGCAGCGCTACAGTGCGACTATGTACTTACAACAACCTATATATACACAACGCAGTGTCCCTACAACACTCACCGGCCCACCCGGGCACGCTGACGAGCCGCAGCCTCGTGTTGGAGCGCACGAGCTGCTGGAAGGGTTCTCGCAGCGCTACAGTGCGACTATGTACTTACAACAACCTATATATACACAACGCAGTGTCCCTACAACACTCACCGGCCCACCCGGGCACGCTGACGAGCCGCAGCCTCGTGTTGGAGCGCACGAGCTGCTGGAAGGGTTCTCGCAGCGCTACAGTGCGACTATGTACTTACAACAACCTATATATACACAACGCAGTGTCCCTACAACACTCACCGGCCCACCCGGGCACGCTGACGAGCCGCAGCCTCGTGTTGGAGCGCACGAGCTGCTGGAAGGGTTCTCGCAGCGCTACAGTGCGACTATGTACTTACAACAACCTATATATACACAACGCAGTGTCCCTACAACACTCACCGGCCCACCCGGGCACGCTGACGAGCCGCAGCCTCGTGTTGGAGCGCACGAGCTGCTGGAAGGGTTCTCGCAGCGCTACAGTGCGACTATGTACTTACAACAACCTATATATACACAACGCAGTGTCCCTACAACACTCACCGGCCCACCCGGGCACGCTGACGAGCCGCAGCCTCGTGTTGGAGCGCACGAGCTGCTGGAAGGGTTCTCGCAGCGCTACAGTGCGACTATGTACTTACAACAACCTATATATACACAACGCAGTGTCCCTACAACACTCACCGGCCCACCCGGGCACGCTGACGAGCCGCAGCCTCGTGTTGGAGCGCACGAGCTGCTGGAAGGGTTCTCGCAGCGCTACAGTGCGACTATGTACTTACAACAACCTATATATACACAACGCAGTGTCCCTACAACACTCACCGGCCCACCCGGGCACGCTGACGAGCCGCAGCCTCGTGTTGGAGCGCACGAGCTGCTGGAAGGGTTCTCGCAGCGCTACAGTGCGACTATGTACTTACAACAACCTATATATACACAACGCAGTGTCCCTACAACACTCACCGGCCCACCCGGGCACGCTGACGAGCCGCAGCCTCGTGTTGGAGCGCACGAGCTGCTGGAAGGGTTCTCGCAGCGCTACAGTGCGACTATGTACTTACAACAACCTATATATACACAACGCAGTGTCCCTACAACACTCACCGGCCCACCCGGGCACGCTGACGAGCCGCAGCCTCGTGTTGGAGCGCACGAGCTGCTGGAAGGGTTCTCGCAGCGCTACAGTGCGACTATGTACTTACAACAACCTATATATACACAACGCAGTGTCCCTACAACACTCACCGGCCCACCCGGGCACGCTGACGAGCCGCAGCCTCGTGTTGGAGCGCACGAGCTGCTGGAAGGGTTCTCGCAGCGCTACAGTGCGACTATGTACTTACAACAACCTATATATACACAACGCAGTGTCCCTACAACACTCACCGGCCCACCCGGGCACGCTGACGAGCCGCAGCCTCGTGTTGGAGCGCACGAGCTGCTGGAAGGGTTCTCGCAGCGCTACAGTGCGACTATGTACTTACAACAACCTATATATACACAACGCAGTGTCCCTACAACACTCACCGGCCCACCCGGGCACGCTGACGAGCCGCAGCCTCGTGTTGGAGCGCACGAGCTGCTGGAAGGGTTCTCGCAGCGCTACAGTGCGACTATGTACTTACAACAACCTATATATACACAACGCAGTGTCCCTACAACACTCACCGGCCCACCCGGGCACGCTGACGAGCCGCAGCCTCGTGTTGGAGCGCACGAGCTGCTGGAAGGGTTCTCGCAGCGCTACAGTGCGACTATGTACTTACAACAACCTATATATACACAACGCAGTGTCCCTACAACACTCACCGGCCCACCCGGGCACGCTGACGAGCCGCAGCCTCGTGTTGGAGCGCACGAGCTGCTGGAAGGGTTCTCGCAGCGCTACAGTGCGACTATGTACTTACAACAACCTATATATACACAACGCAGTGTCCCTACAACACTCACCGGCCCACCCGGGCACGCTGACGAGCCGCAGCCTCGTGTTGGAGCGCACGAGCTGCTGGAAGGGTTCTCGCAGCGCTACAGTGCGACTATGTACTTACAACAACCTATATATACACAACGCAGTGTCCCTACAACACTCACCGGCCCACCCGGGCACGCTGACGAGCCGCAGCCTCGTGTTGGAGCGCACGAGCTGCTGGAAGGGTTCTCGCAGCGCTACAGTGCGACTATGTACTTACAACAACCTATATATACACAACGCAGTGTCCCTACAACACTCACCGGCCCACCCGGGCACGCTGACGAGCCGCAGCCTCGTGTTGGAGCGCACGAGCTGCTGGAAGGGTTCTCGCAGCGCTACAGTGCGACTATGTACTTACAACAACCTATATATACACAACGCAGTGTCCCTACAACACTCACCGGCCCACCCGGGCACGCTGACGAGCCGCAGCCTCGTGTTGGAGCGCACGAGCTGCTGGAAGGGTTCTCGCAGCGCTACAGTGCGACTATGTACTTACAACAACCTATATATACACAACGCAGTGTCCCTACAACACTCACCGGCCCACCCGGGCACGCTGACGAGCCGCAGCCTCGTGTTGGAGCGCACGAGCTGCTGGAAGGGTTCTCGCAGCGCTACGGTGGCGTGCAGAACATGTAGCTGCGCCTCCAGTACCGCTCCCCAGCCCATGGCGTGCGTGCTCTGCGCCGGGGAGCCCTCTAGCGGGGAGTACCGGAGAACTACCCCATGTGTTTCCGTTTCACATACTTCTATGCTTATCTGAAATATTTAAAAAATCAATCGTAGTTTTAATTGCATTTTCGTACAGTACTGTTAATTCAACCCCTTAAGGCGGTGGTGGTTGCTGAGGGCAGGGAGTCTTTCGCCACAAGTCGCTTCGATGGTCTTGGTATCTAGTAGTTGTGTTAATTGATTTTGGATGTTATTTCAACGCAATCAAAGTGATTATTGTTTGGCAGTGTAAAATGTTCCGCGCTACGCTTTGCCAGGTGCGCCGGCTCTAATACGAAAGTATATATCATTTGTTGATATTTTGAGTTTTGATACGAATTAACAATTATTAAATTGATTGAAAAAAAAATGTGGAAATGGGTACGTAGGGCACATTGAAAGTTTCAGGAACGGACCAGTTAGTGACAGTGCCAATGAAAAATTTATTTTAATTACGAATAAGAAACTCTTTATCAACCTATAGCCGAAAAGTTTATTCGATTGTCATTTTGGCGGCAATTTGAAAAGAGTGTGTCGCGAGGCAAAACGAATTTAGCAAGGAAAAATGTTTTCTCCCCAATTTATTACGATTTTCGTCGTGGTCCTAGTCCATAACAAAGTTAATGATAAACTTCGATAGGTATTTCATGATGAAGCCCTGTCCCTTGACACTTGTTAACAACTGATTAAATGAGTTTAGGCATGATCGGAGCAATCTCAGTGATGATCTATCTACCTGGGAGATGTCGTTCAACAGCGACAACTGAAGAAAACTCCAATGCTGTGCAGCTCATGAGAGAGGCTGATAAGAGCAGTGACCTACCAGCAGATTCAGACAAGCTTCAGCATTGATATGAGTCAAGTGCAAAAGATCCTACACGAATATTAAGGCGTAGGGAAGCTTTGTACTAGATGAATACCCCATAATTTAACCGATTTCAATAATTTCATAGTAAAGCAGAGGGGGTCCACTGCTTCTCACAGAGGTTCCATTGAACGAGACGATACATAAAATAGAATGGAGGCCACTTCTAAAAATATTAAAAGTATTCCCAACCTCCTACTTCCATACACTTTTTATTGTCCTGAAACTTTCAGTGTGCCCCACGTATGAGTAAAAGTAATGTCATTTTTTTACAGTCGCGGCCACTAATGAAAGTATTGTATAATTTTATTATTGTGCTGTAAAAAAAACATATTTTGTTATAACCACGTATGGCCTAGCACGCATCGGATTTGAGATATTTGACTCTAAAGGTTCATGAAGAAGTAACCAAAACCTTTAAGAATTAACTCATTTTCAATCAATCAATCGAAACATTACCTACTCAGCAAAATATACCGTAAAGAAATACAGAAGTTGCAAAACAAGGGGGACTTAGCGCTAAACAGCAATTTCTTCCATAAAACCTTACAAGTTATTTGTATCTTAATAGCACAGCTCCGATCCGGCCTAGCAATGAAAGTGATGTAATTTAATGTATTTTTCACCCCTACGGACGGAAAACGTCGACTTTCGTCCCGCTGCGCTAAACAAAGTTGCCGCTTTCCGCCTCCGTGGAGGAGAAAAATAGTGTACTAACCTCGGGCAGTAAATAAGAAAGCCTCAGGTCACATGTTTGTTGACCAACCTCGGCTTCGCCTCGGCCAACAATTACATGAGATCTGAGACCTTTCTTACTTTCTTGCCCTCGCCTCGGTGTGTAATCTACTATTGAAAGGTCCTCTAAAAACCTATGTAAGTTTTATTACTGGCTTTATTATATTACTCATACTCATTTTGATTAAATTTATTTATCAACAATATTTCTTGAATGCATAAATTCCATCGCCCATCATATCGAACATTAAAATCGCAAACTAACGTCTAGTTCTGATTTTTTAATTATGTTGCTAACAACATAATTAAAAAGTGGTCCTAAGACCACTACCAGTAGCGTATATCCAAATTTGCAGCTTCGAAAGACCTGTGCTAACTTTGCAGCACTCGAAAAACCATCCCGTTTTTTGGTTTTTTGCTTAGACTAATTATATCGGGACGCGTAACCACGTGTCATTCTACTAACAAACTTTCTGCCACTTTTTGCGGGGGGCGAGGTAACATGTTATCCGCAACTTTGGATTTTATTCCCTATGACTTTAGATTCTAATTTTGAATGTTCAAAATCATGAAAAGTAGTCTCGTGTAAACCCGAAACGTTCTAAGTTCAAAATTATTGTTTCGCTATTATAGGCTGTCTCGTTTAGTGATAAGGTATAAAATTGGGTGTAAATGCGCAAGATCAATTGATCTAATACCGCGGCAGAGGGGAAATGCTACCGCAAGGCCGATCCGATATAATTAGTCTAAGGTTTTTTGCTTTCATCTCGAAGTCTAATAGTCGTATCGAAAAGTTTTGTAGGTACAAATTAAACCTGATAAAATTTCCTACAAAACAAGTTATATAAATTTTTGTCATAAAACTTAACCTTTGACGGCTACATGGCCAAGAAAGTAACATCATTTCAAAAATTATGAAATTTATATGGCGACCCTCATGAAAGTTGAAGATAAAAACAAAATGATTTCATATTCTTAACCAGTGACCCCTAAAACTCCTAGATACAAATTTTCAGTCGGTTCAGTGAACTTTTAAAAGCTGCGTTGGCATTTGAAATTTCCATGGCAGCCATCTTGGATATCGCAATTTTGGATTTTTTTCACCACCAACCAAATCTGACTAGGGTCCTCTATGTCATTTGTTTGAGGTCCATAACCCTATCTGTCATAGTTTCCGCGGGCCGTTGACGTCATCCATCAGGAGTCGACCTTCCGAGGAAGTCAAAGTTTTCCCTGTATCACCAAGGCATCCATGTGATGATCTCCAAGTGTCATTCATTCCTATTTGAATAGAAGAACAAAGTCTTACCATTTCAGCTTCTCTCTGCAGCACTTGTCCGAGCCACGAGTTCAGCTTGTCGTAGTAGGGCGGCGGCTTCTCCGCGCCGGCGCCGGGCGGCGCGAACTGAAACGCCACGCACGCCGACGCCTGGCTTATTGCATCCTGGAATAAGTTTCAGTTAAGGGCGGGGTTGAACCTGTTTTGTCTGTTTTCGAACCGGTATTTGATACCCAAATTATTACATTTAATATATATCGTTCAAATAACAGTGTAGCTACGTTTTTTCTGCAGTGAATCTAACCGTTGAAACACGATTCTATTAAATTTTCTCGATAGAAAAGAGGACCAAAGTAAGTTCGATTTCAGATTTCTATCCAGTTTTACAAGAATCACCATCCACCATTTCTTCTGAATATTGGCTATGTGCACGACACTAGCGCCACACTAGCGCGGCGTACTGGCAGAACTTTTTCGGACAGCCGTGAATTATTTACACTATTATAGTACTGTAAAAGTATGTGTTTGTTCGAGGATTCTGCCAAAACTACTGGACCGAGTTTGATAAAACTTTTTATATTTAAAAGCTTCTTATTAGTCTTAAAAGCTAGCTTATATTTTATCCCGGTACGATGACGGGAGCGGATGCGGACGAAGCCACGGACAAAATCTAACTTGTTTCGGAATTCCCATACAAACTTTTACCTCAGTTTTAACACCTTTGGGGGGTTGATATGCGACAAGCCTTTTTTAAGTGAGAATCTAGATGCCAATAGAAACTTCCATGCCAAATTTTAAGTTTTTAGTCTTGACAGTTTGGAGATTTCGTGTTAAGTTAGTGTGTGGATTTGCATAGATTCAAGCATATTTTCACAGCCTGTCCGGCAAAAGTACAAATTTCAGCCACCCCGGGCGCTGCGATCGACTTGACAGTTCCCAACACCCACTTCGCACATAGCCAATACCATCATTTGAAAGGTATGTTGATATTAGTAAAGTGTATGGAGATATAAGTCAAGTTTTTATATACTTACAACTATATCTACATTCGGTGGTTCGTCACCGCCTGGCCTTTCACTCTGAAACATAAAACGAAAATACATTGTTTTAAGTGAACCAACGAACGTTCATTCACGTCCATTCATTCATTTGTCGCATTTTTTATTTGTTCCATTCATGCATTTTTCATTTCTTATCATTCATTATTCGCACCCACTCATCAGTAGCCTCAGTTCAGCGCCAACTACGACACTTGCATCTACAGCATTTTTATCCATTCTTTGCTCCAATTCATTCATTTTTCGCCTCTTTTCATTTATTCTTCGCTCCTATTCATCCAGTCTTCGCTCCTATTTATCCATTCTTCACTCCTATTCAAACATTCTTCACTCTAATTCATTCATTTATCGCTATTATTTGTCCATTCTTCGCTCCTATTCATTCATTCTTCGCCCGTATTCATCCAGTCTTCGCTCCTATTCACACATTCTTCACTTCTATTTATCGTACTCACCAGTAGCCTCAGTCCAGCGCCGGCCACGACAGCGCGGGCGGCTCTAGCAGAACGAAACGCGTCCGCGAGCCGCGAAGACAAACGCTTGGCCCCTGCCGCTCGTATGCACGTCCACAGTGGTAAGGCTGGTAGTCTCGCTCCTCCTCCGGTTAGGCCGGCTAGCGCTGCTAAAGCTCCTTCTCGACTGCCGACCTGAAAATTTCACTAATATTATAAATGTCAAAGTTTGGATGTTTACATGCTTGTAATCACGCATAAATTGGCACGCAGATAGAATCATGTCCTGGTTAACACATAGGATATTTTTAAGGTCCACGCAGTCTTGAGTTATTTCAAACTTTCCAGTTGTAATGCTGGACTTGCTGGTTGGTAAATTTGAAAAAACTTCCAGTAGATGTCGCTCACGTCCCCTTAAGACGCAAAAGATTGTCAATTTCGGTCTCTGAGTAATTGGCTCGGTGGCGAAATTGGATAACGCTCTTCTCCGGTTTGGAAGAGTGCGGGTTCGAATTCTTAGATTATATTTAATCTTGTCTTTTTATGTTTGCATTCCCTCACGTTCTGAACCATCCGATCACATTTCATCCCGTACGTAGGAAAACTTACGAGTATGTAATATGTATATTAAAATAGTAAATAAACCACAGTACCCAAGAACTGCTGATAAGCACCGATAACGTTTCGAGTAGTAGTACTTTTAGTAGCAATGCGTCGGCGCAACAAATACAAGAAAATATTACATCTATCGTAACTTAGGAATAATGTAAAAAACACAAAACACAGGAACGTTTAACGTTATTATTGAAAATCTAATTACGGCACATCATCTGGCTATCTTTACAGTCTTCCTTAAGAAGACACCAAGCTTCCAGTCCTGCCCTCAATCGTATTTTTCAAATGTCTTACTGTGCAAAGGTACCTCTTTTATTGGCACTATATAGTATAGAAGTAGTAGTACACACACATCAGCACGTAGCAGTAGTATTCCTATGAATAAATTAAAATTAGTACTCACAGCGTTAACTCCTTTTGAAACGTCATTGGCAGTTATTGGTTCAGGTATTTTGTAAAAAGTCTGTTTTTGTGCTAAGGATACTATTACCAAATTCACATAATAGAACAACGATCTGATGGAAAAAATCTCTTTAGAGATAAGCTCGCCTTTTGAGCTTGACGAGACGGAACGTGACTTTGCGAATGCGTGCTCATTCACAGCAGGAGACGCCATCTAGGTGGATACGTAATAACACCTACTGACATTAGGGACTTTACCTCCAAAAGCATAACACGGTTCATGAAGTCCGTGGGCCTAAGAAATGACCTTTAGGTCTAGGGCCTAGGGTGACAGCTACAATAGATCTATCCAGGTTGCAGTAGCTTTTGGTCATTGATCAAGCCCTTACAACCAAGTAATAATTGACTAGACGCAAATAAAAACGTATACAGCATAATATTAATGCATACTAATGCTGTAAATGTAGTAAAAAAGCCGTGGTGGTCCAGTGGCGAGTAACCTTGCCTGCCGTGCAAGAGGCGATGGTTCGATCCCCGTCCAGGCCGACTCGCACCAATGAGTTTTTCGGAATTTATGTACGATTTGTAACACCACTGGCTTTTCAGTGAGGGAAAAACATCGTGAGGAAACCTGCATGCTTCAATTTCGAGGCATGTATTGTACCTACTGTCCATTACAAGTGGCGACGGGCTCACACTGGACGGAGTTTCGGTACTACTAGTGAAACGTAGATGTTCTGAAGTTTCAGAATATCTCTGACTACCCTCTCGGTCGTGAGCATATGCCTAATGCTGTATACGTTTTTATTTCCGTGTGTAAAATCAAGTTTTAAAATAATAAATAAAAAAACAATTTAATTTTCAACATAGGCAATTATGCAAAATATTTTATACTTTATAAAGGATACAACAGTTGGCAGCCCAGGTACTCCAAACCATGGGCCAGGAGTGAGTGTTAGCGAGTCCGCTATGCTGAAACTCTGAAAAAAAAAAAAAATATACTTATTAAAATAAACCGGACACTGGACAGAGTTTCGGTACTACTAGTGAAACGTGGATGTTCTGAAGTTTCAGAATATCTCTGACTACCCCCTCGGGGAATATAGTCGTGAGCATATGCTATGCTAAAATAAACCGACATAAATTTGCCACAATAAGAAATTATTTCCTTAGTAGTTATTATAAAAATGCCGTCCGCATTCTACAATCAGAAAAGTACGGGATCCCGCAAGAAATGATTATTATGTTTTTAAGCAACAGAACGGGACAGAACTGCGGGGAAAAAGGAATCGTCGCCAAAATCGCAATCAAAACTAGAATGGGTTACAATAGCTACATGCAAAATAGCCACTCTCTGCACCTCCCTAACTTATGATACCACTCCTCACCCCCTCTTCAGGGTTCGATTTAGAGGATCCCGAGTGCGAGCGGGACGGCGCGAATGCCATCTTGTTTCTGTAGTAGTACTCAAGTATCCTGACATCGTTCTATGGAGAGCCCGGGGTGTGGTACAACAATATTTACAAGGTGAAATTGATATCATTAGCATCCTTTTAAACTAAATACCCATCAAACTGAACAACTTTTACTATGGGAGCAAACCGATCGGAGCAAAAAAAGTCAAAACAGCAACGCCTACTCGACTCACTGTTTGCTCCCATAGTAAAAGTTGTTAGTTTGATGGGTAGACTCATAGTTTAAAAGGATGCTAATGATATCAATTTCACTCTGTATAAGTACTATCATAAAACTGTAAATCCGTTGTGTCTGTTTGTTTGCGCATCACGCGTAATCTACTGGACCAATATTGATGAAATCTGTCCTTAAAATCTGGTATATCCTCGATTATACTAAATATCTGGTATATCATTTATCGCGCTACGATGACGGGAACCCTTAGACTAATTATATCGGGACGCGTAACCACGTGTCAGTCTACTAACAAACTTTCTGCCACTTTTTGCGGGGGGCGAGGTAACATGTTATCCGCAACTTTGGATTTTATTCCCTAACAAACTTTCTGCCACTTTTTGCGGGGGGCGAGGTAACATGTTATCCGCAACTTTGGATTTTATTCCCTATGACTTTAGATTCTAATTTTGAATGTTCAAAATCATGAAAAGTAGTCTCGTGTAAACCCCAAACGTCCTAAGTTCAAAATTATTGTTTCGCTATTATAGGCTGTCTCGTTTAGTGATAAGGTATAAAATTGGGTGTAAATGCGCAAGATTAATTGATCTAATACCGTGGCAGAGGGGAAATGCTACCGCAAGGCCGGTCCGGATATAATTAGTCTAAGCGGGAACCCGTGCGGACGAAGTCGCGGGAAAACTATAGTTTAAATCTTAGAAAAAGTATACAGGGTGTAACAAAACACCCTAGTAATACTTAAGGGGGTGCTTCAGACCATCAAACTGAACAACTTTCACTATGGAGCCAACGTCGAGAAAAAATTAAAAAATCTCCCGTCCCATACATTTGAGTTGAGACGGTACTGCAGTTTTGTATGAAAGAGCAATTTTTTTTTTCGTGATTACGATCTTGGCTCAATAGTTGTTCAGTTTGATGGTCTGAAGCACCCCCTTAAGTATTACTAGGGTGTTTTGTAACACCCTGTATGTCTAGAATGAGCCTCATACTTCTACCGTATAAAACAAAAGGGGCCAACTTTCTTAGGTTGGTGTGCGTGAGGCGTCATACAAATTATGTCTGTGTGCGTGTATATGGATAGGGTTTAGAGGCCAATACTGGTTGTAATTATTTTCTACGCTTTCGTAGCTTCGACTGTCAATCTTGACATATATCTTATCTAAGGTTTAAATATAAATATAATAGTAACTGCCTCCGTGGTCTAATGGTTAAGAGCATTGGCTCTCGACACGGAGGTCGTGGGTTCGATTCCCACGGGGGACACCTAGTGATATGTCACTTTGTGCGTTTTTCCCTAGTTGGTTAGGACATTGCAGGCTGAATCACCTGATTGTCTGAAAAGAAAAATGATTCCGTACTTCGGATGGCACGTTAAGCCGTTGGTCCCGGCTACTATCTCTGGTGGTAGTAGTCGTTACATAAAAACCACGTCAGAGGCCGTAAGGCGGTCTGAAAAAACTCTGACACCAGGTCCCTGCTCACACGATACGCAGAAAAGACTTCTCCAAGGTTTAAATATTACATTACCTGATCTCTGCCCAAAGCCGCCGGCAATGCGAGCGCGTGCCCGCTGACGTGTAGATGCAAGTTCCTCTTGTTGCACACTTCTCTTAGAGATGATAGGGGTGACCCGCAGCCTAGAGGGGGGGCTCCGACCTCCCCCAAAAGTAAGAGGGGGATGCGATTGGCTGCTACGTCTTCTTCGCATAGGGCTTCTAGTGCTTCTATGTCCATGCCTCGACCTGTGGTGAAGACAAAATGATAGATAGGGAAGGAACCACTAAAGGCCTATTTCATAAACTTGATAATAGCTATTTACAATGATAATTCAGGATACATTGCTGGTTACTTATTGCGTTAAACGACATGTGTCCTAACATTCTCAGTAATGTATTTCGAGTAATATTGATCCCATTGTGAACGTTTTACAGTTTGATGGTCTGAAGAAAGCCCCTAAGTATGTAACGCATATAAGTTTACACTCTGTATACATGGTCATTCTTCATATGCTGACGGTTTTTTTAAGGGGATTTTTTTTTTTTAACCATGGGTTTGCTCTTGACCTCAATCCAGTCCACATAAACAACATAAAACGAACATAAAATAAAAATAAACAACTTTATCTATAACGTAGTCAACTTAAAGGCCATGTTCTCTAGACTACGTTTACACCACAGACATTGTATAACACAACATTTTCGGAAAAGTGCGTTGTTATGATAACCAGTATCTAACTCTGGCATTGCAAACCCCGAGAGGTCCGATTTTGAGTTCTGTTGAGATTCAAGAGTTCGGTTGGCTAGATTCCTCACACTACATTAGTTCCAAAATGTACACGTTAATACAGACAAAAATCTACTCTATTCCACGGCACTAGCTTTTATTTCACTTCGGGTTTTCTTTCAACCTACGTAGGTTTTACGAGTCAAGTCAATTGGCTTGTTAATTGCTATGGAGTGATAACTGATAAGTAGCACTAATACATACTAATTCTGTTACAAAGTTTATACTACAGGAAGATTTATTAAATACTTTTCTTTGTTATTGTTTAGTCACCATTCACAAAGAAGATTGGCAGATTTGGACCCAGCCATTTTTTTACGAAAACTAAAAGCCATTCAGGACGGCGGTCATAAATGTTATAAACAGAAAAAATTAAGGCATTTTTAAAAAAAACTTCCACATCTCCAAAAGTCCGGATTCAAAAGTAGAAATTACTAGTAAAATAGACAAATCGTCTAAAAAGCAGTAGCCAAACGCTACCACGACAGCTATTTTCATCTAATGTTATCACTGAGGTATTTTTGGTCGTTACGGAATGTATTTGGCTTGGTTGAACTGATAGTGTGTGTGATTTCGTTTTCTTCCATTATCACAATATGGTACAGTTACCGTGAATTTTCATTAAAATAAACACAATGAATGCGTAGAAGATTGAGTGGACTATCTAATAAGAAAGATTATGAGTTTTACACACTTGATACAAAAGGTATCATAAGGAGAAATACCTTTCCCCCAACTTGTACAGATTCCAACTAATTAACATTTTTGTTAGTTTTGTTTCACTCTACACATATTACTAAGTTCCATTCATGTATGGGACCTTTATGTCTGGGTCTCAAATTATATGGCCTTCCGCCAAACTTCTTTTACCGAAAAACTTAATATTTTGATAAGTAAGTATACATAAATATCAAAAGTTTTTCGAATGAAAATTTAGTGCATTTAACATATATTTTTTATTTTACGACATAGATATGGATATCTGAATACCTCTTAACGCAATTAGATCGCAAGTTCACGTGACGACGACGGTTTCTTATAACTGATATCCGACTACATTGTCTCCGTATTTACCATAGCGTCAGATGCGGCACTACGATACCACAGAGCCACAGACATACAGACAGACAGACAGACCGACATAGGTGTCAAATTTATAACACCCTCTTTTTGCGTCGGGAGTTAAATATGTAACAACTTACGAGAGGATATGAATCAACCATGAAAGTCGGTACAAAAATTCCGACAATCGTCATTCTTTCTGATTATTTACAAACATTATTAAGACTTTATCGTCACAATCGTACGACCCGACTATTCCTCGAATTACAGATTAAAGTACTACTTACGATTACGTTTTCATTTTAATTGATTAATTAGATTAGGTAGATTAATTGTAGCTATTTTTTGTGCTGCATTTCTTAAGAGGAAGAAATTTTCGTTTGAATTTGCCGCCTACTGTCCAATAGATAATGAAGAACAATATTTATAAAGCGACAAAAGCCATTGTACAGACGAATCAATAGATACGAATCAATACAGAGATAAGATATGTAAGTAATCATTCAAGAACAATACTTAACTATAATTACTACGAACTAAATAAACACTTTAGTTAGTAGTATTATATCATAAGCTTTTACCCGCGACTTCGTCCGCATAAATTATATACCAGATTTTAAGTCAGATGATAAGCTATCAAACAAAAAAAGTTTCATCAAAATCGGTTCAGTAGTTTTTGCGTGATACTCGAACAAACAAACACCCAAACAAACAAACCAACATACAAACAAACAAACAAACGTACAAACAAACAAACAAACAGACAGACAAAAATCCAATAATTGGTGATTTGGAATCGGGGACATCTAAAAACCATATCGTAATCTTTTTTTTGTAAATATCTTCAATGTACAGACACACTTCTGTTACAGTTTTATAATAGTTTAGATAACTTAAAACTATGTATCCTCTTAATCGCTCAAATCCTTATGATGTGATGTTATCATCCTATTCTGTACTAGTATTCTAGGGAATCCTATAATTGGTTTATGTTATAGTTAGTTAATTTTAAGTACTAAGTTTAAATAAGGCTGTTGGTTTTATCAATAAATGAAAAAAAATAAGATAAAAAATATACATGAAACTCTTACCAGTAGGATGGACAGGCACAGGTCTCACGCAGGCCAGCGGTAAGCCCAGCTGTCTGCACAGGTGTTGTACCACCCCCAGTGGGCTGGCCACGCAGCTGTACACGCAGGGCAGACGGTTTGTGAATGCTAGAGCTGGGAATAATTCGCATTTATTTAGACTATCGTAGTCTTGGCAATCTGCACGGCTAGCATACCACCCACGACAAAGCGTTTAAACGAGAAAAACGAGAAAAACGTCATGTGCGCTCTTTCTGACATACGTAAAATAATAAAGATGGAGGCACATCTCGATTTTTATCGTTTTCTCGGGGGTGGCATGCGAGCCCTACAGGTTGAGTTCTCTTCAGTTTGTATATTTTTTTAAGTATTATGTATAACGGTACATGGGTTACTTTTTTCATAGGGTATAAACAATCTTTTTTTATTCAGGACTCTTTCTACCTCCCCAAATTGTCCCCTAATGTAAAAATTGAGTTTATACAGGGTGGTCCAAATAGCCATCAACAATTTTTTTTTATATTCCTCACACCTGGGGTTATCCAAAAATACCCCATGTATGTTCCGCGATTTTTTGTAGTTTAGAAGTTATGAATTTTTAAAGGTATATTTGAGAATTTTCTTTCGGAGCGGCTCAAAACTGTCATAACTTTTTTCATAGCATGAATTTTTAAAATTTTATTTTTGTAACATGATTGTCTGAAAACACTCTTTCATGCGTAAAATAATCAGCAACACAACATCCATACAAGTTACCGAAAAAAGAGTCGAAAACCATAGCCATAAGAATAAAAAAAATTGATAGTAATTTTTTTTGGAACAAAGTTTTTTCTTAGTGAATTTTTCATTTAACTAACTTCGGAAGCCGATTCCAGCGTAAAATGACCTATTAAGAACCACTTTTTGTTTATTATTTGATAAGTTCAATAAACACTGAAGTTTTTAAAATTAGTTTGAACCTACGAAACAACCATTTCATATTTTTAACAGAATTTAGAAAATTTTGCTCCGTCCAACTCAAACCTAAAATGTTCACTTTCGACTCTTTTTTGGTAACTTGTGTGGATATTGTGTCGCTGATTATTTTACATATGAAAGAGTGTTTTCAGACAATCTTGTTAGAAAAATAAAATTTAAAAAATTCATGCTATGAAAAAAGTTATGACATTTTTAAGCCGCTCCGGTAGAAAATTCTCAAATATATACCTTTAAAAATTCATAACTTCTAAACTACAAAAAATCGCGGAACATACTTACGGGGTATTTTTGGATACCCCCAGGTGTGAGGAATCTAAAAAAAATTGTTGACGTCGCTATTTGGACCACCCTGTATAAAAATGTATGATAATAATATTGGACCAGCAATCGCTATATCTGTGCCGAGTTTCAGCTTCCTATGTCTTACGGCCTGTGACAGACAGACGGACGGACGGACGGATAGACACCGAGCTGATTCCATAAGTGTTCCGTTTTGCCAATTTTGGTATGGAATACTAATTGTCCGAGTCCCGACTCGTACTTGGCCGGTTGTTTTATTTACAATATTACATTACAGATATTAAGAACCTTGAGACTTTTATAAATTAAAATGCAGGACTACAGTTTAACTAAAGAAGACGGTTCCCTCGGTAGATGTGCGGCTCGGGAGGAACACCATGCAGCTACCATTCAAACCCTTCCTGCATAGCGCAGCTTCCACAGGAACCTATACTATAGGCCCTATAGTATCCTAAATTATGATATATAAATATAAGATTCTGCCCATCCCATACAGGAAGAGTTAATTTCAGACATACCTCCATCCTCTAAGTACCGAGGATATCTGTGATGTAGAATCATCCGCGTGACCCGCACCAGACCCTCTAACTGCTCCTGATGATAATAAGCATTGTAATCGGATAATCTGAAACAAATAAAACATTACATCAGAATGCATAGCAAAACAGGCATGCTTTTGTGACGCATTCGGGTCAATGCTGAAATGGAAATTGTGCGCAAATAATATTAGGTGTGCATATGTTAACGCGTGACATGCCATGTCCCAATGAGTATTTCTAGCTTAAGGGGCCATAGGTTCAGACGAATATTTTCTATGAGAAACGCGATTGCCCAGTCCTCCGAAAAGTGCGTGCGTGTGCCGTATTTTCGATTAAAAAGAGTTAACAAAAGTACTTTTTATATATTTTTTTTTATGATTTCACTAGAAAAACTATTCCTTGTATGTACTACCGTTAGTTTTAACGAAAGAACAAAGACAAAAACGTAGAAAAAACTAGTTTCTTTCATTAATGATCTATTTTTCTATTTATTACTTTTTTTTACTATTTGTTAGCATATCCGCTATAATAACATAACAAATATTCTTTTGAAAGGAACGGTAAGACAGACAGACGGACTCACGGCGTAGGCTTAGTAATAAGGTCCCGTCAGGCACTCTTTGGGTACGGAACCCTTATTATTAGTATTTCAACGCAAGTAAACACAAGTACAATTCAGCAAAGCAAATTGATTGCATGGTCAATCGAACAGTTATTGTTTTGATTGTGTTAACATACCTTGAAATTCTCTAACATAACTTCTTTGTATGCCACACAATAACAACCAATTTTACAGCCACGCTTTTAACATTTACAGGCCTTGACAAATCTTAGTCCTAATTCAATAGAACTTTCTAACATTTAAAAACAAATGTAACTTTCATTCAAAAACATAATACGAAACACTGACATGCTCACTTCTTTTTCTAAAACACTCCAAAACGGTGCAGTAGTTTTGAGGTGGTGAACCAATATTAAATTATACAGATGTAAAATTAAATAGGATACATATCTAACTGGATGCTTCAGACCATCAGAGTGATTTCGATGTTGGCTCCATAATGAAAGTTATTCAGTTTGATGGTCTGGAGCGCCCCCTTTAATATGTACCGCATTTAATTTTACACCCTGTATATATCGGCAACGTCGTTGCACGTCTGGGAACGTAGCGCACTTTTGTGCAACATTGGAATTGGAGCATCACAATATGTTGGGCTACGAATAAGAATAACTATAGAAGAATAACTCTAAACAAAGTCAACATAATTTTTGGAACCTCTTGAAAAATAACATGTATGAATTTTGGCGGCAAGGTAGAGTTTCTAAAGAACAAATTTAGAACACGGTATAGTTTTTTTGGTGCCATTTTTTGAGCTTTATTGACATTTCTATACAATGTTGGGCGTCAAATTGTTGTCTAGTAAATATATGGCTTAAGGCCATCTTAAGGCAGTGTCATTGTTAATAAGTACTCAGTTTACTATGAATTAAGCACGAAAATCATATAAACCAGCGTACATAACCATTCTAGTTAGGACTAGCTAATCTTATCCAATGTTAATTAGAACTCAAGGTAATATCGATAACAATGCCATAAAAAGATTAGCAAAAATAACACATTTCAACATTTTACATGTAGCAGCTGAAGGAATATGATAATACGTAACTTTGGAAATCGAGAAATTCCAATTGGAAATGCGGGAATGATATACGACAAACTGTATGGTACAAGGTTCATAAGTCGTCGCTTACGTTACGACGTTTATTGGTTTACAGGAAAAATAATTATAGGAACTACAAGTTGTCTTATTAAATGTCAAATTCTTTTTTTCTGTAAGTTACCACCGCATTGTAACGTTTTGGCGCTGTAGAGAAGATGCGGCCAGAAACTACAAAATAACACTACAGTCGAAATCGGTTATAATGACATTGAGGGGGCTAGTCATAATAGGTCGTAAAAGTCCCTATCGGCTTTTCTAGTAATACGATTTTCTAAATATTATGTCCTCCGTTTATTAATTATTAAACAATAAAACTATCAAACAGTAGTACATAAAAAAACACTCAGGGCATTTTTTAATGACCCCAACGTAAGCTACTAGGCTTTTTATGGCTTTTTCTGTTGATGCTCTTTTATGTTTTAAATATTCGACCAAATTTTTCAGAAGTACTGGATCGAATATTTGAAATATCCAAAGAAAAAGGAATTTGATATAAAACTATACAAAGCAGCCTCCTCACATACCTTGGTTTAAATTAAGGCCAGTAGAAAAATTATTATTATCGCACATATTCTTCGTAGTGGACACATTCCACTAAGTAAATAAATTTGGATTCATGATAAATAAAATATTATAGTTTAAAAAACTAAAAAACACGCTTATAAGGAATTTGATATAAAACTATACAAAGCAGCCTCCTCACATACCTTGGTTTAAATTAAGGCCAGTAGAAAAATTATTATTATCGCACATATTCTTCGTAGTGGACACATTCCACTAAGTAAATAAATTTGGATTCATGATAAATAAAATATTATAGTTTAAAAAACTAAAAAACACGCTTATTAAGCTGGCACTAAAAAGCTGCATCTTGCTGGCTGCATCTTGCTGGCACTAAAAAGTACAAAATAATCTGATTTACTTAAAATATAATAAGTTACGATAATTATGCATCCTACCATTGTACACTTGTTAACGCAAACTTCTCACTTTTTAATGTTCAATGACCAAGTAAAAAGCGTGGGGCGCATTGGGGGAGCGTTGGTGGTAGTGGTAGGTAACGTTTCTTCGAGAAATTTATTTCGATCAAGCGCCCCACGCTTATTTACTTGGTCATTGAACATTAAAAAGTGAGAAGTTTGGGTTAACAAGGTGTACAATGGTAGGATGCATAATTATCGTAACTTATTATATTTTAAGTAAATCAGATTATTTTGTACTTTTTAGTGCATTAATAAGCGTACTCGATGGGTTTACTAGTAGCCATTAAAGAGTTCCACTATCCAACTCCTGTCTCCATCATGAGTCCCAAGACACCATGTATAATGTATGGTACTCGTCCAAACAATCTTAACGAGCCCAAATTCGATGGGGTTACTAGTAGCCATTGAAGAGTTCCACTATCCTCCTACTGGCTCCATCATGAGCTCCAAGATACCATGTATAATGTATGGGACTCGTCAAAACAAACTAAAAGAGCCCAAACTTGAGTGGTTTACTAGTAGCCATTGAAGAGTTCCACTATCCTCCTACTGGCTCCATCATGAGCTCCAAGATATCATGTATAATGTATGAGACTCGTCAAAACAAACTAAAAGAGCCCAAACTCGAGTGGTTTACTAGTAGCCATTGAAGAGTTCCACTATCCTCCTACTGGCTCCATCATGAGCTCCAAGATACCATGTATAATGTATGGGACTCGTCAAAACAAACTAAAAGAGCCCAAACTCGAGTGGTTTACTAGTAGCTATTGAAGAGTTCCACTATCTATCTCATGACTCCATCATCAGATCAGCTCGATAGTACCAAATTATTGTATTGTCATGCGAACTACATACACCTGCAAAGTTTAAAATCTATACATTAATTAGAAGTAGGTTAAAATTGACTTCCTAGATTTTATTACATACTTACTTAGTTAGTTAGTTACATACAGGTGAAGCTAATATAAGCGTGTTAAAAAGAGTAGTTCACCTAATTGTAATGAGTGTGGAGTGGTCGAGGACTTTCATCACCTGTTAATAGAGCGTTCAGTACGAGCAGGGGCAGGCTCGAATGATACTGATGATGATGATGAGGGAGCTTAGAGTGAATAGACTTGGTGTGGACATATTTCACGAGATCCTAGCATCACTAGGTTCTGATGCTGCTAGGAAAGTGTTCACCTTTGCAAACTCATCAGTGTCTCATTAAGTAAATAAGAATAACTAAGTTAGAGTAGGTAAAATCTAGACATAATGTATGATGGGACTGACATGTAGGTACATAAAATTTTGTGCATAAAATGTTTTTAGTAGGACGCAGGTTTCGAGAGCTGCGACAGTGGCGCCAGCAGTATTAAAATTAATTGTGCCTGAAATACAATCATTTTCATGAATATTTTACGTTTCGCGAGAATCGCAACTGATTCTCAATTTTATAATCCATTACATAATAATTCACACTAAGCCTAAAAGCGATATTGCAAATGTGCTAAAAGTTCTCCAATGTGTCCACTTTTAGCACATTTGCAATACATAGCTTTTATGCTTAGTGTGAATTATTATATAATGGATTATAAAATGGACCCTTAGTTGCGATTGTCGTGAAACGTAAAATATTCATGAAAATGTTTGTATTTCAGGCACAATTAATTTAAAACTGATGGCGCCACGGTCGCAGCTCTCCGACCACCTTAAGAGAGTTGACTCTTAAATCAACTTGATTCGAATCTACCAGCCCTGGCAGGCGGCAAACAATGATCTGGAGTGTGATTTACAAACATCACACATTGTAATCAGCAGTAGAAAATGTCGAAATTACTAATGGAGATTATGCATCTTTCTACTGCTAATTTAAACATGTGATGTTCAATAATTGTACTCCAAAGCCCTTTCCAATGGGATAATAGGTGAGTACATTATTTTACCTTTTTAGAAGAAGTCTATATAATCCACTAGTGGAGAACTAATTTAAAGCAGCAACTCTACATCAAAATACATTACCTAGAGGATAGGCCCGTCAGAATATTTTACAAAAACCTTCTTCATAGAAACAAAAATTTGCGCCATCTGTCATAACTCGTATACGAACTATATCGTGTCATCTACGCGTGTCATATATTTGTAGTGCTCTAAATTGACATTTTTCCTTGCATTTTAGAGCCAACGAACTGGGGACAATAGTCAAGCTCATAGGCCATGTCCTTACGCTAGTAATATATATGTCTTTGGCTTTGTATGAAAATTGTTACTAAATAGTAACTAGTAATAACATCTAGTGACGTTATCAACATTTCATTACTTTTTATATTTTATCCTGTTATTAAAAATAGCGAAGCGAAATAGCCAAGCGTGGTGATTATGGTAAAAGCTCCCTTTTGCAGGGTGGCCTACGCCCACCAGTGGACATGTAAAACAGGCTGAAATGATGATAATTAAAAATAGTACAGAATTACTGCAAATGTGAGTTTAGCATTATTTTCAAGTGTTTTTTATTGAGAAGATAAAACTGAAATATATTTTATGCAGTCTTTTAGTATCATTTATTATTTACAAATTATTGTTTGAATAGAAATTGATTGAAGAATCATGTTGGAAGTTTTGCCACAAAAGGTATTTTGTGTGGAGCTTGCGCAGTTCACATTTTAGATTGCCACGAGGCTCCACAATCTCTTCTCGGCTGTTTTTTAGCAAAAACAATCCTTGAGATTGGGATGGATACTCCCACAAACCACTGGACACTGGCGGAGATGTAGTGCTATCAAGACAAGTACTACAAGCAAGTGTCCATTAATATAAATAAAAAATATAGATTATATTCTAGTTAGAAGAAATACTGAAGTGTATGTGAAGTCAACCAATCCGCATTGGGCACGCGTGGTGGACTAATGCCCATACAACCTCCCTGAGGGTAGGCCTGTGCCCTGCAGTGGGACGTTTATAGGCTGATGATGATGATATATTCTAGTTATAACATGAAGAATATACATTAGAAAGCTCACCTGAACATATGCGCCATCCATCGAGTAGTTTCACTAGCTACATGTGCCCCAAGCCTCGCTGCATGACTTCGTTCCAACCGTCCAAATAAAGCCGAAATACTATGCGAAAGAATGGCTGCCCGGGTCACTGCGTCCGTCGGCAGTAGAGGCGGCTCCACACTCTCGCAACTAGGGTCCGTTTTCAGCACCAGATCCTCTAAAACCTTCAAAATCTCATCCATGGCCGTCTCGTCGGGTTCGAAAAAACCGGCGCTGATTTTACGCGTTTCCCGCTTTTTTTCCTCTTCGGGAACATCTTGGGCATTGACTCCGGCTTCTAGTCTGCCTACTACTTCGGAAACTTGGAACTCTAGCCCTCCGAAAGGACGCCGGTCCTGTTGACAAGAGTAAAATTAGATGCGCTGGTCTCATGCAGTGTTGTAGGAAAAGGAACGGAATTTACCAGGTCCGGGAGTTCCTCGCTTCCAGGGCTAGGTTTGTAGGACTCCGTGTCCGAAGTTGGTGCATCTCCCATGCTGCGTGGCGATTTTTTCGCAAATTTACGACAGCAACATAAAATTTGTAAACGTCACGTCACTTCAATGTTTTGACAAATCAAGGAGACATAGACAAGAGGGATGTAGCTATATCTTATAGCAATCATATTGGATGTTAACTCGCGCCATCTATTGTAGATAGTCCATCTTAGTGTTGATTATTTTGCCAATGTCTAGTATTAGATAAATAGTTATTAACACATTCGCGGACACTGAACGAGACACAATAGAACTTTTATTGTTATGACTGCTATAGGCTGTCAGTGTCCGCGAAAGAGTAAAGTGCTTGACGTTCTACGGTTATAAATATTTGGGGACATCAAGGGTTGTTTTTTGAAGAAAACAATACTAATTACTTGAGCCAAGCCAATGAGCGTTTTTCTTTTCTTTTTTAAATTTAGTTCCTGGAAAACTCGACAGATGACATGTTTATCGCTTCTATAAAGACGTTCGCGAAATCCTGACAAAATCATGTCAAGACCAGGGCTGCCGATTCCGGGGAATTTCCCCGATTTTCGGGGAATGAGGGGTGCCTGCGGGGAGAGCGCGGGGAATGATTCAAATCGGGGAATTTCGGGGAATCGCCTATTTCTAATAAATGTCGAACAAAGGATGTCTAATGAAGAGGAATTGCTGAAATTAGAATCGAATCGGACTATCCTTAGTCCGAAAGTGAGGGAGAAATATAAATAATAAATAAAACTCATTGTATTCTAAATATTTAACTAGATTTTTTGATAAAAATTAGAAGACATAGAAGTTGATACGCTAATTTTTGAAACATTTAACTACATTTTGCATGAAAAAATGCTTTATTTCTTGCATATTACAGTGTCGGGGAATTTTCGGTGAATGCATAATTGGAAATCGGGGAAATTCGGGGAATAGAGCCTACTTAAGCGGGGAATCAAGAAATTTACATTGGCAGCACTGGTCATAGTCATAGTCATATAATTTATTGCAACCATGGGTTTAAAAGATGTTAGGTACATAATATTGATTCCAGTACACATGGACCCTGCTAGGGCACTGCAAAACATAAATCTAGAATTAGAATTAAAATTGAATTAGAATTAAAATTATTTCATTACATTATAATTTGTTAATAAATGCCTATTTAATTGAATTTATACTCACAAAAACTTAAATCTAGAATTAAAATTATGTCATATATTATAATTGATTAATCATGGCTATCGAATTGAATTGAATTAAATAAAGTTACACTTCCAAATAGAAAACAATTAGTAAAACAAAACAAAAACATAATACCTACTATAGGTCTACAGAACAAAACTAAAATGAGATGATTACATATATTTGGTAGGTAGATATTCCGATGTTAAAGTGCATAGATAGGCATGTTAAAAGGTAAAAAGAGAAAGAAGTTTCAAATTATTCCGTCCTCAAAAAACTCCTGCAGTGTGTAATAGCATTTTCCAATCAGATGTTTTTTTAATTGTTGAGTGAAGTTATTAAATTCATCTATTTTCTTTAAATTTCCTGGTAGCTTATTAAATATTTTTGCTGCCATTGTCTGCGGTCCAGAGCTGTGTATTTGCAATTTAGAATGGGGCAGTGCCAGTCTGTTTTTATAGCGTAGGTTTGACGGACGCGTATCGTGAGCAAACAATGTTGGATATTTCTTTACAAACTTACAAATTTCCAAGATATAAATAGATGTGAGCGTTAATATTTTCATTTTTGTGAAGTGAGGTTTGCAAGATTCTAGTGCATCGATGTTCGCCAGGATTCGGATACATTTTTTCTGGCATCTAAATAAGTTAGTAACGGTCAAGACTATGCCTGCCATTTTTTTAAAGGCCAAGGGATCGAGCCCCTCCAACCATGTCAGACGTAAACAGTTTAAAATTGTCGATTAAATCCGCAAACAATGAAATATTCCTTCAAAAGATGCGTCGGCATCTTTTTGATCATCTTTTCCCTCTTAAGTATTTAAAAGAAGCACTTTTGGAAATTTTGACGTTTGTTCGCACAGACCGTAGCGCCATCTATCGATCTCCTAGAAAACCAAAAGAAAAACGTTCATTGGAGCTTCGTTGTAGGCCAAGGAGCAGGCAACCTACGACTGATACGCGACTCGACCACCCAATAGCAGATCTACAACGCTTGAAATTCCGTACAAAATCTTGCAACTGTGCTTGTGCAAAGGCATAACTTTCATTCATTCTTTTCATATCTAGCATACGCGCTCAGCTTGTCTTGATCTTATTCAGTACGGGTCAGACAAAACTTTTTATAAATGCTTCCAAAAGCATCACCACTAGATGGCACGACCCACTTATTCAATGATTCATAAACTATGGTCGACCAATTCGGATACACATTAGAAATTAGTTGAAAGTTGGAACCTTGGGAACCATTTCATTTGTACCCTTTTATGTTTCGTTTGTTAATCAAGTAAATATTTAAGAAACAAGGTTGTTTCAAACCAACATTGAACCTAGGTATTTTATATAGCGCTAGTTTTTAAGAGTTTTCGTCTGTTTTGATTTTCTAAATGTATTCGAACGAAATACGCTTTAAGCCATAGACTACTCTTCTATACTCTATAGCTCAATAGCTCAGCTCTTTACCAGTGTTGCCACTTTAGCCACTTCTTAGCTAGATCTAGCAACATTTTTGAACTTGTCAGCTACAAAAAAAATATTTGGTGGCTAAATAGTTTAGCCACTTGTTCTAGCCACTTTTTTTGTTTATTTATTAAATAATAAATACCAATTTATTAAGCTAAAGTTAATCATTTTAACGGGTTCTTAAGGCATTTTTTACTGTTTTTGAGTTTCCGATTACCTAAATGTAGAAGTCGAAACGCTATTTTCTACGACGAGAATTGTAAAACATCAACATATTAATGGAATGGGCTACAATAACTCACTCAAAATTCCATATTTTTATTCAACAAAATATAAAAGAGCATAATTTTATAGAATAAATGATTGTAAATCAATATTACTCATCCAAATAAACTAATTCTTAGCATATTTATGTATTTTTTATACTTTACTTTGTTCAGCCACTTTTAGCCACTTTAGCGACAGTGAAATTTCCAGTGTCTAGCCACTTTTGGGGTACGGTTTAGCTACTTGATCCGGAGGTAAGGTGGCAACACTGCTCTTTACTCTATAGTTTATTTTGACATTTCGAGATCAATAGAAAGGGAAACAGCGTAATTTTGAAAATAGTAGCAAAATGTCCCTAGCAAAGATATTTTCAGTGTCAGCCCGAGGTAAAACACTTTGAATACTATCATAAAACAATGAAGTTCCTTTGTTAACTTGTAACAATAACAATCACAGAGTTACGCAACTTGTTTCTAACCTCTTACTGCGTACTTCAACAGCTGATTTTATTTATATTTAGAATGAAAATCGATTCCTTTTACGCGTAATTACTATCCCATCAATACTATTTTATTGCACATTTAAAATAAATACAAATTTTCACAACTAGAGTTTACCCGCGTTTTTGCACAAATTATACCGGATGATATTATTTCATACCGTTCCAAAATATTCAGGGGTTGTTCGGACCATCAAACTGAACAACTTTTACTATGGTAGAAATCATGAATTCGTAAAAAATCTGATTTTAAGTCAAATTCTTGGCTAAGTTCTGTTACTTATTATATGTGTGCAAGATAGCAGGGACTGAAAGCGGTTACGGTACACGGTACCAGTACCGTAAAAACGTAAGGCATAACGGTACCGTTATCTTACTCTTTTCCACTACCGTATAAATGTAACGGTAACGTAATGCTATAAAGGTAAGGCATAACGGTACCGTTATCTTACTCTTTTCCACTACCGTATAAACGTAACGGTTCGGTAATGCTATAAAGGTAAGGCATAATGGTACCGTTATCTTACTCTTTTCCACTACCGTATAAATGTAACGGTACCGTAATGCTATAAAGGTAAGGCATAACGGTACCGTTATCTTACTCTTTTCCACTACTGTATAAACGTAACGGTACTGTAATGCTATAAAGGTAAGGCATAACGGTACCGTTATCTTACTCTTTTCCACTACCGTATAAACGTAACGGTACCGTAATGCTATAAAGGTAAGGCATAATGGTACCGTTATCTTACTCTTTTCCACTACCGTATAAACGTAACAGTACCGTAATGCTATAAAGGTACCGTACCGTTATCTTATAAGGGAATACGTACGTATTGAAAAACGCGGCTGGCCGTTGTTGCGCCACGTAGCGAATGAAACAAATAGAAGCACAGAAGCATGGTAGAAGCGCGGCGCGGCAATTTATCAAAGAAAACCTTTATTCATAAAGGTTAGGTTCCGGTATTTTAAGGTACCTTTATTTTCCCATACCTTAATTTATTTTAGTATTGACATTTTTCGGTACCCAGAATTTATCGGTATGATGTCATACCGTTAACCGTTTGTACCTTCATTTTTCGGTAATTCAGTCCCTGCAAGATAGACAGTTGAAGCTACGAACGCATAGAAAAAAATTGCAACCAGTACTGGCCTCTAAACCCTATCCAAGTGTATATACACGCACACAGACATAATTTTGTATGATGCCTCATGCACACCAAGTGCACCTAGCGGCATCATTGTATAATAGAAAGAGATACATGACGCGAGGCAAAAGAACCATTTTTGGGGATCTTATCGCAGGGTCCCATATGGTGGTGGGGTCAGCCTTCCGTGTTTTGTCTCTCCACCTTGCCCTATTTCTGACGTCGTCTTCGGATACATTGCACTTGGTCATATCACAACGAACTGTGTGAAATATACTAACACTATTTCATTAAATAATCCATGATTTCACATTTGTCTCTGAATTATAGACAGTGCTCGAATTTTTGCCTGTCATTAATCTACTGAAAACCTCCTAAAACGGTTTCATTTGACAACTCATGTCAGTTCCTCTACTCCTGTACGGTATAATAACTTTATGGTTAGTCCTTTCTTAAATTTCCGACATGTTGGTCAACGTTGTCCCTTTGGACAAACTAAACACGTTGGAAACATCAATGAATGACACTTTGGAAAGAAGAACGAACATTATTGACCGCCATGGCCAATTTTCGTGTTTCCATGCTTGTAACAAGCAGGTTATGGATCCATCTTAACTATTATAAAATTCTAACAGAAGTGTGTATGTACAATGAAAATAATTAATAATATAAAATAACGCTCACAGGCGCATACATTGTAATGATCCCAAGTAAGCCTCAGGCTTTTGCAGGCAAATTATTTACATGACAAAGATTACGATATGGTTTTTAGGTATCCTAGACCCCAAATTTTGTCTTTCTGTTTGTTTGTATGTTTGTACAGCAGAACTACTACTGATTTGATGAAACTTTTTTTGTTTGATAGCTTATGATCTGACTTAAAATCTGGTATAAAATTTTTGCAGGCTAAATCGTGGGTAAACTCTGGTTGGTTATAAATTCATGAGTTTTATAATAGTTTTGACACAGATGTTATAATATTGAGGACACTTTGGGGTGGTTGGGGATCTACCTCCTAGTGGTCCACCCTGGGCAACGCCGCCACAGACTACAACAAGTTCGTGGTGTCGGCTGAACGATCCCCCACAGCGGTGGTAGGCTCCGCAAGGAGCCGCCTGGCTCGCGACCACCCTCCTGCCGGAGTCCGGCGCCAAGCAGCTTGCTGCGTTCCGTCGGTGTGCAGGAGTCCCAGCGCCATTGGGGAATGGGAAAAGGTCAGTTGCGCTACTCAGAACCGGTCTTGACCTCTGAGCAACACTGTACCGGGAAACTCATTTTGGAGGGTAGCGGGATCCGAAGCACGGTGACAGTCGTTGGCCGACCGCAGTTAGTAGGGGGCCCAAGTAGTGCGCTAGCCACGTGTGAAAGGCTGCCCCACACAACTTGCGAAAAATCCCGCAATGCTCCACCGTGCCAGTTGGCGACTGGAAGGGAGGACCCGGTGGCCATTGCGGGGGGGTTCGGGCGTCCCCGCAGTCTCCAAATGAGTTTCCCACCAGTCAGTCGAGCTCATGAGGTCTTCTAGGGTACCTGAGTGGCATCTCGACTTTTTTTCCACCTCTCCACCACTCGACAAACTATGAAAAACAAAGTCACAAAAAAGAAAATGGTTAGACAACGGCTGCACTTCCTCCCTCTCAAAGTGCACCTCAGTAACATACGAGGTCTGCACTCAAATCTCGATCCGGTCCACCACCACCTCGAGACCGAGAAGCCACACCTATTCTTTTTAACGGAGACGCAGATAGCAACCCCGTCTGATACGGCGTACCTCAACTACCCAGGATACTCGTTGGAACATAAGTTCAAGAGGCGAGCTGGGGTCTGTGTGTATGTTCGCGACGACATTTGCTGTCGGCGTCTCCGTTGCTTTGAGGTTTCCGGGTTCTCCGTATTATGGCTTTTTGTAGACACCGGAATGGAGAAATCTCTCTACGTCGGTGTCTATCGATCGCACGACGGTGACCAGGAGACAACCAGGCTCATGGAGTATCTCACTGAGACGGCAGAGACAGCCCAACGAAGGTATCCAACGGCGGAGCTTGTTTTTCTGGGGGACTTCAATGCCCACCATAGCGAGTGGCTGTTCCCGTTCCAGTTAACTGACCATGCTGGGAGAGAGGCGCGCAAGTTTGCATTATCGCTAGATCTCACCCAGCTGGTGAATCAAGCAACGCGGGTACCGGATGTTGATGGTCATACGCCCAATTGTTTGGACCTTCTGCTGACTTCAGATCCGGACAGGCACTCAGTATCGGTTTCTGCCCCGCTGGGAACGTCCGATCACTGTCTGGTGAAATCCGTGTCGATCTGCTCTCCTCCCGATGACAGCCCTAAGGGCACGAGGCGAGTCTGGCGATACGGGTTGGCAGATTGGGATGAGATGCGGCATTTCTTTGCGTCTTACCCGTGGCGGCAAGTGTGTTTTTCTTCGAGTGACCCTGCTAGTTCGGCTGATGCGGTTGCGGACGTGATACGACAGGGAATGGAATATTATATTCCTTTCTCCGACATCTCACTCGGTCACAAAGCCCAACCTTGGTACAATGCGGATTGTGCTCGCGCTGAGGCTAAAAAAGAAGCCGCCTACCAAGCATGGGCCCAGGCTCGCGACCGCAAAGTTAGAGCTCGTAGGGTTCGCGCGAAGAAGAGGGCCTTTAATTCTGCCGCCAAGTCCTGCAAACGGGTGATCCGGAGGGCTCGATTCGACCATGTCAGCCGCATTGGAGCCAAACTGGCATCCTACCCTTCTGGTAGTAAACAGTTCTGGTCCCTTTCAAAATCGGTCGAATCCAACTTCTGCCGTCCCACTTTGCCTCCCATGCAGAAGCCTGATGGGTCGCTGGCTCACTCCGCAACTGAGAAAGCTAATTTATTTGCTTCTCTGTTTGCGAGCAATTCACGTCTGGACGCTGGTGCCAAACAGCCGCCAACCATCCCTCGTTGTGATTCTTCGATGCCGGAGGTCACAATACATACAAAAGAGGTCCGCAGAGCATTGCGTAGTCTGGATGTGAATAAGGCCAGTGGTCCTGATGGTATACCTGCAAGAGTGTTGAGATATTGTGCGCCTGAGTTGTCTCCTGTTCTAACACGCCTGTATCGCCTCTCTCTCAGAACAAGAACGGTGCCTAAATCCTGGAAGCTTGCGAATGTGCAACCGGTACCCAAGAAGGGCAGTCGTGCCGACCCCTGCAACTACCGCCCTATCGCCATTACTTCCATTCTCTGTAAAGTCATGGAAAGAGTACTTAACAGTAAGTTGCTGTCATACCTAGAAGACAATGATCTACTCAGTGATCGCCAATATGGCTTCCGCCGGGGGCGATCGACTGGGGATCTTCTTGTGTATGTGACGCACTGCTGGGGCGAGGCCATCGAGAAGCACGGTGAAGCACTGGCTGTATCACTTGACATCTCGAAGGCCTTTGACAGGGTATGGCACGCTAGTTTGCTGAGCAAGCTTCCCGCTTATGGCATCCCCGCTGATCTTTGCAGCTGGATATCTGATTTCTTGAGAGAACGGTCGATTAGAGTTGTCATTGACAGCTGCTCTTCTGACCTTATGGCAATTGATGCTGGAGTTCCTCAAGGGTCTGTTCTCTCCGCGACACTTTTCCTGCTGCACATCAATGACCTCCTTGTGTCAGGTATTGTTGGGTATGCAGATGACAGTACTGTCATGGAGAGATATGTATCTGGCGCAGGGGCCAGCGGGGATAAAATACGCTCGCAGAGGGAGGCCATGGTTGAGCGGACAAACTTGACTTTAAGTGTTGTCTCCCAGTGGGGTGACAATAATTTAGTCAACTTCAACGCCACCAAAACACAGGCTTGTCTGTTCACCGCAAAAAGGAGTCCGTTTAATCTGACTCCTACTTTCCGGGGTACATCTGTCCCTGTTTCCGACAGTCTTGGGCTTCTGGGTATAAGCTTGACCACAAAACTCAACTTCGGCGCTGACATCGAGTCTAAGGCTCAAACTGCGGCCAAAAAGCTGGGCATCTTAAACAAGGTGAAGCGGTACTTCACTCCTGGACAGCTCTTAGTATTGTATAAAGCTCAGGTCCGATCATGTATGGAGTACTGCTGCCACCTGTGGGATGGCTCAGCCAAGTATCAACTTGCCGCACTCGACTCGGTTGAACGCAGAGCCAGGAGGCTCATTGGCGATAGTAAGCTGGTGGAGGCCAAGCTTCATAGCCTAGCCCACCGCCGCAGAGTGGCCTGCTTGTCGGTCTTCTACAGATTGTACTTCGGTGAGTGTGCCCTAGAGCTGCATGAGCTCATCCCACCTTCCCCTTTCTACTATCGGACTTCCAGACGCACCGCGGGATATCACCCCTTCTTAGTTGACATCCCACATATCCGCACCAAGCGCCTTTCTGAATCTTTTATAATGCGCACAGCCAAGGAGTGGAATGCCTTACCTGCGTCAGTATTTCCGAGTACTTACAACCCGAATTCCTTTAAAGTACGAGTGAATAGGCATCTTCTGGGTAAGCTCGCTACATCTACGACCCCATCTTCGTCCTGAGGACTGGATTGAGGTCAAGAGCAAACCCATAGTTAATAAAAAAAAAAAAAAAAAAAAAAAGACATTTTACATCACTTTAATTTTTTTTCAGTTCGGGCAACGGCACCTGCCTCTTCGGCCTTCCGTGCCCAATACAGTACTCCTACAAAAGAGGGTAAAGACCAAATGGTATACCCACCGAACGAGCCTGGCTACAAGTATGTGAACGCTGAAGATCCGAACATGACTTTCAAGGAGATGTCGAACAGGGCCGCCCAGACTTTGTTTTGGACTGAATTAGCGAGAGGTTTCGCTGTTACGCTGGCTCACATTTTTAAGGTAAATTTTGTTATCATTCTGTAAAACTCGACCACGGAGTACAGAAGGGAGTGGAGGTGAGGCAAGGCAATTTTTCTATTCAAGTAAGTGTCGCCAAAATGCGGGGGACGAGGTAAGAGGTGGGCGTAGGCTCCGCCCCAAAAAGTCAAATCCATCTAGCGGCGAAAGGAGTAACTACAACAAATGCACGGTAACATGACAACCAACTAATTCATCTACTTGTCGCTATTATCGACCTAGCGCCACTCACGATCACAATACATACGAAGGCTGCTGCGACGAAGGTCACAACCTTAGACCATTGAACTATTGACGATTTTCGCGTGTAATTCTACTAACAAACTTTTCTGCCACTTTTTGCGGGGGACGAGGTAGTATCAAATCCGCAACTTTGGATTTTATTTTATTACTTTAGATTCTAATGTTGATTGTTAAAAATAGTATCGTGTGAGAAACGAGACTATTCTTGAAGATATGATAAAATTGATCTCTTAATGTGCTAAAGCGAGGCTGGTCCCTAGTTATATGGTCTAAAATCACAAAAACAACACACAGCAGCTATAATTTATATCGTTGGTTGTATGTATTCTTTTACGCACGCAAGTTGCTCTCTCATATTACACGTGCTTATGTAGTTTTGCACGTGTTTGAAGAGTACAACTATATAATTTAGCTGCCGTCTGTTGTAACCGTTATCTACTCGCCGGTAGATGTCGTTATGGAACATAAAATGTTTTTACGATGTTTTTTTTGTATTAATTGACCAATTCAACAAAGAATTAAAAGGTAAATCGATATAAACGAGTTAAACACTTTGTTTATATCGTTATTTTCATCTATAATTTACACTTAAGTTTCTAAAATCGTTAAATTTTTTACCATCTTAAAGAGCGGCATCTTGCGGGTAGTAGCAAAACTAATGTTCCTTCTGATTCGAGAATTAATTCAAGAAACGACTCTTATTTAATTAAATTAGACTTACCTATGAAAAGTTATGCCATCTGCAAGCTTTGTCTGTGATCCTGAACAATTTTTACATCCAGGAACAGCGCACTTCATCGTTCTAGATATTTTTTATTGACAAAAGACCTCGCAGAAAACGAAATAATTACGTACGAAAACAACGGCGGTCCGATTCGAACTGAGCGGCATAGGCCACGCCCACTGTGACGTCACGACCTCTTCGAATGGCGACTGACCTCACTGCCTTGCCTCAACTCCGTCCCTTCTGTACTCCGTGAACTCGACTCTATTACTAAGCATATGTTGTCCGTCCATCCCATCCTAAGGGGGCGATTTTTATCCACTCTCGGTGGTCTGGTGGTAGTAGTCGTTACATAAAAACCACGTCAGATGCCGTAAGGCGGTCTGAAAAAACTCTTACACCAGGGGCTCTGCCCACACGATAAGAAGAATAAGATCCACCTCGGTGAGATGTCGTGAGATTTGGCTCAACCCCCCCCAATCTCACGTGATATTTTTCAAAATGTGTACATATTTTTAACTAAACATAATTTAACCCAATTTTTTCGCAATTTTACACTCAAAAAAAATAATGTGATATTTGGCTCCTTTTGAGACCCCCATGAAAATTTCACAGAATATGTATGATTATTTTGGAACCGGCCTATTATGGGCTCACGCTAAGGACCCAGAGAATTTTGTTTTTGTTGCCTGTTACCATGAAGGAGTTTTTCTGCAAAAGTTTCTTTTTCTCTACTTTTAGAGGTCATAGAAGGTATTTATCTGATGGGTTTAACTTTATTCCTAACATTATAGGAAGGCTGCTAGTGTATCTACACTATAATATTATAAAGAGGAAAGATTTGTACCTATTTTTGTATGTTTGTAATGAATAGGCTCAAAAAGTACTGGGCCGATTTAAAAAATTCTTTCACCATTAGAAAGCTGCATTCACCCTTAGTAACATAGGCTATATTTATTGCTAGAAAAGATTAGACGTCCACCCGTGCGAAGCCGGGACGGGCCGCTAGTCATATATATATATATATAATATAATATAATATTATCCTTACAAACTATTGCTCTGTATTCCAGGAACCAGCGACAATCAACTACCCGTTTGAGAAGGGGCCTCTGTCGCCACGCTTCAGGGGAGAGCACGCTCTGCGGCGGTACCCATCCGGCGAGGAGAGGTGCATCGCCTGCAAGCTCTGCGAAGCCATCTGCCCTGCTCAGGTCTCAATCTCAATAGTTTATCATTTAATTCAAAAGCCGTGGTGCCTTTCGTCATCGAATAAGTGATTTTACAGCTGATTACTATTCTTAGTGCTCACGGTCTGTACATTATTCTCAATGACATTAGTAAACAGTACTAATGTCATTGATTATTCTTATGGAGCCGTACAGGATGCGATGGTTCGATCCCCATTTAAACCAATCGTACCAATGAGTTTTTGGAATTAATGTATGATTTGTAACACCACTGGCTTTTCGGTGAAGGAAAACATTGTGAGGCAACCTGCATCCCTCAATTTTGAGGAATGTATTGCACCCACTGTCCATTACAAGTGGCGACGGCCTCACTCCCCGTCACACTCGACATACTTTCGGTACTACTGGTGAAACATGGGTGTCCTGAGTTTTCAGAATATCTCTGACTACCCTCGAGATATACAGTCGTCAGCATATGCTTTAAAAGCGAATAAAAATATAATTTAAATCTGGTCCAGTTATTTTTCTTTTCTTTACTGGCAACCCTCGTTAAAAGATTATCAATGTTAATCTAGATAATAATCAATAAATATGTCATTGCAGGCTATCACGATCGAGGCGGAAGAGCGCTTGGACGGATCCCGACGAACTACCCGCTACGACATCGACATGACAAAGTGCATCTACTGCGGCTTCTGTCAGGTAAAATACCGAAAGATAAGCTTTGCAATCGTCTGGCCGCGGCAGCTAATCCGACATTATAGGTGGACCGGAATCTGATGAAAAATAGGGAAATCAAATTTGAGAGTAAGCAACACTGAGGTAATTAGATTAGGGCCCTTTACACTCTGCGATTTTTGGCAGCGCAGAAGTGCTGCAAAAAGCATCAATTGAGTCGCGATGCAGCATCGATGCAAACGCGGTACAGCCACGATGCAAAACTTTCGTAAAAATGTTTGTTTATTTTGGTGGTGGATGTTTTTTCATAACTTACATCATAGAAAACGCTGATTCATAATCTACTTGTAATGTGGAAACCTGCCACTGTTTCCAAAAAGATGCCATTTAAATTTCCCGAACACACCCATATCTGTTGTAGGTATATTGGCTATGTGCACGACACTAGCGCCATCTAGCGCAACCCGGCCCCGTGAATTATTTGCACATAAAAAAAGTAAAAACTAAATAAATGAGCAATATTGTCGATATTAAAAATACTATAATACCTAATTGGCTGAAATTCCCATTCTTTGTTGCGAAATTCTCATACAAACTTTCACCCCCGTTTTCACACCTTTGGGGGTAGAATTGCGAAAAATCTTTTTTTATGAACACCTAGATGGCAATAAAAACATCCCTGCCAAATTTTAAGTATTAGTATTTGCTGGTTTAGATATTTGAGAATTGAATGAGTGTGTGGATTTGCATAGATTCAAGCAAATCTGACACAGCTTCGCCCGGAAAAGTACAAATTTCTGCCACAGCGTGCGCTGCGATCGACTTGATAGTTCCCAACACCCACTTCGCACATAGCCAATACAGAACTTCCATAGTATCAGTTTAAAATAACAATGTGCATGACCTCGCTCGCAAATGTGACGTCACTCAATCACACGAACTTCACTCGAGTCATTCAAATGATTGTTTCCTTTACATAGAGTCTACATTCCTTTGTCAACCGAATGAAGTTATCCAACGGCCCTTCAAGGTCATGCACATTGTTATTTTAAACTGATAGTACGAGATTTTTTTTCTCTGGTCCTGACCACTACTCACGGTACACTATTAGGCATGGTACAATAATATACTGCGCCTGGTATTCTCTTCCGATCACGTGACTGACACAAGTCTACGTCATCATACCCTTTTACCATGTTTAGCGGCCATTTTTTTGTGACGTAGGCTTGTGTCACTCTGGGAATAGAAGACCTTGTTTTTTTAGACTATGACTATTAGGTATCAATCAGAGTTTGAATTTTATTTCCTCCTCACACCACAACAGATTTAGCTTCGACTTCTACAGTTTCAAAATTCTAAAACAGTCTTTCGAATTCATGTTACAGAGCTGAATAGTTTTTCAGCGATATTTGTGAATTTTAGGAATTTAAATTAGATTTTTAGAAAATTGCGACATGATTCAAAAATTGATTAATTCTTTCTTTTAAATTAATTTAACTCTTCGCGGGCTACCGTAAAACACTTAACGGCGCGGTAGACGTCTGGGCCACCCCTGGTGTATAGCAACCCTAATTGATAGCGATTGAGTAAGCGGCACCCTACATTCTTCCTTTTTAGGGTTCCGTACCCAAAGGGTAAAAACGGGACCCTATTACTAAGCCTACATTGTCCGTCCTTCCGTCTGTCCGTCCGTCTGTCCTAGCTGTAACTTTTGAACCGTAATAGCTAGATAGTTGAAATTTTCTCAGATTATGCGTTATTACGGCGGATTTTTTAACAAATAATAAAAATGTCAAAAAGTTAAAAATTAAGGGGGGCTCTCAACAAGAAACTAGTTTTTATCAATGTTTTTTCTTCACGCTCTACCGTAAAATCGGTAATACATCCAAGCGTCAAACTTAGTGTGATTATTGAGTACACTCTACAGAATAACAGCAAATACTAAAAACCGGCCAAGTGTAATTCGAAGTGCGATTTTTGAAAATCATACGAGCGACTTGGCAGTAGGAAGATGCATAATCTCCATAGTAATTTTGACATTTTCTACTGCCAAGTCGCTCTTATGATTTTCAAAAATCGCACTTTCGGTCTCGCGCTAAAGGTCCCGGACAAAAAGTTTTTTTTTTTAAGTTAATAATGTTGTGTTCTGTGGTGGCACTCGCACTTGACCGGTTTTTTATTAATCTTTTACAACTAAAATACGCCTAATATTTTTATTTCTTTTAAGGAAGCGTGCCCCGTCGACGCGATCGTGGAAGGCCCCAACTTCGAGTTCTCGACCGAAACTCACGAAGAACTCCTCTACAATAAGGAGAAACTGTTGATCAACGGCGATAAATGGGAGAGCGAAATTGCTTCCAACATAAGGGCAGACCACCTTTATCGCTGAACAATACGAGATATAGTGTAAATAATATAGAATTCTATGACCTATTTTGTATTTTATTAAAGCATTTTGTTCAAGGCATAACCGCCATATACCTATTCTGAAAGCAGGTACTATCTGATAGATTAGTTTTCTTAACTCTTATATTTAACTTCTTTAAGCGGGTTCCAAGACTTCTATAAGTCAAACCCTCGGGTCAGATAGTCTTAAATTTTTATATATGGGAACTGTAGGTTCTTCATTTAAAAATACAAAATAGGGCATAGAAATAGAAATAAAAATAAATTATGTTTTGTGATAAATAAAATATTGTCTCAGTTAAATTTCAATTTATTTTATTACTTAATTAAAATCCCTATTATAACATTTCTATATTTAGTAAGAACTTAACTAGGAACTTATTAAACATCGTAAAAAAATAATAAATACAAAAATAATACATTTTATACATTTCACAACGTTCAAATCTTATATCTTTAACATAATGTCACATTTCCTTTCAAATAAAGAGGTAATAAGTACACAGGTCACAGTTTAAACTTTCATGCCACTGGTTATTTATGAAGTATTCATTTCTTTGGAAACGGCATGATGATTCTTATCTTGTTTTAATACTTACCCTATATTTGGCCAGTCACCCACGATCATGGTAGCGCCTCCGTTAGGTATATCAGAAATAATTAAAATTATGGGTCTCAACCCGAGAAAAGAAAACAACAAAAATCGAGATCTGCCTGTCTTTGTTACTTTGCATATGCGAAAGCGAGCGCGCATGACGGTTTTCTCGTTTTCTCTCTTTAGAGCCGGGCGCCAACCTGGCGAAGCGCAGTAACTGAACATTTTTCACTATTTATCGTATTAGCCCGAGATTCGACCGTAAAATTATGCACCTATTTCTTAGGCGTACGAAATGTGATTCTAGTGTATGTTTACACAGGGGTTAATTCAACGCCGCCAATGCCTAGAAAAATCTTGCCGCAAGTACCTTTTCCATTATGATTTTCGGCATAACTTTTTCCACCTGTCTGTTAGGGAAGTAAATGAGGTGCCATCGGAAAAAAACTGATCTAAAGTACTAGAAAAACTAGGGTTGCCACCTCTCAATCTGCCGCAACTATAGGGTTGCCAGGTTCAAAAATGACTTCTTTGGCCCTGCTGTTAGTGATAGTTGCGGCAGATTGAGAGGTGGCAACCCTAGTTTTTCCAGTACTTTAGATCAGTCTCCTTCCGATGGCACCTCATTTACTTCCCTAATCCCTAACAGTCAGGTGGAAAAAGTTATACCGAAAATCATAATGGAAAAGGTACTTGCGGCAAGATTTTTCCAGGCAACTGGCGGCGTTGAATTAAACCCTGAGTAAGCATACACTAGAATCACATTTCGTTCGCCTAAGAAATAGGTGCATAATTTTATGGTCGGATCTCGGACTATATGGCTGTACCACACCTTAGACACTTGGCTAGCTGTCATTACATACAAATGGGGAAAATTTACAAGAGGTAATCATGTGCGATACTGCGTGAGTACGAGCGAGATTAGAATACGCATTTGCTTACATTTTATGCCACGATCCTGCCAGAGGGGGCTAGGTAAGAAATTGGTGGGGGGCAGGGAGACTAGATATTCTTTCTTATACTAGTCACCAAGAGCATCGAAGCGACTTGTGTTAATAGATTTTCGATGTTATTTCAATGCAAGCAAAGTCGATAATGGGTTGGCAGTGAAAAATGCTCTGCGCTGCACTTCGTCAGGTGTGCATTCCTCATCGTGCGTGGCATAACCCTTCTGTCATCATAATGTAATCTATTATCATGTCATATCATAACATAAGGTCAGTTAGTATGGTTGCCTCCAAGTATTTTATAATTGTATCGCTCTAAATCTTCTAAAACGCTGTCTAGTTTCTGATCGGCGTCGATCGTCAGCACCTCACAGCCTACGTCTGGAGAACTTAGCCAGTTTTCATATGAATCGTGTACCTGTGGAATAAGGTTTATTTTAGTTTGGCTTTAGAATGCGCGAACGAGGAGGAAGGCTCGAAGCTCGGATCACGCATATCAGTGTTATGGTTATGTCAGTTTAGTGGGTTCAATAGTGGTGGTTTTTTTGACAGGAAAATTGAAAATTGTAAAACTTGAGTTCACCCGCGACTTCGTCCGCACGGGTACTCGTCATCTTAGCGAGATAAATGATGTACGTGAGCCCGCGGCATGGCGCCTCTATAAAAGTTTTATCGCGCCTGCTATCTCGTTCGTTCGCGCACAAAAAGAAAGAGAAGCTAGGATGCGATAGCACTTACGCTTTATCGTTCCGCTATGCCGCGGGTGCTGATTTTAAATCTTATCATAAGCACAACAAAAAATTTTCAGTAGTTTTCCCGTGATGCGCGAACAAACAGACAGGCAAAAATAATCCAAAAATTGGATTTCGGATTGGAATCAGGGACACTTAAGAGGGCTATCACAGTCCAGTGGCGCCCTCATCACATTAAAAAAGATTTCTCAATAAAGAAAGCCTAAATTAACTAGCCTTAATTAATTAGTGCTCAACATCAAAACTACAAAAGCCTTCAAGCTATTTTCATAGAATACTTTTATAGGTTCTTTTCATTTCATTTATTTATTAGGCACATAAACAGATCACAGTCGTAAACATTATAAAAAAGTACAGGAAATGGTTTTAATTCTAGACGTGATCCAAAACAATGTGCACAGCACGATCGGTAACATTTTAGACAAAACTTAGGTATGGTAGGTAATTACAAGTTGTTTTACTTTTTGATTACATTTAAATGCTTTTAGATAAATTTTCAAGTGAAAAATTAATTTAAGAAAATAGGCTACACAAATAAAACAGTACTTACAAAGAACATGAAAACAATTAAAATCTAGGAGGGGTGGAGGACATTTTTGAGATTTCTTTTGAAACGGTTAAAGGAATCAAAAACATCGATGCTCGAATCAACTAATTCATTGTACTGGCGGCACATTCGGGTGATAGGGTTATAAAAGGAAGTGTTATTTTTGTAGACTTGCAGTGAGAAAGGCCTGGGGACGCGACATCTGTAGTAAATATTTATGTTGAGGAACGAGAGCAGCGCAGGCGAGTCTATGGTTGAGTGCAAAATTTTGTGAAGGCAAAGTAGGTCCTGCTGTTTACGCCGGGCTTCAAGAGATTCAACTTTGAATCTTTTGCGCCTTTGATTATAATCTTTTAGGGTGCCACTGAGGTATAATTTATATGAAAGAATAGCGAGGCATTTCTTCTGCACACCTTCGATTGCCTGAGTGTGAACAGCGTAGTATGGTGACCACACTGTTGAACAATACTCGAGTGTACTTCGTACGAGGCTGTAATAGAGACAAAGAAAGCTGCCAGGCTTCTTAAATCCCTTGGTAGTTCTAGTTATAAATCCTAGTAGTTTGTTACCCTTCTTTACTATCTGCTCGTAGTGCGGGCGAAAGCTGAGCTGTTCATCGAAGAGGACACCGAGATCTTTTGCCACTGTCTTACGCTCCAATATTTGAGCCGAAAGCGTGTAGTCAAACATGACTTTCGCATGCTTCCTTGTAAATGAGATGATGAAGCATTTGCCAACATTGAGAAACATCCTGTTTCTCGCGCACCAATCTGATATCTCATTGAGATCACGTTGAAGCGCGAGACAGTCGCTGACACTGTTTATCCTGGCAAATACCTTTAAGTCATCTGCGTATAAAAGACAAGGGGACGAGATGCGAGTGACCAAGTCATTTATAAATATGACGAAAAACAGTGGTCCAAGATGTGACCCCTGGGGCACGCCCGAGGCTATGGGAACTGGTGCGGATGAGTGACCTTTAATAGCGACTATCTGACTTCCACTTTTCGTTTCCACGTTCTAAACATTCCACTTTTAGACAATTTCGAATAAAAACAAAAGCGGCCGTTTTTTTCTTTTTTCAAAATTTTTATGTTTAGACCTTTAAAAAACCTATAAAAGTATTCTATGAAAATAGCTTGAAGGCTTTAGTAGTTTTGATGTTGAGCACTTTTTTAATTTAGGCTTTCTTTATCGAGAAATCTTTTTTAATGTGACGAGGGCGCCACTGGATTGTGATACACCATATCCTTTTTTCATATCTTCAATGTATAGACACACTTCGTTACAGTTTTATAATAGTAGAGATATTAGTTAAATAAATAAATAAAAAGCCTTTATTACTGACAATTTTTTTTTTTTACATATTAAAGAAATTACATTCTATTTCTTCTATTCTATTTTAATATTTATTTATCTCTGACATCCAGAATGGTTCTATTTATTAAATTACTAGCTGTTGCCCGCGACTTCGTCTGCGTGGACATGTGATTTTGTCTCATGTCTCGTCTAAGGGTCATGAAGGTCATGGTCTGACCAAGTCTAGAAACCCAGGCATGTAACATTAAAATGGCTATTAAGAAATGGGCTGATAAAATACACATGCTAGAATGCTCTGGCTTCTCGGGTCTGCAACATTGCAGGAAATTCATCAGCAATATAACACCACGAATCCTACAGTTCATACTGAACAACAGCAGGAGCAAAGCTCGTGCTATCGTCGGAGCTCTCACCGGGTACTACGCCTCACAGGCATGATAAAGCTCACCCTAGATCCCAGTTGCCGAGCGTGCGGAGAGGAGGAGGAAACCGTGGAACATTTATACTGTGTGATTGCGATGTCTTGGTGGCTAAACGTATGTGTCCTGAGACTGAGAGATGGTTATTCAAAACTGGGAGATTACAGGTTTCTTCCCCTGAACACTATTGCCTCTCTCATTTTCCACGTTTTTCAATGGTGAAGAAAATAAATATTAAGTAGGAGTCAACACAAAAGATAGGTACCATTGGGTTGATGTGTTGCTGGCTTGCCAGCCCCCATAATAGGATAAGAATAGGATAATAGTCATGAACTTGAGCTGAATCAAAATCAGAAAGTACCTACATTAAGTAAGTATGTAGGTATAAAAAAAAGTCATTCACAGATCCATCACTTGAATTTTTCTACTGTTCGTCGGTTATTAGTGTTTTATTTATGTCGAGCAGCATAATAATCATCTTACGACCCACTGCGGATCACAGACCTCCATTCACAAATAAACTTTAGAGGATAGAGGATAAGCGGAAAGCGCATCGTGGGTAGGCCCCTCACACGGTGGACTGACGACCTGGTGAAGGCGGCGGGAAAACGTTGGATGAGGGCAGCGCAGGACCGGTCGTTATGGCGATCCTTGGGGGAGGCCTATGTCAGCAGTGGACGTCCATCGGCTGAGATGATGATGATGATAGAGGATAATCTACCACGCGGGCTAGTGCACAATGGTGGAGGCAAGAGGTAGAACGATAACATTCTAGCAAGCAAATGGTCAACTTGTTAAAAGAATTATTTTCATGCCACATTTGTAAATCTCTAACCTTACTTAGCTATTATGAAAGTACTTAGGCACATTTTTTTTTTTTTTTTTTTTATTAACTATGGGTTTGCTCTTGACCACCAAACTGTGGTGTTATAAGGACTTTTTAGATAAGTAGGTACCTATCTTTTCATAGATTGTGGTAGATTGATGTTCTATAGTTAAGCTACACAAATCCTCAAGAAATCATAATAGAACCGAAAATCAAACAAAACGAATACTTATTTGGCAAAATTTTCTGCAACAAAATTATTATACCGTAGAATTGGCTCAGATTCGGCTCAAACTACCATTATACTTACATACAAAGATGTATTCAATCAATTTGTAAGCTCCTTCTAGAGTTAAAAATACGCCTAACGATATCTATGAAGATGAAAACGATACTACAATAACTTTAGAAATGGTTAAAAGAAAGAAAAATATTTGACGACCCGTTTGGTGTAATGGTTACCACGCCGGACTGCCAAACCAGGGTCCTGGGTTCGAATCCCGGTTCGGTAATGGATGTAATATGTTTGTGCCGTTGTTGTATGGTTTCTATAATAAAAAGCCTATACTGCTTGCTTCGGATCATTACAATGTATGTGACTGTGAGCGTTATTTATTTAATTATTTTTCAATTCACCCGGTAAGTTACTTTACAATCAAATCTGTAAGACCTAATTTCTAAAACGCCTTGAGCGTGAGTTACGAGTAAGTGCAAGTATGGTCGAAATGTATGAACTTTGAGATCAGGGATTTAATCAACTAAATTAAGCTCCTGCTAGCTAGGTTTTGGAATAAATAATTTAATTGTTGCACACTTGCTTTTAAAAAACGCCTCACGCCATCTATTAAGATGAAAACGTACTATAATTACTTTAAAAAAGGTTAAAAGAAAGAGTATTTTTTTATATTTGACGACCCGTTTTGTGCAATAGTTACCACGCCGGACTGCCAAACCAGGGTCCTGGGCTCGAATCCCGGTTCGGTCATGGACATTATTATGTTTGTGCCGTTGTTGTAATGTTTCCATAATAAAAAGCCGTGCTTGCTTGGGATCACTACAACGTATGTATTAAAATAAGAAAAAAGCCAAAGAAAACGTACTGTCCTAAAATTGGATCTGATCTAATCTCAGGATATTATTAAGGTCAGCAAATTGCTTCTGTCAAATCCGTTGAAAAATGGATAAAAGAAAAAAAAAAGAAATCTCACCCAAGAATCGAACCTCCAACCTCTTGCGCGAAAATCTGACCATTTCCCAACTACGCTACACAGCTCTTGAGAGAAGTGTTGAAAAAAGCAACAACTATTTACTATTGGAATCTACCCAAGTACATCTGTCAGCGTCAAGTCGGCGCTAGTGAGCATGATAAAACATTGGAAATTATCCCACAGACTCCCACAGTAACCCATTGCTGGGATAAAAAGTATCCTATGTGTTAATCCAGAACACATTCTATCTGCATGCCAAATTTCATCTAAATCCGTTCAGCCGTTTAGGCGTGATTGAGCCACAAACACACAAACATCCAAACATCCAAACATCGTCACAAACTTTCGCATTTATAATATTAGTGAGATTAGTGAGATGCCAGTCTGCCCTTTGGCAAAAGCCTCCCCTAGAATTCGCCATAACCCTTTGTCCATTGCCTTTCTCCTCCATGTTGCGCCAGCCATTTCCTTAATTTCATCTTCCCATCTCTTTCTTTGTCTTCCCTTTCTCCTTTTTCCGTCGCGAGGATACCATACAGTGATGTCTTTAGACCATTTGTTTTTCCTGCTTCGGAGTGTGTGACCAATCCATTTCCATTTTAGTTTCCTTACTGTATATGTTACATCCGATACACCTGTCCTTTCACGGATATTTATCAGTTTAATTTTGTCTTTTAATTTAATATTCAGCATACTTCTCTCCATCCTATTTTGACATACTTGTAAATCTTTTCTTTGGTTTTCCGTTAAGGCCCATGTTTGGCAACCATAAGTCATGCATGGTAGTATACAGGTATCAAACACCTTCTTTTTGTCTTTCATTGAGATTTGTGGGCACTTCATTATTTCTTTGAGCGACCAGTATCGTTTCCATGAATTACTTATCCTAGTTTCAATTTCTTTCTGGGTCTGATCTTCTGGTGAAATTATTTGCCCTAAATATGTGTAACGTTCTACATATTCTATTAAATTATTGTTTACTTGTATTGGTTCTTGAGAGATATTAGTTACTACTCTACTAACTAGTGATTTTAATAGTAAACTTACTTGTTGAAGATATTCCAATGGTATTTCGGATTCCTCTGCTCGACCACGTCGCATCATACGCTCCCATACAATGTTGGGGGAAGTCTTCAAGTAAACTGCAACAAAATGTAGAAAATTTGTATTGATATTCAAAATAGTACAAAGGGGTCGCCCTAGACACACATACGCTGATCAAATCAGATGCGTACAAAAGGGCTAAGTAAAATGTACCCGTAACCGAATTTAGCATGTATTTACAAAAGTAAAGAGACAAGATATATTTACAATACAATACAATTAGTGTAGGTACATTGCTAAGAGGTTAAAAAACAAACATATGTACGATTTCCTGTGGTCCCCAGACGAAGCAAGCTTGGATTTGAGACAACATATCACAGTGCCCCGCTTGTTTGTTTAACTTGTCTTGGTGGGGGCACTATCATGCTCCCAGATGTCAGAATCGTAGCATGTAGCAATCTATTGCCTCCGCCTACCCCACTGGGACATAGGCGTGAGCATATTATGTATTGTATGTTAAATGTCATTGACACGGCTTAACAGGTGGCATATTCTGGATCTCGAATTGAGATAAGTGAAAAAAATGGGTTTGAGGCTTGATGAAGAATCACATGGTAGCTTCTGACCACTCCAGTAGGGATTATGGTTGAGAGTTAATGTATGTACAAACCTATAAGGTCCAAGCTGACATCAAGGTGTTTCTCGGTGTAATCAAACCAGGACATCAACACCTGGTACTCTGGGTCTGCGAGGAACTTCTGCTTTTTTGCCATCTCTACGAAACAATGTCTGCTGTTTTGTACCGATCTGAAAATAACAAAAAGTTATATTGATGATCGGATTTTTTTGTATTAAGAGTTGACGGCGAATGACGGCAGGTCCATACAAAAAGAATTTTTAATATGGGACACTCTCCAGATACTCTGCCGTCGACGCGGCGAACGAACGACGCCGAATGCATTCCCATAGTAATCATGGTTTTTTTTGTATGGGCCCAGTTCTTCGTCGTCCGTCTCTCAACCCTAAGGTAAACGCTTTATGTTACTGTGCATTGTGCAAGCCACTTTTTTGAATACTGTCCATTTGAACTTTATTTGAATCTGAAAAGGATTAAATTTGCTTAAAAATGCTTGATTAATATTGTAGCATACTTGGTCCTCCTACACCATGCTATCAATTTAAATCTGTAGAAGTGTCAAAGATTCTGTTTTACCTTTCAAACATCTTAACGGTGATACCGGGGTGAGATGGGGGGCTGGTCTGTATCTTCAGCCGGCTGAGCAGTACGTAGTGCTGGAACGGGAACGTCCACTTGTTCATGTCGCTGTATAGGAGCCCGAGGAGGTTGTGACCACTCACATCGCGCCATTCTTTTATCGGTTCCTGAAATATTCAATTCATCATCATCAGCCTATAAACGTCCCACTGCAGGGCACTGGCCTACCCTCAAGGAGGGTGTATGGGCATTAGTCCACCACGCATGCCCAATGCGGGTTGGTAGACTTCACATACACATCAGAATTTCTTCTTCAGTGTATGCAGGTTTCCTCACAATGTTTTCCTTCACCGTTTGAGAGCAGTCGGTTTTACGTACATAAGTTAGAAAAACTCATCGGTACATGGCATGTTGTCCGTGCGGATTCGAACCCGGACCCCCATAATTGGGAGTACATACCTCTACGCAACGCGCCACCGATGCTCTCCTCCAAATATTCAATTAATTCTTGTCAAAACATGACTTCTGAAATTCTGAAAATCACTTGAGGTGCCAGACAATAAGAGAAGAAGAAAACGAAGATATCTATGACAGAGTGAGATAGATAGACTCCCCTATGTTTTGGAACAGAGCCCTACTATGACAGGCCGACTGAGCACGGTGTGCGGGGGCCGTGAGGAGTGTACTGTGCCTGCGTGCGTGGTTGACACCTCCTATGGACCCAGCACGAGCCTTCACCACTATTACTTTTTATTACACTATACCCCTAGCCCTTAATGCTACTAATAAGAATAACTATAGAAGAGTAACTCTCAACAAAATCCACATAATTATTGGCACCTACATGTTGTATGTCTTTTGGCGGCAAGGTACAGTTTTTAAAGAACAAATTTAGAACATGGTACAGTTTTTTTGGTGCCACTTTTTGAGCTTGATTTACATTTATGCGTAGCGCTAGTGGCCTAGTATATGTATGTTTTTTTTTTTTTTTTTTTTTTATTAACTATGGGTTTGCTCTTGACCTCAATCCAGTCCTCAGGACGAAGATGGGGTCGTAGATGTAGCGAGCTTACCCAGAAGATGCCTATTCACTCGTACTTTAAAGGAATTCGGGTTGTAAGTACTCGGAAATACTGACGCAGGTAAGGCATTCCACTCCTTGGCTGTGCGCATTATAAAAGATTCAGAAAGGCGCTTGGTGCGGATATGTGGGATGTCAACCAAGAAGGGGTGATATCCCGCGGTGCGTCTGGAAGTCCGATAGTAGAAAGGGGAAGGTGGGATGAGCTCATGCAGCTCTAGGGCACACTCACCGAAGTACAATCTGTAGAAGACCGACAAGCAGGCCACTCTGCGGCGGTGGGCTAGGCTATGAAGCTTGGCCTCCACCAGCTTACTATCGCCAATGAGCCTCCTGGCTCTGCGTTCAACCGAGTCGAGTGCGGCAAGTTGATACTTGGCTGAGCCATCCCACAGGTGGCAGCAGTACTCCATACATGATCGGACCTGAGCTTTATACAATACTAAGAGCTGTCCAGGAGTGAAGTACCGCTTCACCTTGTTTAAGATGCCCAGCTTTTTGGCCGCAGTTTGAGCCTTAGACTCGATGTCAGCGCCGAAGTTGAGTTTTGTGGTCAAGCTTATACCCAGAAGCCCAAGACTGTCGGAAACAGGGACAGATGTACCCCGGAAAGTAGGAGTCAGATTAAACGGACTCCTTTTTGCGGTGAACAGACAAGCCTGTGTTTTGGTGGCGTTGAAGTTGACTAAATTATTGTCACCCCACTGGGAGACAACACTTAAAGTCAAGTTTGTCCGCTCAACCATGGCCTCCCTCTGCGAGCGTATTTTATCCCCGCTGGCCCCTGCGCCAGATACATATCTCTCCATGACAGTACTGTCATCTGCATACCCAACAATACCTGACACAAGGAGGTCATTGATGTGCAGCAGGAAAAGTGTCGCGGAGAGAACAGACCCTTGAGGAACTCCAGCATCAATTGCCATAAGGTCAGAAGAGCAGCTGTCAATGACAACTCTAATCGACCGTTCTCTCAAGAAATCAGATATCCAGCTGCAAAGATCAGCGGGGATGCCATAAGCGGGAAGCTTGCTCAGCAAACTAGCGTGCCATACCCTGTCAAAGGCCTTCGAGATGTCAAGTGATACAGCCAGTGCTTCACCGTGCTTCTCGATGGCCTCGCCCCAGCAGTGCGTCACATACACAAGAAGATCCCCAGTCGATCGCCCCCGGCGGAAGCCATATTGGCGATCACTGAGTAGATCATTGTCTTCTAGGTATGACAGCAACTTACTGTTAAGTACTCTTTCCATGACTTTACAGAGAATGGAAGTAATGGCGATAGGGCGGTAGTTGCAGGGGTCGGCACGACTGCCCTTCTTGGGTACCGGTTGCACATTCGCAAGCTTCCAGGATTTAGGCACCGTTCTTGTTCTGAGAGAGAGGCGATACAGGCGTGTTAGAACAGGAGACAACTCAGGCGCACAATATCTCAACACTCTTGCAGGTATACCATCAGGACCACTGGCCTTATTCACATCCAGACTACGCAATGCTCTGCGGACCTCTTTTGTATGTATTGTGACCTCCGGCATCGAAGAATCACAACGAGGGATGGTTGGCGGCTGTTTGGCACCAGCGTCCAGACGTGAATTGCTCGCAAACAGAGAAGCAAATAAATTAGCTTTCTCAGTTGCGGAGTGAGCCAGCGACCCATCAGGCTTCTGCATGGGAGGCAAAGTGGGACGGCAGAAGTTGGATTCGACCGATTTTGAAAGGGACCAGAACTGTTTACTACCAGAAGGGTAGGATGCCAGTTTGGCTCCAATGCGGCTGACATGGTCGAATCGAGCCCTCCGGATCACCCGTTTGCAGGACTTGGTGGCAGAATTAAAGGCCCTCTTCTTCGCGCGAACCCTACGAGCTCTAACTTTGCGGTCGCGAGCCTGGACCCATGCTTGGTAGGCGGCTTCTTTTTTAGCCTCAGCGCGAGCACAATCCGCATTGTACCAAGGTTGGGCTTTGTGACCGAGTGAGATGTCGGAGAAAGGAATATAATATTCCATTCCCTGTCGTATCACGTCCGCAACCGCATCAGCCGAACTAGCAGGGTCACTCGAAGAAAAACACACTTGCCGCCACGGGTAAGACGCAAAGAAATGCCGCATCTCATCCCAATCTGCCGACCCGTATCGCCAGACTCGCCTCGTGCCCTTAGGGCTGTCATCGGGAGGAGAGCAGATCGACACGGATTTCACCAGACAGTGATCGGACGTTCCCAGCGGGGCAGAGACCGATACTGAGTGCCTGTCTGGATCTGAAGTCAGCAGAAGGTCCAAACAATTGGGCGTATGACCATCAACATCCGGTACCCGCGTTGCTTGATTCACCAGCTGGGTGAGATCTAGCGATAATGCAAACTTGCGCGCCTCTCTCCCAGCATGGTCAGTTAACTGGAACGGGAACAGCCACTCGCTATGGTGGGCATTGAAGTCCCCCAGAAAAACAAGCTCCGCCGTTGGATACCTTCGTTGGGCTGTCTCTGCCGTCTCAGTGAGATACTCCATGAGCCTGGTTGTCTCCTGGTCACCGTCGTGCGATCGATAGACACCGACGTAGAGAGATTTCTCCATTCCGGTGTCTACAAAAAGCCATAATACGGAGAACCCGGAAACCTCAAAGCAACGGAGACGCCGACAGCAAATGTCGTCGCGAACATACACACAGACCCCAGCTCGCCTCTTGAACTTATGTTCCAACGAGTATCCTGGGTAGTTGAGGTACGCCGTATCAGACGGGGTTGCTATCTGCGTCTCCGTTAAAAAGAATAGGTGTGGCTTCTCGGTCTCGAGGTGGTGGTGGACCGGATCGAGATTTGAGTGCAGACCTCGTATGTTACTGAGGTGCACTTTGAGTGGGAGGAAGTGCAGCCGTTGTCTAACCATTTTCTTTTTTGTGACTTTGTTTTTCATAGTTTGTCGAGTGGTGGAGAGGTGGAAAAAAAGTCGAGATGCCACTCAGGTACCCTAGAAGACCTCATGAGCTCGACTGACTGGTGGGAAACTCATTTGGAGACTGCGGGGACGCCCGAACCCCCCCGCAATGGCCACCGGGTCCTCCCTTCCAGTCGCCAACTGGCACGGTGGAGCATTGCGGGATTTTTCGCAAGTTGTGTGGGGCAGCCTTTCACACGTGGCTAGCGCACTACTTGGGCCCCCTACTAACTGCGGTCGGCCAACGACTGTCACCGTGCTTCGGATCCCGCTACCCTCCAAAATGAGTTTCCCGGTACAGTGTTGCTCAGAGGTCAAGACCGGTTCTGAGTAGCGCAACTGACTTTTTCCCATTCCCCAATGGCGCTGGGACTCCTGCACACCGACGGAACGCAGCAAGCTGCTTGGCGCCGGACTCCGGCAGGAGGGTGGTCGCGAGCCAGGCGGCTCCTTGCGGAGCCTACCACCGCTGTGGGGGATCGTTCAGCCGACACCACGAACTTGTTGTAGTCTATGGCGGCGTTGCCCAGGGTGGACCACTAGGAGGTAGATCCCCAACCACCCCAAAATATCTTCACTCTTTCATGTGCACATAGTATGTGATTATGTGCACATGAAAGAGTGAACACAATCATGCGGGGACCTGCATACGCTGAAGAATTGTGGTAAATGAGCCCGCTCATCCATTACCAATACGCTGAAGAAGAAATTCTGATCAGAGAGTAGTCTTAGGTTATACGCGAAGTTAGTATATCGCTACTGCTTTATACAGGGTGAAATTGATATCATTAGCATCCTTTTAAACTAAGAGTCTACCCATCAAACTGAACAACTTTTACTATGGGAGCAAACCGATTGGAGCAAAAACAAAATCAGCTGTTGCATACATTTGAGTAGAGTAAGCATTGCAGTTTAGTATGGAACAGTAGATTTTTTAGTTGCTCCGATCGTTTTGCTCCCATAGTAAAAATTTTTCAGTTTGATGGGTAGACTCTTAGTTTAAAAGGATGCCAATGATATCAATTTCAATCAATCAATCATTTATTTGTCGAAAGTAGGTCTAGTAATTATTACATTGATCTTAAATATTAACATAAGGTATATCCACTTTCAGTCACAATATCATATATATTCACTCTGTATAGTGCCATCAAAACGATGTGCTGACATGGAGAAAAAAAATATAAAGAAGTATCATTCAATCCCATAATAAGAAGCTAGAAACATGTCAAAACGCTATGGAAAGAAGCATGATGGGAAAAAGATTGTCAGACAAAATAAGAACCATAACCATAAAGAAGCAAACGAGAACAAAGGATTTTACTGTCACCATCTCTGTCTACCATCAGGAAGCTTAAATGGAGATGGACAGGACATACAATCAGAGGGAAGGAAAAATGGTCCAAAACAATAATGCACTGGTTCACAAGGCATAATAAAAGGAAACGAGGCAGGCCACTCAGAAGATGGTTCGATGACATAAAGGCTTAGACAATTGATATAGGGACTCGCCTTGCGGTAGCATTTCCCCTCTGCCATGGTATAAGAACAATTGATCTTGTGCATTTACACCCAATTTTATACCTTATCACTAAAAGAGACAGCCTATAATAGCGAAACAATAATTTTGAACTTAGAACGTTTGGGGTTCACATGAGACTACTTTTCATTATTTTTAACATTCAAAATTAGAATCTAAACTTATGGGGAATAAAATCCAAAGTTGCGGATTTCATGTTACCCCGCCCCCCGCAAAAAGTGGCAGAAATGTTTCTAAGTAGAATGACACACGTAACTCGTCCCTATATAAATTGTCTAAGTATAAGGCGCTGTCCTATTGCCATCGCTCGTGCGATCATGCGTTCGTCCGACGAAAATCATTGTGCCACTGTGCGTTTAAACATACTTATATCTGCGGAATATCCTATAGAAGGTCGTGCTATTATGAGATGCGATCGAATAGTTCTATTTCTATTCAGATATAAGTATGTTTAAACGCACAGTGGCACGATGATTTTCGTCGGAGGAATGCATGATCGCACGAGCGATGGCAATAGGACGGCGCCTAAAGGCTGTGGCGGTGGCGGGTGCTACCTGGTCTAGGATACCTACAAACAGAGAGAGCTGGAGGAGGTCGGAGGAGGCCTTTGCCAACAAAGGCACACAGACAAGTCAAATAGAAGATAATTAAAATATTAATATTATTCTCAATGCAACATATGTGGTGGGAAGGGCAGGCAGGACAACGTCTGCCGGGTCAGCTAGTTATAAATATAAATTAATGTAATAATAGTAATGAACTATTGCTAATAAACCAAATATATCTGTAATTGTCTGAATAAAGGCTATAATATAAATATAATATAATATAAAAGAAGTATCAATGGCCTCGATTCGGACTGTGCCACGACTTAACTTATTCCTGTCACTTTCTAAAATAAGATTTAAAAAAGAGACAGAAAACCAACAGCTGACTTTAGTAGTGCTGTCAAAGAGGCGTTACACGCCCAAAAACGCTTTGAATAAGATGGCGTACATTATGATGGCATCTTACCTATTTTTGGCGTGTAACGTCACTTTGACAGCACTAAATTCAGCTGTTGGTTTTCTGTCTCCTTTCTTAATCTTATTTTAGAAAGTGACAGGAATAAATTTAGTTAAGTCATGGCACAGTCCGAATCGGTACCATTATCATCTACCTTAGAATCTTCATTCTAGGTAATTCTTTAAATAATGGGCGCGCCTCTCCGGTGACCAGAGGGCTGGCCACCCCGGCCTGCAAATAATTCTGGCCATACAAAGAGGCAACGCTGCCAGCCTCCTGGGCACCCTGCTGCCAAGCAGCAGCAATTTTGAAGATATTTTTTATTTATAGTTTAAGTTTAGTTTTTTCTTTAAAGGTTACATGTATTAAATGTTTTCTATTGTTATTAAACCATTTAGCGCTCGTACAGATGAGCGACACTTCGCGATCGCCGAGGTTCGCAGAGAGTTGCGCTCATAGAGTTTACGGTCGCGCGACCCTCTGCGACACACTGCGACCGCAAAGTGTTGCTCGTCCGTAAGAGCGCTTAGGGTAGGTTATACCTGTATTGTATTGCAGCACAGGTATGCAATGCTGGTGGGACTTCACGTCAGAGTTTCGGTCAGAGTGTATTTTTAGGGGAATTTTCTAGATTTGTACACTTACTGCGTGCGTCTCCACATTGTTGAATTTCTCGAAATGTTTGATGCAAGTCGACTTTCCGGAGCCGATGTTACCCTCGATGGAGACTCTGTAAGGCCTCTTAGAGGCTAAGCGAGCTGCATTCGCCACCGATTTCATATTTGCAGTATTTATTGAAGATAGAACTTTGAAAACTGTCGATGTGGGTGATGAAGACATGAGACGTAATTCAGTAACAATTGAGATACAAGAGAAATTTCGGGGTCTAAGGACTGAAAGGCGCTGATTAATATTACAAGCTGATGAAAATTTGATAAGAAAATCAACACACAACACAAGAAAAAGAAAGAGCAAAATTATTTTAGGGAAATTGCCGCCATAAACGAAAATGAAATGAAACATTGACAGTGACAGTTGACATTGACAGTTGACACTTGACGTATTATTTATTTTTATAATTTATCCTTTCGGAAAGGCAATGGGAACTAGCCCTTACAGCCTGGTCATAAGTTATATTTTTATTCGTACTTAACCGGTGAGAACCTATAAAAAGCCTTATGTTAAAAAATCTTTTTTTTTAAAGCTATAGTTTAGCGTTTAGCCTACGGTTCGACCGGAGCTCACCGGGATACATTCCAATGTTCAAGAGTGACTCTTGACATATGAATATGATTGTTTTTAGGGTTCCGTACCCAAAGGGTGAAAACGGGACCCTATTACTAAGTCTACGTTGTCCGTCCGTCCGTCCGTCTGTCCTACCTATTTAGGGCTGAAACTTTTGAACCGTAATAGCTAGGTAGTTGAAATTTTCTCAGATTATGCGTTATTACGACGGATTTGTTAACAAATAATAAAAATGTTATAAAGTTAAAAATTAAGGGGGGTTCTCGACATGAAACTAGTTTTTATCAATGTTTTTTCTTCACGCTCTATCGTAAAAACGGTATTACCTACAAGCGCCAAACTTAGTGTGATTATAGAGCAAACTCTACAGAATAACAACAAATACTAAAAACCGGCCAAGTGTGAGTCGGTCTTGCGCTAAAGGTCCCGGAACAAAAAAGTTTTTTATCTAAGTTAATAATGTTGTGTTCTGTGGTGGTGTGGTACGGAACCCTCCCTCGGTGCGCGAGTAGCCCGACTCGCACTTGACCGGTTTTATTATTTTATTTGGATAAATTCAACGCAAAGAAATCTAGCCCCCATACAGCCGATTTTTTATGCGGGCACTACATTCTCGCCTTGAACTGCCGAGAACGAGGGTGTGGATGCCCTTCATTCTTAGACTACTTATTATAAGGACCGGCCTTGCGGTAGCATTTCCCCTCTGCCACGGTATAAGATCAATGATCATGTACATAAACTAGACAGCCTATTATTGCGAAACAATAATTTCAAACTTAGAACGTTTGGAGTTTACAGGAGACTACTTTTCATGATTTTGAACATTCAAAATTAGAATCTAAAGTCATAGGGAATAAAATCCAAAGTTGCGGATAACATGTTATTTATTATTATCTGTGGTTTTGGGCCTTGACAGGCTTGCTAAGCCTGTGCCACGTAGACCATCGCTGGTCCTTTGTGATCGCCCTTTTTATAGTTCCTTACCAATCCCCACTGCGGCCAGAAATCGCAGTAGATTCTTGATCGGGATAGTTTGTATCTCATCTGGTGTCAGCACCTGCCTACCCAGATGAGTGCTGCGTTTGTACATCAGGGGACCACAATCACATAGGAGGTGCAGAGGAGTTTCCATCTCCTCCTTGCAAAATCTGCAGCCGGTCGTGTCACTTAAATTCAGTGTGTGCATGTGCTTATTTAATTTGCAGTGGCCTGTGAGTGACCTTGCTATTGTACAAATTTGGTCCTTGCTGAGGGCAAGGAGACCGTTCGCAAGTTTGCGATTGTAGCCTTTGATAAGTGCTTTTGAGTGGCCCATGCCTGGGGTGTTACACCAAAGCTTTATTGCCTCACCAAAGCTGGCCTTATTCAAAGAATCTCGCGTTAGACTATTGGGGATTCCGAGAAAGGGTTCGGGGCCTATGAAGTGGTTTTCAGTGCCTCTTCTAGCCAACTCGTCCGCCCTCTCGTTCCCTTCGATGTCTGAGTGTCCTGGCACCCATTGTAGCACAAGTTGATTGTTATTGCCTAAGGCATTCAGTTGTGATACGCAGTCCTGTACTAGCTTAGACCTTATGATCGGAGAGTCTATGGCTAGCAAGGCTGCTTGGCTATCAGAGTTGATTGTGATATATTGGTTGACGTAGCGCTTGCTTAAGTTAATTTCAGCGCAGGCTGTGATGGCGTAGACCTCCGCCTGGAATATGGAGGCGTAATTTCCAAGATTTTGGGTCTGTTGTAGTCTTGGGTTTTCGCCGTATATTCCGCTGCCAACGTCATTGCCTTTCTTGGATCCGTCTGTGAACCAGGTTAGGCAGTTGTCTTTGATGGATGTTTGGCCCTCAAGCCAGTCATCCCTCGAAGGAAATGTAACAGTATAGTTCTTGGTGAAGTTGTATACTGGCGTCATGGTGTCTGTGGTCATCTTTAGCTCGGTGCGCGAGTAGCCCGACTCGCACTTGACCGGTTTTATTATTTTATTTGGATAAATTCAACGCAAAGAAATCTAGCCCCCATACAGCCGATTTTTTATGCGGGCACTACATTCTCGCCTTGAACTGCCGAGAACGAGGGTGTGGATGCCCTTCATTCTTAGACTACTTATTATAAGGACCGGCCTTGCGGTAGCATTTCCCCTCTGCCACGGTATAAGATCAATGATCATGTACATAAACTAGACAGCCTATTATTGCGAAACAATAATTTCAAACTTAGAACGTTTGGAGTTTACACGAGACTACTTTTCATGATTTTGAACATTCAAAATTAGAATCTAAAGTCATAAGGAATAAAATCCAAAGTTGCGGATAACATGTTACCTCGCCCCCCGCAAAAAGTGGCAGAAAGTTTGTTAGTAGAATGACACGTGGTTACGCGTCCATATATAAGTAGTCTAAGCCTTCATTGTTCTCGTGGCGTCATAAGCCATAGTACCTAAGTTTCCTTGAATGTTTTCGCCAAGAATTCTCACCGAGAAGTTCTCGCGAGAGTGAAGTGCCTGCTTACAGTAAAGTTTTTTCAGTGTTGGTAGCACTGATCTTGGAAGCACGCGTGAAATGCCGCCAAAATCCTTAAGCGTAAGGTATAATCACAGGTATAAAAACACAGTATAAGAAAGAGTACCTACCGTCTATTACTAGATACTACAGTACGGACACTCCCTTCCTCCCAACAACTTTTTTTTTGGGTTGGGGTGACCCCTCTGTCGCCCTCTGGTTACCTCGCACTGGTTACTCGTTACCTACGAAGAAGACTTAAGGTTCAATTTCTTTGGTTTCGCATGTGCTGACGTCATCTTGTCAATTTCAAATTTTTGTATACAGTGTCCGGGCTGTGGCCAAAATCACCACACAGGTTAACTTGAACCAAAGCTTATGTTCTGTTTTCGTATTTATTTGAGATTCCTGACTGTTTGTTTCGTACCTACACAGACTGCAAGAAATCGTAGTTGTGGAGTGGGCTGGGTGGAGAGGGAGTGGTGGAGTGGGAGGGGTGGAGAAGGAAGGATGGAGCGGAGAGGAATGTGTGGTGTAGGAGGGGGTGTAGTGGAGGAGGATGAGTGCAGTGTGAGCCTCACACTCAGGCGGAGGACATTTGCCTTTTGGTGGTTTTTCCGATTCAGTTTGCATAGAATGTGCTGCCATCTGTTAAATATATCTTTTACTATGAAAAAAAAAGATTAAATTGTCTATATGTCAATGTCAAATTGATAAATTTACAAAATGGCGACTTACCTTGCGTAATGTGCGTGTTGTTTGTAGTTTTTGTTCAATTTTGTGCCGATTTAGTGATGTTCTGGAGTTTCAGTTGGTCTCTTACCAATGTACAGATTACAGGAATAGTAAGGATACTGGAATTTCACTAGATCGGTGCGGGATTGAACGAAAACTAGCATTCAAACAACGGTATGAGTATATAAGTATATATCAAAGTATATATATAAGTAGGTATGTATAGTATAGGTAGAATTATTTTCAGAGAAACACAGATGGCGCTAGCTAGCCTTCAATTTGACATAAGGTGGATGCATAATGTTGCCACGAGTGGGTTCTCTTTTCTAATATATTTATATTACTCTTTGCTCACACTGCACTCATCCTGAGTGGAGTGGGAGGGGTGCAGTAATCTAACCTAACCCAATCCAATTGCGATTAAACCTTGGTAGGATCTAAGGGTAGGATGGTTTGCTCATGCCTGAAGTGCGATTTTTGAAAATCATACGAGCTACTTGGCAGTAGAAAATGTCAAAATTACTATGGAGATTATGCATCTTTCTATCTCATCTACTGCCAATTCGCTCGTATGATTTTCAAAAATTGCACTTCAGGAGAGCGATTTTTGAATATCATACGAGCAACTCGGCACGGCAGTAGAAAGATGCATAATCTCCATAGTAATTTTGACATTTTCTACTGCCGAGTCGCTCGTAGTATGATGTTCAAAAATCGCACTTCTGGATAGTCACTGAAAAAAAAAGTTCTGCTAATTGTGTTCGGAGTTGCAATTGCAACGTACAGTTAAGTGATTCGAACTACAGGGTGGAAGGAAAAGTATCATTAACCTTTAAACCACATACTCTTCCCATCAAACAACTTTTAATAATATATGGTAGCAAACCGATTCTCCCTTAGGGGGTACGACTAAGGCAACCTTACTCTACTTAGATAGGGTATAGGTATCATAATATCACACGAAACACACGATACATTTTTTCGCAGAAAATAAAAAAATAAACTATTTGCGAAATAGGGCAGACGAACGCGGACGGTAAAATTATAGCATAACATTTCAACGGAACGAGACAGCGGCCGGCAGCCGACACACGGTAACCAACAATCTGACAACTTCATTTAAAATTGAAACGCAAAATCGAGTCTGACTGTGATCGGCTCTAAAAAATATAGGTACAAAAAAATGCCTTTTCTATGTTTAGCGTGTACCTATGCCTACATAGTTTTAAATGCACACTTAGTTAGAGCAACACGGCTCCCGTCACCTAAAAGCTAGGACCGGCCTTGCGCTTGCGGTAGCATTTCCCCTCTGCCACGGTATAAGATCAATGATCATGTACATTCAACATTCAATTTTATAACTTATCACTAAACTAGACAGCCTATTATTGCGAAACAATAATTTCGAACTTAGAACGTTTGGGGTTTACACGAGACTACCTTTCATGATTTTGAACATTCAAAATTAGAATCTAAAGTCATAGGGAATAAAATCCAAAGTTGCGGATAACATGTTCACCCCCCCCTCAAAAAGTGGCAGAAAGTTTGTTAGTAGAATGACACGTGGTTACGCGTCCCGATATAATTAGTCTAAGCTCCCGTCACCTAAAAGCTAAAAGTGCCCAACGAGACCCAACGAAGCTCAAATTGTATATCTCCAAATCTATATCACTACTTATCTCAAACATAATTTTAGCCATAACTTTTTTAGTTAGGTACCTACACAACAATAGACACGAATGTAAAATTAAGCACTAGACTGTACCTATTATTCATTAAATAATGGAATAATGAACGCATTGTATGACAGGAGCACAACAAACTTCCGTTTCCAGTGGTTCTCAAACTTGTGATTATGAATTTCATTAAAATTAATAGCTTATTAAAAAATTCAGTAGGAAATAGAGCTTCAATCAAGCAATATGACTTTGGCTATAGCCTTTACCGTAGGGTAGCAATGGTATCCTCAACCCTCCCACAGGTAATCCTTGAAATTGGCTTATGTGCGTAGGATTTACGTTTGTATTTAATTTTCCTACTCTTCTTTAATTAAAGTCGCAGGTTTAAGACAGATTACAAATACTTATTGTGTTGTAAATTGTTTCCGCTGTTAATCCCCAAAAGAGATGCATCAGGGCAATGTTTGGGCTAGATATGACTGACAGCTGTAGACCATATTTTATCAAACATAAACTACTGACAATGGCATCACTCTACATACTCGAAGTAGCAGTATTTGTAAAAATGAATTCTGAACTATATCAGCAAGTAGGAGTCGTGAATAAGCGCAATCTGCGTGATAAAACTAGCCTATGTTTGCGTCATGCAAAAACTGCAATGATGTCAAAGAGCGTTTTTGCAATGGCCCCTAAAGTATTCAATAAAATACCAAGTGAATTAAGATCTCTTAATACAAATTTATTCAAATTAAAATTGAACAAAATATTAATTGAAAAATGTTACTATACAATTCAAGATTTCTTTAATGACGTAATTTAATTGGGTAAATATATTATACAGTAAATTCATTTTCTTTTGTACTATTTTTATTTGACATCATATACAATTACGTTACACTGACATTTAAAAAAATTTGTATTTGGCAGGATTTTATTTCTTTGACTTTACTTGTATAATTTTTTTTTTTTTTTGTTTGACATGACTCTAATTTTTGCTTTTTTTTTTGTTTTGTTTTAATTTATGATGACCACTGGCATCCCTAACATTATATAAATAATAATTTGTAAGCCGTAAGGTAAGACATGTAGGACTTAATAATTATTGTAACAACTGCCTGTAACTACTCATGTCTGACAAATAAATGCATCTTTATCTTTATCCTGGATTACAGGAGTTACCGTGGTAGAAATGAGAGTTGGGCTGGTAAAACAGCCTTCATCTTTGCAGATTGACGACCCGGTTGGTTTAATGGTTGCCACGACGGACTGCCAAACCAGGGTCCTGGGTTCGAATCCCGGTTCGGTCATGGATGTTATATGTTTGTGCCGTTGTTGTATGATTCCCATAACAAAAAGCCTAAGTAAGCCTTAGGCTTACTTAGGTTTTACTTACTTTGGGATCATTACAATATATGTGACTGTGAGCGTTATTTATTTATTTATCTTTGGTAATTAGCACTAAGCGCCTTTCATAATCTTTTATAATGCGCACATGAAAGGAGTGGAATGCCCTGCCAGCGTCAGTAGGTATTTCCGAACGCTTACAACCCGAATTCCTTTAAAGTATGAGTGAATAGGTTTTTTCTAGGTAATTTTCGATCCCATCTTTGTCCTGAAGACCATATTGAGGTCAAGAGCAAACAAAAATTTTATATTTAAAAAAAAATATAGTTTTAGGTATAATTACACCAAATCTCTTTTTCACTCTGATCTGAAGTTGTCGTTTAACTACTGCATTGTATCGACGAAAAGAAGAAAATACCTACTGCAATGAATAGAAGAAGGTATCAACGAAGGTACTTCTGGGCATGGGACATAGTATAATTAATAATTATTAACACCACATCAGAATGATCGAGATGTTTGATGCAACTTGCATGTAGCTGTAGATGATCCGACGAAGGTTTGAGAACCACTAGCTTAGCCGCAGGTTTAGTCCCATCGCTTGAAGCTCTATTGTCTCCTGAATTTTCATACCTCGTCGCACATCAGGCTGGAGAGCTTTTTAGGGGTCCGTACGCAAATGACTATGTATGTAGGTTTACCTAGCTACACTTTACGTTTTTTAAAGTGTGTATTAACATGGAAAATTTATACATAATTATATTAATATCCTACCTGACTGCCCCAGAAGGAGGGTAATGTTCACATGAACATATTTGATTCAATAATTTTACGTACATGTAGGTTGGTTGTTCGAATAGAAAATCAAAGAATGGAATAGAATTGGGTATTTGATGGATTGGGGACTACATTCAATATATTTTATTTTTATCTACTCAATAAAAAAAGGATTAGAAAATAACGCTAAACTCCCATTTTCATTGCATTTTCACTCTAGTCGAGAAAAAAACATTCGATAGTATTTCAACTATCTAGCTATTACGGTTCAAAAGTTACAGCCCTAAATAGGTAGGACAGACGGACGGACGGACGGACAGACGGACAGACGGACAGACGGACGGACGGAAGGACGGACGGACGGACGGACGGACGGACGGACGGACGGACGGACGGACGGACAACGTAGGCTTAGTAGGCTTAATAGAGCTTAATAGGGTCCCGTTTTCACCCTTTGGGTACGGAACCCTAAAAAGATCGTTACTAATATAATAAGCTAAGGAACCCTTACATCAAATCATGCTTAAAAAAAATTGGTCTCACTAACTCTTTTTTTAGCATCGCAAAAAATGAGTTTTTGGTCGAATAGCACTAGTTGACGTCCCAGAGCGTGGTATTTGATAAGTAATACAATGGATATTTGTGCCTATAGTTTTCATTGTAGTACTACAAACTTGAATGGGGTGCTGCGAATAGTTTGTGTAGTTTGTTGATACATGTCTATTATAAAAGCATTTCCTCTATTACGAGCGTAAAAAAATTATACGAGTACGATCATGTGACTGCTTTTTTTTCTACTTAAAAACAGGCTGTTAATTTCAGTATCCGTTTTTTAGGGTTTCGTGCCCGATAGTGCCAACGCAGAATGTGTAATTTTTTTAAGTCGAGCCGGTATTGCAGTTTCGTACGAAACAGCTGATTTTTATTTCGAGATTTCGAAGTTGGCTCCATAGTGAAAGTTGTTCAGTTTGATGGTCTTAAGCACCCCCTTAAGTACCTATTACTAGGGTGTTTACACCATAGAGAAAATAACGCGCTCCCCTGGGGTAGAGATGTTGTATCGAACTGTGCACAGATACTCAAATGGGCCTGACGTCATATCATACACATCTAGCGGGAAGTAGCGTATTTTAAATGTTAACCCTCCCCTCACCCGTTTTTCACCCCCTTTGTTGGCCACAACATTTTCTATAGAAACAAGCCGGCCATCTCTTCGTACTCTATGGTTTACACCCTGTATAATAGCTAGACCCTTGACATTTTTACATAATATGCCAAATAGGGAGGAAGCTTAAGCCCTAGAGTGGGTGGATGGATACGGGCTGATGATGATGATGATGTAAATAATGATAAAGTTAATAACTAATTTGATGAGCGTATTCTTCGTAAAGATGGTAAAATAAATAAAAAAGACATTAAATTAACTTTTAATTCCTTGGTTCAACAATAACATTAAACCCATCAGCAGGTCTCAGGATGAAGGCGCGGGGGCAGAGGCGGCGGGAGGGCTTATCGACACGGGTTCTGTACATCCTCAGGAATCTTACGAGGAACACCTTCGCTGCGAGCACTGCGAAGCGGGACCCTGGAAGAATGACATGTGACGTCATAGTACCCACCTTAATCATTATATAGTTACGAGCACTTACCCGCGACTTCGTCCGCATAAATTATATACCAGATTTTAAGTCAGATCATAAGCTATCAAACAAAAAAAGTTTCATCAAAATCGGTTCAGTAGTTTTTGCGTGATGCTCGAACAAACAAACACTTTGGGTGTTTGTCAAACAAACACACAGACAGACAAAAAATCCAAAAATTTGTGATTTGGAATCAGGGACATAAAACAATAATGTAATCTTTTTTTTGTAAATATCTTCAATGTACAGACACACTTCTGTTACAGTTTTATAATAGTTTAGATAGGATCCGACTCCAAGTACTATAATTTATGGCCCTTCTTTGTGGCGGATCACAGCAAAACCAAAGATAAGAAGACTTTCCATGTCATAATCAATGAGAATCACTAGACAGCACTTCTAACCAGCTTCGACATCCAAAATAGTATGAAGCTAGGGCCTTATATCCTTGGAGCCCATACAATCTAGGGCATTTCCTTAGATTAAGTACTTACATGTCTAGATAGAGCCTCACGCTTCTACCGTATAAAACAAAAGTGGACATCTTTCTTAGCTTGGTCTGCGTGAGGTGTCATACAACTTATATCTGTGTGCGTGTATACCGACACGCTTTATCACTCAAGAGTTCGGAGAACGCACAGACCAATGAAGACATAAGATGTGGGTGTACCTACGATTTAAAAAAAAAACCCTAAAGGGATGAAATGGCGTGTAAAAGTTTGTATGGAAAATCGAAACCCACTTGACGAAGTTACAGGCAAAAGCTAGACCAAAATAACAAGCTATTATGCCCATTTAGTCAATAAAAACATTAAATAAACAAAGTCGTACCAATACAATGCCTGGGGCCAGTGCCAAACGGCAAATAGGTGTAAGGCACAATGTTTGGTTTATTTTCCGGTGTGAAACGTTCGGGATCGCACAGGTCAGGGCTTGGCCAGTATTTCTCGTCTCGATGGATGGTGTAGATCGGCAGCCACACGTGAATGCCCGGGGCGGCCTGGAGAACAGACGAATTGTTGTTAAGTAACAAATAAAAATAATAATGCACACGTTTGGTTAACCTCATTATTTTAGAAAAAAAAAGTAAAGTAAATAAAAACAAAGTTTAAAATAAGGGGGGGGGGGGGGGTGAGTTTAAGTAAATAATTTATTTAAGTACATACTAAAAGTACCTAACAACATTAAATGCATTCTACCCCTTCTTCTATCTTTGTTACTTTACGCGTAGAGTACTATAATTTTACTTACTAGGTAACTGAAAGATGTCTTTGCAATTTTGTACTGAATTAAAAATGTTGCTACTCTCGCCTTTTTTGTGCGCATTATAATTTATTATTATAGTAGGTATAATAACACATAATTAAGGCCTGAAAGTAGGTATACTTTACGTACAGGGCCTCTACCCGCACATTCGAACTTCGCAATTACGTTTTTTTTTTTTTTTTTAATTTATTTATCTAAAACAATACATTATAATGTCATAACTACAAAGCCACCCTACGAAAACCACGTATGGTTTATATGAGGTGTGGCGAGTTCGCTTTAACTCGATACATTGATATTTGTTAGGTAGTGTTTCTTAACTATTGATTTGATTTTGTTATCGTTCTTTATTTGACAAAGATCATTCAAGACTCGTTCGGGAAGTTCGTTCAATATCTGAGGCAGTAAATATTGCCAAGTTCGCATTCCGTAGGTGTTGTTGTACCGCGGTAGATTGTAGGTAGGTAGATTAGGTATCGAGCGAAGGTTCCTCGGACGGGTTCTGTTTACAAGAGTGTTTATTTTAGAATAGTGTTCACAGATGATTGCCTGTTTGATTTTATTAAATACGTGGACGTTTTCGTTTCAATGTCAACTCTATTACAATGAAGTGCGGACCGAAACAGTGGCGATTTATCGAACATCGAAAGTCCAGGTACAGGCCCAGGGCGGGTAACTTGCACAGCCCTTTCAAATCGCTTTCCATCTTCCATTCAACACGTTGCGGGAAAATAAATCAAAACCTAGGCACTAAAGGCTCGGAATACCTAATAACGCTTTCTTATACCTGGGCTTAGTGAAAGTACGAAGGTAATATATCAGCTTTGATTAATGTATCAATCTTTGAGATTTATTCACATCGAGGCAAAAAGAAATTATTATGCAAAATAAAAATTTGTTTTTTACAAAGTGTTAAGAAAACGCGAAATCTGAAATACGTTTATTGAACAACAATTGACATGATTTTTTTTTTAAATGAGAGAATTTAAATTCAACTTTTATCCAAAGCCAGTCAAAGGCCAAAGGTCGCATGTCGGTTGGTCGGAAAGGGCGAAAAAAAATCGGTCAAGTGCGAGTCGGACTACTCGCGCACCGAGGGTTCCGTACCACACCATTACAGAACACAACATTATTAACATAGAAAAAAAAACTTTTTTTGTCCGGGACCTTTAGCGCAAGACCGACTCACACTTGGCCGGTTTTTAGTATTTGTTGTTATTCTGTAGAGTTTACTTTATAATCATACTAAGTTTGACGCTTGTATGTATTACCGTTTTTACGATAGAGCGTGAAGAAAAAATGTTGATAAAAACTAGTTTCTTGTTGAGAACCCCCCTTAATTTTTAACTTTTTGTCATTTTTATTATTTGTTAACAAATCCGCCGTAATAACGCACAATCTGAGAAAATTTCAACTATCTAGCTGTTATGGTTCAAAAGTTACACCCCTAAATAGGTAGGATAGACGGACGGACGGACGGACGGACAGACGGACGGACGGACGGACGGACGGACGGACGGACGGACAACGTAGGCTTAATAATAGGGTCCCGTTTTCACCCTTTGGGTACGGAACCCTAAAAAAAGAGTCATGTAGGCAATATTCAATCTGGGAAAGAGCATTCGGTTAATTTTGGTTGTGTAGATTTTTTTTTTTTTTAACTGTCACAACTTTCCATAAAAACTGCTAACTTTCTATGTGCATATCGCAGTTAGTTCATACCTTTAAAAATGTTTGATTGAATAAATAAAAGTATGCCACAATTTTTTTTTTAAATAAACAAAACTTATTAAGGGTGACAAAAGAAAGAGAAATAAACCCAACAAATAAACTTAATAATATTCCTAGAACTTAATCAAACAGACCGCTCGGTAAATAAATACAGTTTTTTAATGTCGAGCGCCAATTTCAATGTAGACTACATACGTCGAAATGTAAATCTCCGTAAATAAATACAGTTTTTTAATGTAGAGCGCCAATTTCAATGTAGACCGCATACTTCGAAATGTAAATCTCCGTAAATAAATACAGTTTTTTAATGTAGAGCGCCAATTTCAATGTAGACCGCATACTTCGAAATGTTGGCTACCTTTGGTGTAAATGTTACTTTGACAATTTTATTAAAGCTGTAAGTACGTATAATTATGGTAAAGCTAATTCACTATTAATTTTGTAGGTGCCTACCACCTACGTATCCAGGCCTATCTCAGTTGGAAAATAATGGACAGGAATGCGATTTTTGAATGTCATTCGCTGAGTTCAGCAGTTGAAAATGTCAAAATTACTATGGAGATACACATCTTTCTACTGCTGATTTGACTTTCAAAAATCACACTCGTGAAGTATGATTTTTGAAAGTCAATTCAGCAGTATAAAGATGCATATTATCTCCACAGTAATTTTGACATTTTCAGCTGCTGAACTCAGCGAATGACATTCAAAAATCGCACTCCAGGAGTGCGATTTTTGAAACTCATTCTTTGAACTCAGCAGTTGAAAATGTCAATATTACTACCAACGGAGATATGCATCTGTCTACTGCTGATTTGACTTTCAAAAATCGCACTCCTGAAGTATGATTTTTGAAAGTCAAATCAGCAGTAGACAGATGCATATCTCCATAGTAATTTTGACATTCTCAACTGCAGAGTTCAAAGAATGAGTTTCCAAAATCGCACTCCTGGTAACACGCCTATATTTAATTCAAAACTCACGACTGAAATGGAGCCATGGAGCGAGAGGAGTCTATCGGATTTTGATTGCAATAAGCGCAACTGCACGCTTTGAAACGGTAATTGATACAATTTGGCAGTAAGCAAAGTCACTGGCCACCCTGAAGAGGGTTTTGCGTTTGCGAATTTAGCGGTGATCTCTTGTATTGTCGACCTTTGATCTCTGAACTTCAATGAAACATGATACTACTGGTTCAAAATTACAGGGAAAATTCAGGGATAATCGATTTATTACACTAGGTATTCAATTCAAAGGGACTTTTGGCAAAGCACGTATTCAGGGAGAGGATAGGTAGGATTTATCCCCCCATCATTGAATATCCCCCACAGACATGACACATGAATGTCACCCCTAAAACAAAAGTCTGGATACGTACTTGACTTTTGGTGTTCTTGTTTTTATTCAATACTTTGTTGTACACACAAAAAATAAAGAAATAATACCATATTATACGGTACAAATAACTTACTATAAGTCGATCTTTGCTGCCCGGGTGTGTGGGTCCGAAATCGTATGTTTGTACTGATCTCCTGTCTGCTGACCCAACTAAAGGCCACAGCCTTAAAACCTCTGAAAAAAAGTGTCGAAACCGATTTAATTTTCTCGAATATTCAATTGAAGGAAAATTTTTGATTCTTTATTGTTAAACAAACTCGAAACTCAATAATTCTTTAAATGTTAAAAAATATAACTGTGAAATATTTGGGTTTCAAATTCATGTTATTCGTACTTTGGTCGTAGGTCCCAAAGTGATTATTAGTCAATAACAGTAATTTTTGGGGACGACTATTCATTGAAAAACACTGTAAAAGAAATATCTGCAACATGGCTGCAACTGTTGCTGTCCTACACATATATCGCTCTCAATTGCGACAAGCACTACTCGTAAGTCCGAGACTATAATTTTCAGATGATTTCGAATGCATATAATTTCGCTAAATAAAAGAATAGGTAATCTAATATTCTATACAAGCGACCCGCCCCGGCTTCGCACGGGTGCCACTGGTGATACTAAAATATACATATAAACCTTCCTCTTGAATCACTCTATCTATTAAAAAAACCGCATCAAAATCCGTTGCGTAGTTTCAAAGATCTAAGCATAGACAGACAGGGGAAAGCGACTTTGTTTTATAATATGTAGTCATTCTACCACTTACCACTCACACACATCTCCAAATACTCCAGCTCCTGCACTGTTTTGTAGATATCTTCAATTTCATCATCTCCTGGTAGCCCATCGAGCTCTTCCAACAACCTCTCCTGTATTTGAGGGTTGGAAGCCATCTCATAGAGGAAGTAATTGATGAGGTTCGCAGTTGTATCGTAGCCAGCGATGTAGAATAATACGGCTTGGGCTACAAGGTCGTCATCTGTGAATTCTGGAATAAGGAATTTCTGTGCGTTACTATAAGTTAATTATAAAAATTTATGTTTGTCTGTTTGTTTATTTGTTCCTTATGTATTCCCTCATACAAATATTTGTCCCTTACGGGATTCGAACCCGCGACCCTCGGCACGGCAGGCAAAGAAAGAAAGGAAATTTTAGGGGAGATTGCATATATGATACTGAACAACTTTCGCTAAGAAACCTATAGGTTTCATATAGGACTTTTTCAACTTTAAATACAAAAGTTCGATCAGCTGATTGAATTTAGTATGGAAAGTGTAAAATTTGGTTTCCGAATTTCATATAGGTTTCTTAGGGAAAGTTATTTAGTATCATGGGTACAATCATCACTGTTTACCCTAACACTAACACCCTGTATATAATTATGTAAAAGTATTGGTACTTGTTAGGTAGGTACTCTTTAAACGTAACGTAAGAGTGTTTTAATATAACGTTCCTTAAGTGTTCTCAGAAAACTTTACTCAAGAGTCTTTGTCATTAGATTAAAGCCCTTTGAGATTTTATAATTTGTTTCCCAGTTTAATCCACGTTTATAAACTCACTGGCAACTGCCGAGGAATAATTACATACACAATTGCTACTAGCGCAGTGTTGCTACATCTGGTTTTTAAAATCCATATGTATGTAATGTAGAAAAAAATCGTTAGATCTACTGAATGGCAGCTTTATCTATTAACCCGTCATTGATTAACCCTGATAAATACCTATACAACCCGAGCGAATTAACTTGACACCTGGCTCGAACGACATTCGTGTAAACAATAACAAATAACAGCAAAAGAATAACTCAAAAATTCTAAAGCGAGGCCAGTAGCGATAGCATCTCAGTTACTATTGCACGTGTCATTGCGCTTTAGAATTTTTGAGTTATTCTTTTGCTGTTATTTGTTATTGATTACACCAACGTCGTTTGAGCCAGGTGTCAAGTTAATTCGCTCGGGTTGTACGTCATTGTTTATTCTGTGAACCAAAGATTTTTTTTGGTCTATATGACCAAAAAAAATCTTTGCTGTGAACCTTATCAATTATCATCGTTCAAAACTGGCAACGATATTAGAAACTACGTATATTATAACGTATAATGAATAAATTTAGTATATTAAAACTATATTAAGTACTTATATTAGAATAATAAGTATACTTAATGAAAATTATGTTCAGGCAAAATGAAAATCAATAAAATTTATTGCTCTATTTTCACTTTAGAATAAGTCTGATTCATCCCTTTTCTGTAATGTATACACATTTTAAAATTAATTATTGGTCAGTGCTAATTTGATTCTGTATTTGATGTGATCGATGATATGATAAACCATTGAAAAACTGAATGGGTGAATTTAAGAAAGCAATTTAGAAATTTTCAAAATATCCGTTGATTTTAAATTAATTTCCGTAATCGTTATGGACATATCCAGCAGTGGACGTCCATCGGCTGAGATGATGATGATGATGAAATCCGTAGGCAAATTTAAAAATCCCTAGATCTACAGATTTTCCGAAGGTCTGGCAGAACTGTAGTAGCATACGCCCCAAACATGTTCATAATTAAATTTCCCGTTTCAACAATCAAACTCTACGAGTCCAAAGACGAAATAAATTATAACTTTCTCTTACTTTCAGTACACTTGTCCTCGTTGTTATTTCTGTCGTCTTGCATATCCTTCAGCTTGCCTGGAGACAACAATGTGGAATCAAAGAAAAATAGACTTTGTGTTTGGTAAAAAGAATGTAGTTTGGAATGAAAGATATATGTGCTTTGTGCGAGTCTTGGATTCTTATGACATACTTCAATTTGAGGGATTCTTTTCTATCCCTTTTACATTGGAGCCTTGAGGAATGTTGATATACTATAGGTCAAACAATATTGAAAGAAACCTTATGATGGCCGTGACTTTAGGAATCTTGCTGTGTTTTTTATTTTTATTTTCTTAAACATCTGTAATCCTTTCATTTTAAAATCTCTAACATCGTTAATATTATTGTTATTACGATAATGTTTCTCATTATTCATTTTAATTTTGACATTAAAAGGACTTTATTTACAATATTTACAATAAAGATACATCAACAATAATCGATTTAATAAAAACTGAGAAAAGACATTAAAAAAAATATAAAAAAGAAACATCTCTTTCTGTTTCTACATTAGGTACTTATGCGATTAAATATAGTTACGTACTAAAAAAATAACGTCGCGTTTGATTCTAGTTTCTAGTTATTTTATTTTGATTCTAATTTGATTACCCATAGGTAATTATAATAGGTAAGTAACACACACAGATATTATACTGTCCCTGTAGACTTAACTTATAGTAAGTATGTTTTATTTGATATTTTGGTTTCGATACAACAAATGATACCCGCAGCCCGCAGCATGAAAAACACTGTATCCTCATTCCATGTGGTGGTTCCTGGTTTAGGATAGACTAGAGGGTGTTGCAAATTAAGGAAACTAAGAGATATTGTCGTTGATATCTTAATTTGTAAAAAATTTCAGACAGGGTAAATTTTCTTGACGAAATATAGCTGCATTCTGGTTTATTTTATTAGGTACGCCGTGAGTCACCGTGTAATTACCTTCACCCCGTAATACGATTATTGTGTTTGTAAATACCTTGAGCAGCATCCACGAGGGTCTGAATGAAGTCCGGTCGAGGCTGAGCAGTGTTCTCCCGCCTGGCGCTCAGTGCTGACTTGAAGAGTTGAGCAAATTGCTCAGCGTGACTTGGCTTTATCATTCTGACGTTCAGAAGCTGTAATATTATTCAAATGAAATGTTCAAAATTGTAAAACTTTGTATTGGAGAAACATACATTAACCAATATACATATTAATCTATGCATAAGTACATTGTTTGTAACCTGTACTTAAGTACAGTTTTTCATAATTTTATCAATTTAACGAGAAACTTTAGAAACTGACTGTCGTTAAAATAAAGAATGGCAGATTTGGACCCAGCCATTTTTTACGAAAACTAAAAGCCATTCAGGACGGCGGTCATAATTATTATAAACAGAAAAAATTAAGGCATTTTTAAAAACAACTTCCACGTCTCCAGAACTTCGGATTCAAAAGTAGAAATTACTAGTAAAATAGACAAATCATCTAAAAAGCAGTAGCAAAACGCAACCTTGATAGTTATTTTCATCTAATATAAACACTGAAAATTTTTTTGGTCGTTACGGAACGTATTTGGCTTGGTTGAACTGATAAATGTGTGATTTTGTTTTCTTCCATTATCATAATATTGCACGGTTATATTGAATTTTCATTAAAATAAACATAATGAATGCGTAGAAGATTGAGTGGACTATTAGATCTAATAAGAAAGATTAGGAGTTTCACACACTTGATACAAAAGGTATCATAAAGAGAAATACCTTTCCTTCTACAGGTTACAACCAATTTACTTTTTTGTTAGTTTAGGTTTCATTCTACACGTATTACTAAGTTTCATTCATGTTCGGGACCTCTAAGTCTGGGTCTCAAATTACATGGCTATCCGCTAAACTCCTTTGCGTCTAGAATCTAGATCGTGTCTAAGAAATTGTCGTTTTCTCGTTCCTAACCTAAATAGGAGAAATTGTGCGTTTGTATGGAGCGCGCTTGCGAAACCTTTTATACAGTTTTCAGGTTCGCAGTCAAGAGAAAGATTTATAAGAAAATTATGTTGCCTCCGGCCCTCTGGTTTGTTCCTTTCACAGTAAGGAAAAGGCAAAGGCTTTCGTGATTTTCCCACCAATTTTCCTATGTAACCTACACCTTTTGTAATTGAAAAACTGCGAGTTACGTATTACATAAGGCCCTATGGTAGGACGAAACACCTTGGAGGCATCTTTTATTTTTCATGCTCCGACTAGATTTATACAATTTACCGAAACCAAAGTCATACCTCAGTATTCTTGGATAGTTTATCTCGTGAAATCATCAATTTAATACACGATTGGAATTACTTGACTCGATAGAAAGGATCAGGTCAGTTACGACCTTTTCCCAGAACGTCCACTATGGACCCGAACGTCCACTTCCCGGTTTCGTCCATTTCCCCGTTCGGCCTTTTCCCCGAACGGACATTTACCCGAACGGCCATTTCCCCGAACGGTCATAATATTCCCGAACTTTTCCCCTTACCTAAGGGGGTGCTTCAGAACATCAAACTGAACAACTTTCACTATGGAGCCAACTTCGAAATCGCGAAATAAAAACCAGCTCTTTCATTAAAACTGCAATACTGGTTCGATTCAAATTTTAGTTTGATGGTCCGAAGCACCTCCTTATATATTATTAGTGTGTTTTGTTACATCCTGTATAAACTACAGTTATTGTATGAAAACAGCAACTGAACGAATCGTCAAAATGGCGTACCATTTATGCAGGGTGCAAGGAAAAGTATCATTAACCTTTAACCCACATACTCTACCCATGAAACTGAATCGTTTTACTATGGGACAAAACCTGCGGGAACAAAAAAACATCTGTTTCATACGTTTGAGTCGAGTAAGCATTGCGGTTTAGTATGAAACACCAGTTTTTTTTTGCGCTGATACGTTTGCTGCCATAGTAAAAGACAGTTTGATGGGTAGGTGGTTTAAAGGTTAATTTTACTTTCCTTGCACCCTGTATTTATTTTTTAAACAGTAATTTTTACAGGGCTGAAAATCGATGAACAGGGTCCTTCTTAATAATGCCGACACTTTTTTAAGGGGATGATCAGACCATCAAACTGAACAACTTTCTCTATCGGACCAACATCGAAATCACGAAAAAAATCTGCTGTCCCATACATTTGGCTCGAGTAGGATAGGAATGCAGTTTTGTACGGACGAACTGATTTTTTTTCACGATTTCGATGTTGGTGCCATAGAGAAAGTTATACAGTTTGACAGTCTAATCATCCCCTTAAAAATTGTCAGCATATTAAGGACTATATTTTAGTACAAAAAATGTACTAAGGGGAAATGTCCATAAAAGGAAAGGGACGTAAGGGGAAATGTCCGTACAAGTAAATGGACGTACTAGGCAATGTCCGTTCGGGGAAATGTCCGTTCGGGGAAAAGGTCGTACAAGGAATTCGGGCGATGGACGTTCGGGGAAAAGGTCGTAACTGACCTGATCCGATAGAAAATCGTCACAAAGATGACGTATTTTCTTGTATTTTTAAACATTTTTCTCGTGTTAGAAGGACTTTAAATTTAAATAGTTTTAGATTTTTGGTATTATACTCACATATTCACCATTAGTTTATCTTAGTAAAATTATAAGAAAAATCTATAGAAAGTAACTCTTTTTAATCGAAAATACGGCACGCGCACGCACTTTTGGGAGGGCTGGGCAATCGCGTTTCTCATAGAAAATATTCGTCGGCCCCTTAACAGATGGCAAAATGAAAGCTCTCAAGTTCCATCTATGATAACTTTGCATATCAAAAGGCTTCAGAGGCTAAGAACTGTGTCTTAGGAAACTCTTGAAAGGAAGTTATACAGATTCCTAGAAGGTATGCTTCCAAACATTAAAGGAAGATAATCTGTTTGACTTCGTAATTATTTAAGTTTGCAAATCCGTAACATATTACGATCGCGAAACAAGTTAAGTAGGTAGGTACCACAACGTTGTTAAAACTTTGACTGAACGATGAAATTTATGTTTCGTACATATGAAACAGAAAATATATCAAATACTGCTACCACATGAGTAAATACCGAGCAGAGAGAAAGCTTCTAAGGAGAGCACATAATAATCACGTTACGCGGTCGCCCATTATCCAGTGGCCGTGCCGGTTTGTCCACGGGCGCCATGTAGGTGAACTCGTCTGTGTATAATATGAAGCTTTGTCTCTGCTCAATAAAGCAATTGTTGCCCTTTTTTATTTAGGTATTCACACATGCACAACAAAACACATAGCAAACACACACGAGTCCGTTACTGGATATACGGGTAGGCTTCTCCCCAGTCTCTTTATAATAGCTGAAGCCGTAGCATGTTTCTGTGTCTTTTATCTCATTCGTTCACGCGCAAATAGAAAAAGAGTGAAGGCGTGATAGTAGCGCTATATCACGCTATCATACTACGGCGGCAGGTCTTTTGTTCCTTACATCCCAGTAGGTACTGCATCCTACTTCATCCTGGACACTTCATACAAAAGGCCTCGAACTGACACGAGCTCTTCGTGCGCGTGTGATTCTGAGTGGGAGTGAGAGAAGACTACACCAAGTAACCTCGCTGTAACCGAGAGGGAGTGAAGTCGAAACTGATAGGGGGCAGCAAGTGTCCATACTGTGCCAGTACGTTCCAGTTCAGCCAATCTATGCCTTAGACCAGGCATGTCAAACTCAAATACATTGATGGGCCACATGCATTATGATAGTAGAATCAGTGGGCAGCAAAGAAGTTACAGAATTTGTATCGGTCATTGAAAAGGACTGTTAATCGTTTATTTACCTAATTAGTAGAATAAAAAACATTCTCTTCCCAGGAATGTATTTTACTATAAGTTGTTTATTAAAAGTTGGGGTAATGAAAAATTGGTTCGGTAAATGAGCGCCATGTTCGCTCCAGTTGCTATATACTCAAAGATCTATGCAGATCGTCGCAACATCCAGCAAAGGATCTCATATAACGTCTGCTTAAAACAAATAGGCCTCATTAAAGGCCATTATGAACCTGATCTCCACCAATACCCTTTTATAGATCCCTGCTACCAAATAAATGTATCCATACCTTCATGATAGATTTCATGTTCTCGTAACCGAAAAACTTCATGACCTGCGTAGTGTCTTGCACGACGGCTTTCTGTCCAAGCCTGAAGATACAGTTCTGTGGGTCTTTTAGAGAATCTACGGCGAAACCAAACGCGCATGATGCTATCACGTCATTCACGTAGGCTGTTGTTATCTGGAAAGCGAACAATATTGGTAGTTGAGCTCTTTTTGTTATGTTAACTTTCATAGTAAATACATACATAAACTCATGCCTTTTTCCCAGAGGGGTAGGCAGAGACTATGGATCTCCATTTTGGGCGAGTCTGACGTACATCTCTTGGTTTCTTTAGGTCCATACATCTTGTCATACATTCCCGTCGATTTTGGCTACGGTTAACCTGCCATTTTTTTAATGACGTCCCTGATGTGGTCTTATTAAATCCTCCTAGGTCTATCTACCAATATTTATTTCCAGACACGCCTTATACAGGGTGAAATTGATATCATTAGGAGCCTTTTAAACTAAGAGTCTACCCATCAAACTGAACAACTTTTACTATGGCAGCAAACCGATCGTAGCAAAATAAAAATCTGCTGTTGCATACATTTGAGTTGCGAACTCGCGCGTCGACATTGCAGTTTAGAATGGAACAGTTGATTTTTATATGCTCCGATCGATTTGCTCCCATAGTAAAAATTGTTCAGTTTGATGGGTAGACTATTAGTTTAAAAGGATGCTAATGATATCAATGTCACTCTGTATATCTGTTTCGTAAGTCGACTTTCATTCATCACTTCGTTATGTCCAAACCATCGAAGGTACTCTACTTTAACCACTACATCTTCATTAAAACCACAACCCAAAACGTTCCTTAATCATAGTAAATGGCGCTGGCCAGATATAATATGTCTTGGATTAAATACTTTTTAAACGTGGATGTTCTGAGATTTCAGAATGTCTCTGACTACTTCTCGGGGAATATAGTCGTGAGCATATGCTATGCTATGCTAACATTGAGCAGATGTAGTTGCAGGCAACTGTTAATTGCTAACAAAGTATAGACTTTTCATCTCACCTCATTAACATCTATGAGCTGAGGCTTAGAGACGCGTGTATGCATGTGCTCCATGACCGCTCTGGTACATTCCACCATGAGCGGAGCCATGCTGCGGCATCGCGCTGCGGAGAATGCAGGCGTGAGCGCAGCTCGCATCGACCGCCATTTTGAACCTGGAGGAGAAATTGTTTGATTGTATTGTTTGTTTGTTCTGTTTGTTCGTTGAATTGTTTATCTATCTATCTAAATTCACCTTCATTATTGATATTTTTATGAAGAAATTAAATAATAAATTATGGACCTTCAAACGTCAAAAGAATTACTTCTACATTTATAGATCTATTTCTTCCACCTTATGGTCTTTTCCGAAGCCCAAGAATTTCATGACATAGGTACTTGTAGTACCTACCTATACTACTTTAGATAGTCCTACTAATATTATAAACGCGAAAGTTTGTAAGTATGGATGGATGTTTATTCCGTTTTCACGCAAAAACTGCTGAACGGATTTTGATGAAATTTGGCATACAGAAAGACCATGGCCTGGATTAACACAATATAGGGTACTTTTTATCCGGGTAACGCAGACGAAGTCGCGGGCAACAGTTAGTATTTTATAAATAAGAAACTGACCTGTCAGCATAATAAGGTTCCGTCCAAACAGAGGGTCACAGTCGACTCCAATATGTACGCCTCTATCGGAAAATGCGTTGAAATCCCGCACCATGATTTGCCGAATCAATTCTGGGTCCTTCGGTATCAAAGTGGGCACTAAATATTGGTACAGGCCGAAATATCTGGAAGATTTGTTAAAATACAAAATTGTATATTTGTCTATCGGTCATCATCATCATCTCAGCCAATAGCCGTCCTCTGCTGGACATAGGACACCCCCAACGATCGGTTCTGCGCTGTCCTCATCCAACGGGTTCCCGGCCTTCACCAAGTCGTCGGTCCAACTTGTAGGGACCTGAGCCTACTCACGCTGCGCTTTTTGGTACGCAGTGGCCTATCGAGAACTCTTTGGCCCCATCGGCCATCAGCACATTCGAACTTCGCAATTGCGCGAACGTTTTCGTTCCAATGTCAACTCTATTACAATGAAGTGCGGACCGAAATAGTGGCGATATATCGGGGCCATTTCTGCGAGCAATGCTCCCAACCCATTGCCACTTTAGTTTAGCAATTCTTTGAGTTATGTCTGTCTTTGATAATGAGAACCGGTAAGGTTTGGAAATCTCTCCCTGCGTCTATTTTCCTAAGTAAATACAATCAGGATCTTTTTAAAAGAAGAGTTAATAGGCTTTTTCTAGGCGAGCGCGCGTTATCCTCGGCTTCATCTACACTTTACATAGGACCACTACTACTTTTTACTTTTTTTTATTAGGTGAGCTGAAGCCAAACGCAAACCCATAAAGAATAAAATAAAATGTCTGCAACTCGGTTGGGGCAGAGGATGATCAGACCATAATGGTGGGATTTAAAAAAATAATTAATTTTGAACTTTCACATGAATTTGTAACGTAAGCGAAAAAAGAAATCGTCAATGATTTGTAATAGCCCGAGATCCGACCGTAAACGCGTAATTATGCACCTATTTCATAGGCGAACGAAATGTGATTCTAGTGTATGTTTACACAGGGGTTAATTCAACGCCGTAAAGTTGCTTAGAAAAATCTTGCCGCAAGTACCTTTTCCATTATGATTTTTGGCATAACTTTTTCCACCTGTCTGTTAACACGTTAAACGCCATGCAAATTTTGTCATCTTTCTATTGAGGCCATGGGGGACACCATTTGGCCGACACAGTAAGATTCCATTGGGGCCGTGGGGGACACCATGTGACCGCGGGCTAGAGCTGACTTTAAACATCTTTTCTGAGCCGCCGGGCATATCTATCGAGCAAATTTGTATCGAAATTGACCCCCGTGGCCCTGTAGATAAGTGTAGTCTGATTGGTTTTAAAAAAAATGTTAAACTTAGAAAAATACGGCTCATTTAGTAGGAACTTTAAACGTGTATTACACCACACGATATGAAGTGCCCTGCATGCAGGGTGGGCGTGTACCCTAGTTAGTACGGCGCTTATTACACTACTCTGCGAATTAGGCCCTAACTCAGTTTATACGCGAGTGTCGAAAGAGTTGGACGTATTATCGTATTTATTACATCATGCCGTCGTCACTATCGAAACGTCAAAAAGTTGCTGTAGCTGTCACAACCGTGCTCGCAACAATAAATATTAAAAAAAGAAAGAAGAGAAACCTTTTTAAATTCTTTTGTATAACTCGTACGCATATTTTCAATCTTCTTTTTTATAGTTTTAACGGTTGCGTTTTCGTCAAAATTCTTGTAAATTCCTAATAAAACCTTAAAAGCTTCAGCTCGCATGTTTTTATTCAAGTAGCTCCTTTTGCCATAAATACGGCATGTCTTTATACATGTCTGACATGCACAATAAAACTTCCTGTTCCTTGTTGCACGTCATGGTATTACAAAATTGCGGCGCAAGGCGACGGGACGAATAAACGCTACGCAGTATACCTACACTCACGACCACTCTACGCGCTAGTCGCGCGGCAACTGAGCTCCCTAATCGCCCTAAATGTTATTACATTACCCGATCGCCAGAGCGGGACGACCCGATCGCCCTAAATCGGGAAACTTACTCCCTAAATCTTATTACACCACTCTTAGTTAGGGTAAGGGTCCCTTGAAATTGGGTAGTCTAATAGACGTTTTAGAGGTTATTGTGTGCGTGTTTAATGTCTATGATTGAGTATGTTTGTTACTATTTTTCTCGGAAACGGTTCAACCAATTTTGGTGCAGTTTTTAGAATATAACAGTCCAAAAATAAATCTTTATTTAAAAAAGGAAAAATAAATACAATTATTTCAAAAAATTACATATTTAAATTCTATGTTTTCTATTTGTGATAAAGTCTTATTGACTCATTATATAAATCGTCGTCCATTCTGAATGATATTCACATTCCACACCACACAACATATAATATTCATGTAAAGATTTGAGATGCGGTGCGACAACTATCCGATATTATCCTACGGTCAACAGGTAAACTGCCACTGGCGAGAAAGCGCGCGTAGGGACTTTGCGCGGGAGTTTGGGTGGTGGGCAGGGGTGCTCGACAGCGTGATCCCCGTGGCCCCCGCAAGAGGGAACTGTGGTTTTTCCCAGCGGAGGCCATGGGGGATACCTGATGAGCGACAGAAGTTTTTCATGCTAACCAAGTCAAAAAAAAGTAATAATTGAATTGTTTTATACGTTTCAACATATTTCCTGTCAGATTAAGCAAGAAAACCCAGTTCTAAAATTTTACAAAATATTACATTTTTACCAGGCTCCCACTACTATTTGACTGTGGCTCATATGGTGTCCCCCATGGCGTTCAACGTGTTAAGGCTACTCCTCCCATCTGCAAGGCTCTCTTTCTTACAAGCAAACTTTTGCAATTAGCCATCCCGCTTCAATTGCGCGGCTCCGGTCAGAATTTTCCGTTTTCTTTGAAAACCTGTATGATTTTATATGATTTTTCAAAAAATAAGAAAACCACATCATTTTATATTGTATTGTGAAGAATATTGTAAATTTTAATATTCTTCTGATCAACAATGTAAGAGTAAAACGGTTACAACTGGAAAAAAAGAGGTGACTTTGGAGTCGTTTTTCTTCAGTTTTATTAATTAAAATAGATTTCGAGAAAAACCACATCACTTCTCATATCCTGTAGATTGTTCAGTTTTGTTTTCTGCTTAAAAAGTGCCATAGTTAATGTATAAAATGGTTACAAAGTTACTCAAAACCGGGCGGACGCCCCTTAAGGAAGTAAATGAGGTGCCATCTGAAGGAAATTGATCTAAAGTATTGGAAAAACTAGGGTTGCCACCTCTCAGTTTGCCGCAACTAAAGGGCTGCCAGGTAAAAAAATGACATCTTTGAAACCACCTCATTTACTTCCCTAACAGACAGGTGGAAAAAGTTATGCCAAAAATCATAATGGAAAAGGTACTTGCGGCAAGATTTTTCTAAGCAACTTGGCGGCGTTGAATTAACCCCTGTGTAAACATACACTAGAATCACACTTCGTTCGCCTAAGAAATAGGTGCATAATTTTACGGTCGGATCTCGGACTATAACAACAAAAAAGAAAATTAATAATGTTAAAATAAGATATAAACCTCTACATTTTCTTCCTTTGACTAATTTACTACTGTTAATGGGCTAGTATGTAGTTTCAACATTCAACAGTATGTAGATATATCCTTACGTTTTGATTCATATGGGTAATACTATCCAGTTAGTAACGTATTGTTATGATACCTATTTTCCAAGTATTGGACAGTACAGACAGGTAAACCAGATAATTGGTAGCTTACCGAATTGATAGCAAAAGAATAATGGAAAGAGAAAATATTGCTATTACATAACCCTACATTTAGGGACGATTTCGGCATACATTGCTTGCTTTGATCGGTACACTTTGAAATAGAGTGAACAAAAATAAGGCGATGTATGCCGAAATCGGCGTTTAATGAAGAGAAATGTAATCGCTGCTTAAGGCTGCCTGTCCATTGACGCGGAGCTGGCTGACGGAGCGGGGAAGCGGAGTTTTATCAACCAATAAGATTGCAATCAAATTCTCGGCCGAGATTTTATGCAATCCGATTGGTTAATATTTCCTCGGTACTCCGCTCCACCAGCCAGCTCGCGTCAATGGACAGGCAGCCTTAATATGCTGACAGTTTTTTGAGGGGATGATCAGACAGACATAGAGCTATGGAAACTCAATCTTGAGGTCCGAGGTCGAATCCGCACGGACGACATGCACCAATGAGTTTCTCTAACTTATGTACGTAATTAGGTAATTACCGACTGCACTCAAATAGTGAAGGAAAACATCGAAAGGAATCCTGCATTCGCTGAAGAAGAAATTCCGATGCGTACGTGAAGTCAACCAACCCGCATTGGGCACGCGTGGAGGTCTAACGCCCGTACAACCTCCTTGAGGGTAGGCCTGTGCCCTGCAGTGGGACGTTCTATTGGCTGATGATGACCAGACCGAGATGATTGCAGTTCCATACAAAACTGCAAATCTACTCGACCCAAATTAATGTATGAGACAGCAAGTAGGTATTGTTTTGTTTTCGCGATTTTGATGTTGGTAACATAGAGAAAGTTGTTCTGTTCATCGCCTTAAAAAACCATGAGCATAATAAAGGAGGTATCCGTATACCTACGAAAAATTCTTTGTCAATGGTATAACCTGCTCTTACATGGAGTTTATTTTAGCTGTAGTACTAAAGTACTACAGCTAAAGACTCTAAAGACTAGTAAAGTCTGCATAGACAAATAGTTGTCACATTTCATTCTAGTTATTTTTTCTCTGTATGAATGTTCTGTCGTGGACTGGTTGCTTGGAGCGACTGGATGAGGAAGTCTGAAGATAGAACTTTGTGGCGCGCCTTGGGAGAGCCCTGTTCAGCAGTGGACGATGACAGGCTGATGATGATGATGAAGTAAGTGAAACCCCACCCCATTATCAGTTTAATCAATTACTTATTATTATACAGGGTAAAATTGATATCATTGGCATCCTTTTAAACTAAGAGTCTACCCATCAAACTGAACAACTTTTACTGTGGGAGCAAATCGATCGGAGCAAAAAAAAAAAATCTGCTGTTGCATAAATTTGAGTCGTAGTAGGCATTGCAGTTTAGTATGGGACAGCAGATTTTTTAGTTGCTCCGATCGGTTTGCTCCCATAATAAAAGTTGTTCAGTTTAATGGGTAGACTCTTAGTTTAAAAGGATGCTAATGATATCAATTTCACCCTGTATAATAAGGTAAGTAATTGATTAAACTGATAATGGGGTGGGGTTGCACCTACTTCATCACTAAATGTAATCAGGTGATCGAACGTTTGTATGAAAAGTTGAAAAAATTAATTGCGAATATCCTATTGGTGTATAAGGGAATGTTGATTAAAATCATGGTTACAATCACCCCTTAAAGTAGTGCAAATGTTTACCCTAACACCCTATACCTATGATAAACGTCTAACAATATCGAAATCGCGAAAAAAAAACAACAGTTGTCCCGTCCCATACATTTCAGAATAGTTAGGTATGTTTGCAATTTTGAATGGGAGAGCTGATTTTTTTTTCGCGATTTCGATGTTGGTCCCCTATAGAAACTTGTTCAGTTTGATGGTCTGATTACCCCCTTAAAATAGTTTCTGCAAATTTTGTTAGACCTTGTATTACCTTTCATCTCTAAAAGCGTTGTATCCATTAGATATTGCTTCCACAAAATTCTCGCGTCCAAACGTGACATCTGTCAGATTTCCCAATAACGGGATTGGCGGGAGAGTCCGTACACCTCTCGACGAGAAATACTGCAATTTCCGCCGGGAATAATACAACAGGCACGTCACTAGTAAAATCACTAGCCACAACATTATAACAAGTTTAGATTAAAAAAATAAAATTTTTAAAAACAGAACAGATTTAAAAAGAAAACAGTATTTAAAAAACGAGACAATAGGAGAACGTATTCGCGCGCTTTTAGTTATAAAGCGACTGACCTTAAAAAACAGCAAATGCCTTGCCATTGGAGTGGCAGAAGTTAAGAGAAAGTTGGTCATATTTGACCGGACGCAGTTACATCTGGTTACATAATAGTCATGAGATAAATATAATTTTAAAGAATTACAGGTTATTGACTCCCAAATTGGGTAATTATTATCATGTCAAATGTCTAGCATGCATATATCTAGACTTTTGGTCCGGGGGGACATTTATATTCATTGAAAAACAATGTTTAGGTACATTGAAAGGAATCGCTGTAATCACTGTTCCATACAAATATTCGGATTCCGGAGGGGGGGATACCTATCCACTTATCCCATCCTCGGATGCGTGCTTGGTGCGTTAGAAGGTCGAAGCTCTGAATTGCATTACCAATACCCATACCATAGACGAAAAATTTTTGCTTACGCCTTGATTAAAAACTTTTCGGCTTACTCCAATACCCAAAGCAGGAAGCTGCCTATCTAAACTATTATAAAACTGTAACAGAAGTGTGTCTGTACACTAAAGATATTTACAAAAAAAAGATTACGATATGGTTTTTAGATGTCCGTAATTCCAAAATCACCAATTTTTTGATTTTTTGTCCGTCTGTTTGTTTGTGGGTTTATTTGTTCGAGCAGCACGCAAAAACTACTGAACCGATTTTGATGAAACTTTTTTTGTTTGATAGCTTATGATCTGACTTAAAATCTGGTATATAATTTATGCGGACAAAGTCGCGGGTAAATGCTCGTAGGATACTATATACCAGTGTTGCCACTTTAGCCACTTCTTAGCTAGATCTAGCAACATTTTTGAACTAGTCAGCTACAAAAAAATATTCGGTGGCTAAATGTTTTAGCCACTTATTTAAGCCAATTTTTTTTGTTTATTTATTTATTAATAAATACCAATTTATTAAGCTAAAGTGAATCATTTTAAAAGGTTCTTAGAGCTTTTTTATTGTTTTGAGTTCCGATTACCTAAGCATAGAAGTTGAAAGGCTATTTTCTACGATAAGCATTGTAAAACATCAACATAGTAATAGAATGGGTTACAATAACTCACTCAAAATTCCATATTTTTATTCAAAAAAATATAAAACAGCACAATTTTATAGAATAAATGATTGTAAATCAATATTACTGGTCCAAATAAACTGCGTCTTAGGATATTTATGTATTTGTTTAACATTTCTTTGTTTAGCCACTTTTAGCCACTTTAGCGACAGTGAAATTTCCAGTATCTAGCTACTTTTTGGGTACGGTTTAGCTACTTGATCTGGAGGTAAGGTGGCAACACTGCTATATACAATGTTCTTGGGCAAAGATAAAATATAGGGAAGATTAATATTATAAAGCGCAGCATAAAAACGCAACTTTTCTTCTAGTCACACTTATTACGAACGTCCATTTGAGAAAACGAGATGTCAATAGTGAACACATGCCATCTTGAACGGGCGCGCGCCACTTTAGGTACCTACGGTCTTCCAGCTGGAAGACTTTGCTGTGGATTGTTATCTCGCCGTTAATTCGAAAAAAATTAAAAAATTATTCAAAACTACGTACCAAAACGACATTATTGTGTGCTGCAGTGGATTGTTCTAGCCAAATATGGGTATTAGCGGAACATAACCTACAAATTTCGTTCAACCGGTAAATCAATTTCAACAAATCACTTCATAAATCACACACTATCATTCTTACACACTTGTAATTCACAAAAAAAATTCACTTGTATTCGTTTATCAGATCTTCTAACAATAACATTTGTGTAAAATATTTTGGGTTGATAAGAAAGACGAAATATTGTTTGCAAAAAATGGTGATTTGACAACTCACCTACCAAATAGTGTTGGACCACATTCTCCATAGGTTTGTCGATAGAATGAAATCATCGATACACAGAGAAGTGTGTCAAATTATTTCAAAATCATGTCAAGACCGTGCCTTCCTTTTTTAAAGGCCCAGGGATCGAGCCCGATACAGCCACAGTCAGACGCAATAGTTTAATATTCCTTTAGAAGATACTTTTGCATCTTTTTGGTCATCTTTTTCCTCTATATTACTTTAAAAGAAATTCATTTTCAAATTTTGAATTTTCCTCGTGAACACAATGGAACAATCTAGCAATCTCCTAGAAAAAAACTTTGCAACGACGCCCATTGGTAAGATGTCTCAAATTTTAAATGTTGTGATGAGGCCGCCACAATAGTTAACAATCACGTTCAGTATAGTAGGGGCACTACTTTTTTTTGCAAAAAATAAACTATTACTCAAAAACTAAAAAAAAACTTGGAAAAAACGTAGCAGATATCGATACTTAGCATCGATAAAGGCACGATAGTAAAAGTCAATCCCTAGTTTAAAAGGTGGGTCGCTTCAAGAAAGTGGTGACATTGGTTTAACAGACGTAACAGATAAACGTATTTCGAGCTCTTTCACTCTTATGGCAATCGGTGTGCGATTGTAAGGGATGACTATACATGTTTTCGTTCAGTTTGATATTGGGTAGACCTGTTCTTGGGGGTCAATAGTCGCTCATTGACATAAGGCTCATTTTAGTTTTCGTTCCTGAAGCGCAATGTTCGAAATTTGAAAAATCCGGTTGAGTGAACTATCTGTTACGGTCAGTGGTCTGTGCGGTCTACCCGCACATTCGAACTTCGCAATTGCGTGAATGTTTTCGTTCCAATGTCAACTCTATTACAATGAAGTGCGGACCGAAACAGGGGCGATCATCGAAACATCGAAAGTCCGGGTACAGGGCCAGGTTACGGTAGTAACGTAGTAACCACTAGTAACTATTAAACTTAGATTAAAAACTTTTCGCTTACCTATTAAATAATATTTGTGTCTATACCATACAAACTTCTTATTTTATCAATGACATTGTCTTTGTATGACTGTTGTCTGGACTGTTGTATGACAATCATAGAATGACAATACTTGGGCAATCTATGCCAGCTTCCTGCTTTATATTTTATATATTTTATGCAAAGAAAGTTTCACAAACTATGATTATGAGAGTTTAAAACGGTTAAAACGCATTTTATTCACAAACTATCACTTATTTTATGGAAACATTGTGTTTGAATTAAGTTTGTGTTGTAATAAGATAACAATAATACTTAGCAAAAGAAACTAAAATCACCAAAATGATGTCAGAAATTTACATCAACTAAAATCCTGTTCAGCCCGAAATCGGAAACATAGGTAATACCTTTGAATATCTTAAACACAAACATACAATATCATTAAACTTATTAACTTAAGACAATTCTCTTCGTTTTGGTCTATACCTGGGCAATGGGTCATTTTCGATACCTAACTACCCAAGCATCCTAGCGTGTAGTTGCAGCAGCTCGTCTTTAGCGGTGTGGTTTGTGTTATACAGCGGTGGCTACATTCTCCCTTCTTCAAAACAGAAGCAATATATCCTTAGAACACCCACGCCCAGGGAAAGAAATGGGGTGTTTTATTCTAAATCAGAAACAACATGGCCTGTAAGATGCCTATAAAAGCCTTATTCCAGCCAAGCATTTCACTTGTCCCGCGCCGCGTGAGCGTGGCACGCGTGACAGGAGAAGCAAGTATGAAAAGAGCATTAAAGTTCAGAGATCCGACCGTAACATGAGCGTTATTCTTTTCTTTTTTAAATTTAGATCCTAAAAAACTCGACAGATGACATGGTTATCGCTCCAAAAAGATGTTCGCGAGATCCTGTCAAAATCATGTCAAGACTGCGCCTGCCTTTTTTTAAAGGCCGAGGGATCGAGCCCATGCTACCATGTCAGCCGTTAAAAGTTAAATGTTTTCGATTAAAATGATTCGTAAATAATGAAATATTCAATCAAAAGATGCGTTGAAATTTTTTTGATTATCTTCTCCCTCTTTATTCTTTTTAAGAAACACTTAGAAGCAGGTATGAAAAGTGATGGGCCGGGCCGACCGCATTCTATCGTTCTACTTGTCCCGCGTGCGTGTGGCACGCGTGACAGGAGAAGCAAGTATGAAAAAAGATTGGGCCGACCGCATTCTATCTTTCTACTTGTCCCGCGTCCGTGTAGCACGCGTGACAGGAGAAGCAAGTATGAAAAGAGATGGGCCGACCGCATTCTATCTTTCTACTTGTCCCGCGTCCACGTGACACGCGTGACAGGAGAAGCAAGTATGAAAAGAGATGGGCCGACCGCATTCTATCTTTCTACTTGTCCCGCGTCTGTGTAGCACGCGTAACAGGAGAAGCAAGTATGAAAAGAAATGGACCGACCGCATTCTATCGTTCTATCTATTTGTCCCGCGTGCGTGTGGCACGCGTGACAGGAGAAGCAAGTATGAGAAGAGTCGTTTTCTTATCATCACTACATAGTATAAAACAAAGTCGCTTCCCGCTGTCTGTCCCTATTAGATCTTTAAAACTACGCAACGGATTTTGATCCAGTTTTTTTTAATTGATATAGTGATTCAAGAGGAAGGTATATTATGTATCAGCATTGCACCCTTGCGAAGCCGGGGCGGGTCGCTAGTTTTAACTAAAGCAGTTTTCTTATTTCTAGATTATTTGGCCCGCAAACTAAGCTACGCTAAGATAAAAGAAGTGAAGAAAGCATAGATAATGAGAAACCGTAAATGTTGCACTTGCATGGAAGGAAAAGGAAATAAGATTATTATAATTGCTTGGTTTGTTGGTGGTGTATGCTTTATACTGGGCATAATTTTGTTGTTGAGAAAGCGCGGTTACATTGATTTTTGATTTGCCTTATAATTTTTTTATAGCAATTGTTGTTTTGTAAGTAATATAAATGTTTTTATTCTGTAAGGACAATATTTAATTTGAACAACCGTTAAGAGTCCTTTCTACAGATCATAAAAACTAAAGTCCTTTCCAAACAGAACGCGTTTCATGTTTCATACACCATACGCATACACTATTTATACCAGATCTATACAGTTTCCAGTATTACTAGTCATCTCAGCGGAAATCGTGTTGTATTGGGTGCTCGCGTCGCGTGTCGCTTACCAACTCCCCGGCCTACAATGAAGCTCCAATTGTATCGTGACTCAACATTAATTTTTGTGCACAAAACAATTCTTGAAGTCACCGAATATTTCTAGCCCTCTTTTAATTTAATCAAAGTTCATATAATCGTACAACGTCAAGCGCTTTTGCTATTTAAACTAGACATTGGTAAAATCATCAACAGTAAGATGGAGCCGTTTTGGCGTGCTCCATACAAACGAAGTTCGATTATACTGGGCTGTAAGGGACAGCCCTCCACAGACTGAACGGTGAACTCAGACCATCAAAGTGAACAACTTTCAATATGGAGCCTATCCATGGTACAATAATATACTGCGCTTGGTATTCTCTTCCGATCACGTGACTGACCACGTGACTGACACAAGCCTACGTCATCATACCCTTTTACCATGTTTAGCAGCCATTTTTTTGTGACTTAGGCTTGTGTCACTCTGGGAATAGAGGACCTTGTTTTTTTAGACTATGGAGCCTATCTAAGGAAACGCGAAAAAATCAGCTGTCCCAGAGTCGGGTAGGAACAGCAGTTTTGTATGATCTAAAGATCTAGCTTTTTTTTTTTTTTTTTTTTTTTCACTTTATTTTACAAAGAAAAAGTTACATATTTGTTTTCCTCCTTTCTCTTGCCTTTCCTGAGGTAGGCTTCATAGTGAATGTTGTTCAGTTTGATGGTCTGAGTTCACCGTTTTAGTCAGCGGAGGGCTGTCCCTCACACCCTGTATGTATTTTAGGTATTCATTAATTAAAGTCAATGACATCCGATTCAGTTTTTTCCTTTGAGGAACTGAACCCTAAAATGACGAAGCTAGAAAGTTGTATCAAAAATAAAATGGTTAGATTAGAAGGTAAGTTCTGTATCTCAGTCCTATTAAAACAGACTATACTTCCCGCTATTCTATATACTATTCTCTATTTCTATACTATTCTAGTTTCCTATTTATAGCTAACCCTACGAATCTCTATGCGACTTAAATTACGTTACAATTTATTACAATATAAAACATGGTAAATAATACAATATGTTTAGCTGCAAAACAAAATGTTGCCCAAAACACACATTAATCTAGTGCCCTAAACTTTAGTTCGCACCCGAAACTCCCTGAAGTGTCACTCTTTTCTATTAGTGGCAAAACAAAACGGTCACAATATTAAGTCAGTCCCTTTTGAATAAGGCTTGTGCTCCACCGATCTTGAGCGAGCAGTCGACCGGTGAGATTGTTGCTTAAGGAACTATACAAGGAGAAATTGATATCATTAGCATCTTTTTAAACTAAGACAGTCTACCCATCAAACTGAACACCTTTTAGGTACTATGGGAGCAAACCAATCGGAGCAAAAATAAAATCAGCTGTTTCATACTAAACTGCAATGCCTGCTCGACTCAAATGTATGCAACAGATGATTTTATTTTTGCTAGGATTGGTTTGCGCCCATAGTAAAAGTTGTTCAGTTTGATGTATGATCTTAGTTTAAAAGGAATTTCGATTGACACCGATGTGCTATAGTGGAACCCATGCTTAAAGAAGGGCGAAACAGAGCCCAGTCATTTTTATTAGATGCCGGATCATAATTATTATACAGGGTCCTTCTTAATAAATGCTGGCAGTTTTTAAGGGGATGATCATATCATCAAACTGAACAACTTTACCTATGAGACCAAAGTAGAAATCTTGACCCAAATGGATGGAACTGTAGATTTTTTCGTGATTTCGTTGTTAGTCCTATAGAGAAAGTTGTTCAGTTACCTGTGCCTCCCAGATAGGCAGATACCTATAAGACTGGTCCAGAAATAACAGCCCCTTCCGACATTCTTCTTTATAAGCTTCTTTATATTTTGTTAACATAATTATTATTAGTCTCGATCATTAACCAACCATTTCCGCGGACTAGCTGATCGTATGCAAACTTTAATCGCTTATCGATGGAACAGATACTTAAAAGCCTATGTCCCTTTTGAATAAAGTTTGAATAAATTTGACAGGTCGTGTGTGTCCCGGGCCGATATGCTAATGTCAAGGGATTGTTTGAAATACGGCTCGAAAGGTATCTGTTTTCCTGTTTGAAGATAAACATAGGTTTATTGTTATACGTATGAAGGTTCGCTGGTTGTAGTCGTAAGAATAGTTTTATAGCCTTATACGAGTAGTTATGCCTTTGGAAGGGTAAAAGGTGTTTTGGATTTGTATTAAGTGTCTGGCATTCTTCGTACAAAGAGAATATATTTTTACCTTACTAAGAACTTACACAAATTTGGTTCAGTGCCCTGTACTATACAACGTGTTAATGAATTGACGCAAAACTAGAAAGTAGTTTGTTTAGAATCGAGAGCAGAATCGAATTATCATGGTTTCAACATAGGTAATTTTTTACAAAATATTAATAAATTTGTTTCTAAAATTTAAAATTTTCTGAACCCGATGTCAACCCACCGCACAGGCACACTCACCCTACTTACTACCAAAACAAGATTATTAAAATGTATCCATGACGTACGCTAGCGCTTTCATTCATTGCTGAAATGATAACAAATCATTTTTGCCTCAAAACTTAAAATGCGAATAACTTTAAATTTTAACTATCAAAACAATGAAATTATTGTTTCAATCTAATTATTTTGTTATAAATCAGTTGGGGTGTATGAGGTTTTGCGTTAATTCATTAACACGTTGTATAAATTAAATACTGGATGAATTTTTAGTCGAATTAAATAAATCTGCTGTTCATTAAAACAATAGAAAATTGGAGAGGTAAAATGATCGGATACTTGATACGAACCGACAATTTCTTTAAAACTATATTGGAAGGGAAGAGGGAAAGAGAGGCAGAGGAAGACCTAGTCAATGTTATCTAGCCCAAGGGAAGGAAGAGGTAGATGTCGTGTCGTATCAAGAACTCAAGACACTAGCGGAAAAGAGACAGGATTGGCGAATACTCTAGCGTAGTTGTTAAATAAGATGATGATGGTAATAGCCTCGATTCGGACTGTGCCACGACTTAACTAAATTTATTCCTGTCACTTTCTAAAATAAGATTCAGAAAAGAGACAGAAAACCAACAGCTGACTTTAGTGCTGTCAAAGTGACGTAACACGCCCAAAAACGCCTTAAATAAAATGGCGTACATTATGATGGCATCTTATTTTGGGCGTGTAACGTCACTTTGACAGCACTAAAGTCAGCTGTTGGTTTTCTGTCTCTTTTCTTAATCTTATTTTAGAACGTGACAGGAATAGATTTAGTTAAGCTAAGGCACAGTCCGAATCGTGGCCATTGTTCATAAAAAAACTGCAATCCTCGATTTTAACAGATTTTTAGAAGGCTTAGAAACCTGAAAGTCTTCTATTTCCGGACCGCCACCGACAGAGATTCTTCGTTTCCTGGAACCTGTTGCAGAGGTGTTATATGTTCGACATATCGTCAGTTTCGGTCAGCACTTCATTGTAATAGAGTTGACATTGGAACGAAAACGTTCATGCAATTGCGAAGTTCGAATGTGTGGGTAGAGGCCCAGGTTCGCGAGACACGACATTCGTGGCATATCGACGTTTCTTTTGTCCATTATTATACCACAAAAATATCTTATCTAAATTATTTTGAAATGGAGCCTGAAATATTTAAAAGAATCTTGCTTGCGTAACCTTTTTATTTTGTCACTTATTCTGTATTCTGTCCTAATGTTTTTTAAGTCACCTCCAGGCTTTATCTGTTAAATAATACAGGTCTCTTCGTTAGTTCTCTGGAAATTGGAATTTAAAGGGTTATTTTCTGTTACGTCCTAGGTAAAACAAAAAGGGGAATTGCGTAATATTGCATTCTATCTATGTTTTTGAATGTGGCAGAAGTAGGTATATGATAAGTAGTATGATATGTAGGTCTACAGATTGTACTTCGATGAGTGTGCCCAAGAGCTGCATGAGCTCATCCCACCTTCCTCTTTCTACTATCGGACTTCCAGACGCACCGCGGGATATCACCCCTTCTTGGTTGACATCCCACATATCCGCACCAAGCGCCTTTCTGAATCATTTATAATGCGCACAACCAAGGAGTGGAATGCCTTACCTGCGTCAGTATTTCCGAGTACTTACAACCCGAATTCCTTTAAAGTACGAGTGAATAGGCTTCTTGGGTAAGCTCGCTACATCTACGACCCCATCTTCATCCTGAGGACTGGATTGAGGTCAATAGCAAACCCTTAGTTAATAAAAAAAAAATAAAAAAATTGTTATGACAATAGATCACAAATATTTAATGCGTTTTAAAAAGGGAATAGGGCATTATTTGTGTGGAGCTTAGCATAGTAACTTGCGATTTTGCGACCATCGCCCAAACTTGAAAAAATAGATAGCATAAGCATAAGCATGTGCTCCCCGAGGGGGTAGTCAGAGATATTCTGAAGCCTCAGAATAGTTCTGAAACACTGTCCAGTGTGACGGGGTAAAAAATAAAAAATAAATAGATAGAAGGCATGAAAACAAATCTAAAATGTTTGACTTAACCGCCTTCAACTCTCTCGATTCGAATATTCATGATCAAAGTCAAACTATCGAGATCGATTATCTCGGTTGTAAGCATATTTCATTAAAGTTCAAGATGGCAAAAAGTGTTACATTTCTATCCTACCTTTGTAATTTTTTATTGTTTACGAAAACAACGCCCAATTTGCACAATTTCAATGCAAATTCTTAATTCAACCACAAAAAAGACAAAAACCTGTAGGTAACAAATTATAAATAAAACCGGTCAAGTGCGAGTCGGGCTACTCGCGCACCGTGGGTTCCGTACCACACCACCAGAGAAGACAGCATTATTAACTTAGAAAAACAATTTTTTTTGTCCGGGACCTTTAGCGCGAGACCGACTCACAATTGGCCGGTTTTTAGTATTTGTTGTTATTCTGTGGAGTTTGATCTTTAATCACATTAAGTTTGACGCTTGTATGTATTACCGTTTTTACCATAGAGCGTGAAGAAAAAACGTTGATAAAAACTAGTTTCTTGTTAAGAACCCCCCTTAATTTTTAACTTTTTGAAATTTTTATTATTTTTTAACAAATCCGCCGTAATAACGCATAATCTTCATGATAGTTTCAACTATCTAGCTAAGTTCGTAGCTCGGTTCAAAAGTTACAGCTCTAAATAGGTAGGACAGACGGACGGACAGACGGACAGACGGACAGACGGACGGACGGACGGACGGACGGACGGACGGACGGACGGACGGACGGACGGACGGACGGACGGACAACGCAGGCTTAGTAATAGGGTCCCGTTTTCACCCTTTGGGTACGGAACCCTAAAAAAAACAAGATGGCGGGCAGCTGGCACAGAAGACGGTAACGAGGTTCTACCGGTGCAGTAACGAGAATTTTATGATCTTGATAAAGTCTAAAAAGGACATTTTGTTACGGGAAGCCTTTTTGTGACGTTGCCGTTGTTAACTTGCCACAGTCTGTATTACTCGATTATCTGTTAAGCTAGGTGTAGATGAAAGTTATGAATTAAAATTGAATTCATAAAGTAAACTTAACTACCTAGCTAGACCTCTGTAAAACGATGGTTCCCAAAACAATTGTTTATGTATTGTTTTGCTTATTTGAGATCATATTCTAAAAACTATTTGTTCTTGTAATCGATAATTCTAATAGATAAACACATTGACTTACGATGGATAAACAAAATTTTTAATGGTTAGCACATTCAATTTATTCAGTCGGCGATAAGAAGATCGATTCTGGCCCTGTACTCGCACTTTCGATGTTCGCTATATCGCCACTGTTTCGGTCCGCACTTCATTGGAATAGAGTTGACATTGGAATGAAAATGTTCACGCAATTGCGAAGTTCGAATGTGCGAGTAGAGGCCCTGTTGAAGAGGTTTTTACGTTTGCATTCCTTTTGTTAACAACATATCTACTTACATAATTTATTATATCGAGTTATTAGTGTGTACAATTACTTCACTAAAATTATGAAGCAAGCATCGGAAAATTCTGATAAATTAAGATTAGGTAAGTATTATTAAAATTTGGAATCTGAATTCAAGAAGTATGTTCAGAAATGTGAACTTCGCTTAGGTCTCCGTTTTGTAGTTACGCAATATTTTACATGCGACTCGAAACAAGAATTAGGAATGGGAAGTGGTGGTACTTAAGGCTCTCCCTCCCTCGTACCACATCATTTTATATTGTATTGTGAAGAATATTGTAAATTGTCATATTCTTCTGATCAACAATGTAAGAGTAAAACGGTTACAACTGGAAAAAAGGGGTAACTTTGGATTAGTTTTTCATCAGTTTTATTAATTAAAATAGATTTCGAGAAAAACCACATCACTTCTCATATCCTGTAGATTGTTCAGTTTCGTTTTCTGCTTAAAAAGTGCCATAGTTAATGTATAAAATGGTTACAAAGTTACTCAAAACTGGGCGGACGCCCCTTAAGGCGTTCCTATAGCCAACCTCAATCTAGGTATTAGTTAAGTTAAGGCTATACCTCAACTCTCAATACAATCGCTTCTCCGCTTTGTCGTTGATTGGTTCCTATTCAACCGATCAGTTTATCAGCAGAACTGCTTGAGAGCTTGAGCGTGCAAGGTACAAATTTTGTGTCGTCTCATCTGATCTTACTATGGTGGCTGGCATGCCAGCAACACTTCCGACACAATGGAATCGTTTGTGTTGTGTTCTTCTTTCTTATCGTGTGGGCAGAACCCTGGTGTCAGTTTTTTACGGCTTAGATCAAAGTAAAATGAATGGATAGGCCCAAAGCGCTTTAAGTTGAAGCACGCAAAACTAGGGCACTTCAATACAAATTAGGGTACTTGGTCTGTCATCTCAGTACATTTTCGAAGTAAAACTGTCAATTGTTTTGCCTCATTTTTCTGGTTTGAATCATAAAGGTATTATACTACGTAAGAGAGACAGTGACAGCTGAGAGAGCGAGATGTACATAGCGGCATCACTGTATAATAGAAAGAGATACGTGACGCGAGGCAATAGAACCGTTTTTGGGGATTTGGAGTCCTGGTAAAAATTCGGTTTCTGTGAATAATCGTGAACCTAAAGTGAAATCGTAGATAATTTTGTGAAATATACTAACACTGTTTCATTAAATTATTCACGATTTCACGTTAGATTGAGAATTGTACACAGAAATTGAATTTTTACCCTGCCGAGGACTCCAAAAAATGTCCAAAAACGGTTACATTTGACAACTCATGTCACTTACTCTATATTGTTCGCGTAAGGCCTTCTTGTTTAGTAATGTCATTGCCTTACGGCCGGTTTTGTGTTTTGTTGACCGCTACGCATTAATTTTTTTCACCCTTAAAAAACATGGTGACTTATGTAGACAATACCGTAACCTGTAATCCCCCTCCCTCCCTCGTTTTGGATATCCCTTTCCAAGAATGCATTGCCTATGAATGCCTAAGAATTTTTCATCAACCTAATAGGTAATGTTTTATCAAATATTTTCAATATACGGTCACGCTACATGAACAATTTTATATACACCTACATTGTAATTGCTAATGATAATTGGTCAACAATCTAAATAGGAATTGGAATCACTATCACTACATAGTATAAAACAATGTCGCTTCCCGCTGTCTGTCTGTCCCTATGTATGCTTAGATCTTTAAAACTACGCAACGGATTTTGATGCGTTTTTTTTTTATAGATAGAGTGATTCAAGGGGAAGGTTTATATATCAGCCATAAAGATAGAGGAACTGACAGCTGAGAGAGCGAGATGTACCGAGCGGCGCTACTGTATAATAGAAAGAGATACGTGACGCGAGGCAATAGAACCGTTTTTGGGAACTTGTCGGCACAATCGACAGGGTAAATATTCGTGCTCTGTGAATAATTAGTGAAACTAAAGTGAAATCGTAGATTATTTTGTGAGATATTCTAACACTATTTCATTAAATTACCTACGACTTCACGCTAGATTCACAATTATAAACAGAACTCGAAGATTTAGGGTGCCGATAAGTGCCGACAAATTCACAAAAAACGGTTTCATTTGACAACTCATGTCAGTTACTCTATTCCGACAGGTATAATAACTTTATGATATCAGAATTGCACCCGTGCGAAGCTGGGGCGTGTCGCTAGTATCTTTCTATTCTTATCTGGTTGAAGTACCTACCTACAATAATAGTTTCCCAAGATTCCGATGAACCTTTGCATACCTAACATTTCAACTGTACAACTGTATCTACAGGCACATCTATAGGCTATTATAGATTAGTAAGCACGTAGCACTGAGATTATTCCGCGCCGTATCCCCACTGCAATTTCACCCCCTAAATTGGATACCGATTTAAGTGGACAATTCCAATCGTTTATTCGTTTCGAGTGATTAAGTTTTAAAATACTTGATTTCTATTTTAAGGTATTTGCTTAAATTATTGCCTTTTTCATGATGGTTTATTTACTTATCATTGGTTTACCTTTATGCGATTGATTGCGTAGAAATTGTACTATTATATGGGTGGTTACTTTTTGGGGGTGAATAATAATGTTTTTTATTTGGAGTGAGTTTTAGGACTTGTGTCTTTAATAGGACTCGAAAAAGAAATGGCAGACCAATAAATAAATTGGTCTGCCAAGAAGAATGTTAACGATGATATTTGACGTAGGTCCTACGCCGCGCCGTAGGAGATTTCAAATACGACCTAACAGGTCAGTTTAATTTATCTATCGTACCTACCATTTGCACCAGTATGAAACCAACGTGGTATTCTAGATTCACGAGCAACCTTCTAAATATCACCTCGTACTCATCTGCCGGTGCGTGGGCGTCGGTTGCGGAGAGATATGGAAACCCAATCTTCCATTCCACCGGGTTCGAATCCGCACGGAAGACATGCCATGTATCAATGAATTTTTCAAACTTATGTACGTAATACCGACTGCTCTCAAACGGCGAAGTAAAACATCGTGAGGAAACCTGCATACGTTGAAGAAAATTCTGATGCGTATGTGAACTCTATTAATCTGCATTGAACACGCGTGGTGGAATAAAACCCATATCCCTAAGGGTAGGCCTGAACCCTGCAGTGGGACGTTTATAGGCTGATGACGAGTCATCTGCCATGCTGAGGCAGAAGACTATTCCTAAAAACTCACTCCAAAATGAAACTTTATTTGTCACTTCCTACGACAGATACCCACAGGAATAGAGAGAGTTCGACCATTTTTTTTAATAAACAATGTCGACCAATTTTCGCCCTGGCGGAACCAACTTTTGTCTTATTTCACCACAAAACTGCGTTTCCATATTGGTGCTCCATCGGTGATCAGTCCATCTGCCATCATTCCGTCTGCCAAAGAGGGTATAGACCTAAAGAGTTACTGTTAGTGCTTTACAACCCAGATTGGTATGTCGTGTTACGGGGGCCGGGGGGTCACAGAGGGGTCCCGAACCCCGTACATTCCATTAGTATAGGAAGTAGAAGAAGAAAAGAAAGGATAGCTTACGGGTACGTAGGGTCTTAGTAGTATAAAAGAGTGAGGATAGCAAGCAACGATGACACAAGGATGTCACGAAACGAATGATAAGGGTAAACATGGCATGCATAAATATGCTATGGATCGAATCATGATGCCAAGTATGGATACGCTACACCTACTTAAGGGGCGTCCGTCCGGTTTTGAGTAACTTTGTAACCATTTTATACATTAACTATGGAACTTTTTAAGCAGAAAACAAAACTGAACAATCTACAGGATATGAGAAGTGATGTGGTTTTTCTCGAAATCTATTTTAATTAATAAAACTGGAGAAAAACGACTCCAAAGTCACCTCTTTTTTTCCAGTTGTAACCGTTTTACTCTTACATTGTTGATCAGAAGAAAATGAAAATTTACAATATTCTTCACAATACAATATAGAATGATGTGGTTTTCATATTTTTTGAAAATTCATAAAAAATCATACAGGTTTTCAAAGAAAACGAAAAATTCTGACCGGAGCCGCGCAATTGAAGCGGGATGGCTAATTGCAAAAGTTTGCTTGTAAGAAAGAGAGCCTTGCAGATGGGAGGAGGAGCCTTAAGTACATGTTGATACAATGTTACTACCCACTTGGTAGGCACTCAATTATTGGTAACGTCAATGACCTCACTCCCTCACTCCTTTAAAAGCCTACACATTACAAATTAGAGTAATCAGTAATTTAATTAGGCTTGCGGGCTGAAGTTTCCCGAACGTCAATAAGGTTCAGAATCAAATTAACTGCAAAGGATGCGAAGTTCGCCTACGCAACAACTCTGTAATTTTATTATAGGATCTAACTACAGATATTAGGTGTGTGATGTTACTTTAGCAAATTAAGTTTGTAGTTCATAAATGTCAAGTTTCGTACCTACCGATGATATTATTAATGAATTTTGTACGGGGTTCGTCTGTACATAGCTTAGGTACATCTATCTATCTAAATTATAGTAAAACTGTAACAGAATTGTCTGTACATTGAAGATATTTACAAAAAAAAGATTACGATATGGTGTCGAAATTATATCACAGGTTCCACTGCATCTTACCAAACTCCCTGAATTCGGTTCGATCCACTGGTAGAGCATATTAAGAGATGCATGTATCACAGGATCCACTGAGCTAAATGGTAGTTCGTGGATCACAGTGAACTTCAGCGTGCTATTCGCAGCGCAGACACAGCGCAGTAAAGATAAAAAAAAATCTTTGGTTGCGGAACTGAATTTCAAAGTTTTCCCATAAAAAGTTTCACTAAAAATATCAATAGTCCTCAGTTGTGTTTTTATTGTACTGGCCAGGTGTTCGGCTAGCCTGATAGCGTCAGGTGTAGTTGTATATAAATGTGATTCAAATGCTCTCTTGTAGAGATGTATGTGCACAACATCATGCAGCATTCTAGTAGATGACCCATTGACTTTATAGGTTTGTCGCCGCAATCACATTGTGTTAGGCCAGGATCAATATACCTCCATTGCACAAATTTAGTCTGCAACGACTGACCTGAGTGCGATGCCGATTTTAGGATTTCCATACATTGGGCAGATAGTGTCCCCGTTAGTTGTTCCTGTGGGGAAATGATCTCAGCTGGTGGAGGCATCCCTTCTTTCCAGAGAATGTATCTTGTACAACAGGCGGGTTATTATTTATAGCCGTCGTGCATCGTTGGAAGTTGGATTTGCCCCTTGCGGAATTCGGACACGCGACTCTCGGATCAAAAGGCAGGATCGGCCCACTGAGCTATTGGGCCATCTAATAAATGTAAATCAGTGTCACCGTCAAACTGAACAAGTTTCATAATTGAGAACATCATAATCTCGAAAAGATTCAGAAAATCCATAGATTTTGTATTGCAGTGCTGTTTATTTGAACATCAGATTTCGATGTTTGATCCACAGTAAAAGTTGTTCAGTTTGATGGTCTGAGCACCCCTTTAATACCTTCCTATGACGACGTCTTTCTGTAACATCCTGTACTTACATAGCTGGTTTTTTTATATTTAAAATTAATATTGTCTTCTCTCCCATTGTCGATTATTCGCCTTACCTAGAATATAGATTTATGGAAACCACATCCTGAACCCTCCGTAAATCAAATAGCCCTGAAACCTTTGCCGGTTTTAACAAAATTAACATATTAATATACCTATGGCATGGAAACGGACCGAGCATCCCTTCCCGTGTGCCTGTGACGCATTGAAGCAAAGAGGTATAAGTCAAGAATACAACTTTTTACTTTCCTAGATAAATAATTTAATATTCAATAAAAAAACTGTTTGTTTGTTTTTCTTTTAATAATGATGCTTCATAGCCGTGTTCGATCACAGCTATTGATTAAAGCTGTAGATTTTGAGAGTATTATTGGTATACATTTAGATAAGTATATCCTTGGCAGTGGTGGGTATAACATAAATAATCTTCACAACATTTCAAAAATTTCCATAAGTTTAAAACACTGTTCAGTTCTTAGGTTTTGCGTTAATTAGTAAGTTCGTCAACTACGAAATAATGAAAACCTATTAATCAAAATTATTATTTATTTTACACCAAAAACTATATGATACACAAATAGTATACAACGTGTTAATGAATTAACGCAAAACTAGAAAGTAGTTTGTTTAGAATTGAGAGCAGAATGGAATTATCATAGTTTCAACATAGGTAATTTTTTTCAAAATATTAAATAACTCGTTTGCAAATTTTAATAATTTCTGAACCCGATGTCAACCCACCGCACGGGCACACTCACCCTACTTACTACCAAAACAAGATTATAAAAATGTGTCCTTGAGTACGTTAGCGCTTTCTTTCAGTGCTGAAAAGATAACAAATCATTTTTGCCTCAAAACTTAAAATGCGAATAACTTTAAATTTTAAGTATCAAAATAATGAAATTATTGTTTCAATCTTATTATTTTGTTATAAATCAGTTGGGGTGTATGAGGTTTTGCGCTAATTTATTAACACGTTGTATAGAAGGACAAGGAAGAGTACAAAATAAGACAAAAGAAAAGCGAGGCAAAGCAAGGCGATTAATGACGAAAGGCCCGTTTAGTGTGTGTGTTTTTTTAATTTTTTGTTATCTCGCTGACGAAACGTATTTTGGATTTTTATGTACTTACATATACTTTCTTGTAAACAAAGCTTGACGTGGATTTTTTGACTGTACATCCTTTGGACGAGGCATATTGCCAAATTGAAAATGAATCCGCGAGTTGACAGTGTGATTAAATATAAAAGTTAATTATTTAATTACATAGATTTATTGGTAAAAAGTGTAAAACAATACAAATTAGAAAAAAATAATTATTAATTTATTTTATTTTCAATTTTAAAAATCACGATTTTTTATCTGTGAGTCACGTGACTTGAAACGCCAATCAGGAAACGTGACGTCACTCTTCGGAAAGCAGTCACATTTGACAGTGTTTTTAGGTTATCTGGTGCAAATAAAATTGTTAAAAACAGTGAAATTATCAACTCTCTATTAAGTCTGTGTTGAAAATAGTCACATTGCTTGCTTTATAAAAATGGAGCAAAGGTTTCAAAAGGTCGACAGTACCAATTTGCCGAAAATAGATGTCCTTATGGTTGCTAACTATTTTGCCTCCAATCCGGATTTTTGTTCGGCTGAATAAAGAAATTTTAAACTTCTGCGTGAGTATACTTGCTTATTTTGATGCCGGCTCTTCATTCTCGCCGAGAACGGGCGAGACAGGCTGAGAACGAGAGTGTGGATGCCCTTCATTGTTCTCGTGGCATCATAAGCCATAGTAATTTTCCTTGAAACTTCTCGCCGCGAGTTCTCGGCGAGAGTGAAGTGCGGGCATTAAACTTACAAAATGTCGTTATTTACGATGGTTTAGTAGGTAAATACTAAAAACAAAACTATCTTTTTGTTGTTATCAGATCTCCAAAAGAAAGCTGTCGAAGATGTCGCAATCAGTCACGTTCAGCTGTGTCGGAAGTCGGAACGCTGGTTCTGGTGTAGTAATTTCTAGAATAATGTCCAGAACACAAAGTGCACGCCAAACCTTATAACGTTAGTTTGGTTGTTAACGAAGATGAAGGCAAAGTTACAGATGTCCAGTGCCTCGAATGTGTAGCTTCTCATGGTGGCTTCATAGATTAAATCAAGAGCCTTCATCTACTTCCAGAGAGTGCTACTAGAAGAAACCCAAGTTGGCGCAGGTTAGCGCTCCACATTGTTTATCTACAATGTGCAATGCAGAGAAAACTTTTGTCATTACTCATTAGCAAGGTCAATCCTGCTTAAATGTGTTAAGTAAGTAAATAAAAGCATATACTCGTAATCGTTTAAATGTTTGTTTTATTTATTTTATCAAACAAAGCAATAATATAACAATATTTATATTAGGCCATTACAACAAAATTTCTGCAAAATCTGACACACGGTGAACTTCGGCTTCACACTCCTGTAGCCTATATATGACCCACAGCAGGCCTTAACCCTTATCAGCAGTGATTGGAATAGGTAGTGCAATTTAGGGTAAAGTTGCGAATATTTGTGTGATGCATATTGATATTTGTATTCAATTCATGGGTGTTTGTATCTATACGGGGTGTAAAATTTGATGTATTGTATATTAAACAGGGTGCACGCCCCGTGTAGATACAAACACCCATGAATTGAATACAAATATCAGTATTCATCTCACAAATATTCACAACTTTACCCTAAATTGCACTACCTATTCCGATCACTTTATCAGGCATAGTACGCTTCATCGACCACATAAAAATAGGTTCATTATTGAATGTAATGTGGTTGCCACAGCCTGATAAAGGGTTGAGCCTACACTGGCGGAGGGTGTATGGGCGTTAGTCCACCATGCTTGCCTAATGCTTAGATTAACAGACTTTACATCATATATCAGAACTAGCGACCCACCGAAGGAAAAGTATCATTAAGTATTAACCTTTAAACCACATCAAAATGAACAACTTTTGCTATGGGAGCAAACTTGTAAAAAAAGTCAGCTGTCTCATACATTTGAGTTGTGTACGTAATACAGTTTAGTATGGAACAGCTGTTTTTTTTTTATTTGACTTGTTTGTGCCCATGGTCAAAGTTGTTCAGTTTGATGAGTAGAGTATCAAGAGTATGTGGTTTAAAGGTTAATGATACTTTTCCTTACACCTTGTATAAGTACCTACACATTAAGGATGACTCACGCTACACTGTGCCGGGTCATCGGTCGCAGCAGAGTGACCGAGCCGGCCGCGGCCCCGTAAACACATAAGTATTTAACCAAGATCTGGTGCTGAACTCAAGAATGTCTCCGTACTAGGGTACTCCTCAATAGTAAACCAGCACCACCATGCTGTTTACCTGATATACAGACAAATGCGGAAAGCGACTTTATTTTGTACTATGTAGAGATAATACCTACAAATTTTTTATTTATTGCAATAGTTAATTGATTTTATTCACTGAGCTTGAAGATCCTGACAAGTGTGTACCTCCCCGAGGGTAGGCCTGTGCCCTGCGGTGGGACATAATGTGATGATGATGCCAAGATCTGTGCACCAAAAGTTTTGTCGGGGTGTCGCCTCTAGTAGGTAGGTACTTCAATGGTTCAGACCGACTTCTTCTTTTTCATTCTTTTTTCATCCAGTAGTAGTTGTTCAACAAGTTCCTTTCTTTGTCTTTTTGAATATGCATCTCGGTGAGTAGTTGTGGTTGTTTTTTTCCGATCGGGTTGACATGCCAACTTAGCACAACTCGACAAATGGTACTCCATGTAGTTCTCCATGTCATTGGGGAGCTGAAACATAGATAGATATTGTAGTATTCATTCAGTAACGTACTTAAATTTCCTTACATAACACACATAACCTCAAAAAGGTTAACAAAAAGGTTAGGTTTATTGAGAGGGAATTATTGCCCTATTGACCTGGAAATAATATTGCATTGGCTTGTTACTTACATCGAAATGATCTTCACAACAACATTTTGATTTCGCTACATTCCCTCGACCAAGTACCATGGACTTGGTTTCGAATATCTGTTTTAGCCGAGCGGGGGGCGGGACATGAATAAACTGTTTTGTGGGAGTTTTGATAGCAGTGTTCACGTAAGAAGGCACGGCACTACATCTGAGCACAACATTTATAGTAATTTTTCACATCAATTTTACCTAAATCGAGCAAAATCAACTCTGCACATAGTAACTTGGTTTTGTTTGTGTCATGCAGACTTGCAGAGTGACTTCATACGTGGTCACGTGATCATAATGGCGCGTTTTTGTGGCATATTTTTTATTTAAATTGAAAAATTTATTTTTATTGCATTTAAAGGTGTAATTTTAAATAAATATTAATTCATTGGCATTATTTTAAACAAATAAAGTGTTTAAATCATTTTTCGCAAAAGTTGGATACTCCCGGATTGTTTAGTGATGGTTTAATATTATTAATAAGACAAATAATGTGTAAGCATAAAATATGTTACAGTAATTTTCAATTTCCTTACTTACATCAGTTTCACATCGCACCTAAAATGTGCTGCAAGCTTACTAGCATACGCCATGTTGCGAGCCCCGTCTGCCGTGAAATTGACATGGGCATGTTATTTTAACGCCACACAGGCACCGGCACAGGCACCTATATTTTTCATCCAATATTGGTTCAATCAGTACGTGTCGGTGAAATGAGGCAGCTGTAGTTTTATGCGGCTACGCAAAGTAGGTACTGTAGAGATGGTACGTTTTAGATGGTAGGTATATCACGGGGTTTAACACTGGCCACTGTGCTAGATTGAATTAGGAACACATAGCCGTTAAATAGTAAAATAAGTAAAGCGATAGGATTTTATTCTATCCCGGGTATTAACGAGAGACAGACGTATTGTATCACTATAATTTTATCAAAAGGAAAATATAATCGTCTACAAGATATCATGTGTGTTTCGTCTTCAATACCTCTCGCAGCCAAGCTAGGTGCCGTGTGCACATCACAACATGGTGGAGGTGCGGGGTAGCAGTGGTGTGGCCTGTCTGTTTTGGGGGTGTTCGTTTCTGACAGTACCTACCTGCTGAACTGCGTCGTATTATTTACGATATGCATAAGCATAATTATTATGCTCACGAATATATTCCCTGAGGGCGTAGTCAGCGATATTCTGACACCTAAGAACATCCACGTTTCACTAGTACCGAAACTCTGTCCAGTGTGACGGGGTCTACAGGGTCCTTCTTAATATGCTGACACTTTTTTAAGGCGATGACCAGACTATGAAACTGAACAACTTTCTCTATGGAATCAACATCGAAATCGCAAAAAAAAAAAAACAGTTGTCCCATACGTTTGGCTCCGAGTAGGTTTGCAGTTTTGTATGGAAGTGATGATTTTTTTTTCGCGATTTCGATGTTGGTCCCATAGAGGAAGTTGTTCAGTTTGACGGTCTGATCATCCCCTTAAAAAGTGTCAGTATATTAAGTTGGACCCTATATATCGCTACTTGTAATAGACAGTGGGTACAATACATACCTCGAAATTGAAGCATGCAGGTTTCCACAAGATGTTTTTTTTTTCACAGAAAACCCTGTGGTGTTACAAATCGTATATACCTAAATTCCAAAAAACTCATTGGTATACGAGTCGGGCTGGACGGGATCAAGCCATCGCCTCCTGCACGGCTTACACTAACTATCGACGAAGGTTCTAAGTAAGTCAAGCAAGGTCCTAACTGAGTCGACGAAGATCCTAAGTGAGTCGAGCAAGGTCCTAAGTGAGTCGATCAAATCGTCGCTGGACCCCCAAGGCATTCGGCTTAGAATACCACCAAATTGTGATGCTGTGTCCGGCTTCAAATAGCACCAGTCGCAATAATTAATTCCGCGCGCGAGGCAGAGCTCCCTATGTACTTTGACGTATGTGTAAACAGAACTAGTAACAATAATTACTCTTTGTGTCGATGTACAGAGACCTCGCATAAGCTCGCGCGGGAGTGTTATGGTTATCTGGTACCTACAACGTCTTAATGAATTAGCGCAAAACCTCATACACCCCAACTGATTTATAACAAAATAATTAGGTTGAAACAATAATTTCATTATTTTGATAGTTAAAATTTAAAGTTATTCACATTTTAAGTTTTGAGGCAAAAATGATTTGTTATCATTTCAGCAATGAAAGAAAGCGCTAACGTACTCATGGATACATTTTTATAATCTTGTTTTGGTAGTAAGTAGGGTGAGTGTGCCCATGCGGTGGGTTGACATCGGGTTCAGAAAATTTTAAATTTTGCAAAAAAAATTTTTAATATTTTGAAAAAAATTACTTAAGTTGAAACCATGATAATTCGATTCGGCTCTCGATTCTAAACAAACTACTTTCTAGTTTTGCGTTAATTCATTATAACGTTGTATAATAGTTATTTTAAACTATTATACATTTTTGAAAGTGCAGTAGAATTGTGTAACTTGTTTCTTATTAAAAGAGAGCGTCGGTCGGTGGTCGGCGTTGCGTAGATGTATGGACATTCAATCATGGGGGTCCGGGTTCGAATATGCACGGACGACATGCAGGACGACATGCTGCCAATGAATTTTTTTAGCGTATGTTCGTAACACCGACTGCTCTCAAACGGGGAACGAAAACATTGTGAAGCAACCAGTAAAAGCTGAAGATGGAAATTCTGATGCCGATGTGAAGTCTACCAATCCGCACTGGACATGCGTGGTGGACTAACGCCCATAACTCTCTGAAGGGAGGCCTGTGCCCTTTTTTTTTTTTTTTTATTAACTATGGGTTTGCTCTTGACCTCAATCCAGCCCTCAGGACGAAGATGGGGTCGTAGATGTAGCGAGCTTACCCAGAAGATGCCTATTCACTCGTACTTTAAAGGAATTCGGGTTGTAAGTACTCGGAAATACTGACGCAGGTAAGGCATTCCACTCCATGGTTGTGCGCATTATAAAAGATTCAGAAAGGCGCTTGGTGCGGATATGTGGGATGTCAACCAAGAAGGGGTGATATCCCGCAGTGCGTCTGGAAGTCCGATAGTAGAAAGGGGAAGGTGGGATGAGCTCATGTAGCTCTTGGGCACACTCACCGAAGTACAATCTGTAGAAGACCGACAAGCAGGCCACTCTGCGGCGGTGGGCTAGGCTATGAAGCTTGGCCTCCACCAGCTTACTATCGCCAATGAGCCTCCTGGCTCTGCGTTCAACCGAGTCGAGTGTGGCAAGTTGATACTTGGCTGAGCCATCCCACAGGTGGCAGCAGTACTCCATACATGATCGGACCTGAGCTTTATACAATACTAAGAGCTGTCCAGGAGTGAAGCACCGCTTGAAGTGAAGCCCTGCAGTGGGACTTATATTTACAAAGGGTAAGGGACTGCCCTCCGCAATACTAGCGTACTACGTAGCTTGTTGGTTGTTGTTCTGACTACCCCGAAATGAAATTGTAGTCTTAATGTCATGTTTGTTTGTTTTTAGGGTCCACTTTTTTAAGAGGATGATCAGAAAAGCTGGACAACTTTCTCTATGGGACCAACATCGAAATTGCAAAAAAAAATTTTGCAGTCCCATACTCCTGGCCACTCGAGCCAAATAATATGGGACAGCTAAGGTTCTCTAATACAAAGTTTCGTTAAAATCCGTTCAGTGGTTTTTGCGTGATGAGCGTTCAAACAAACAAACAAAAAAGTTAAAAACCTTTCTAACATGTTCAGTTACTGATTTTAAGTCGCCCAGCACTGGTAGCATGCCAACCCGCGATAGCCGTGATACGGCTTTATCACGTCTTTTATCTCGTTCGTTCGCGCGGAAAAGAACGAGATAAAAGACGTGATAAAGCCGTATCACGGCTATCGCGGGTTGGCATGCTACCAGTGCTGGTTGTTTTTTTTTCCAAATATATTCAATGTACAGACTTTTTTGCTTTTACGATTTTATTATAGGTATAGATATTTCTCAGTAGTCTCTTCAGAAATCTTTATTCACTATGATTTTCCATTTAGAGGTGGTTGATATTCATACAAAAACCTGGAAACTATTTTTAATGAATCTATAATAATTATCTTTTTATATTTTTACTTTGTGGATGTAATACCTAGTATCAGCTTTTCTGACTATATTATAATATTTCGAATCTATTACCACTGAAAACAGTAGCTATTGGTCTATTGGTACGATAATGTTTTGTATTTGGAAATAATGTATCTATTGTATCGACGAACAAAGTATTGATGCAGCGCAAAATGTGAAACATAAGGGAATTGTATTCATGGGATAGGTAGTTACCATTAATAATTCAAAACAGTTGCATAGGGCGATGTACTGGTAGTAGGGTTGCCATGTTACAAGGTTTATTATAATAAAGTATTTCGCTGAAAAATATTGTTGAAAATAGTAACGAATCTTCGTTTGAATGCTACGCGCTCGGGTGCCTGTCCGTGTCCATGCCGGACTCAGACCGCCACGACCTTGAATCATCGTGGAAGCATGTTATCAAGAATTGTATTTTCATATTGTATTGTATGTAAACAAACACCTATTCTAGGAAAACTAATGTGGTGGCTCTAGTGAAACGTGGATGTTCTGAAGTTTCAGAATATTTCTGACTACACCCTCGGGGAATATAGTAGTGAGCAAATGCTTATGCTAATGTAGTGGTTCTCAGATTTATTTGTTGATATTATCAACATTATCATCAGACAACTAGATAGTTTATGTAAACTCTACGTCCAGTCTAGGGAAATTTTTGGAATTCACATCTCCAGTAATTTTGTCATTTTCTACAGCTGACTTCAACATGTGACTTTCAAGAATTTGAGTCTAATACAGAATTTGAGTCAAAATGATAAAAAATCATTTTGAATTTATTTCACAAGTAAAAAGATTTATCCAATGATATTATACCAAAAAGAATTAGATACGTTTCTAGACTGACTCGAACGAAACTACTCAACTGGGAGGTTTTTCAAAAGTCCGCATCGAACAATAATGCTACGAGCGAGACGGCTGTGGCACGGCACAATTTTACGCGTCATTTTCTATTAAGGTAACATAATGTTGTGTAAAACTTCAGTGGATTTATCATTCAAATTCTACTATCTATTCTCCAAACCCTGCTCTGCAAATATGAAATATCAATGTCCAATTTTAATTGACCAACTTTGACGACAAAAGGTCCACAGCGTAATCTCAACAATAAATAGCCGCCATTACTCAACCATTTTATCCCAAATTTCTCCTAAATCATGGCTACTGCAATGTAAACGCGAAGCTAAGCGTCGCTCGCTGCGTATTTTCATATTCATACCACCCTATTTCAGCTTGTTCTAACCAAAACATGTTTTGCAATTCCCCAGCTTTGAAAAATGTGTAGTTGTTTTCTTAGATGTTACTCTTATTATGTGCTACTATATAGAGTATGCAGTCCCGGTTTACTGGGATTTAGAAATGCCGGGATTTTACGTAATTTTTAGAAAGTTGAATGATGGATCGAACTATTATTGGACTCTTACTTGCACAGCAAAGACTAAAACGTGTGTCTTTGCTCTTTGTAAAAGTTTTTGTTTTTATTTAAAAAAAAATTGAGCTTTTAACCCTGAGGTTATGTCGGTCCAAAGTTTATTGTTGTATAAAGTTTTGGCAGAAAAAGGAAAAAATATCCTATTTGGAGAATTGGTCAATATTTGCAAAGACTACAAGATGTTACAAAAATTGTATTGTCTTTTGTTACTGTGCCTATTAAAATAAATAAAAATAAAATAAATAAAATAAAAATACAAATAAACATTTAATTTTAGATTTTTTTTCCGCGATTTATATATTGGTCCCTTAAACCACCCCCGGTTTAGACCATCAAACTGAACAACTTTCACTAAGGGACCAATATATAAATCGCGGAAAAAAAAATCTAATGTTCCATACTAAACTACAATTCTACTCGAGCTAAATGTATGGGACAGCAGATTTTTTTCCCTATTTCGATATTGGTCCCGTAGTGAAAGTTGTTCAGTTTGATGGTCTAAACAACCCCCTTAAAAGTTTTACATTTTTATTTTTACTTCTGTAGAGAGAATTGGTAAGACAAAGAGGAAACCTTTGTCCAGCAGTGGGACCCTAAACAGGCTTCACGAAACATTATTTGGATAAAATTTGTATATCAACTTTTGGTATTCCGGTAATACTGAAATTCCGCTGGATCTTGAGTCCCGTTAATACCGGGATTTTGAAATATCTGCGGTGATGCAAACTCTGTATGCTACAGGTTAACCTATGGATATGATGAAGTAGCTTCCCGTTGGAAGGCAATTTTAGTTACGGTTCGATAGTTTTTTGAATATGTTATAATATCGTTTCATCAAGTTATTTGAGGCGAAGCAAGTAAGGAAGTTTTGTTGCTCTAAAACATTTAGTTTGTGGTATTCGTATTAGAATTTTTGTTGGGAAATACGTTTAGTCGGTATGAAATTTTGCATTTTATTCTTCAAACTGAAAAACTTTTACTTCAGGTAGATACATACAGACCTACATATACCTGCTATTTCGTTCCCGAAAAAATCAGCTGTTCTCATATATTTGAGATTTTGAGTCAAGTAGTCAAAGTTTAAGTCCCATGTTAAACAAGTCCTCTGTAAAAAAGGTTACTATAAACTCGATGATTATTTGAATGACCAAAATGTCTGGTCTTGACAATTTTACACTATGTAATGCAATATTGTATTTTAATTGTACTTTGTACATTTTGTTTTGCTTAAAAGATGTGTGTTGTAGAGTTTCTGGCCGCATCTTCCCTCAACGGAACACCTTCCGACGCGGTGGCAGAGTCAAAAAATGACGTCAAAAAGCTATCTATATGATATTATTTTGAATAAAAATGAATTTGAATTTTTTGAATGCTTGAGTAGGGTAGATACTGCAGTTTTATTGGAAACGGCTGATTTTTTTTCGCGATTTTAAAGTTGGCGAAGTTTTTGTGGTTTCTGGAATTGTTTGTTTTAATGCCCTACACAATCCGGAATTGGTTGCCTATAATTTGTACCATCTGCACATACATAATACTTACATAATTTTAATATGATAAACCCATGGTTCTCCTTAGCATAACGTTATCAAGTAATAATCTCATTAGTCCCTTTACAAATGTAATCAAACGTGCTAAGGGATGGGGTGTGCAACCCTTTGAAGGGACGGCTTGACGGGCCCTGATCATATTAGATATGGTGTGAACGTTTTTGTGGAACGACTTTGAACAAATGTCGTACCTACCTAAAGCATTCGGAAAAATGCGGGCTTATCTTTGCATATTTGAAAGAAAATGAGGGAAATGTCACTGAAAATATGTTTTTTTAGAATGGTTGTGAATTTCAGTTTATACAGAGTGTAAACTTAATTCAACAATGGTACCGATTCGGACTGTGCCACGACTTAACTTAACTAAATTTATTCCTGTCACTTTCTAAAATAAGATTAAGAAAAGAGGCAGAAAACCAACAGCTGACTTTAGTGCTGTCAAAGTGACGTTACACGCCCAAAATAAGATGCTATCATAATGCACGCCATCTTGTTTGTCTGTTTTTGGGCGTGTAACGTCACTTTGACAGCACTAAAGTCACCTGTTGGTTTTCTGTCTCTTTTCTTAATCTTATTTTAGAAAGTGACAGGAATAAATTTAGTTTAGTTAAGTCGTGGCACAGTCCGAATCGGGGCCATTGTCTCAGTTTTATCACATCGTGCCCTCCAAGCGGACAAAAGGTTACTAAGACTTTATATGAGACTGGGGGATAGTAAAAGAGGTCAATCGTTTAAATGTTCAAAAGGAACTTTCTCCACTGCTATTGGTGATCTGATCATCAAAGACACGTTTTCTACATTTGTGATAATGTTTTTCTAATTATTCTAATGATCCAGGCACAGAGCCGCCCAATGCCTCGTTGCATTTGCTGACTCTTTATATACAAGGTCCTTCTTAATATGCTGACAGTTTTTTAAGAGGATGCTCAGACCATCAAACTGAACGACTAGCTTAAGGGAGTTACCTGTAAAATATTTCAAGTCTAAATTGCGCAAGTGGTTGGTTGACAAATGTTTTTATGACTTTAACGAATTTTTTGCCAATGATCTACAATTCTGACATTTTAAACCTAACATTAAATTAAATTAAATTTTTGACATTATTTTAAAATTTGATTGATATTGTATAATTTAATTTTACTTTCAATTACCTATTTAATACTTATTGTAATAACAAAATAATTATGTACTTACTTACCCAAATTGTTTTTAAGCTTTCTTGTTTGTAATGCTACATATCATTATAATCTCTGGCAATACATTATATAGACTAAATTTTTAGTTATGTATTCCTAATTTGCATGCCATGCTTATGGCGAAACATGCTGTACTAAATTAAAACTGTCCACCTGTACTATATGTTACCGTGTTTCCGCAAATAAATGATTTCAATGATTTCAACAACTTTCACTATGGAGCCAATACCGAAACCGCGATAAAAATCAGGTGTCCTATATACTCTTTCTTTTACTGTGGTCTAGGTTAACATTTTTGTATTGAACAGAATATATTTTTATCGCGGTTGGGTTAGGGTCATAGTTTAGTTAATCCGGTACTAGAGAAAACGATACACGTGTAGAAGAGGTAGCATAATTTTGAAACAAAACAAATATACGTAACCAAAATCATCTCATAAGCTTGTTACGAAACTCCGTGGATGTCAAAATGTATAAGTACAAGCGCAAAACAAAGTTGCTGCGAGGATCCCACTCGCCTCAGGGCGCTGATAAAGCCTGTGGTAATGTAACTCATACGGAAACTTGCAACGCTCTGATACCTATTTCTCTGGGGGTTTGTGATCTCGAGTGTTTTTCAACATCGGACCCGTCTTGCTTTATAATGATTTTTGTGTAAAAAATGTAATAAAAACACGTTATTCAATATACGAACATGTCAAATCTTTTTTGAAACTGATGTCGCTGTAGAGAAGATGCAGGCAAAAAATTCCACAACATAACACTTATTTAACCGATTACTTTATAAATTATTATGTCATCGATAATCGTAGGAAATAATGATCAAGCCACTTTGAAAGTTGACCACCAACTTGCCTCCACCCTGTACAAACTGACAGAGAGACTGGACCCGCGTGTTAGAGTAACCCTTCGGTTTTGCCCTGCAGTTTGATCCAACATGTTATAACTTACCTATTTACCTGATTACGATCACCTCTATTTTCGACAAAAAGCAAATAAGAATAAATTGTAGAAATAATGTAACTCTGTTGATGGTACTGACTTAAGGTATCTTCAATCTCATTATCAGCCTCCATAAGCCTTCACTGTTATAGTAGGTTCAGGTTTGGTACCTATTCCTATATACCAAACCCGTACCAGGGCCTCGATTGCGCAATTTTATACAATTTTGGTTTGGTTTTGGCTTTGGTTTAGTTTTAGTTTAGATTTGGTTTAGGAAGTAAAAAAGCTATCGCGATATTTTTTTCTGAACGGTTAAATCGCACAATACAGAAAATTCGATCGAACGGACATCAAACGTTACGCCAACGTATCTTCCGAAATAAAGCTAAATCGTTACCGTTAATATAATTTGCGCGATACGAATTGTGCATAACGTAATTTTTTTGGTTGTGGTTTTGTTTTGGTAGTATCGTTCAAACTTAGGCGATTGAGGCCCAGCCCAGGGCCTCAATCGCCCTAAGTTTGAACTTCTTCTTCTTCTTCTTATCGTGTGGGCAGAGCCCTGGTGTCAGAGTTTTTTCAGACCGCCTTTCGGCCTCTGACGTGGTTTTTATGTAACGACTACTACCACTAAAGATAGTAGCCGGGACCAACGGCTTAACGTGCCATCCGAAGCACGGAATCACTTTTCTTTTTAGACAATCAGGTGATTCAGCCTGCAATGTCCTAACCAACTGGGGAAAAATGCACAAAGTGACATATCACTAGGTGTCCCCCGTGGGAATCGAACCCACGACCTCCGTATCGAGAGCCAATGCTCTTAACCATTAGACCACGGAGGCAGTTTGAACGATACTACCAAAACGAAACCACAACCAAAAACGTTACGTTATGCACAATTCGTATCGCGCAAATTATATTAACGGTAACGACTTAGCTTTATTTCGGAAGATACGTTGGCGTAACGTTTGATGTCCGTTCGATCGAATTTTCTGTAGAGAGAGAGGAGAGATTTAACCGTTCAGAAAAAAATATCGCGATAGCTTTTTTACTTTAGCTAAACCAAATCTAAACCAAAACTAAACCAAAACCAAACCAAAACCGTATAAAATTGCGCAATTGAGGCCCAGGTCTATGCACAGTACAGTAAAGTGAAGGCGTAAGATACATCTCCAACCTAAAGAAACTCCCGCCGCGTGATATTCTCGACATGAAGCCCTAAGAAAAATCACTATTACGACGGCTCATGAGCAGAATGAAGCGTGCCTGTCGTGGAGTAAATATTGCTCCATGGTGCCCATATACTCACATTCTCGCCTTTCTCGTGTATTCTCGGCGAGAATGTACTGCCAGCTTTTCAGACTTACATACTTTAAAATAAAAGCGGTCAAGTGCGAGTCGGGCTACTCGCGTACCGAGGGTTCCGTACCACATTAACTTAGAAAAAAAGACTTTCTTTGTCCGGGACCTTTAGCGCGAGACCGACTCACACTTAGCCGATTTTTAGTATTTGCTGTTATTCTGTAGAGAATGCTCTATAATCACACTAAGTTTGACGCTTGTATGTATTACCGCTTTTACGATAGAGCGTGAAGAAAAAACGTTGATAAAAACTAGTTTCTTTTTGAGAACCCCCCTTAATTTTTAACTTTTTGACATTTTTATTATTTGTTAACAAATCCACCGCAATAACGCATAATCTGAGAAAATTTCAACAATCTAGCTATTACGGTTCAAAAGTTACAGCCCTTAATAGGTAGGACAGACGGACGGACGGATAACGTAGGCTTAGCAATAGGGTCCCGTTTTCACCCTTTGGAAGCTAAAGATCAATACAACAAGCCAAAAGAGTTCCTGAACGAGAACAACAAAGTCTAAAATTCATTACTCCAATTTTAATCCAGGTTTTGTTGCCTTGCAAACAAAATTGCGACTACGCATTTAGGTAATGAGTAAGGACATCGACTTCGTTAGGTCTCTCACATTAGGCATTCGCTTTGTACCCTGTTTCCAGTCTCAAAGTAAAACCTAGCTGAAGACCTAATTTCTGGGATGCTTTTAGCTCAATGAACAGAGGTAGTCTTTTGTTTTTTTGCGGACTTTTGTTCAGGATCTTCATTTTGTGTTGTTTTTTTAGTGTTCCGTACCAAAATTGGCAAAACGGAACACTTATGGAATCAGATCGGTGTCTGTCCGTCCGTCCGTCTGTCACAGGAATTTTTCTCAGAGACCTTAAGACATAGGAAGTTGAAACTCGGTACAGATATAGCAATTGCTGGTGAAATATCATAAATGAAGTAAATAAAGCTTAATTTTTATATCTGGAGGCAATTTTGGGAGTAAGAAAGGGTAAAAAATTTTTTTTTTCTATCCTTTGGTGTGGGGTATCAATTGAAAGCTTATGAAAATACAAGTCTAAAAATTGTATAGAGTAGGTTGCATTAATTGCACCTTTGGTGATAATTTGGAATATAAGTAGATACATACCTGAAAAACATAAATTTTCAATAATCCCCAATTTTGTATTCTACATTATTTACAAAACATTAAAAAGGTATGAACAAAATATGGGAAACTGGTGATTATGTACAGGACGGCTTCGTTCAATACTGTCACTTACTGTCTGTTACTTATAACAATTATAATTTCCAGTTAATATCGTTAGATATTTAATAATTATTTTGTAAGTATTTAAAAATTATAACCTCAAAACGAAATTATTTACTGTTTGTTTGTACACATTAAATTTGCATTGTGATAATTAACTGTCTCTTTTGCTGGCATGCTGGAAGAAATATCTTAAGAAATAAGCTTGCCCTTTACATAGATTTTAAGGTATTTCTCAGGGTCCTCAGCCTATATAACCACAAAATCTCGAAAAAATTGTTACAAACTATCAGTAATAATTTTAGTTCAAACACAATTTACTAAAGTGTATTTAATGCAATCTCAAACCGTATTTTTCCTAGACTAAAACACCAACAACACCAATGTCTACAAAATATCTAATAGATAACTCCAAAATATCGCAGTGTCTACAAAATATCTAATAGATATCTAGTAGATATTCTGTGCTGTGTGGGAATCGTCCCCTCTACTATGGTGCACAGGCCTACCCTCTATGAGGGAGTATATCTATGAGCGTTTTACTAACTACACAAAAATACACATCAGAATTTCTTCTGCAGCATATATGCAGGTTTTTTCACAACGTTTCCTTTCACTGTTTGAGAGCTGTCGGAAAACTCATTGGTATCGTGCAAATTTTAACAGCAAGAGAATGGAACAGAGACTAAAATGGTTTGCAGAGAGAATCAATTCACAATATTCACATTGTTCTCCCAATCTAAGGACTCGCTCGCCACTCTAGTGTGTCCACAATCCAGTGTCGAAAATCCACAGTCCCGCTTCGATTAATCCTCTATGCGGTTCAGTGTAACCGAATCCTTTGGTCCACTATTTTGAGAGAGATTTTGATAAACGATTTTCGATCAATAGCTTACCGACTTGTATTTTGTAAAGTATCTTTAGCTGTCTACAAATTGTTTAATCAACGCCTACGCCTGAAAAGGGTGTAGTACAAGTACAGAACTTAGACAATTTAATAGGGACTCGCCTTGCGGTAGCATTTCCCCTCTGCCACGGTATAAGATCAATTGATATTGTGCATTTACACCCAATTTTATACCTTATCACTAAACGAGACAGCCTATAATAGCGAAACAATAATTTTGAACTTAGAACGTTTGGGGTTCACACGAGACTACTTTTCATGATTTTTAACATTCAAAATTAGAATCTAAACTTATGGGGAATAAAATTCAAAGTTGCGGATTTCATGATACCTCGCCCCCCGCAAAAAGTGGCAGAAATGTTTCTTAGTAGAATGACACGCGTAACTCGAAGGTACAGAATCATTAATATTCGTTTCATAAAATATTTGTTTTTATACTAAACAAGCGACCCGCCCGGCTTCGCACGGGTGCAATGCTGATATAAACCTTCCTCTTGAATCACTCCAGCAAAATCCGTTGCGTAGTTTTAAAGCTAAGCATATAGACAGACAGACAGCGGGAAGCGACTTTGTTTTAAACTACATGTTATGTAGTGATTAGCAAAAAGTAGAGTGCGTGTAACGTAGAGGTAGGTAAGTTTAAATAAATAACGCCGTTTTATCATTCATATTTTATACAAAAATAAGGGTAAAAAATGGTACCCAATGTTGTATACAGGATGTAAGGGACAGCCATTCAAATACTGAAATGGCGAATTCTGATTATGAAAAGGAAACGCGAAAGAAATCTGCTGTTCTATGAAAAACTGCTACACCTACTCGACTGAAATGTGTGAAATAGCAGTTTTTTTTTGCGTTTCCTGAGGTTGACTCCATATTGAAAGATATTAAGTTTGATGGTCTGAATTCACCGTTTCAGTATTTGCCTGGTTGTCTCTTACGTCCTGTAAAGGTACCAAGACATCATCAAACATCGACAACAATAATTTTTTTTTTTTTTTACGATTTGCTAGTAAAACAGTGTAGAGATATGTCCTCTACTTCCCCTCAAAGGCATTTGAGCGCAGATCAGTTTAGCGTTGCATTGGAATGACGCACTTGTGTCTAGGCGGATGTCTACGCATAATGCGGGGTTTACAAGCCCCGCAAGTTGATATTGCGATTGGCGGGCATCTTGGTGACGTAATTGTGACGTAGTCGACGTGCACCGTCAGTACCGTTCGCAAGGTCAGCCCTCGCATACGTTAGAGTTTTTTGTGACGGATGACGTCACGCAGCTGTTATTGTGACAAGGTTCCATCGCAATATCAACTTGCGGGGCTTATACACGGGTCGATTTTCGCCGTGCTGCAAGTCAGTAGTCGCATCTGTCCAAGCCGAATCGCCTCCCCATTTACATGAGTCGATGAAAATCGCGGATGACTAGTTCATTTTGCATCAATATGTCGATCGGCACAGTCACGCTGCGTACTAGCATTGAGCGGAGACACAGCAGTTTGAGCAAGCCATCGCCTGCGACTGAGCATTTCATGGTCGATTTTAGTCTCCAGCCGCATGCGGCCGGTCGCCGCGCGGCCAAAGTCGGATGCTACCCAACTTTGGGGCTTGCGGGTTTAGTCACTTGAGATCTAGCCGAATCGCCGCGCGGTAGAAATCGTGCGGCTTTAGTCACCCGTGTAAACCCCACTTAAGGGCGTCAGTCCCATCCTATTATTTGGCTGAACCATAAGGTTGAACTATCGCCCAAATTCCTCTGTAATTTTTCAAATAAAAAAGCAGCACGGATGGCAAGCAGCAGTGCCTTTTCTGTGAAATGGCTTGTCGCTGTTGGATACAAAAGGAACGTAGGTACCAACCTATACGAACTTATCAACAATAAAGTATCAGCAAAAATCTGTATTAGTTCAATCCGGAATCACAACCACATGTCAGCGAATCGAAGATAAAAATCCGGGACACCCGGCTAACCTCCGGGATTGGTCCGGGATACGGCATAATAGACAAACCCGATTACAGATTTCCCCGGGCGACGTTTCCCAATGATCCCGTAATTACTAAGGGTTCTCGATTCGATTTACGTTTTGATAAAAAATAAATAAAATAAATTTGTAGCCTCAATTCTGTAAGTACCTGATTTAGGGGAAGGTGTCTATGAGACTCTAATAGGGATGATGACTGATCCTGGAAATTCATATCTTATGACGAATCCTAGAAAAAGGCTAAATTTAATAACAAAATGTTAAAACGAAATTACAATCAAACAGAAAACAAAAAAGTTATAAGCGATTGAAATACGTTTTTTATCATCTTCTATCTCTTTCATGCAAAACAGATGTTTGTATGACACTTCGTTATTATTTGTATTAAAATACGAGGGTATGACGTCACTCCCTTCATATACCCCTCTCGCTCTAACCGTACATTTTAAACACTTATATTTCGGTTATTTTTGAAGATATTAAAAAATCTGTTTCACTTTAGTGTTTAAGATATGAAACAGTTTTAAAAAAAGAAATAAAATAAAAATTGTCATCATCCCTATTGTATATTTAGTCCGTGTTTACGATGTTGAATTTAAAGCTGTCAATCAGAATGCAACGCTATCGTCTGAAAGATTATATTTTACTAGCTTTTGCCCGCGACTTCGTCCGCGTGGAGTTTGGAAAACCAAGTATCCTATTTTACTTCTAATACCTCCAAGAATATGATGTGTACAAAGTTTCATGATGATCGGTTAAGTATAGTTTTCGCGTGAAAGCCTAACAAACAAACTTACATTCACATTTATTAGGGACTAGCGGCCCGTCCCGGCTTCGCACGGGTGGACGTCAAATCTTTTCTAGCAATAAATATAGCCTACTAGCTGTTGCCCGCAACTTCGTCAGCGTGGACAAGTGATTTTGTTTCATGTCTCGTCTAAGATCATGGTCAGAACCAAGTTTAGGAATCCCGGCATGTAACATTAGAATGGCCATTAAGGAATGGGCTGATAAAAGACACGCAACACTATCAGCAATATAACACCACGAATCTCACAGGTCATACTGAACTATAGCCTATGTTACTCAGGGTGAATGCAGCTTTCTAATGGTGAAAGAATTTTTTAAATCGGCCCAGTACTTTTTGAGCCTATTCATTACAAACATACAAACATACAAAAATGGGTACAAATCTTTCCTCTTTATAATATTATTAGTGTAGATGACGCGGTTTTCACTTGCCTCATCTGACCATTTGGTTATTGTAGAAGTTAAGGTCTCTTCTCGGTGCTTTTTTTCATCATTTGAGTGATAGTAAAGAGCATAATAGTTGTGTAGTGTACTTTATAGTTTTTCATGATTGTAAGGTTAGACGTGCTATAGCGTATACAATAGTGTTGAAATAAAACAAAGGCCCTTAGATATTTGTGATTGGTAGATATATTCTTAGGCGCAGTTTATGTAGACGAGACGTATGGCGGTGGCGGATAGTCAAAGTAACACAATATAAACCTTATAGTTCGTAGCATAGCGTCGTTTTTGTCGTAAAGGAGAATCGCGCCTCTATAATAATTCTCCAAACGACGCTATGCTACGTACTATAAGGTTGATATTGTGTTACTTTGACTATCAGCCACCGTTACACGTCTCTTCTGTATAAACCGCGCCTTAGATGAAAGTAAAATTAAGGGATCGGTCTTACGCGCACATATTTATAGTGCGTCCTACCTACTCGTAGATAGCTTCGTGATTTTGACAGATGGTTTAAAAGTGCGATATTACTTTCTGAAAATGTTTCAACAGGAAACTTTTTTTAAAATTAAATGTTAATTAATCTTGTATACTTTTTGAATATTATAAAGTTTTGACGGCTCAAACATTCTCAATAATTCGCCGTATGTCGAACCAACGCGCAGGGTAGGGTTCCGTAGTTGCCCGTTACAATATAATATGAACTTAGAAGGAGGCTTTTTGTTTTATACTACTTTAACGGCTAATAAAGTCTAAAAAGTACATTTTATTATTTGGTCTACTATTACTCGTAAACTTGTAAAGTTTTCTATTGCCGTGATTTTTTTCACATCTCCAACTACAACCGTTTAGCTGGGAGAGGGGGAGGGGGGGGACACTTGACTCTGACAAAAATTTTCGCTTTAAAGCTTAATATTTCGCTAACGGATCCCTAAATCGAAAAATGGTTTTCCCAAAGCCACAATATTTTTAAAAGACCTATCCAACGATACCCCACAACATGGGACAGACGAGAAAAAAAAATTCTTCCCCAATTCCCCACTTCATGTGTAGGGGAGGTACCCTAAATAAAAAACATTTTTCAAGATTTTATTTTACCACTTTGTCAGCGTTATGTATATGTATGTATACATATGCCAAGTTACAGCTTTCTAGTATTAAGCGTCTCTGAGCTAAACCGCGGACAGACGGACGGACAGACGGACGGACATGGCGAAACTATAAGGGTTCCTTTTTGACTTCGGAACCCTAAAAAGTAAAATAAAATCTCCAAAACCGCCTGTCAAAATCACAAAGCTATCTTGGACGGACTTGTTTATAAATATTAAAAGGAACATGAGAACATAAATGTTTGGTCCTGTATTAAGGAATAAGATAGTTTTTCCAATCTAAACTATTATAAAACTGTAACCGAAGTGTGTCTGTACATTGAAGATATTTACAAAAAAAAAATTACGACATTGTTTTTACCTGTCCCTGATTCCAAATCACCAATTTTTGGATTTTTTGTGTGTCTGTTTGTTTGTTTGTTTGTTTATTTGTTTGTTTGTTTGTTTGTTTGGGTGTTTGTTTGTTCGAGTATCACGCAAAAACTACTGAACCGATTTTGATGAAACTTCTTTTGTTTGATAGCTTATCATCTGACTTAAAATCTGGTATATAAGTTATTATTATTTTTTTTTTTTTATGTTCGATAGGTAAACATTTGACCCCAATCTCACCTGATGTTGAGTGATGATGAGGCCGAAGATGTAGCATGCTTACCTAGAAAGATGCCTATTTACTCTTGCCTTGAAGAGGCCCAGATTGTATTGCTCAGGGAACAGGTCCGCAGGCAGTGCGTTCCACTCCTTAGCCGTGCGCATTATAAAAGAAGAAGCAAACTTCTTCGTGCGAATTGCTGGTAGGTCAACGACATAAGGGTGGAAACCCAGCCTGCGTCTCGTCCCCCGCAGATGAAAGGGAGACGGAGGTATTAAATCGTGTAATTCCGTCGCACACTCTCCGAAATGTATCCTATAAAAAACAGATAGACAGCGGACGAAGTCGCGGGTAAAAGCTCGTCTTTTATAAAGTCATTTCACAAATTTCACAAATCTAAACTATTATAAAACTGTAACAGAAGTGTGTCTGTACATTGAAGATATTTACAAAAAAAAATTACGTCTTGGTTTTTACCTGTGCCTGATTCCAAATCACCAATTTATGGATTTTTTGTCTGTCTGTTTGTTTGTTTGTTTGTTCGTTTGTTTGGGTGTTTGTTTGTTCGAGTATCACGCAAAAACTACTGAACCGATTTTGATGAAACTTTTTTTGTTTGATAGCTTATCATCTGACATAAAATCTGGTATATAATTTATGCGGTCGAAGTCGCGGGAAAAAGCTCGTAATTTATAAAAGTAGAGAAAACTATTCGAGAAAAACTCGTTTTAGCTAGTAGTTTTTCATAGTAGGCGACAATAGTTGCTTATTTGAAAGTGGGGATTTACTCGCGGTTTCTTTTTGTGTCAGAAATAATAAAAAAGGGACGGGTAACATTCGTTACGTCTCACTTTAACCCGATCCAGATCTGTTTTCATAATATTTTTACAAAATATTTTTCATTCTTTTCGCATCCCTAACGCGATCTTTGAATATGTCATTGTGATATTTTGATGAAATGTTTTTTCCTTATTTTATTCATGATTTATAAAGGGTGACCTTTTCTTTGATTTGACACATAAAAGAGTATCTCAAAGTTGCTCGAAGACGTGTGGGTACCTAGGTACTGTAGCGAATAAAAGCGAGTCTACTGACAACCGTATTGTATTTATGATGTTGATGGTTCCAGTTGAAATCTACTACAGCGACTTCTTTTACAAACAGGATTAAAGTGCAAAGAGAGCATCGCACTGAAGATTTTATAGAGGCCGAAAAAGTGGCATCGTTGAGTTGAGTCGAGTCCAAAATCTGCTAGATCTAGCCCATAATAATGTCTATGATCTAGCCAGTTCTAGTTATAAACTTATAACCCATGACGCATCGGTGGTGCGTTGCGGAGAGATTGACACTCAATCATGATGAACCAGGTTCAGGTTTGAATCCGAACAAATGACATACCATGTACATTGGTACATGGCATGTCATTTGTACGTAAATAAGTTAGATAAGCTCATTGGAGCTTATCTAACTTATTTACGTAAAACCAACTTCACTCAAATGGAAGAAAAACATCGTGAGGCAACCTGCATACGTAGGCAGAAATTCTGCACTCGGTATTGTATTTATAATTGAAATGAATAAAAAACATTTCATGTTACAGTTATAGTACCAGTCCTTTTGGGATGAAAAATCTATTACGGTTAAAAATACATTCAAAAACTCAACAAAACGGAAACATTAATTTTGAATTACTCCAAGAAAAATATTTCCTTATCTACCAACTGTTATTAAAACGCCCATAGAATAAAGAAAAACACGAGTTTAGTATTAAAAAAACGACAGTGATGGAGGTGGTATGCGGTGCTAATGAAATTTGGCCGCAAAAAGTGGGTAGATGCCAAAGCGGGGGTTACATTACATGGACACTTAAGCAAAGTGGGGGGTTGTTCGCTTTTCTTAAAGAAAAACTCATCTTATGACATTGGACGTTTAGTTGGCAAGTGTGCTCGTGGATGTGGCAATTTGAACAAATAGTCAGACTATAAAGTATAATTGAATTGAATTGATGTACTAGATACTCTTTCTTATACTGTGCTATGATAATGAGCCTCATGACGCAACTGTCAGAGAAATGAAAGGGCCTGGAGGAAGAGAGAAGATAAGATATATCATGTTCCATCACGTGGTCTCACTTCACGTTAATTGATGCAAGCAGGTCATCATCATCGCATCAGCCGATAGACGTCCACTGCTGGACATAGGCCGCCCCCAAGAATCGCTACAGCTACGGGAGCCTTCACCAAGTCGTCGGCCCAACTTGTGAGGGCCTATAATATCCATGCTGCGCTTTCTGGTACGCGGTCGCCACTTGAGAACTCTTGCAATTAAGAGATTCGCAGAAGAACCAGAGTAGCTGACATAGCCCAAAAAATTGCTGACAATAAAAGCAGGTAAGTGATCTGATCATAATTCACAAAAGAGTATCAGATGCGCGCAGATTTGCCGACTTTTAAATAACCACGGATACATGCCAATCAGTTTACTACCTTATGTGCGTATAATACCGACCGATGAAGGAATAAATAGTGAAGAAACTTGCACTTCTGTAATAACCAGGTGTGTGAAATAATTAAGGCACAACCTCATTAATAATGCCAAAAAATATCGATTAAGTTGATCGATTATAATGGTGCCAGATTTCCACTGAAAAGAGCGTTACTATTTTGGGGGAATCCAATAAAGAGTAAACTTCCATGAACAAACGGAGATTTGGTCATAAAACACGGTTGCAGAAGAGACTAGAGAGGTAGGTACTCTCCGTAGTCTAAAAAAACAGGTCTTCTCTTCCCAGAGTGACACAAGCCTACGTCACAAAAACATTGCCACTTTATTTCAACATAACATGTTACATGGGTATCACAGATCACAAATATGACGTAGAATTGTGTCAGTCACATGTCAGTCATGTGATCGGAACAGAGTACCAGGCGGAATATATTATTGTACCATGTACTCTATATTGTCTATATCTGTGGTCGACCACCTTCGATATGAAAACGCCTGGTCTAACACATTTAACTAACTATTAACTATCGCCGGATGACGCCCTGATTACGGCGGTACTGTGAGAGTGGGACGCAGATCGTAGACCGCAGAGAGCAGGCTGAGGCAGCTGGTCTTGATGGAGCAGGGAGCAGGGTTCTTCAATGAAAGAGGTTCTTCAGTTTTCTTCGCTAGCTTTTCTTCCGATGTTGCGCTGGAGGACTCGTTGCGACTGATTGATTCTGCGCTGTTTTGCGCGCCTATGTCCTACCTAGCGCAATACCGTAAGGAGAGCCGCTTTTATTGTTCAAATTGGTTGTACATTTTCATCACAAAGTTCTGACATTTTAGGCTATATCTTAAAAACTATAAGGGGTAGTTCAAAGCTACGATGTTCTATAGAAAGAGCTTACAATTACCCGTATTTTGACATATAACAATCTATACTAGGTATGATACCCAGGTTTCCTAGTCAGAATAAAGCGGAAAAATATCACAATTTTTGCCGCGCTATTGCAAACTATTCTATTTCTAGACTATTCTAGGCACTCTATCTATGACCTAGGGTTCTGACTAAGTGCACCTGGGTTATCCTCACCTAGCCTACCTATTTCTATGTTTCTATCTATATATCTATTATGTAAAATACGGGGTCAAAGTGCAAGGTGTAAACTGAACTTTAAAACTGCTATATTTTTCTATCTAACTACTCTAGTCTATATGTTGTGTGTGAAATAGGTAAGGATCATCTACTATTGTGTACCTAAGCTGTTAGATAGAATCCACCCATCACCTATCTTGAGAAATAAGGGTATGAAAATATCAGAAATAAAACGCCTAAAAAACAACTCTAAACAATGCAAAAACTTATTCTAACCTATTCTAACTATCAAAAACGATGAACTTTATTAGGAAAACCTATAACTATACCTATAACTTATAAAACAATAACAAAAAACTATAATAAAGAAAACTTAAAACTACGACTCTAAACACGTGAAAAAACTATACAAAACTATAACGAACTGTACAAATACGTTACCCCCAACATGACCAGTGCATTCCACAAGCAATAATCTACAAATAAACACTAAAAAAACAATAATCTAATTGGAATTTGCACTGATCACGTTGGGTGTCTGAACTCGCGAGGAAAAACCGTAGCGGCCCGCGTCGACGCGCGAATCTGGTAGCTCGATGTCGCGAACATTATCTCCCGCCGCAGCTCTCGTAGCTGGAACTTCTCGAGTGAGCGGCAGGCAGGCAGACCCGTAGATCATCAGGGCGACTCGTTGGCAGTGGGCAGGATCACCAGCTTCTTCGTGGGCCGCCGCAGGACTCCCTTGTTGGTGCGCACGTCGACTGCTCGTACCTCGCCGTCGGGACCGGGGAAGGTGGCGATCACGACGCCTCGCGGCCAGATGTTGCGAGGCAGGGTCCCGTCTGCGATGAGGACCAGATCGCCCAGCTGGATCGCGCCACCTGTGGCGCGGGGCTCCCGCCGGTGTTGCAGCTCGGGGAGGTACTCGCGCACCCAGCGCGCCCAGAAGTGGTCGGCTAGCCGCTGACTGACTCGCCACTCCCTGCGCCCGCTGATGTCGCCGTCGGTGAACGTCCCGGGTTGTGGGACGCGTGATGGCCCGCCCAGGAGGAAGTGGTTGGGCGTGAGGGCTTCCTCGTCGTCCGGGGCCGTTGACAGGTGTGTGAGGGGGCGGCTGTTCACGGTGTGTTCCGCCTCGACGAGCAGGGTAGCGAGCACCTCTACCTTCGGTGCGCGCTCGTTGAGTGTGGTGTACAGTGCGGTTTTGATGCTCCGCACCATACGCTCCCATGCGCCCCCCATGAATGGGGCGCTCGGCGGTATGAAGCGCCACCGGATGGCGCGCAGCACGCCTCTTCTTGCGTCGCCCCGTCGATCGCGCGGCGAAGCTCGATGTCCGCGCCGCGCAGGTTGGTGCCCTGGTCCGACCAGAGCAGCTTTCCTCGACAAACTATGAAAGCCACTTGACGTGAAGCACGAAGAGTGTCTTCTTCACTACAGTAGCCGTAGGTGTAGCGGCTACGCACTACTCGACGCGGGCGATTTTCTATCTTCTTACACGTCGAATCGCTGTCTATTTGTTTCTTAGTTCGTCCGTTGGCCGCAGTACATCGTGGCGGTGCGGTCGCTCGTAGCAGTCGTGTGTAGCTAGAGAATCGTGTGACGTCGGGTAGGGCTCCGGTGAGGCGCGACGTTGGCCTCGGCACATGTAGGCGTTCGTTACTATGGTCGACGTCATCTGGTTCGCTATCTTCACTTTGCAGTGGCCACTCGCTTTCCGTTAGGTGTAGGAGAGGCGGCCCGATAAACCGGCGATGCGTCGACTCGTTGCCCGACGTATCTTGCGTCGCGTCGGTCGCGACGTCTGTAACTATATGTTCGAGGCGGCGGAGGGCAATGGTGTCGCTATCGGGCGGCGTGAAGTCGTCACGGCGCCTCTGGAGTTCGGTCTCGATGTTCTCGGTGCCTCCTCCCGCCGGTGAACGCGTAGTCTCGTCCAAATTCGATAGCGCACGCTTTTCACTATCGTGGTAGCTTCGTCGCGGCTCGTCGCACAGTGGGTCGGTCGAAACTTCTTCTATTTCATCTATGGAGTCGAGCCGAGGTGCTGACAAGTAGCTGATGCGGTGAACTATCTTCTCGCGTGGTCGATGTCTCACGCCGTGGAGTACCCAACCCAGGTCGGTCAGGGATGCGACGGGTTGATCGTCCGCTCCGCGTCGCACGGCGTGGGTTAACAACAGCTGATAGTTGTCCTGTCCGATGAGCACCGTCGGCTTGCCTTCATATGTTACCTCCTTGGCTATGTCTTTGAGGTGATCGAGGCCGGAGATGAGCTCCGGCGGGACCCGCTGTGGCGATAAATGAAGCTTGTCCATAGTGCGCGCAGTTATCTCGAATTCTTCTATACTATATTTGCCGCCAATTTTCACGCGCACGCGCGTCGACTCGCTTGCGTCGATCCGCGCGCCCGCCACGCCCTCTATCGTAAACGGTGATGCTGTCCCTGTTGCACCCACCTTGTTAGCGATGTCTCTTTCTACTATGGTGCACGTAGAGCCGTCGTCCAACAGTGCGTAGGTCTCAACTTGTGACCTAGGGCCGCTAACGATGACAGGAACTATTTTCAACAGCGCCGTTTTCGTCTTGTTCCTTGCAGACGACACTATTTCCTCTTGCTCGGGCGGCGGCTCGACGGGCGGCGGCTTCGATTGCGGCGTGCTATGTAGTAGCGGGTGGTGGCTATGTTGACACCCGCTCGTCTCACACCTGCGTGCCTTGCACATGTGTTGATTGCGGCGAACACGTAGACACTTAAAACACAGGCGCTTCTCCTTGGCAATGTCCCAGCGCGCCGACACACTTTCTTTCTTGAACACTTCACAATTGTTTACCTTATGTTCGCCTTTCTTGCAGACCGGACAGGGCTCTGGCTTCGCTCGTTGTCCGTCGGCGCCGGCGTGGTAGGTGCGCGCTGGTCCTCGATGTGTTTGCTCCCGCCGGTCGAACGGCACATGTTCGAGGGGAGCAAAGTTACCGCACCGTTCGGCGGCGAGATCTAAAAATTTGGTCAACGTTACCAAGTCAGGCTGGAAGGTAGGCTGCTCCGGAGCGAAGTCGTAGTACCGGAACCGTAGCGTAGGCGGGAACTTTTCTATGACGGCCCGCACTATCTCTGGGTTGTACAGATAGTGCGACCGCCCCAGCGCCTTTATCGTCGCGGTGATGTTCGCCACACGCGACGCGAAGACGCAGACATCCTTCGGATTTTCTGTGAGGCGCGGCAGCTCCCTCAGTTTCTTCATTTCAGCCATGACGAGCGCGTCGGGTCGTCCGAACCTGGCCTCAAGAAGCTGCATTACCTCTCTCGTCGACGTGTGGCCCACAAATAGGCAGTGGGCGGCGTCCCGCGCCGGCCCGCGCAGGCTCTTCCGCAGTCTCGCTGTGGTTTCTTGCTCCGTCAGCTGTGTTGTTGCCTCTTCCACCGCTATTTTGAATGGTAGCCACTCCGCCGACTGGCCGCTGAAGAAGGGTAGGTCAGGAACCCTCGATGCTATTGCGGGCTGCGCCGCCGACCGCGCGGCGAGAGTGATGGCACTGGCGAGCTCTTGGATCGCCAACTCGTTCAGCTTGCTATCTTGACGCGTAGGCGGCTGGCGCGGCGCGTCAAGGTGTTGGTTTTCGGCGTCGTCCCCACCGGGGGGCCTCTGCGCCGCTTCCCATCTTCTATTTTCTATAGTCTTCCGTATTTCCTGTAGCGTAGGCGAATGGTGCGGCGCTACAGGCTGGCGTGGCTCCCCGGTGGTATGGTTCCAGGGCCCCTGCGCCAGGGCCGCTCTTCTATCTTCTATAATCAGTTTCTCCTGTCGTGGCGGCGGCTCCTGCAACACGACAAGTTGGCGGTTGCCCCCGGGGAGGCCCAGGCAGTAGGGCCTCTCCTCCGAGGTCTTCGTCGGATGACTATGAATGGGGCCTCGTGCTTCGGCGTCCACGTGGCACCCGGGCTCGTCGTCACGCGGCGGTGGTGGCGGCGGCACGGCGGGTGGTGGTTCCGAACTATGTTCAGGCACGTTGTGAGGCTCCATCGTGAGGGCGAGAGTGCTTCTGTCGACCCATTCCGACGTTCTTTCTTCACGGACCGTTTCATCTATTGAGTCCTCTTCGTCTGAAGTTTCCTCTTCTAGGACGCTGACTTTGGCCTCGGCCAACTCGACTCGAGCCCTGGCGAGCTCCAGCCGGGCCTCCGCCAGCTCCCGTCTTCTACTCGATGCTCTGGATCGTGCCGGTGTCCGTTCAGGCTTCTCAGGAACGGGGCTCTTCAACGCCCTGGTGGCGTCAGTCGACGTGGCTGATGTATCCGGGGCTGTGGTTGCCGTACGCGACTCCGTGGTCGTCGCGGACGACGCCGTCGGCTCGGAGCCGGACGGGGTGCCCGACGCGGATGCAGCAGGACGTGACGTGGACTCCTCCTCACGGGACGGGGGTCCGGCTTGACGCGGCGCTGACTTCATGCTTCTTGTCACCGGCATCTTCTATACAGCAGCTCTTGCAGTCTTCACCCAGGTCTCACAGTACGCTCAGGACGTGATCCGGCTCGAAGGACCAAAAAATGTGGTCGACCACCTTCGATATGAAAACGCCTGGTCTAGCACATTTAACTAACTATTAACTATCGCCGGATGACGCCCTGATTACGGCGGTACTGTGAGAGTGGGACGCAGATCGTAGACCGCAGAGAGCAGGCTGAGGCAGCTGGTCTTGATGGAGCAGGGAGCAGGGTTCTTCAATGAAAGAGGTTCTTCAGTTTTCTTCGCTAGCTTTTCTTCCGATGTTGCGCTGGAGGACTCGTTGCGACTGATTGATTCTGCGCTGTTTTGCGCGCCTATGTCCTACCTAGCGCAATACCGTAAGGAGAGCCGCTTTTATTGTTCAAATTGGTTGTACATTTTCATCACAAAGTTCTGACATTTTAGGCTATATCTTAAAAACTATAGGGGGTAGTTCAAAGCTACGATGTTCTATAGAAAGAGCTTACAATTACCCGTATTTTGACATATAACAATCTATACTAGGTATGATACCCAGGTTTCCTAGTCAGAATAAAGCGGAAAAATATCACAATTTTTGCCGCGCTATTGCAAACTATTCTATTTCTAGACTATTCTAGGCACTCTATCTATGACCTAGGGTTCTGACTAAGTGCACCTGGGTTATCCTCACCTAGCCTACCTATTTCTATGTTTCTATCTATATATCTATTATGTAAAATACGGGGTCAAAGTGCAAGGTGTAAACTGAACTTTAAAACTGCTATATTTTTCTATCTAACTACTCTAGTCTATATGTTGTGTGTGAAATAGGTAAGGATCATCTACTATTGTGTACCTAAGCTGTTAGATAGAATCCACCCATCACCTATCTTGAGAAATAAGGGTATGAAAATATCAGAAATAAAACGCCTAAAAAACAACTCTAAACAATGCAAAAACTTATTCTAACCTATTCTAACTATCAAAAACGATGAACTTTATTAGGAAAACCTATAACTATACCTATAACTTATAAAACAATAACAAAAAACTATAATAAAGAAAACTTAAAACTACGACTCTAAACACGTGAAAAAACTATACAAAACTATAACGAACTGTACAAATACGTTACCCCCAACATGACCAGTGCATTCCACAAGCAATAATCTACAAATAAACACTAAAAAAACAATAATCTAATTGGAATTTGCACTGATCACGTTGGGTGTCTGAACTCGCGAGGAAAAACCGTAGCGGCCCGCGTCGACGCGCGAATCTGGTAGCTCGATGTCGCGAACAATATCTGTATTTCTAACTGGCTCCAAAGAGTCAGTTATATTAATTCTATATTAACTTATCACATCGTTTCTTCATACATCGGCCTACAGAGAATGGAGTCAAAACGCTTGACGTCACAGTTCGTTACCCTCCCCCCACCATTACCCACCTCATCAAATTACCACTTTATTCCCCTGACATTAATATTATACATCATTATTTATAATAAGCTTTATTCATGTTTATGTACTTCGGAGGTTGATACAGTCATTCATTCATGAAAATATTCCCTTTAGAGGATAAATTTTGAGGCTAAACAAACATTTTTTAACAGTTTAAGGGCAGGTTCTTTCAAATCGACCTGTCTTAAGGCATAGTCTTAAGGTTAAGGTGGCTTCAGTCCATACAAACGTTTGACGCATAATAATCGTAGACGGTATTAATATAAGTAATATTTTATATATGGAATAATAGTTTACAAAATCTAGATGTCGCGTATCAAATAACATTTGCTATTTATAACATAATTACGAAGATTATAAAGCTTTGAAATTTTTTTATGAGAAATTTCAAAGCTTTATATCTTCGTAATTATATTATAAATTGCAAATGTTATTTGATACGCGACATCTAGATTTTATAACCTATTTTTCCATATATACAAAGTTACTTATATTAATACCGTCTACGCGTATTGTGCGTCAAAGTTTTGTATAAAATTGACCCCTCTGCAACCGCCTAAGACTCAACCAAAAACAGGTCAAGGGCATGAAATAGTCGCTGTTGTAATCTAGAAAAAATATATTGTTATTCATGAACTTGATAATTCTTATAGGCTCAAAACACGATACAGAAGAAACGAGATAGAATGTAGCGAATTGTATTAATATTTTTTGAAAGCTTCTTTTGAAAGTTCAAGGTATTCACTTTGAATGCAACGATCTATGATTCTTTCGATCGGCGTTAATAAAGTCAGTAGTTCATTCGACCGACCAGCGGAAGTTCGATGTCCCGTACTGCAATCTTGAAAAACACTGGTCTAGTGTTTCCGTTAATCTCGACGTCCAAGACCAACGTACTCAGTGGAAACTACGCCTCGAACTTGAAACAAATTAGTTTCTATTTCCTCACAATGTTTTCCTCACATTTAAATAGAACCGATATGTGAAACAACAAAATAACTTTCTTTTTTATTTACCATTGAGGTACCATCTAGAAGCGACATCTAGACTACATTTTTTGTAACACTCATGTAGGCTAATTGGTTCAACCTTACGTAGCCTGTGCTGTGCGCTCCCAGTGCGCGCCCCGCACTGTTGATCGTGGTGCACAGATCTTGTTCATGTTGTCTGTTAACAATGTTAACAAACGGTTTAAAAACCGTTCAAAAACTTATCAATGTACCTACATTTTCGAATAACACTGGCAGTTTGAAAGCCGTTGTTCAAATTTGGAACACAGCACAACGAGCAAAATATATCAATGTATTTGGTATGAATGTGAAATGCGCCGTGTTCGATTACAAACGTTCATTCCAGTATCTAATAGGATTGAAGGGATTTCTGTAGAGCTGTTTGTTTGTTTTTAAAAATAATAATGGGTTTTTGTTGTGAGTATTATGCTGATCAGATAATTATGTCGAGGTCCGTACCCCTAGATCGGATGCTCAAGTTCATTCTCTAACTGAAGAGATGGTCCCTAGAGCTATGTTTTTATACTATTACTATTAACCATTATTACTGTTTCTTTAATAAATTTCAGCTGAAGAGCTATTTTTGAATCTCTCACTTTCAAAATCATGATCGAACGATGCATAATCTCTATAGTTATTTTGATATTTTGTACTGCTGATTTAAACGTGTGACTCAAAAATACTACTCTTCGCTCTGTGTAGGTCGTAGCATAAGAATAATTAATCTATTCTGTCGTAGTTCCATCAACTGTCCGCAAACGCTGCTCCCCGGGCAACGCTGTATTTGTCATTTCGAAAAACACAATTTCGGTGACCTGAGCCTGACTGTAGGTAGGTACGTCGGTTTTTTGTATTCTGTGATAGTGTTTAGATTACAGCAAGATAAGAGTAGTGAAGTAAAGTCTAAAGAATTTTGGAGTATTTTGAAAAGTAGAGTACCATAGTATGCATAATCTCTATAGTAATTTTGACATTTTCTACTGCTGATTACGTGTGATGTTCAAAAATGTCACTCCTGGGCCAGTGTACCCTTTCCTTTTCATTCCTTTTGAAGAGAGGAGGCCTTTGCCCGGCAGTATTTCTAATAAACTATATCTAATGTACGTTCCAAAATCTCAGGGTTTAAAATTATTCGTATTTTAATACATTTATACTTTAAAGTGGAGTTCAGTCAGAGCTACATAGTTTCTCTGCTCAATAAACAAATTTATTTATATACAGTTTAAAAAAGTTAACTGTAGGCGAAGCCAGAACTTTTCCCTAGCTAGCTGCTATGCAAGTTTGGCTTAACATGGAATTCGTACGAAAATTTCGACGCGTTCAATTACAATTTTATTGCTGACTCGTTATTATTAAAGAGATCCGATCGGTGTAAAATTAATCTACCGATAATTATGATTATTTATTATTGAATTAATATTACTGATTGTTGTTTTCCGATCATTGTATTTATTGTAACAAAGAAATCAATCAATTTATTTGGGACAAATCTGAATGCTTCAATTTCGAGGCGTAGGTATGTCCACTTGAGTGGCGAACGGGTTTAGCTGTCACAATAATGGGCAGTTTGAGGACTTGTAGATAAATTATGATTAAGTGCTATACACCCCTATTTTGTTATTACAAACATTTTCTATGTTGTACTCAGAACTTTCAATAATGAGACTACATAACTTTCTTTAAGGAAAAATCTTTAAAAAAAAAAGTCGTGGACCTTCCACACAAAAGCCGATTGATTTTCTATGGGAGGTCAAAAAAATGCTCTCGTTTTCGACGTAAGCATATTCCTTAGCTTGTCATCCAACAAAAATTTTTTGCTATTAAAAATAGGAGATATATAGATAAGAAAAATAGACTGTTTGATTTTTAATTGGTCGTTTTCACGTTCTATCCTCAAGATAGACCTCCTCAGGAGGTTAAGGAAAAAAGAGAGCATAATTATTTCTCGGCTGGGCAGCGTTCGGGAAGCTACGTAGTATCGTCACGTCCCAAAACGAAAGTCTTCGACCAGTGTGTGTTGCCAGAGATGACGTATGGAACAGAGACGTGGTCGCTCACTCAAGGCCTCATAAAACGGCTGAAGGACACCCAAAGGGCAATGGAGAGGGCTATGCTCGGAGTTTCCTTACGAGATCGAATCAGAAATGAGGAAATCCGCAGAAGAACCAGAGTAGCCGACATAGCCCAAAGGACTGCGAAACTAGAGTGGCAGTGGGCAGTGGGGAGTGACATTGCTCGCAAAACTGATGGCCGATGGGGCCGAAAAGTTCTCGAGTGGCGACCGCGTACTGGAAAGCGCAGCGTGAGTAGGGCCCCCGGTGGATCGACGACCTGGTGAAGGCGGCGAGAACCTGTTGGATGAGGGCAGCGCAGAACCGGTCGTTGTGCCGATCCTTGGGGAAGGCCTATGTCCAGCAGTGGACGTCCATCGGCTGAGATGATGATTATGAATTATGTGTGTTTAGTGAACACACCTGCACTTATCGGCCATTCGTAGAAAGAGGATCCTCAATCTTAGTATGGGAAAAAGGCTAACAAAAAAATGTTAGCGTATTAGTTGACGTATAATTATGGAACTCATGTCGATTTGTTTCTCATAATCGTGTCTTGGTAAAATATGTTGGGTTTTTTATTTTTATTTTCATATGGACGTTCCTGTACACGCATTGCTTTACATGTGCCGTTTTAACCGGAAAAAAGAATCTTAGCAAAAAAGTCAAAACGGTGCATTTTTTAATATTGATTTCGATTCCGTTTGAATTTTTACCAAATCTGTCGTCTGATTACTAATTGAAATTCTGTCCACATGCTCTGGAGTTAACCAAAATATCCAGTCGCTGTAATGTAGATGGGCTATGAGAATTAATTAATAAATTATTAGTATTCCAGTAGTATATGGAACTAGCTCATGTTCAGTATTTCACAGCTTAAAGGTCAGCGTGTTTAATGATTCAGCGGTGGACCCAATTAATTCGGTGCATGGCAGGCTGCCGTGTTCAGGAATACGACGGTAAATTGTGTGGACTGTTTACTATAGTATTGGTTACTAACGAGGATTGTTAGCTTGATTATAAGGTTCATTTTGCTGCGTTTTTGTGGCCCTTGTTACTATTCAATATTACTCCTTTCTGAAACTCACCTTGTTAGAATTGCAACTAAATGCATAAAGCTGTTTTTGTAAGAATATAAGCATAAGCCTATACTCACGACTATATTCCTTGGGTAGTCAGAGATATTTTGACAACCTTGAACATTACATAATTGTATTGTACATATTGTATTATAGAAGTTACATATTTATAGAATATACATAGGTATATCGCAGTATATTTTGATCTTCGAAGTGAGGCCTGCCAGATCTCCATTTTATTTATATTAATTAGGATTCGGATACCTAAATCTTTTCAGTAATATGAATAGTTAATGGACATCTGTACTATTTCCCCACAATATTAATCCATATGATACTTTACGTGGTTGTTCTAAGGTTTCAGAATAATTATCTTATGCTCACAATTATGCACGAGTATATGATACATTAAAGAACTCTTTTGGTGAAAAAATATGGCTGAGCACAATAAATTAACAAAATAGTCATAGTGGTTTAAGCTATGGCTTGCAATAGCTCTTCCAAATAAAGTTATGGCTGCAGCTTAAGGTCCGGTCAGAGTATCCTCCTCTCACATTTTATAACAAAGTGTCTTAAAGCCTCAAAGGGAGTACGTTTCCACACGTAAGTCTTACGAAGGTGAAGAAAGAACATACTTAGCGATATAATAATACGACGGAATAATAATATCTTTGATATCAAACAAATACGCACTGTCTTTTGAAGTGTGTCACAAAATAAACAGACCAGGGTCCTATTTAATAACGGTTACAATTGTAATTTACAATGACAATTCAGGGTACATTGCTGATAATGTTTCAGGGTCATTGTAAATTACAATTGTAACCGTTATTAAATAGGACCCTGGTCTGTTTATTTTGTGACACACATCAAAAGACAGTGCGTCACAAAATAAACAGACCAGGGTCCTATTTAATAACGGTTACAATTGTAATTTACAATGACAATTCAGGGTACATTGCTGATAATGTTAGCGACACATTACCTACTGCATGTTTAGCATCATTAGTTACCAGCAATGTACCCTGAATTGTAATTGTAAATTACAATTGTAACGTTTATTAAATAGGGCCCAGAAGGGCGGGTTCATGCAACGAGTGAAAGTGACCGATGTAATTGCACACCATAAATAGACGCTGCGCTGGCGCATTGATCCAAGGTTACCAGCGCCTTAGCACACAAGACAGAGCTTCGAACAAACGCGCTAGTGGACAATCTATGGGAGACATTGGGCGTGCGCATCACGGGATCATTTTGTTGCGCTCCTAAAATCTTTGTCTCTGTGCGTGGGGCCAAGAGCGTACAAAATGATCAAGTGACACGCTGCGTGCGTTGCGTGCAGTCCTGTACTCAACAATACATTCATCATCATCATCTTAGCCGATGGACGTCCACTGCTGAACATTGGCCTCCCTCAAGGATCGCCATAACGACCGGTCCTGCGCTGCCCTCATCCAACGGGTTTCCGCCGCCTTTACCAGGTCGTCGGTCCACCGTGTGCGGGGCCAACCCACGCTGCGCTTTTCGGTACGCGGTCGCCACTCGAGAACTTAACACAACAATCCATTGAAGGTTACAAAATGTAGAGATACATCAAAAGGTGATACCAATCGCCATTCGTCCACATAAACACTGCGAAAGAAACCTTATCCAAGACCCATGGGAAGATTAGAGATATAAGGATAAACTAGCTGTTTTAGACGTTTTCGTCTGCGTAATCTGCGTTCACTTGTCAAAAATATCCTTTGTGTTCAGAATCTGTGGTAAATTTATTTAAAATCCGTTCAGCCGTTTATGCGTGATTCAATCACAAACTTTCACATTTTTTGATAAATTGTAAACATTTTTCCGGCAAAGTTGTCCAGGGCATTTAGAACTCTTTGTTCTGACTTAGTTATATCATAGAAGGAATCTATCTAATACAGGTATTCATCACAATTTGCGTAACAGATAAAAACCTTCTTTAGAGATCCCAGACTTTCATATCAAGTATGAATTATTGCTACTATCAATTCCAGGCATGTGTCGTAAAATATCTGGATTATAGCCTCGTTACTAAATGTCCGGTAATTCAAGGCACTTTCACTCTTATTAGGTAGGTTTAAATGTTAACTTTTGGGACATTCGTGGTCTGGATAGTAGATGTAAAAGGAACTGTCGTCAGAGATTAGATTTCTGAAGGTATGAAAGGTTTATTACATTTTTTTGGTAAGGAATTGCTTACTTAGGACTGCCGAAGTAATTTTTTTTTCATCTTGTCCGTACTTTCAACACAGATGATACTTTCATATTTAATTTCGACTACTACAGCTCGGTTACAAAAGCAGTCAAGATCGCAAGCCTCCAGTGCTGTCAACTTAATAATTTTTTTATTAATAGTTAGGTATACAACATTTCAAAAACAAGAATGTCACATAATCATTGTTGGTTTTCAATTACATCGACAACTTTTATAACTATAAAAATCCAAAATATCTCGATTAATTGAAAACCAGTACTGGCTTCAATTTGATTCTTTTCTTTCGGAAATGTTTTATAATTGTTATGAAATTTAAACACAATACGACTGAGGACAGCCCTGGAGGGTTGGTGCTTGGTACCCTCAAAGATGTTTAAAAAAAATTACTGCATTATTCTCTCATTCATAATATCTTTTAGAATTATCTAACAAAAGCGCCTTAGTTGACAGATATTGCTTCCTCCGTGTATTTAACTTCAGCATTATTATAATAAAAGACTTTAAAAAAACGAACCCATTTTATTTTATACAATAAAGAAAAATGTCCCTAAAAATAACAAGATATTTCTTCGGAATCCGAACTTCGAGCAATGTATTCATGAATTTATAAAGATATTTTGTAAATGGATATTTTTCTTTTTGGAGATACAAAGTAGGTACATCTTTTTGATATTCATTGCCGTCTCAGGTGGGTAGACAATATTTATTGTCAAAGTAAATAGCAAGTGAGCACCCGAGTACACGTCTCGCGTGGTTTCGCGCGTCGCGTTTGTGCCTGCCACGAGGCTCCACATTCTTCAATCTCTTCTTGTTCTTGTCCAAAAACAATCCCTGAGATTGGGATAGATTCTCCCATAAAATACTTGACACTGGCGGAAATGCAGTGCTAACGCACAGGCAAGAGTCCATTTAATTATAAATAAAAAAAAAGTATGTATAGTTACGGGAAGTATTTAATTTTTACACAGTAAAAACAGATTTCTTAGATTGAGACAAATTTCTTTGGATAAAAGCGGATTTATTATCTTTAAGTTCCATTTATAAATCCGTGAGCCGGCCGCAAGGTTACCTACGTGACATGACATCACCATGAAATGCATGGCACACGGTCGAAAAAGTTGGACTTAGCGAAGATCAATTGAATTATGCACCCAAAATTGGCCGGAAGTACGAAAAAATTCCGAATTTCCGGTCAAATTTTTAAGCCTCATTTACGTCATATGACATCATTATGAAACTGCTGGCATCATAAAGCCCTTCATTCGTAGAGAGGGGAAACATAAGTCTGTCAGTTCCCAGTCGGCCGGAAGTACTTGGCAGACTGCATCAAAAATCACAATTTTTGACCTTTACCTACGTCATATGACATCTCTATGAAATTCATTGTAAATGGTAGGTAACGATGGTGTCTTTAAGAATACATAAGTCTGCCAGGGCCAATCTGGCCGGAACCCCTTTAAAATCAATCGTTTAACAGTAAGGTGTGAACGAACAAATCATGTCAGATGAGCATGATTTAACAAACCAAGGCTAGGAATATCGACTTACCAAAGCTGTAGTATCATGAGAAAGACCTGTTAACAGTTCCATACCCCAATTTAGGGTAACCGAGGGTAATAATGTCCATTATGTAAGTTAATAACATCGAATTTTTTAGTTTGCCGGCGGTTGTCCGTCCAATATTGGAACTAAATGTGATGAGAAAAAGGACGTAACAAAATCACATTAACACAATAAAGTAAAATTTAAAAAAAATCTAATGAAAATAAAACGGCCAGTCATTGTAAATGGTAGGCAACGATGGTGTGTGTAATGGTAGGTAACATAAGTCCGCCAAGGCCAATCTGGCCGAAACTCCTTTAAAACTGATCTGTTTAACTGTTAGGTTAGGTTAGCCGTTTAGTTAAGCCTTACTTACGTCATATGACATAATTATGAAACTGCTGGCATCATAAAGCCCTTCATTCGTAGAGAGGGGAAACATAAGTCTGCCAGTTCCCAGATGGCCGGAAGTACTTGACAGATTGCGTCAAAAATCCAAATCTTTGACCTTTACCTACGTCATATGAGATCTCAATGAAATATATTGCAAATGGTAGGTAACGATGGTGTCTTTAAGAATACATGAGTTTGCCAGGGCCAATCTAGCCGAAACCCCTTTGAAATCAATCATTTAACAGTTAGGTGTGAACGAACAAATCATGTCAGATGAGCATGATTTAACAAACCAAGGCTAGGAATTAGGCCAGTCATTTTACGGAGTTTTGTTAGGCGGGGTAGGGAGTAATTATTAATTGGACTTTTAAACGGTAACCGGCACCATTTAGTGACGAAAATACTATCCTAAACCATATTAAAAAAAAATTGGCTACGCAACATAGAAATGAAAATGATGTGTCCCAGAAGGCTTTTAAATTAATAATATTAATACCAATGCACTCCTTTGAATTAGATTTAACAGTATAAATTATTTTTGAGCAATAAAATTTAAAAAATGAGGTATTTATTCGAAAATACGAACGTATTTTTCAAAACCTTCTCAGTAGAAAAAAATATTTAAACCACGTTAGAAGTATGTATAATGGTAAAGCCTTAAATATGTGCAAAAAAAATTTATCATCTGTTTTTTTTAGAACGAGATAATATCTAAATTTTAAAATTGGAACTGTTGCTGACGTGATTTTTTTTTAATTTTTATACATTTTTAAGCTAAAATTGGCTCTTCAATATTATACCGAAACAAAATGTCAATTAGTAATTATTCCCGGCTCAAACCGTAAAATGACTGGGCTAAATATCGACTTACCAAAGCTGTAGTATCATACGAAAGACTTGTTAACAGTTCTATACCCCAATGTAGGGTAACCGAGCGTAAGAATGCCCATTATGTAAGTTAATAACATCAATTTTTTTAGTTTGCCACAACACATTGAATATAAACTAGCAGGGCATTTTTTTTAAATTTTTACTAGTTTGGGAATGCAAGCCGTGTTAGCCATTATTTCATTAATAATTGAAAACCGTCATTTGTATGTACCAAGAAGTTCTCACGAACAAAAATTTCCCTATCCATACTTCTTGGTGAAACTCTTCAAAACACGGGTATACAGGGTGTAACAAAATACCCTAGTAATACTTAAGGGGGTGCTTCAGACCATCAAACTGAACAACATTCACTATGGAGCCAACATCGAAATCGCGAAAAAAAATCTGTTCTTTCATACAAAACTGCAGTACCGTCTCGACTCAAATGTATGCGGCGGTAGAATTTTCTTATTTTTTCTCGACGTTGGCTCCATAGTGAAAGTTTTTCAGGTTGATGTCTGAATCAGTTTTAAAGGGATTTCGACCCGATTGGTCCTTGTAGACTTATGTATTCTTAAACACACCATCATTACCTATAATTTACAATGTATTTCATTGAGATCTCGTATGACGTAGGAAAAGGTCAAAAATTGTGATTTTTGATGCATTCTGCCTAGTACTTCCGGCCATCTCGGAACTGACAGACTTATGTTTCCGGTCTCTACAAATGAAAGGCTATATGTTGCCATCAGTTCCATAACGATGTCATATATTATTATAATGTAAATAAGGCTTAGAAATTTTACCGGTAGTTCGGAAATTTTTCGTACTTCCGGTCAATTCTGGGCGCATAATTCAATTGATCTTGCGATGGAATAACGACAGTGACAACAAAAACATTGGTATGTTTGTACTTAACAGTTAAACAGATCAGTTTTAAAGGGGTTCTGGCCAGATTCGCCCTGACAGACTTATGTATTCTTAAACACACCATCGGTACCTACAATTTACAATGTATTTCATTGAGTTGTCATATGACGTAGGAAAAGGTCCCTGATGGTGATTTTTGATGCAGTCTGCCAAGTACTTCCGGCCATCCGGGAACAGGCAGACTTATGTTTCCCCGCTCTACGAATGAAGGGCTATATGTTGCAACCAGTTTCATAATGATGTCATATGACGTAAATAAGGCTTAAAAATTTTACCGGAGGTTCGGAAATTTTTAGTATTTCCGGCCGATTCTGGGTGCATAATTCAATTGATCGTGCGATGGAATATCGACAACGACAACAATAGCCTTGGTATGTTTGTACCTAACAGTTAAACAGATCAGTTTTAAAGGAGTTTCGGCCAGATTGGCCCTGGCAGACTTATGTATTCTTAAACACACCATCGTTACCTACCATTTACAATGACTGGCCGTTTTATTTTCATTCAATTTTTTTTTTAATTTTACTTTATGAAATGTGTAAAATTAAATGATTATAATAATTGTGTTAATGCAATGTTTTTTTTTTTTTTACTTAGTTATATTTTAGTTATTTAGTTATATTTCAATGCCTATTTTATTTTACTTTATTGTGTTAATGTGATTTTGTTACGTCCTTTTTCTCATCACATTTAGTTCCAATATTGGACGGACAACCGCCGGCAAACTAAAAAATTCGATGTTATTAACTTACATAATGGACATTATTACCCTCGGTTACCCTAAATTGGGGTATGGAACTGTTAACAGGTCTTTCTCATGATACTACAGCTTTGGTAAGTCGATATTCCTAGCCTTGGTTTGTTAAATCATGCTCATCTGACATGATTTGTTCGTTCACACCTTACTGTTAAACGATTGATTTTAAAGGGGTTCCGGCCAGATTGGCCCTGGCAGACTTATGTATTCTTAAAGACACCATCGTTACCTACCATTTTCAATGTATTTCATAGAGATGTCATATGACGTAGGTAAAGGTCAAAAATTGTGATTTTTGATGCAGTCTGCCAAGTACTTCCGGCCGACTGGGAACTGACAGACTTATGTTTCCCCTCTCTACGAATGAAGGGCTTTATGATGCCAGCAGTTTCATAATGATGTCATATGACGTAAATGAGGCTTAAAAATTTGACCGGAAATTCGGAATTTTTTCGTACTTCCGGCCAATTTTGGGTGCATAATTCAATTGATCTTCGCTTAGTCCAACTTTTTCGACCGTGTGCCATGCATTTCATGGTGATGTCATGTCACGTAGGTAACCTTGCGGCCGGCTCACGGATAGTACTGCATGGGCTCGAAATCGCGACCGAGACATCGTAGACCGAGATGAAGCTCATCAAAGACTTGCAGAGACATCTGTTTTTTTTCTATTTCAAGCTCTATTTCTTACTTATTCTGGATCGTTGTTTCAACGACGTCTGCAGACCCCCTAGCATGATTTCTCTACTTGGGCGCGACTCTGCTATTTCCCATACTACAAGTTGCGGCAAGCGCGGCTTTCGCTCTCTGAAAAGCGCGGGAACAGGTTATTTTTTATGCAGCGAAGGCGCGTCGCGCGCGTGTAGAGAAATCATACTAGACATGCAGGTCTAGTATGATTTCTCTACACGCGCGCGACGCGCCTTCGCTGCCTACAAAATAACCTGTTCCCGCGCTTTTCGGAGAGCGAAAGCCGCGCTTGCCGCGACTTGTAGTATGGAAAAAAGCAGAGTCGCGCTCAAGTAGAGAAATCATGCTAGGGGGTCTGCAGACGTCGTTGAAGCAACGATCCAGAATAAGTAAGAAATAGAGCTTGAAATAGAAAAAAAAACAGATAAGTAGTAGATTTTCTGGCCGCATCTTCTCTACAGCGACAACACGTTCCGACCGGTGTATGGTAGCTTAAAAAAAGATTTTACGTTTAACGTGTCTTCAACGTTTGTTACGTGGCTTCAAGTTCCTATAGGTATTGAATGTCATTATTTTGAGTTTGAGTTTGAAGATCGTGCGGAGGCTTGCTGTCTCTGTTTTGCTTCTGGTCTGAGAAGGGTATTCTTATAATATGTAACTAAAAAGATACTGCTGATCTGCTGATATTGATTCCGTTAGCGGTTCTGTACCTAAACCTCTCCTATGTATCGTTTCTCGCCTAGGATGGTGTAGTAATTTGATATCAAACTCTGACATCTATTTCGAACAACACAATGCCTTATACAGATAAAATGCAAATGAGTAATAGAGGCATTCAGCTTTGATTTATTCGGGAAGCGATCGCATCGCATCGAACCTCGGAAGCTATCGCTCGTAATTTCTGACTAACTGTCCCGTTCGCTGCAAATGTGTGTTTATGGTATGGTGTGATGTTGTTATGTGTGTTATGGTTTTAGCATGAGGACTAATTTTAATAATAGCGAGAAGCAGAGATAAAAGTTAGAGATGTATGTTTTTGAATTCGCACGTTTTTCCATCCACGCAAACGCATACATGTGGACATCACGCATTTTGTATATGATGTAGGTACCTATACACTTTTGTTCTACGTCGTAGGACTAAAGTGTTTGCATCTTTTTGCTGCTGCTCATTCGATGTGTCAAAAGGTAACATGATACAAAGTACAACAAGGGCGAATTAACTTGGCACCTGGCTCGCACGTGGCTTGGAATTTGACACCCCTCCTGCTACCCCCGCGGGACCCCGCCGTTGCTGTACGAGGCTAGTAGCATAGCATCTCAGTTACCGTTACACGTTTCCCTGCACTTTAGCGTTTTCGAGTTATTCTTTCCGAGTTTTCCGAGTTTTTTATTCCGAGCCACTTGCGAGCCAGGTGCCAAGTTAATTCGCTCGAGTTGTATGCAATGTAAGCTACCAAAATCCCGGCCGCATGCGCGTCCGTGTGGCTGGAAAAACTTCCTTTCCGTCAAGCCTGGAAATACCAGACACAATACATAAGCAATTGTTATCGGGGCACACACTTTCCACCAGTGCCTGAAAGGCTAAACCATCAGGCCACTTATAAGGGCGCACACACATTGCCGCAACGCGACGTTGTCGCGACACTCTCGTATAATGTACAGCGTACAGCTGACATCTTACGACGAAATAGTGACAGTTTTTTTCGTAATATTATGGTATGGGTCGGGTTTTGTTTTGGGTTTTAATGGGTTTCGTCAAGATGGCTTTGGGTAATAAGTCCTAATCCCATTATTTTTATCATACTGGGTGGTGGTGGCTCATCGTAAGAACACACTATGTCGGAATCTCGCAACAATGTGCATGGACTTTAATTTGATAAGTACCAATAACATTATTTATTTCCTATATCTCCCCTCCAAAACTAACCACAAATATCTTATTTCAACTTTAAAACATTATAACTATTCACTCTGTACCAAAGTATAATATATTTACGGTTACCTATCGTACTTTCGAATTAGAGGTTTCCGAATTTTAGTTCTCCGAAATCGTTACACTTTTTATTGTTTCCCTTTTTTTTTGTTTCCCCGAAATATTATTCGCCATATTTTGAAAAGCCAGATTTTTTATTGACATTTTTTTCTTCTAACCAATGGATCAAAATTCTGTGCCACATTTTTCCGAAGTAATGTAAGTCAGATAATTTACTTTTTCGAATATTTGTTTTTCCGTACGGTCACTTTTCCGCAGAAATAGTTACCCTAACCTAACCCAGAATTTCCTCAGGCAGGGGCGTCCACCAACCGCACCTCCTTCTGTGCAGCCCCCCAGCAAACATGCAGCAAGCAAGCAAGCATGCAGTAAGCAAGCATGCAGCAAGCAAGCAAGCAAGCAGCAAGCATGTTGATACTCCGCTCGCTTCGCTCGCTCCGTTCAAAGCAAACAAGCCTCGCAAGCTCCGTGCATGCTAGCAAGCATATTGGTGCTCTAATCCTGGTATCATGTTGCCGTCTACTAATTATTACAGAAAACTTTATTGTGTTGTGTTATAGTCATAGGTACTATGGAAGAAGTTACTTCGACTTTTTAAAACTTCGAACCCAGAAGACAGTTGTCATATGAAAAAAAAATGATTATGAAATTCTGATTTTAAATTTTCTGGAAAATGATACTTCTGTCAAGACTTTTTGAGGAGTAACAAATTTATGTGTAAGAAATATCTGTCACTACAAAATTCTATAAACCGTTTTCGAATAACTGAAATTCGGTCAGCAAAATTTCGAAACTAAGATAGGTTACCTACCTATATTTACGCTATGTCTATACTGTGCAGGTAGCCCGTTAGAGCCCGGTTACACGTTCAGTATTTCGTCATTCTGGTCCATCAGTCATGTTTATTTGATTTGAAGGGAAACTGATATACTGAAGCACCATGTTAGTTAGGTCAATCTCAAATCAGTTTCCCTTCAAATCAAATATACATGACTAGACTGATGGACCAGAATGATGAAATACTGACCGTGTAACCTCCCCTCGTCCCTAAGTTGGTAAGTTTGTACCGCAGTTAAAATACTATTGTACTTTATACGTCACAATTGTATGGGAGTATTTTAGCTTTTCTCTAATGTGGGCATCAAACTCTTAAACACTGACATAAACTATGCTCTTAAAATTAGACGTTTTTTTTCATCGATAGAAAAAGACCTAATTGAGAACCTATAAGCTCCGATAGGATTAATTAATACAAAGTTAGTGAATAATCGTATACAAAATCTCAGTTACAAACGCCACGAATCCACTCAAAAAGTTCTCTCACGGAGCTCTTATCTCTACAGCACAAGCACGAAAGTGGATTGTTTTCAGAGACTTAGTAATTAACAAGAAGATTAAACCACTGCTTCTCTTCAAAGGAGGACAGAAGCAATAATTCATTATTAAGACCTTTCACACTAACTTCCGAGTGGATTCGCTTGTTTAATTCTCTAATATTCATGGCCTGTCATTTGAGTCTGACAGTTGTGACGTTCCTAACTACTAACATATTACAGGAAAATGGGAATTACACATTTATGAAAATGTCATGGATCAAGGCCAAAGGTTTTAGATTATAATTGGGATTATCACTGGCGTAAATAAATTGATATTATTTATCTACATTTAAGCCATTTATGCTTTGCAATTTTGAACTTTTTGACGTGATAACGTCTTATAAATCGATGAACACCGGCTGCACGCACGAAAAAGTGTCACGTTCCGCCTGAGCCTGAGCGTACAAGCGAGAGCGCGGAACAAATCTCTCTTTCTCGCGTGACTTCAAAAGTAGCAGTTCGAATATTCATCAATGTTTCTTTATGACGTACCTAATCACGTAAAACTATCGTCCGTAAACCGACTTTACAGACAACCAATTTTTTACATTTTTATTAAAACCGTCAGTCATTTTGTATTTGTTCAAATGCGTTTTAGTTTATAAAACATAAATAGGTAACTATAAAATAATTAACTAAAATAAAATAATACTATAAAACAATACTTGATATTAAAATACTCAAAAAAACGCAATTCCAAAAGATAAATAAAAGATATAAGTAGGTAGGTTATTGTACCTTATTAGGTACAGTTAATTAAAGGTTTGCGAGTTAACAATTATACAGGGTGTAAGTGACAGCCTAGCAAATACTGAAACGGTGAACTCAGACCATCATACTGAAAAACTTTCACTATGGAGCCTACGTCAGGAAACGTGAAAAAAAATCTTCTGTCCCATACATTATAGTCGAGCCGGCACTGCTGTTTTGTATTAAACAGCAGATTTTTATTTCTCGATTTTGAAGTTGGCTCCATACTAAAAGTTGTTCAGTTTGATGGTCTGAAGCACTGCCTTAAGTATTACTAGGGTGTTTTGTTACACGTTGTATACGCATCAAATGCACGCACGGTGTGAAGGCTGCCTTAACTTAAGTAAAGCCTCGTTCGAACTAGTGGAAAGCTTGCAGACCACCTAATTATTTTCTTGCCTCAGGATTAGTACATTTCTCGCTTTGCCCATCAGATTCAAGCCTAAGAACGAGCATAATTATAATTATACAGGGTCCTTCTTAATATGCTGACACTTTTTTAAGGGGATGATCAGACCGTCAAACTGAACAACTTTCTCTATGGGACCAACATCGAAATCGCAAAAAAAAAACAGCTCGTCCATACAAAACTGCAAACCTACTCGAGCCAAATGTGGGACAGCAGATTTTTTTTTCGCGATTTCGATGTTGGTCCCATAGAGAAAGTTGTTCAGTTTGATGGTCTGATCATCCCCTTAAAAAGTGTCAGCATATTAAGAAGGACCCTGTATGTTTGTCACACACTCTTATGCACTTATAGCACCAACATAGTCGGTATCGTAAGGAGGCGACTAATTCCTTCAGGCGTCTACCACATCTTCGACGCCCAAACCGTGTGTCTGCCGGTTATAGCCACTGCATCTGACCCCACCTCTGAGCGTATCGGTCTTCCATTTCATCAGAAATAGCGGGGTAAGGACGAGAGAGTGCATCTGTGTTTAGCGCGTAAGTACCTAAACTAATGCACTTCAAAATATCCAGCGTAACTGACTGCTTTTCTATAAAAATTTGCCTTTGACTAGGAATCCATTATCATCATCTAATGCACCTGAAATACCTTGCATACCTATGTGTTGCGTTGTGGCGCGGCCACTCTCATTTCAGGAGATCAGAGTTAGGTCATTAAATTGTGCTAAAATAGTACTAATTGTACGCAAAAGGAAAACAATAGTACCTCAATACATTACGACTTATAGCATATTTTTGGTGGCCGCGCCAGGACGCCTCCGTCCCAGCGCGGCCATTTTTATATCTAGTTAAATACCTGACTCGGGACTAAGTAGTCGCTGTAGTCGAAATCGAAGGGAATCACTGAGGTCGAATGTAAAGAGAATAAATTCATTCATTTATACAGTCAGAGTACGTAATGTCCAGCGCGGCCATTCACTAAATAATTCAAAGTAAAATGAACGGTCGGTGACTGGGTTGTCTCGAAGACACGTCGGTGGCTCTATTGCATTAATTAAGATAGAGGAACAAGGAATGCTGAAGCAAGGGCGAAGTGGGAAACGGTCCATCAATCTTTTGAGCCGGACATTGGGTGACGGAGCGTTGTCCGTCATGCCAGTTCACTGCACCTTCGAAATTTAGTGTTATATCTGTACCAGGCATAAATAATAGCCCTTTTGAGCGAAGTACCTAAAATACACCATGCCTATGAAGCAAAATGCCTACAGTCAATGTCTAAAACTCAGGACGCCTATGAAGTTTTAATGTCTATAAAGTTTTAATGTCTATGAAGCAAAATGCCTATGTTGTTTAATGTCTACAAAGTATAATGCCGGTGCTAGTTAAATGCCTACAAAGCATGATGCCACTTTTTTTATATCATGGCCTAACTTTGCTCAACTTTGCCCCAACTGGCCCAAACTGCCCCAACTTTGCCCCAACATGCCCCAACTTTGCTCCAATTTCCCAAATTTGCCCCAACTTGCCCAACGTTGCCCTAAAATATAGGACGAGATTTGTGACAGTCGAAGAGTGAATCTGTATCAAAAATTGTATACACATACAGGGTCCTTCTTAACATGCTGACACTTTTTTAAGGGGATGATCAGACCGTCAAACTGAACAACTTTCTCTATGGGACCAACATTGAAATCGCGAAAAAAAATCAGCTGTCCCATACATTTGGCTCGAGTAGGTTTGCAGTTTTGTATGGAAGAGCTGATTTTTTTTTCGCTATTTCGTTGTTGGTCCCATAGAGAAAGTTGTTCAGTATGATGGTCTGATCATCTCCTTAAAAAAGTGTCGGCATAGTAAGAAAGGACCCTGTATACAATTTGTTAGTTTTGATATCAAAAAGTACAGGCCCTCTATATGTGCATAGTATGGTCTATGATTTTATTAATAAGTTCGTTTGTTAGTGAAAGTGCAAAAACTCTCGTTTTATTAGTTTATGGGCCCATAACCTAATATAAGCGACAGTTTTTTCAGCGTATATATTATTTGCTCTGTCGTAAAACGATGTCGATAAACTCTAAAGTTTAGTAACATACATGGTACAATAATATACTGCACCTGGTATTCTCTTCCGACCACGTGACTGACCACGTGACTGACACAAGCCTACGTCATCATACCCTTTTACCATGTTTAGCGGTCATTTTTTTGTGACGTAGGTTATGTGTCACTCTGGGAATAGAAGACCTTGTTTTTCTAGACTATGGTAACATACTAATAACCTTCAAAGTGTGAATGGGACTTGTGCTATGGACCCCGAATTGAAAGAAAGAAAAAATTTTTTTTAGTTAAATACATAATTCAAAATTAAATTATGAATTGAATTTTGTTTTGAATTATGTATTTAACTAAAAACAATTTTAGAGTCGGTCTTGAAGTTTCCCGACCGACTCTCTCTTGGCAGGTTTTTTCTCAAATAATACAGAGGACGCTCCAATCTTCTACGATCTTCGAGGCTAGCTTCAGCCTTGCAACCAATGACTATGTAATCAAGGTACATTGTTGTCCAAATTAATTGTCTATTAATACGGAATCAGATGAATTGCTCACAGGATACTGTCCCGTATCGGTATAATACATTATTAGTTTGAGATATACATAATAGCATACAAATTATTTGGTAATTAGAGATGGTAGGTCTATCTATAGAGTAACTGACATGAGTTGTCAAATGAACCGTTTTTTGTGAATTTGTCGGCACTTATCGGCACCCTAAAACTTCGAGTTCTGTGTATAATTGTGAATCTAACGTGAAATCGTAGGTAATTTAATGAAATAGTGTTAGTATACAGGGTGTACAATAAAATGGGACAGCTACTCAAAGGGGTGCTTCAGACCATCAAACTGAACAACTTTCTCTATGGGACCAATATCGAAATCGCGAAAAAAAAAATCCGCTCTCCCATACAAAACTGCAAACATAACTCGACTGAAATGTATGGGACAGCAGATTTTTTTTTCGCGGTTTCGATATTGGTCCCATAGAGAAAGTTGTTCAGTTTGATGGTCTGAAGCACCCCTTTAAGTAGCTGTCCCATTTTATTGTACACCCTGTATTTCACAAAATAATCTTCGACTTCACTTTAGATTCACTAATTATTCACAGAGCACGAATATTTACCCAGTCGATTGTGCCGACAAGTTCCCAAAAACGGTTCTATTGCCTCGCGTCACGTATCTCTTTCTATTATACAGTGGCGCCGCTAGGTACATCTCGCTCTCTCAGCTGTCAGTTCCTCTAGTATGATCTATACTATACTATATGTATGTAGTATTAGATACTCTTTCTTATACTGTGACTATACTCTACCTATTTGTATAGGCTCCTTCTAATATGCTGAAGGTGTTTAAGGGGATACTCAGACCAAACTGAACAACTTTCTCTACAGGACCAACATCGAAATCACGTAAAAAAATCAGCTGTCCTATTCCATACATTTTGGTAGAGTATCATTACAGTTTCGTAAGGAACAGCTCCTGTAGAAAAAGTTGTTCAGTTGATCACCTTTCGAAACAGTCAGAGTAATTTTAGAAGAACTCTAATATATAGGGTGTCCGGTAAGTAATGGATAACCTTGCACCGGCTGATAGAGGACCTCAAACCAGTCCAGAAACTGGACTTTCATGTCCAGTAAAAGTGCCACGGTTTTCGAGATATTTAGACTTAAATTTTTTTTCTGAAATTTGGTACCTTTGTTACTCTTTCGACCACCATGGCCACAAAAGAAGAGATTTTTACAGTCCACTTTTTGCATAATATTCCCTAAGAGTAGTGCTATCAGACGTGCATGAGAAAGTTAGTATAGCTGGTTTGAGGTCCTCTATCAGCCAGTGCAGGGTTATCCATTACTTACCGGACACCCTGTATACAGGGTGTAAACTTAAATGCGTTACATACTTAGAGGAGTGCTTCAGATCATCAAACACAACAACTTTTACTATTGGACCGACTTTGAAATCGCCAAATATTTCGGTCAAGTAGCTTTTGAAATGGAACAGCTGGTTTTTTCTTACGCAGTTTCGATATCGGCTCCATAGTGAAAGTTGTTTAGTTTGATGTTCTCAAGCACCCTGTTCGATGTTTAATTTGACACTCTGTATACAGATAGACAAAACGACATGACAATCTTATGAAGGTTCCTTGTTGACTCTGGAACTTTGACACGGGTATCAGAAAGGATTTATTTACAAAGGAACATAATATTAGTTTACATTTCTGTGGTGTGTATACAGGGTATAACAAAATACCCTAGTAATACTTAACGTGCTTCAGACCATTAAACTGAAAAACTTTTACCTTGGAGCAAACATCGAGAAAAAAAAACAGCTGTCCCATACAAAACTGCTACGGAAATGTGACAGCAGATTTTTTATTTTTTTTATTCGATGTTGGCTCCATTGTGAAAGTTTTTCAGTTTGATGGTCTAAACCACCCCTTTAAGTATTACTAGGGTGTTTTGTTACACCCTGTAGTAAAGTGAGGGAGTGAGAAGAGAACTATTCTAGTGCCCATTAACCCGTCACGTGGCGCTGGTAAGTGCATAGTTACCAATCGTTTTCGTACGGTGAGTGTCTCTGGTAAGCTTGGGCTTACCAGCAACTGAGCGCTGCCATTGGCTGGGTAATATTGCCGTGCGTTTCGTTCTACCTCACTTATTTTATTTTTTATACAATCTGTGTACTATACGGGTGTCATTTAATTTTTTTGAGTGTGGTCTTGCAAGAACAGAACGCAATAAAAAATAAAAAGTAATCCGTGGTCAGGCCGGCCGGCCGGGTTCGTGTTTTGTTATTGTGTTATTGTGTCGTAATTCTATTGTTTAGAAACAAAGTATTGTTACTATAAAGTGATAAAATAAGAGCTTATTATATTATCGTGTAGTTAGTGTGATCTGTGAAGTGCAAACATTGAAAAAAGTTAATGTGATTGTGAATTTCGTTCGAGGTCATGTCGGAAAAAACTCGAAATCAAAATTGATAATAATATTTGAATATCAGGTACGTAATTTAGCTCTCATATAACATAATATCACTGTGGCAAATATTGTGAGCTTTCCATTGATATTTTTTTTATACCATAGGGTCAAACATAACCTCCACAAATAATTAAGGTAGTCGAAAATAAAACAAATGACGTAATATTGCCAGACATTCGGGGCACTTTTTTTGCGCGGGAGGCTGACATGGGAAGGGTTAAAAAATGGTACTCTATTAAACTAGAAAATGTTGATATTCTAAATTATAGGAAATTCCAAAAAAAATCGACTGTTCATACAATAGTTAGATCAGCTGATAGCATTTAGTATGAGAAGTCCATAATTTTTTTTTTCTGATTTCCTATATGTATCTTAGGGAAGGTTGTTCAGTATCATCGTACGGTACAATCACCCCTTAAAGTCATGCAACTGTTTACTCTAGCACCCTGTATGTGTATATGTTATACTTTAGATAGGATATCGAACTTCATCGTGTGTTCGTTTACGAGGATATTCGAATATAACGAGTCTCTCACACGGTCAGAAAACTGTAATAAATAATAAATGAGGCAATAAAATGTTATCTAGACAATAATCCGGGAAAGCACTCGGAAGCACGGTAAATATTTTGCTATAACTATTTAGTAGCTAGATATTATCCGTGTCGTAATATAGACGTATGGTGTCCGGTTTATAATAGCACCATTCCAAACGAGTGTCGTAAGCATTGCTTGAAATACCTTTTTTTTTGGGAACCGGTGTTTACCGGTGTTCCCAAAAAAGCATCCAGTATCCGACAAAGTTGACATCAGGGTTGCCAGACGTTGACAATTTTTCCTAGTACAAAAACCAAGGAAAACCTCGTACTTTGGCTATTAAACCTCGTACATTCATCTAAAGTGTGAAAAAGCAAAGATTTAGGCATAAAACACAATTTAATTTTCGACTTATCATAGAGTAAAAAAAAAATTGGGTAAAAATAAAATTTTTATGTTGTTTACAACGAAAAAAAGGGGATAAGAGCAGCTAATCAGAGGAACAAATCGAAGTGATGATCGATTTCATGTGGATTTTCCGGCAAAGTACAAACTAACCATAAACATCTGATAGTCTTTGATGGTTTAGATATTCATTTATTCAACAAATAGTCGCTTGCAATGGATAATCATGGCATAATTTCCTTAAAAGTCAAAACCTCGTACATATTTGTACGAGGTTGACATCATCCTCGTACCTCGTACGGGAGACCCCAAATCTCGTATTTGTACGAGGAACCTCGTACGTCTGGCAACCCTGGTTGACATTCCGACGTTTGCTCAGGGTCTAAAAGTTTATCGAATAATTTCAATTTCACCCTATATAAAATCTTCCTAACCCCTGAGAGACTTATTGTTTCTACTTTATATTTTCCTTATCAAGTATTACATTTTTTTTGGCAGAAAGAGGCTAATCAGATGAATAACCTAGAATCACAATAGTGTGTCCTATTTCGACAAATATCTACGTCCTGGTACGTGACATGCGTTTTGTATTGTAATCTACATATTTAGATTTTTACCATGTTTTGTCCTTTGGATTCAAGATTCATTACAATTTTTGGATTACTGAAGAAAGTGAGAATGTAGTTGATCTAAAAAACTATGTTGTTATACACATAAATCAACATTTTTCGTACAATCGGGCTTATAAATTTATAACTACACATTACTTAGTAAAACAAACAACCAATATGAAATCTACTTACAAAGCCTTTTCAAATGATCCCCCTCTCGGCAAGATTGGAAATCTTTTTTTTTTAAATTGTCGTTTTTGGTCTTTATATATCAGTAAAAAATTTATTTTTTTAATTTTTATTCTTGTTTTACGTTTGCGTTAGTATGATATCAAGTTGCTAGCTTCTGTGGTTGCTGAGAAAAAATTGCTGTGAGCAGACGGACGGACACGAGAGTGATCTTATAAGGGTTTCGTTTTTCCTTTTTGCGGTTTGGAACCCTAAAAACAGACTAAAAGCAACCGAACAAGATATTTTATTACCTAAATTACTTCTATATTAGTACCGACAAGCTCAAATTACTGGCACAAAGACGAATTTCCGAACGTAACAAAGAAAAATCAGCCCAAAATTCGAACATACGCGTTTACAATCTTATCTATTCATCCAACATCCTACTACATATCTTTATTACAAGTGTATACAGACTAGAATAGAATGTTTTATATTTTCATAAGGTGACAAAAGAAAGTTATTTGTTAGGAGCGGAAGCTTTCATTTGCCATGATTTTCTTCCCATCCTCATTACGCTTCGCGTAGAAAATAAAGCAATTTTACACGAGAGAGAAAAAAATTGTCACGAGAACATATCGAGGTGATTTTTTTGTGAAAATGTATGAAGCGGAGGCGGGAAAATGTTCGCTAATAATGTGAGGAAATTTATATTGCCTTGGAGATTACGATTTGACTGTTGAACTGGAAAGAAGGCTTCGGCTTCGGCTTCGGCTTCGGTCTTATAAATAAATGTTGAAAAAAGATTTCAAAGCAACTTGCAATATGAAATTAATATATTGCGGAAATTCAATCAATAGTTAGTTCTGCAAGTATAGCTAGCTAGCTAGCTATGTTTAACTAGGTCTAAAATAAAAGCGGTCAAGTGCGAGTCGGGCTACTCGCGCACCGAGGGTTCCGTACCACACCACTACAAAACACAACATTATTAACTTAGAAAAAAAAAACTTTTTTTGTCCGGGACCTTTAGCGCGAGACCTACTCACACTTGGCAGGTTTTTAGTATTTGTTGTTATTCTGTAGAGTATGCTCTATAATCACACTAACTTCGACGCTTGTATGTATTACCGTTTTTACGATAGAGCGTGAAGAAAAAACGTTGATAAAAACTAGTTTCTTGTTGAGAACCCCCCTTAATTTTTAACTTTTTGACATTTTTATTATTTGTTAACAAATCTGTCGCAATAACGCATAATCTGAGAAAATTTCAACTATATTGTGTCCACTATTTATTTACAATATTTACAGTGTAGGTACATTAACAATAATCTTAACAATAGCCTAGCCTAGTCAAACTGAGAAAATACTTAAAAAAAAAAAAATTATAAAATAGAAAAAATAAGACATAAAGGCAAAGGAGCACAGGATCCCGGGAGGGTCTTCGTCGAGCACATCTTCTACTCGGCTCATGCTAAATAGAAGATGTGCTCGAGGCTGCCGTCTTGTGGGAGTGTGCCGACGACGCTGGCAGCATTACCTCTTTGGATGGCGATTGATATCCGTTGCCCGAGGTACGCGCCAGCCCTTCGGTCGCCGGACACTTCGACCAATCGCGACGACAGCTCTTTGAATAGTTGTTGTCCCCATTTCAACTATTATATAAATACTACTATATAAATAGCTAGCTATTACGGTTCAAAAGTTACAGCCCTAAATAGGTAGGACAGACGGATGGACGGACAGACGGACAGACGGACGGACGGACGGACAACGTAGGCTTAGTAATAGGGTCCCGTTTTTACCCTTTGCGTACGGAACCCTAAAAAGGTCATAATTTCAATATTATTTTCTAAGCCTAAAGATGACCGCATTTTTACGTTGGAAATGTCGTTCGCTCCAGTATATATAGGCTCTGATTTCACGAAAAAGTGCGATCCTATTATATCTCAGAGAGAGTGAAGATATGATATTCAAAAAAGGCTCAAAAAACGCGTATTTACAAGAGCTGTAAGGTGCAAAAAGAATTATTCGAGAAAGTCAAAAACGAAAAAAGTGATGGCCGAAACAGTGAAAAAAAAATTTTTCATTTTGGCGCTCGATATTTTGGAAACGAAGAATGATAGGTTTTAAAAATTTTTAGAAAAATTACTCTGGATAATTTAGTCAGCTACAATTTGAACCTAAAATAAAGGCCTATGTAAAATGTAGCCTATCCTTTTTGAGACAATATTTTTTCGAATTCCGTAGATTCATTTCCAATGTGCTCGATAGTCGTGTGAGGCACGAAAAATGTGAATTTTTGTATGGCATAGTAAATTTTTGCAAAAGTAAAAATGAGAAAGGTTTCGTGATTTTGCGGCCATCGTCCAAACCAGGAAAAATCTAAAGAAGGAATGAAAACAAACCAAAAATGTCCTGTGGTAAAATCTCGTCAAAGTCATAACGTCGAGATTGATTATTTTGGTTTTTATTTTTAGACGTTGTTGTACACTTTTCTACCAAAGGACTTTTTGGCCGACTGTGCCAGAAGGAGGGTAGTGTTTTTTATTCATTTCAAACCCCAACGAGCGCCTCGTTGTGTTAGTGGAACTTTGGTATAGGAAAGAATCACCGAAGTGCCGAAGTTAAGCAACGTCTGGTCCGCTCAATCTTTGGATGGGTGATCGTTTAGTGGAATTTCATCTCGACCGTCTCCGTGCTTCTGAAGGCACGTTAATTAGGTAGTGAGATCTTACTGCTATAATACAGGGTGTTGATGACATTGACATGATACTAAACAACTTTCCCTAAAAATCATTATAATTTTTTTTGAACTTTCCATACTAAATGCAGCTGATCGAATGTTTGTATGAAAAGTAGTTTTTTTTTTAGGGTTTTCCTTATGTTCCTTTGGGAAAGTTGTTCAGTATAATGAATATAATCACCCAATAAAATAATGAAACTGTTTACCCTTACACCCTGTATAACATTGTAGAATTTAGTTAATTTTACCAGTCTTCTTCTTATCGTGTGGGCAGAGCCCTGGTGTCAGAGTTTTTTCAGACCGCCTTACGGCCTCTAATTTTTAAGGTTTTTATGTAACTACTACTACCACCAGAGATAGTATACAGGGTGTAACAAAACACCCTAGTAAGGGGGTAGTTCAGACCATCAAACTGAACAAATTTCACTATGGAGCCAACGTCGAGAAAAAATAAAAAAAATCAGCTGTCCCATACATTTTAGTCGAGTCGGTACGAAGTTTTGTATCAAACTGAACAACTTTCACTATGGAGCCAAAATTGCAATCGCGAAAAAAAAAACCGCTCTTTCATACAAAACTGCATTAGGTACCGCCTCGACTCAAATGTATGGGACGGTACATTTTTTAATTTTTTCTCGACGTTTGCTCCATAGTGAAAGTTGTTCAGATTGATGGTCTGAAGCACCCCCTTAAGTATTACTAGAGTGTTTTGTTACACCCTGTATAGCCGGGCCCAACGTGCCATCCGAAGTACGGAATCATTTTTCTTTTCAGACAATCAGGTGATTCAACCTGCAATGTCCTAACTAACTGTGGAAAAACGCACAAAGTGTCATATCACTAGGTGTCCCCCGTGGAAATCGAACTCACGACCTCCGTGTTGGGAGCCCATAATGCTCTTAAACATTAGACCACGGAGGCAGAACTTTACCAGTTAATATTTAGCTACGTAAGTTTGTATCCCCATCGCCTTCAACGTCAGCACTCAAATTGAGTGTCTATTGGCTCGGATGGCTTCGAAATGTCTTCAAACATCTGATCCGAAACTTTGCTTGACATCTTCCTTCTATTTGACGCAGTATTTACTTTACATGAATACATGGGACTTGTGTGCCGCGTTTAGATCTCACTTAAGTACTACTTGCACGAACATTCACATTTTACGAATTTCCATAATTTTAAAGGCCATATCGCTCAAGCGATTTTCGATCGTAGGCGTTGCAATGGCGGATCGATATTGGCCCGATATCGCAGCGACACCTCCACGATTTCGTCGCGACATCGCTGCTTTATTGCCGCGATATTTCTGAGATCAATAAGACAGTTTCGCGGCGATAACACTCTGTAAAAATCGCGGCAATTATAGTTGCGACATCACCGATGCTCTAAAATCAGTAAAAGCTAAATAGACATCCTAAAGCCACCACTTTGGAAAGATATGATTCCAAACTAAAATCTTAACTAAAAAAAAACAGTAATAAGCAACTTTAGAATATCCATTCGTCACTAGCACTGCCCAAAATTTGCACAGTGGGATAGGTAGATAACCTGTAGAGATACAATAAACCTCGAAACTGAAGCATGTATAGGTTTCGCCACGAATGTTTTCCTTTATCGAAAAGCATATTATGGTGTATCAAATCGAAGGTATATTATATATACGAGTGTAGTCCTGGCTTCATCAAACCACCACATAGGCCAGTAATTTTACGGAGTTTTGTTAGGCGGGGTAGGGAGTAATTATTAATTGGACTTTTAAACTGTAACCGGTACCATTTAGTGACAAAAAATACTATCCTAAACCAAATTAAAAAAAAATTTGCTACGCAACATAGAAATCAAAATTGTGTGTCCCAGAAGGCTTTTAAATTAATAATATTAATACCAATGCACTCATTTGAATTAGATTTAACAAAATACATTATTTTTGATCAATAAAATAGGAATTAAAATTTAAAAAATTCGGTATTTGTTAGAAAATACGAATGTATTTTTCAAAACCTTCTAAGTAGACACAAATATTTACACCATGTTTGAAGTATGTATGATGGTAAAGCCTTAAATATGTGCAAACAATATTTATCATCAGGTTTTTTAGAACGAGATAATATCTATATTTTAAAATTGGAACTGTTGCTGACGTAATTTTTTTTTAATTTTGGTACATTCTCAAGCTCAAATTGGCTCTTCAATATTATAGCGAAAAAAAAAATGCAATTAGAAATTACTCCCGGCTGAAACCGTACAATGACTGGGCTACACAGCCACATTCACAGTATAGGCACATACCACACTCGATTGACCTGTCGCGACCGCTGCTGAGCTTTACCACTAGTCGTTTTCATTATAAGTACTATGGAAGAGGCGAGTCTAGCCACTAGATCACCATCCGCCCTTAACATAATTAAATTGATAGACAACATTACATTGATTTCAAATGCGGTTACGAAACTAATAATATCCTTAGATTCAACACCATGTTGTTGGATTTGTGTTTAATATTAATTATGCCAATTGATGGTTAAATAGCAACTACAGTGATAGCAAACTAATGTGCAATGAATCGCGCTAATATCCAATGTTAAATCGATCGTATTCGCAAACATTTGTGTATGTAATTTTGAGGATAATAGAAAACCAGAGCAATCAGATTTGTACAAACAAACGCATTATTTGTTTTGCATCATCATTGTTAATTGTAAATGATGTGCGTGGTTACTTTTAGTTAGCAAACAGGGTGTAGCAAAACATCCTAGTAATACTTAAGGAGGTGCTTCAGACCATCAAATTGAACAACTTTCACTATGGAACCAACATAAAAAAAATACTGCTGTCCCATACTGCAGTAATGGGATTTTATTGATTTGAGTTGGATCCATAGTCCAAGTTGTTCAGTTCGATATTATTATGGTCTAAACTCTAAATCACCCCTTTAAGTATTACTAGGGTGTTTTGTTATACCCTGTAAACAAAATAAGCAAATTAGTGTAGTTTGTTTATGTTTAGGCCCATTATAGACACATTATATTTTATAACCGGATAACGAAGGATGATGATGAATAGTTTTTTTTTCTGGAGCTTTTAACCCTGGGGTTATGTCAGTACCATCGTGCCTTAATCTTACGACTCTACAAAATGAAACAATTTAACAATGAAATAAAAAGTAACACTTCCTAAAACGAATTGTGCATTCAAATCAAATCAAATCAAATATACTTCATAATCATCATCACCCTAATACGTCCCACTGCAGGGCACAGACCTACACTCAAGGGGGAATAAGGGCGTTATTCTAACACGCTTTCCCAATGCGGATTGATAGACTTCACATATTCACATAATTATGTTCTGGATACATGGACCAGACGGAGTCGCGGGCAACAGCTAATCCCATCCCTAATATTATAAATGTGAATGTAAGTTTGTTTGTTAGGCTTTCACGCGAAAACTACTTAACCGATCATCATGAAACTTGGTACACATATTCTTTGAGGTATTAGAAGTAACATAGGATACTTGGGGTTTTCCAAACTCCACGCGAACGAAGTCGCGGGCAAAAGCTAGTAATAACATATTTTTATTTATAAGCGATCTAAACGAGGCATAGCAAGAAGTATTAGTTTTAGTTTCCCTTGCAAAGCAGACGTAAACATTTTGCTTGTTTCATTTCTGCCGGAGACCCTTTCGGACCGTCGGAATACATTATTGTCTGAATTGATTTGTTGTCCTTTACATTTTATACATAATACGTACATGATGTATGTATCTGTTTACATAATGTAGCTCTTTTCTAGTGAAATGTTTGACTTTTATAAATAGAACACGTTAATACAGTTAATAACTTAAACGCTTCAGATCATCAACTTTGACAACGCGAAAAAAAACTGCTATGTCCCTTTATTTGCATTTATTAGTTACTGTAAGAACCAGGGACCTTCGAAAATAACAAATTTTACCGCCCGTTTTCAGACATCCAGACAAAAAAAATTTATGACGAATATAAACAAAAAAATCAAAACATAAAAACAAAGCTAAAGTCTTTCTCATTTTATTCTTGAAAGAATTACTAAAATTGGTTTAGTTTTATTGGAGGAAACAGGGGAATACGAAATGCTGATTTTGTTGATTTTATGTATTATAATGATATTTAAAATCAGTCCGAGTTGCAGTCTTTCGCACTCTAGTCGGCGGGGTGGGGCGGATAGGAAAAAGACGTATTATACAGTCGGAAAAGTGACTAAATTTCCATTTCAGCCGCCGCGATCACCCGCGGCCATCCAGTACAACTATCTTCATGGGAAATTGATATGAATTACGAGCAATTGGTACAATTTCTCAGTTTGTAGAGTTCTCAATTCGTTCACTTTCGCTGTTCGTACAATTCGTGATTTGTGCAAATTATCATTAGCCTTTAGCCTATGCGGACGCACTTTCAAAGCAAAGATAGGCTACAGATCAGAAGCCATCTAAGAGCACATCAACGAAGCTTCCAAAGTCAACAGCCATAATCAGTCGTTGTGGTTGAACACGGCCATCAACAACAACAAGCATCGTAATCAAAGTAAAAAGCGATCAAAAGCCTAATGCAACTGTTTGATATTCTAACTGCTACTGGTAAAGACTAATTATGGTTTCAAAAGTTATTTAATTAATTTTGTTTTATTAAGGGCTCAGGTACGACTCTCATATTTCAAACTTCCGACACTTCGTTGACCTCGGGGCTTAACCCCCTCATCCCTTATAACCACAAACCAGATTGAGATGGGTACATAGCGCATAATATTAAGGATATCACATATCCATCATTGATAAAATCTGATATCCGATAAAATGTATCCGTAATTAATGGCAAAAATTTTAAATGCAGTCATGTTATCCAGCTTATAAATATGATAAGAAAACAACATCTCTTTTTGAAAGAAATAATTTTCTAATCTTCAAATCTAAGTTCACTTACTTTCGGAAAATATGACTATAAGTAATTTTGAACGGAAACATTAAGTATTTTTTATTTACGACAAACATACCTACAGTGAATTCATAAAAATAACTGATATTAAAAGGTGCCTACTGCGAACCAGGATCACCCGTCTAACTAGTACAATAGTAAAAATATAAGCTACATAAAATATACTCAGTCATTGGTTCTAATTCAATCTTGAACACTTCAAAATTCGTATGATAAATAGCTCTTTTTCGTTAAAAGGTGATTTTTCATTTAGATTGATAGAGTAATAATGTTGCTCAATTTCGTCGCTTCACAGTTTCATCTGTAATTTCTCTATGGTTTCATCCCACGGTTAGTTACCTAAATCCGTATCCGAATGAAAATTCTCCGTGTCACATCACTAATTGCCACAAACTCGATTGAAATGGGTACAAAAGTATCCGTAAACTTTTAACACTCAACTAATTGAAGGCAGTTTACGTAATGATGCCTGAGGGGACGGAATTCGATTTTGTCGTACCTGCCAGATTAATTAAATTCAGATTGAATTGTTTTTTAATTAATTAATCTCCTTTTCGTATTTAAATAATTAATTTAAACACCGGTTTTTATTTTAATGAAAATGTAAGAATAATATCGTGTTCGTAAGGTGACGATATTGGAAGCTTTGGAAAGTGCTTTTAGTGGTAAGATCGCTATTTGTACCTTTTTTGTTCGCCATTAGATTTTTGTGCAAAAATGAAATGCTAATTTAATAGATAAATATGATTCAATGATCTAATGTTGGCAAAGACAAGTTTCAAGTTTATTCTAAATAGTTTTCTGAGTGTTTATTGATGCCGAATGTACTATTTACCTCTCTACACGCTTTGACGTTAGGTAGGTATATCCATGTCACAGAGATACCGAGTAAAACCGGTCAAAACTACTCCGGTTTTAATGTTTTTTTTTAAAACGTCTGTAATCTAAAATACCTTTATAGTTTAAAAATTGACGATCTCAGTCAAGTAAAAAGTTGTAACCCAAAAAATACAAATTTTAAGAAAAAATGCTTCACAACTTGCGAATTCATGTAAGAACAGGACATTCTCTTCGCATTGAGGCAATTTTAATTGGGGTGGCTGACGAAAAAACCTTGTTGAGCGCGCTCCATACAAACGAAATTTGATTCTATTTTGAATATTAAACAAATAAATTAAATGATTTTTTTAAACATGATCGCGAAACTAATATCCTTGTCTGTGGTTTATCAGATTTTCGTTATGTTATATAGTTTCAAAGTTACACTGGCTCAGAGAAAAAAGCTCCTCATTTAAAAATATAATAATCTCAATGATCGAAATCGGAGTAGTTTTGACGGGTTCCGAAGTAAAAACCTTCAGGAACTCCACATATGCCCGGGCCACTTTAATTTGTGCTGTTTTGCGATGATAATATTATTTATCATTATTAGACAGTCAATCACAATCTTGCTTACTACACTTCAAGCTCAGTATAGTCAAGCTTTCAAAAGCAATGCATTAGCTATTCAAATAATCAACAAAGTAAACAATACTGCCACAGAATTTGTTGTGAAATCACAAATTGTAAATTTAATTACGATCTTACTCTCAACAAATACTCAAAACCGGAATTACTTCCCCTTGTTCATATTTTGGAGGAACTCCTTCATACGATCAGGCATGGATTAAGATTGGAGCTGGTTTGCGGTCAACATTTTTAAGGGGCCGAATTATAGCAAAGTCAATATTTAGGTGATGGATACGGATAACAATTTCTCAGACTTTTGTTTTTTAGTTATCTACCATCTTCTTCTGTCGTTTTGGTGGCATTTCGTCTTAGAATGCTCCCCGCCCCCCCCCCATTTTTTCCAGGGTGTTGTATGAGATGGCTTTGGGGTAAAGATTCTAATACATTATTTTTTATTAACCGACTTCAAAAAAAGGAGGAGGTTTCTCAGTTCGACCGTATATATATATTTTTTTATGTGTGTTCGCGGATAACTTCGTCGTTTATGGACCGATTATGATGATTCTTTTTTTGTTGGAAAGGAGATGTCCCGAGGGTGGTACCATGATAAGGAAACCAGGATCTGATGATGGCATCCCAGACAAATCGAGGGGAACCTTCGAAAATAGTAGTGCCGACTAGTGCGTTTGTTAATTTAAAGCACTCCTATTAAATCGAACTAATGAATTCACCACTGAAAATTGTGAAATAAACAAAATTTTAACAAAAAATTAAAACCGCCTTCAAAAAACTAAAAAGTTAAAAAATAATATTGCAGCCTATGACTTTTTCGTTCGCATCATAAGAACATTAATTTGATTTATAGAAGTCGGTGTCAAGCCAAGCCAAAAACTGCAAGCCCTGTCGCGAATCGTACCGGCTTGACAGCGACTTCAATAAAACAAATTAATGTTCTTATGATGCGAACGAAGGTAGGCTGCAATATTATTTTTTAACTTTTTAGTTTTTTGAAGGCGGTTTTAATTTTTTGTTAAAATTTTTAATTTAATTTAATTACCACCTGAGTCTTCATTAAATCTGGTAACACTCAATATGCTGTAACCTGCTGCCTTGCCACAATTGCACGCTTAATAAAACAGTTGGTAGCAATACTTCTGACTATCCCGAATGGGTTATTTTTATTATTTAATTGATACATGACAATACAATGTTTAGTAAATCAACAAATATCGACGCACTATAAACCATAACTGGTTTGTTCGTACGCCGGTAGGGACTCATCCTTAATATTAAGTAGGTATAAAAGATAATCATACGAACAGACTACACAATACTTATACAATAATATCTACCTATCAATCCAATTACAAATATACAATGCGGTTAATAATTATTATGTGCGATTAGCAAAAACACAAATTCTATCCATCGATATTATTCATGAATTTGGTGGCCAGGCTCCCCTTTTAGACGAATATAGCATACACCTTTAACATTTATATGCACTTAGTCGTATAGGCCCTTTAATTATTATATGCACCTTATTACGGCCCTGTAAAACTCAGAAATTAATTAAGGAATGCTTTGTAAGAGTAATGTCAGTGCGAGATTAAATTACTGTTCGTATTTTAATTTTGTCATCAGTATTCATCAACATACAAAATATTTAATTTAGGTCTTCAGTACTCAGAGCAAATTATCAGAAACTACCGACGGCGGGCCCACACAAAAAGAGTTATTCGAGAAAGTCAAAAACGAAAAAGTTATGGCAGAAAAAGTGAAAGCATAAAAATAAAGACGATCGGGTTAAGGATTTGCCCTGTAGCCTAACCTTTTTTAGACAATATTTTTTCGAATTCCGTAGATTCATTTCCAATGTGCTCGATAGTCGTGTGAGGCACGAAATCTGTGAATTTTTTTAATGGGCCCTCCTTCGGTCCCCGTCGGTAAATGTGTCTCAACCCTTAGTCAACTAATGTCATAATAGCACTATGACCCTATTTATTTCCGTGGGTCTCATTGATAAATAGAAGAGGCTAGCAGTTCAGAAACCCACTTTATCTTTAAGGAGGTCTCAATAACGTTATTAACTCGGGTCTCTTTGATGCTTGCACTTCCGAAGGCTTAAGGAGGGGATCTCAGTCATCGTTTTGCATTTATGTTTTCGTTTGAAATTATTAAGTGGTTATTTTGAATCAATTGCGTTCCGTTGCTGGAATTTTAGTGCATAATATTACATAATTGCTAAAATACACTTAAAGGTTAATTTAGTGTTAATTTTTTAATCAAGCATTATGAATAATGATAGAGTTTGTGATGTTATTAACCAACTTAAGATTTAGGCTGCCATGCCGTAGACGTTTTACTTGTAACTCTATTTCAATATTGAATTGATCTAAGCACTGGGAAACGCTGTTAAAAATGACAATATTACTTTTTTTTATATTGAAAATTCAAGTTCAAATAAGAAATTACACATGTATTTGTGTATGGGTGGTTAAGAGGTCTATGATAGAATTAACCTATTACGCTCAAGAAGTCCATGCTAATTACTCACTCATATACTCAAAGATTCCATGCTAATAACTCAGTCACACTCAGGGAATCCATGCTAATAAATAGCTCATACTCAATGGGTCCATGTTAATCACTAATCACACTTAAGGGGTCCATGCTAATAACTAACACACACTCAAGGAATCCATGCTAATAACTTACTCTCACACTCAAGGGTCCATTCCATGCTAATAACTCACACATAGTGGGTCCCCATGCTAATCACTCAATCACACTCAAGGAGTCCATGCTAATAAATAGCTCATACTCAATGAGTCCATCATCATAATAAGCCTATAAACGCCCCACTGCAGGGCACAGGCCTACCCTCAAGGAGGGTGTATGGGCATTAGTCCACCACGCGTGCCCAATGCGGATTGGTAGACTTTACATACACATCAGAATTTCTTCTTCAGTGTATGCAGGTTTCCTCATGACGTTTTCCTTCACCGTTTGAGAGCAGTCGGTATTACGTACATAAGTTAGAAAAACTCTGGTACATGGCATGTTTTCTGTGCGGATTCGAACCCGGACCTCCATAATTGGGTGTCCATATCTCTCCGCAACGCGCCACCGATGCTCTTATTGCAATGAGTCCATGTTAAACACTAATCACACTTAAGGGGTCCATGCTAATAACCAACACACACTCAAGGGTCCATGCTAATTACTAATCACACTTAAGGGGTCCATGCTAATAACCAACACACACTCAAGGGTCCATGCTAATTACTAATCACACTTAAGGGGTCCATGCTAATAACTCACTCACACTCAGTGGGTCCATGTTACTCACTCAATCACACTCAAGTGATCCAAGCCTACGTCCAAGCTAAGTTTCATCTATAAAAACAAAATTAAGCTAGTCTTGGCCTTAACAGATTTATTGAGAAAGGATTTAGATTGCGGCTGGACTTTCCTTTAAGGAACGGGGACGTCTTTTAATGAAGTTCTCGTCGTATTGGTAAGTAAGCCAGATGGGATTTTCTTAAAGTTAATTGAATTGCTTTTGCTATTTTTAGTTGTTGAAGTTTTGAGTTCTTTAAACTTTTGGTAGTTTAGAGCTTAAGTTGAGCGAACGAAATGGGAATATGGTCTGAAAAATTTTGCTTATTGTGAAAATTGTTTCGATAATAATTTTAATATTAAATTTTGATTTGTATTAAAACACCCTAGTAATACTTCAGGGGGTGCTTCAGACCATCAATCTGAGCAACTTTCACTATGGAGCCAACGTCGATAAAAAATTAAAAAAATCTGTCATCCCATACATTTGAGTCGAGACGGTACTGCAGTTTTGTATGAAAGAGCGGATTTTTTTTCTCGATTTCGATGTTGGCTCCATTGTGAAAGTTGTTCAGTTTGATGGTCTGAAGCACCCTCTTAAGTATTACTAGGGTGTTTTGTTACACCCTGTATACATTATTATTATTATATTTTTATTATTATTTTGTTTCTTGGGATAACATTGTAACTTGACGAATTTTAGTTAGTTATATGTTAGTTATATATAGTTATATTTTATTGTCATATCTGAAATAAATTCTGTTTCTTCACTTGACGAATCAACGTATTACAAAGTTGTACAGAACCACGATTAAGAATCAGGAATAATTAATCGATAGTAACATTGAAACAAACAATCATTTATTTGCGTTAAAAATGTAGTAAGTTAAGTAACTTACAGGTCAATTATTAATAAATAATTGATTTTTGACGCAAACAGCAAAATGCGAATTACGGTGTTATTTCGAGGGAGTGTCGTTTTTGTGCGGGAGGTAATCTGGTGAATAAACTCGTATTACAGAACATAATAAGCTTTTATTGGTTTACTGTCTAATCCGCTTAATTGAATAAAAACGAAAATACAGGGACCAATATGTGCCAATGTACCTACAGGGCTTAAATTAAATGCGTTACTTTTGGGTGGTAATTTAGACCATCAAATTGAACAACTTTCACTATGGAGTCAACTTCGAAGTCATGACAAATATTTCGGTTGTTCCATAGACAAGGTCAACGCGCGGCCACTGGACCCAAATGTATAAAACAGATTTTTTGTCGCGATTCCAATGTTAGTCCTGTTCAGTTAGATGATGAAAACAATCTCCCCGAGTGACTGACGTATCGAATTCAAGCTATCTACATTACCAAATGAAACGTCGACGGGCGGGAGTAACAAGAGCAATGTAAAATGGACTCTATTATAATACAGGTAGAGAATAAAATACGTTAACAGATAAAGCTCCGTCCAACTGTGCGACAAGGACGGAGCATATCTGTTCTCTTCAACTCTATTGCTATTAAAATAGGTATTATTTCGCATTGTTGCTGCTGCGCCCGATCTCTTTTACGTATAGGTCGACCAGGATCTCATGGCACAAAAAAAGTAAAAAAAAAGGGATTTTCACATAGTAGTGTCAAATTGTCATCTGTCTAGTCAAAATAGGCCCTGTACAGCAGACTGTACAGCGACTTTTTCAGCGATAAAAACGCGCTCTTTGTCAATAATCGCGTGACTGTATTGCTTGGCTACACTAGCAATTAACAGGCATTTGTAACGATTCAAACGCATGATTGTAGCGATGCACACACATGTTTGTATCGATGTACACGCGAGTGTGCATTGTGGCAAACGCTGTCAACGAATAACTGATAAAATATTACGAAAGTGGCTGTATCGTGTTTGCATCGATGCTGTATCGCGTTTGCATCGATTCTGCTTCACGACTGAATCGATGCAGAAGAGCTGCAAAAATTCGTAATGTGCAAAGGGCCCTAATCAAATTACCCCAGTGTTGCTTACTCTAAAATTCGATTTCCTCATTTGCCATCAGATTCTTGTCCACCTTATAGTGAATTAATATTTCCGGGAATTTTTTTACCACTTTGTCAATTCAAACTTCTAAAAACTGTATTTGAAAAGGTATCTAAATAAAACCGGTCAAGTGCGAGTCGGGCTACTCGCGCACCGAGGGTTCCGTACCACACCACCACAGAACACAACATTATTAACTTAGAAAAAAAACTTTTTTTGTCCGGGACCTTTAGCGCGAGACCAACTCACACTTGGCCGGTTTTTAGTATTTGTTCTTATTTTGTAGAGTTTACTCAATAATCACACTAAGTTTGACGCTTGTATGTATTACCGTTTTTACTATAGAGCGTGAAGAAAAAACGTTGATAAAAACTAGTTTCTTGTTGAAAACCCCCCTTAATTTTTAACTTTCTGCCATTTTTATTATTTGTTAACAAATCCGCCGCAATAACGCATAATCTGAGAAAATTTCAACTATCTAGCTATTACGGTTCAAAAGTTACAGCCCTAAATAGGTGGGACAGACGGACGGACGGACGGACAGACGGACGGACGGACAGACGGACAGACGGACAGACGGACGGACGGACGGACGGACAACGAAGGCTTAGTAATAGGGTCCCGTTTTCACCCTTTGGGTACGGAACCCTAAAAATCATCACAGCTAGAGGAATTCTCATATGTTCAACAAATCGTCAGAATCCTAGTAGAAATGGATTCGTTGTTGAGAGTACATTTTTTGATGTAAAATCTTTTAATATTCCTTTTAGCCTTTGAACTGCGACCTTCAATATCTCTCATATGAAATTCTTCGACTCGCTCCGTATTCTGTTTCGTATCGATTCTGTTTTTCATTTCAAAGCCGTTTTGAAGCAGGCATTAGATGGGTTTGAAGTTCGACATTTAAAAAAAAACCAGTCATTGAACTATTAATATAGGTATAAGACATATATGGTCCTGCGTGGACCCTGACGATAGGACTAGTTCACCAATTCAAAGTCGCTCAGCAAGCTATGGAGAGAGCTATGCTCGGTGTTTTTCTCTGAGAGATCTCGTCAGGAATGAAGTGATATGTCAGAGAACTAAAGTGGTTGACATAGCTCAGAAAATTAGCAAGCTGAAGTGGCAGTGGGCTGGTAATATCTGCCAAAAATCGGACAACCAGTGGGGTGTCAGAGTTCTAGAGTGGAGAACTGGAGACCGCGAACTGGTAGGCGTAGTGTGGGACGCCCTGCTGCCCGCTGGACAGACGACCTAAAAAAGTAGCGGAGAGCGACTGGATGAGGAAGGTCGATGACTAGAGTTTAGTGGAGCGCCTTGGGAGAGGCGTATTGTTCAGCAGTGGACGATGATAGGCTGATGATGATATGATCCTACAGGGGGACGTATACCGGGTCCTTCTTAATATGCTGACACATTTTTAAGGGGAGTATCAGACCATCAAACTGAACCAATTTTACTATGGGACCAAACCTGTCAGAACGAAAAAGAAATCAGTTGTCACATACTAAACTGCAAAACCCACTCGATTAGTAGCCGGACAGCTGATTTTGTCCCATAGTAGAAGTTGTTCAGTTTGATGGGTAGAGTATGTCATGTGGTTTAAAGGTTAATTATACTTTTCTTTACACCCTGTATAGGCTGACGATGATGACGATCTTCCTTTTCTGGAAACAAAGACGTGACCATATCTAAAGACAAAATATATACATAGACAAGGCGTCTCCGAGGGGAGAATACCAAGGTATAATTTCTAGTGCGCTATCACATGAAGCGTATTACTGTAATTGGCGCAGATGTCTCGATCCTCCTGGTCGTTAGGGCAATACTGTGCCTAGCAGTGCATTTATTGCTGCCTATTGTTGTTATATCATAAAGATAGTATACCTTACAGTAGTAGAGCAAGTGACACGAGTTGTCAAATGAAACCGTTTTTGGACGTTTTCAGGAGATTACCGGCAGGGTAAAAATTCTATTTCTGTGTATAATTCTCAATCGAACGTGCAATCGTGGATAATTTTATGAAATAGTGTTAGTACATTTCACAAAATTATCGACAATTTCACTTTAGGTTCACGATTATTCACAGAAACCGAATTTTTACCAGGAGACTAGCATAGCATATGCTCACGACTATATTCCCCGAGGGGGTGGGTAGTCAGAGATATTCTGAAACCTCAGAACATCCACGTTTCACTAGTAGTGCCGAAACTGTCCAGTGTGACGGGGAGTGAGCCCGACCACCTGACCTGGAGACCCTTTGTGACCAGGAGACTAAATCCCCAAAAACGGTTCTGTTGCCTCGCGTCAAGTATCTCTTTCTATTATACAGTGATGCCGCTCGGTACATTTCGCTCTGTCACCTGTCACTGCCTCTATTCCTGTATAATAACTTTATGAGTTACTAGCGGCCCGTCCCGGCTTCGCACGGGTGGACGTCTAATCTTTTCTAGCAATAAATATAGCCTATGTTACTCAGGGTGAATGCAGCTTTCTAATGGTGAAAGAATTTTTTAAATCGGCCCAGTACTTTTTTGAGCCTATTCATTACAAACATACAAACATACAAAAATAGGTACAAATCTTTCCTCTTTATAATATTAGTGTAGATATTCAACATCGAAATGCATCAGAGCGTAGGAGTAAAGGGATACGTTACTATAGCCACTATATTATATATGACGGTGCATCGAAAAGTTATAAAAATACGTACTCTAGCGATCGAGACACCTTTCAAGGTGACAAGAAATTTTCTTTTTAATTTTTTCTAACAAGGAACAATCTTATACGAACTTGTCTTCAAGTATTTGGCTGATTTAGGATTGAATGTATTGATAATATCCGCGTTTTACCTACCAATAAAACGCTTATTAACTACTTACCTCATTCGAAGCCTAAAAGTGAGAATAGCAACCCTATTTTCCTATGCAGTGGCGGACGTGACGTCAGTTTCCGTCCATAAATTCCCTCCAGTTTAATACGCTTTCCTTCCACCAGGTGGCGTCGTTGGCATTTTAAGCAAAGAACGGTTTTTGAATCATTGCGTTCGAACTTTTACCAGGCAGGAATTAAAAATAGGCTTCGAATGAGGTAAGTAGTTAATAAGCGTTTTATTGGTAGGTAAAACGCGGATATTAACTCACTGTACCGTCATTCGAAGCCTAAAAGTGAGAAGTGTTTGATATCGCCTGGTGGAATATGTGTGTAGGTATGTAACGCCAATGTGACACTGTGTTGTTAACTGTATGAGTATGTTCATAACACAGAAAATCGTAAGTATTAAGTTTCTAGAGGTGTGATGTATCTTGAATAAATTCATGTATTGGGAAAACAAAAGTAAATAAAGCATACCTACTTGAGGAAAAACGTATTTTATTTTGTCTCTAATTTCAGAGTAATTTTCAATTAACAAGTAGTATTTATTCAAATCGTAAGAACTTCCGAATAATTACTTAAATATAAATGAAACAATGCCAACAAAATGTTTAATCAGTAACATAAATAGACCTTAAGATATTGATAGCTTTTTGATTTTGGTCAAAGAAAGAAATCCAAGAATGGATCCATCCATCTATTCAAGAAATGTACATGACGTATCCACGAAAAAGCAATTTTACAGTTTACAGGTTCCTAAACAAGTTGTTCTCATAATTTTTAGAAGAAGAAAATAAATTGAACTCTTTATGTTAAATATAAGTATAACAGCTATGATGGATTGTAGATATCTATGTACAATAATTATATTTCTATCATAAATGAAAACAAATTCTTTATTTGGTATATCATAGATATTATGTAATTGCTAGATTATTCGTATGACCATGAGGTACGACCAATACCTATTAATACCTATGCTATGGGTGAAAACATAGCTGACACCACGTTAGTTTGGACTGGGGTTGGTCGTATCTCGCGACAATAATGATTGATGAATGTATTCTGGGAGCGCCAGTTCCCTCGCGCTAGTATCTCGTCTACTGGGAGGTTGAGCACCCAGTGCTTGGATGCCACGGCCGGGCGTATGCTGCCTGCGCTGGCCTTTATACCAGCGTCCACAAGGACGCTCCGCACCCAGCCAGCTATCACAGAGCGGGAGGCGGCCTCCGCAGGACCGCACGCGGTTATAAACAGGTTATTTACCTTACATAGGGATCGTCGGGTCTGTGATAGGTCGATCACTCTTTTTATCCAGTATACTGAATCTATAGCTTGATGGTCTGTGTTAGATTTTAAACGCCAGCCAGATTGCCTTACGTCTGACTTATCAGTCTTAGACCCAAATTTAGGCCACATAATAATCAGGTCATCTGAAACAAGACAATGGTTTTCGTCAATTGCCAATAGTGTTAAGTCATGGGTCCTGCGGCCCGAGCATAATAGCAAAAGGGTAGCTGCCCTTTTTGAGCATTGATATAAGTTATTAGAGTCAGGGTTATTGTTTATGAGCCATGATGTGAGCACGTCTGTGTCCCAAATAGGTGGCTTATGGGATTGTTTTGGTTTTTGGGCAGCTATAGACTTTAACACTTTCTGAACAAGGATATGGGAGCTCAGTCTTTCCGATGTCTCGGGATTACAAAGAGTGGATACCGCTGATTTGTATACTAGGATAGTACTGAAGGAAAGTTTGTTTATTAAGAACAAATCTGTCAAAAACCTGGCTAATTGAGATCCTGAGGGATCGGAAGACGAGACATTATTCTTAGTGCACCAATTTAACCACTTTAGCCATGCATTATTATATGTTTTAATAGTAGAATCGCGCCAACCTGATTTGAGCAGTTGTTTCTGTTCTGGTGTCCAGGCAGTCAAGTCGGGGGACCACCCCCACATCTCCATAAGTTTTTATAAGTAATAATTTTGTCAGTGTGTTTTGTTGTTTGCAAATAAAAATATTTTCTTTCTTTCTTTCTTTCTTTCCATATTTCCAGCGTCATTTCTCGGACTTGTGACGGTGGCAGACCGGTCGATGTGTCCACTAGCACTCGATGAAGGCGCCGGATGGTGAAAGGAGGAGATAGGGCGCGATTCTTCACATCCGGTCTCCAAAATACCTTCTCCCACACTGGGACTACTAATAGGTACACTCCCCATGCAGTGTTTAAATGTGCTAGGACTTTGGGTATTAGAAAAGGAGGTGGGAAGACCCATGCCAGTGAGAAGTCCCAATTGTGGCTGAATGCGTCGTGGTAATAGGCATTCTGATCTGTCCTGTCCAGGCTGACGTATCGAGGTACAACATGAGCCGAATTTGATGCCATCAGATCTATGAAGGGTATTCCCCATTTTTCGAAAACTACAGACGTTACTTCTGTGAGCAGGTGCCACTCGGGAGGAATTTGAAAACGTGACAGGCGATCTGCTTCGCAGTTTAGTTTTCCTGGCAGATAATGAGCAATCAAATGTATCCGATGTGTGTCCAGGAGTGCAAATATCATTTTTGTCACATGCATCAGAATGGGTGACTTGTTCCCGCCTTCTTTTTTGATGTAAGACACTACAGTCCTGTTGTCGCTTTGCAACATAACTGTTGATGTCGCTAGGAACAGAGACTGCCCTCTTAAAGCGTAGTACACAGCGAGCATCTCTTTCACATTCGAGTGCAGCCTGTTCTCGTGAGCTTGCCAGGCTCCTGACATCTCTACATCGTCCAGACAAGCACCCCAAGCAAAACCTGATGCGTCTGTCGTCATAAAGTGGCTCACGGGTGGAGCGTGTAACCGGGACTGATTCGCGCGATTTTTCAGCCACCATTTCAGTTCGAGCAGCACTGATTCGGGGACATTGAAGCGGTGACAAGAATCTAATTTCAACAGATTGTTTTGAAACTGTAGGAGATTGCGATGGTTCAGTCGACCTCGCGGTACTGGGAAACTTGCGAAGTTTATCAGTCCAACCAAGCTCTGCACTTCTTTTAAGTTTGCAGTTTTTCGTTTTAGAATGGGAACTATTTTGTCTTTGAGAGATTGACATTTTCTTGGTGGCAGCCATTTTAGACCGGACCACGGGTTCCATCGAATCCCTAAGAATTCCAGGCATCTTTGAGGGGTCAATATCGACTTTTGGAAATTGATTTGCCATCCTAGTTCTTGTAGGAGATTGACAGTTTCCTGAATATGTTGAGAAAGTATTGTTTTGTCCTGATGGGCGATTAGATAGTCGTCCAGATACGTAACGAGTCTGATTCCTTTGCTCCTCAGGATTTGCGCAATCCAGTTTGTGAGCATCGCGAACACTTTGGGCGCCGTCGCTAAGCCAAAGAGAAGGCATGTCATTTCCAGAAGGCTGTTGTTGTAATTTAACCTTAGAAATCTTCTGTGGACCGGGGAGATCGGAACATGAAAGTACGCATTCGAAATATCGATTTTGGCAAGCCAATCTAGAGGCTGCAGGAAGTCCGGTATTTTTTGTATGTTTATTAGTCGAAACTTGGACACAATGACATAATCGTTTAGATTCCGGAGGTTGAAAATGGGCCGCATTGTACCATCGCTTTTCGGTGTCAAGAACATGGGGGATATAAAGCTTGGTGAGAGCTGCGCGCTCTCCAGAACTCCTGAGTTTATCATTTCTTTTATTGCTTTTGTCATTTGTTGAGAAACTGGAGTAATTAAACTGCGTTTTATATTTCTGGGGACAAAAAGTGGAGGCTTTTCCCCGAAGGGTATTTTGTAGCCCTTTATGATACTCAGAAGGGGTTTTGGAGTTCCCAGCGTCTCCCAAGCTTGAGCGAACCGCGCTAAGCGGCCCGCTATGCATACCATGATCGAGTCAGAACTTTCGTTTTGCACGAAAATTTCTTTGATTATTATATTGCATGTTTCTGTATTGTCCTCTGCCATGCCCTTCGTTAAATTGATGCTTCTGACGTGAAGCTCTATTGTCAGGTCTATTTAGCCTGCTATTTTGGTTTTGCGGAAACCGATTTCCTTGTCCTTGAAAAGGTTGATTATATCCCTGCGGGGGATAGTACATAGGGACGGGCATCCCTTGCGGAGGGAAGTACGTAGGATAAGCACCTTGCGCAGGCGGCTGTGTGTATGTTTGCCGAACATGGTGGCTTTTGGACAGATCATAAGAACCCTGCGCGGGCGGTTTAACATGCGACGGTCCAGCTTGCGCAGCCGCCGGCCAGTTTGTTTTTTGCGTTGTACTGCGAGTCGGCCAGAAAATTTTATTTACACCACCCGCTTTTTCGAGAGCGGAAGAAAATGATTCTTTATTAATAAGAGACTCGCTAGTAGGCGGAATCTTGCGTAAATTAGAACGTACAAACTTGTCTTTGACTAATCGCAAAATACCATCGCGTCTTTGTTCTATTGTATCGGCCCTATGGCCACAGGACAGTTGAAGCAAATCAGCGGAGATTTTGTTATAATTACCCTCAATAAATACTTCGTTAACTTTGTCCTTCAATGTCGATGGTGATAAATCATCAGTCTCAGATGCCCACTTTAAAAGAGATTGAAGGCCACATTGCGTAGCATCCCTTAATTTAAGTAAACCTTGAGTGAACGCCGCATAACTTCTTTCAGTAACAATTAAATTAGGAAACCTATCGAAAGGTTTTACTTCATCATTACACTCAAGTTCTATAAACCCGGGGGTGGAACTATAACTTTTTTGTACGTCGGCGTACCTCACATTGTTCCACTCGGGTGTATTTAAATGTTGGATTGAATTTAATAAATCAACATGCTCTTTGCACGATTTTGAAACTGTGGGTTCTTTAAGCACTGTGTTTAAGGGCAACTCAAAATTTGGACTAGACTGCCCCAAGGGGGCGTCATCAATATCAGAAAATAATTCTCCGCTGGCATCGAGACTCACTACGTCCTCATTTCTTTGTTCGTAAGGAGGTGCCTGATATATAGGGTAATTCGGAAAACTATTAACGGACACGAATTGTTGAAAACATTCTTGAGCGAATTTGCGCAATTCGTTACTGGATTTTTTACGTTTCCCGCTTTGAACAACTTTATCAGGCACCTTTCGCTTCCTATTTTTTCCGGAGGACGTTCCCGGTCGCGGCTCCTTCGGAGGGGGATTTAAATTATTCTCCGATTCGGATGAAGAGCTTGACGAACTACAGCTCGCCGAATCACTCATAGTAAAAAACACGAACGGTAAAACCGTTTACAAAGAAAAATAACTTGCTTACCAGTGTGTTAGCACTTGCACTTTGATATTAGAACTATTATAAAAATTTTCAAAAGTTAAACTGACTTATTTTAAAAATGTTCTAACCAACGTAAGGGAAAAATTAAATGAACACTTTTGTGTTGGTTAGAATATGTCCGCACAGTTCGGAAAATAAACCGCCAATGATTCAAAAACCGTTCGTTGCTTAAAATGCCAACGACGCCACCTGGTGGAAGGAAAGCGTATTAAACTGGAGGGGATTTATGGACGGAAACTGACGTCACGTCCGCCACAGCATAGGAAAATAGGGTTGCTATTCTCACTTTTAGGCTTCGAATGACGGTACAGTGAGTTAATAATTTTATACTCTGTTGGATATGCTACGAGTGCTACGATTTGCTACGGCGTAGCAATTACTGAAGCCGTAGCACAGAATAGGTAGTAGGTATATAGTTCTACATACAGAACGGCCACTCTCCGCCCCCCTCTGACTTCAGATACCTCACCTCCCCTCACACTCTTTGTGGTAATCTGAGGGGCGCCGAGCAAGGGAATTCAGTCACCCGGAGTATTTGACCGACATAAAATTATATATTCAGTTTTATAAAAAAAACGTTGGAAAATAACACTAAATTCTCATTTTCAGTAATTATTTATCTTGAATAATATTTTTAATAACATGATAAACCATAAATAGTATCTGGAGTAAGATGACGTCGTAATACTAGCTAAGTACAATATTCCTGCAAAGAGATAAAGAGTTGCTGAATTGACTAAGTTGTCAAATAGCATGTTATCTGTGGTCCGATATTAGATTATATTCCTTGGAAATGGTGCTGTTATTTAAAGCTGGCGGATTTTTTGTTGATTGAGCAACTAATTACTTACAGTTTTTGAGAGTTACGCGGTTATTATTTAATCTAGAATTAAACATTTTAACGGGTTCTTACCGCGTTTAATACCTAAACGCGGTAAGAACCCGTTAAAATGTTTAATTCTAGATTAATTACTTACAATTGTTACAAAAATGGTTAAATATTGTGCTATATACGGATGTTTGTCATCATCAAATATTGATAAAGACAGGAGTTTTTTCAGTTTTCCGAAGGATGAAAGAAGGTAAGTACCTACCTACCAACGTTTTAATTTACCTACCATATTAACCAAAAGCTTTCACCTATTTATCTAGGTAAGTAGTATTCTGAATAATTGAATAACTAAGAAATTAATGATTTAATAGGTATGGCCATGTAGCGGCAGTGGGCGGCGCCAGCCCTACTCATATGTCATGTACAATTTGCGCAAAGTGCGCATGTGCGAAAGTCATCATGTCAAATCTAAAACTTTGTTTGAAGTGCCGGACCTGTGGCCGTAGTCAAATGAGAAATAAAACTTAGGCGATTATCACACTAGCGACGCGTCCCGCCGCGGTGCGCGGAGCGGCATAGTCGCCTTCCCGCGCATTGACGCGTCGGCAGTGTGTTGTCCTAGGCGTGTTTTCTATATAAATTGAAATACTTGCATACAATGTTAAAATCTGCGGCCCCGCGCTACGCGACGGGGCGCGGTGCAGTGTGATAATCGCCTTAGGCTAAGGTTTCAATGAAGCGGAAAGGAGAAAAAGGGACGAGACATGCAAAAATAGACCAAAAAGAATATTGAGACGTGGATTTAAACCGATATGAACGATATGATAAAGAATATTTATGTTATATGTTATGTTATCGCTTTTAGTGATAAGACCGCCATTTGTACCCTTACGTTCTTTTGATTCTGTTTTTGTTGCTGTATTTTTTTGGTGTGCAAATAAAGAATATTTATGTTATGTTATGTTATGTTATGTTATGTTATGTTATGTTATGATTTAGTTTGCAATTTTAGATTAAAGTTATTTTCGAATCTGCATGCATGCTTGAACTCTCATAGCCAATTTCTTATACTTATGACTTTTAATTTGTTTCTAAATACAACGTGTCAGGGTAGAGAGTTGCATTACTTTAATAGTATTTTGTATAAATTGTACTCATGATACTGAATACCTTTCCCAAAGGAATATAAGGGAAATCCGCCAAAAATAATTCAACTTTTCGTAAAAACTTTCGATCATGCATTGAATTTAGTATGGAAAGACCGAAATTATGTTTTTAGCATTCGGCCCGGTATAGTACCGCTCGGCGCCGCGCCGTTCCCGACCAGCATGGGTAGCATGACAACCCGCGATAGCCGTGATACGGCTATATCACGTCTTGTATCTCGTTCGTTCGCGCGCAAAGGAATAAGATAAAATACGTGATATAGCCGTATCACGGCTATCGCGGGTTGGCATGCTACGCATGCTACCCATGCTGGAACTCTGTGTAGCAGGGTATAATACAAACACGAACATTATAAAAATCCCCCCCCAGGTCCGCTCCCAAAAAAAAATTGAACCATCTAAAATTCTAAAGGATATGAGAAGGTGATTTGGTTTTTCTCGAAATCTATTTTAATCAATAAAACTGAAGAGAAAGGAATCTAAGGTCATCCCTTTTTTCCAGTTGTAACCATTTTACTCTTACATTGTTGATCAGAGAAGAAAATGAAAATTTACAATTTTTTCACAAGACAACATAGAATAATTTGGTTTTCTTATTTTTTTTTCATTCGCGCGTTTACATTGATTGGTATGGAGACTTGGAGAGTCATGTTTCCGGGCGGATAAGTCTTGAATAGACAAAAAGCCATAACAGTATACAAAATTGATCTGGTATAACGGTGTAGTTATTAGTAAGTCAGTTCAGACGCAGCGGTCGACGGTCAGGCTCTCTACGTGACTGAGCACCAACCGGCGCTGGGTTCACCTCCTCGTTACTAACCGGTTAGGAGATTCTTGAACTTACAATTTGAATTCTGTATCGATAATGTGTAATAGATCTATGAACGAACTTGTTCATTAGTAACGTAAAAGTTATAACATTATAAAAAGTATTTTAATCACAAAAAGAAAAACATTTACAAGGTAATTAAAGTACAGAAGAGCATTTTACTGTCTTTGTGAGAGACTGGCGCCTAGGGCAAATAGACAAGAATCTTTGTGTGTCTCAGATGACTATCCTCTGAACAAGAATACAAGTTTAGTAATCAGAAGTCTAGGTTAAAATATGGTTAGCGAAAAAGAATAATTTTGGTGTAGGGTGAATAATTAATAGTTGGTCGTCGAATTGTGAATTTTAGTTTAGTTTTGATATTTTGTTTTATTGTAAGTGTGAATACATTTCATTTTCGTGTTCAATTTCGTGTTTCCAGTTTATGCTTAACAGAATAGCATTGCAGATGATCAAACAATATAATAGGTAAGTCATTTTGTGTTTAAACCAGTTGTGTTATTTCATGTCAAAGATTTATTTATCAGAATGTAGATCACAATAATCTATTATGCGATTTATGTAATTCTATAGTTGCTAAGTAACACTTATTATCAAGTTTCCCTAATTTGAGAAAAAAATAAAAATAAAATAATGCATTAGATCCCGAACTGCCATTAGATAGTGGAGTATATTCATTTATCCAGGCCATATGCCTGTTGAGTTGGCTAGTTATGTTTATGATGAAACAAGGCGGTCTTACCCCAGTCAAGTCAGAGAGAGTAGTAAGTGGTCACGTTTCAGTTGTGACGTCACCCCGGAGACTAACTGCTGACTCGGTAGAGTAGCACTGTAGAATTACATATATACCAGTAAACTTTCATACTTATTTAGTATCCTAGGGTCGTTTCTGGTGCAAGGGTTGGCCTTCGTACGGTATCTAGAAAAATACGCACATCACTTTTAAATAGTTGGACGATACAAGATCAGCGTAAGCGAAAAATTCTTCGTCTTTGATACAAGATGACGGTACAAAAATAATTTTCTTAGTAAGCAGCCATTATCAAACGATGTTTGACTTACGTCATATTAAAAAGTGGTCTTTTTGAATGATTTGTGCAACGAGTTTTAAGCACGCGAAGATATTTTGGTACCATACCATTATCCCATTATCATAAAATCAAATAACTATCTCAATGCCGCTGGTATTGCGACTAAGTAAATTAGGCGACGGGGGCTCAATTTATGCGGTCCATGCGCTATGTGCTAGTGACCTATCTTGTTTTTTTAAATTTAATCAAAGGTATAATATTTTGTAAAAAGCAATATTAATATGGATAAGGTAAGTAACCGTGAAAAAAAGGAGAAATAAAGATAGAAAAAAGCGTAGTGAATCCACAAACGCAGTAATTCAATCTTATGGACATTCCTATTGGCTGAGCTGTCGAGTGGGCCACAGAGAACTTTTAATTTAATATTGTTAAACCACTCCCCTTTGTAACTTTAGACATATAAATCTCGATAACAATGTGACCTAACCGTCCTGTGAATTTGGATTTATTTTGCGTAGCAAAAGTCAAAATTATAAGATTAAAATAGGTAATTCATCTTATTCTGATCTCGAAGAACGGACTCACAACTAATTAGTTTTTCTAACTTATGTACGTAATACCAACTGCTCTCCAACTATGAAGCAAAACATCGTATATGAAGTCTAGGTACCAATCCGCATTCCGGTTCTAAGTAATGTCGGTCAAGTGTCGGTCAAACGTTATGTCGGCCCAAACTCAGGTCGGTCAAAGGTTATATCGGCCCAAAGTAATGTCGGTCAAACGTTACGTCGGTCCAAAGTAATGTCGATAAACTGTCTGTCGGAAAAAAAAATCCACAATCTTCCGCATGCATGGTGGACTAACGTCCATGCACCATCCCTGAGGGCCCGTGCCCTGCCGTGGGACGTTTATAGGTTGATGATAGAGATCTTGGAGTGAAAGGAAAACGATAAATAAATAAGCTGCTTACTGTTTCGCGCAAGACTTAGAAGATGATCGTGGGAATTGGCTATCTAAATTCTAAACCTATAGCATAAAAGAGAGAAAAAAGAGAGAGAGAGAAAAAAAGAGAGAGAAAAAGAGTAAAGAGAGAGAGAAGAGAGAGAGAGAGTAGAGTAAATTATAAATTATACACAACAGAGGGTCAATGCCCATACTAAGAAAGTTGCCACCTTCTTATATGAAAACTCGCGCAAGTACAGCGCCGGTGGTGAGTAACCGGTACTACAGCAATTCAAATTCAAAAAATTTTCAACATTCAAATTCAAAATAATTTTATTTCAGACAAAGTCCATAGATTGTTAGCAATGTTTAATTTTTTACGTTAAAATGACTGTTAAATACATTTGCTATTAAAATTTTTAAGAAAATTAATTTATATAATTTATTTCCGTGGAACAAAACTCAAATAATAGTGATCGAATAACGTTTAATTAAGATTTATCTCTCGTTCAGGCCAGTGGCGACATCTGTTTGCGCCAAGACTATACTAAATCTAAAATGTATGGAACTGTAGACATGCCTATAGTAACACCGGCACACCATGCCATAGAGAAAAATTTGACGATAACACAAACTTATAAAACTTATTAAACAGCCTATAAATAGTGCTTTCTTGGGATCATTACAATGTATGTGCCTGTGAGCGTTATTTATTTATTTATTTATTTTATTTTATAAACAGAAGGACGATAATTACTTTACGTTAATAAGACAAGGTGCAAGGAGACGTGCCTTCAGCTTTATTCTGTGAAATAAGAAGTTTTTCGAATGGGACATTTGGCGACTAGGACGATTAGAGAATGGGACAATTTCGAATAGGACTTTTCACGAATACCTAACTGCGTTTTGCGAATGGGAAATTCTGCGTGTGTGACGTTTTGCCAATATGTAAAATATCAATGGAGTCTGCATCCAGTGGCCTATACCAATTTTAAAAACACGATTTTAAAATACTATTGTCATGTTTATGAAGTAGGCCCCGAGACGTTGTTTGTCAAATGGGACTTTCTACGTCAGCTTGAATATTTGTGAATTAGGATAACCTGCGCCTTGAATATCAAATATTTGTATATTAGACCAGTTTAGCATAATAGCATTTACCAAAATCACAGAACATTATAGGAGGGGTTAGAAGTGCAAAATAGGCGTCGAACGCGTCGCCACAGATTATGCAATGATTTGCATAGCACCGCAACAAAGAAAATATACCGCAAGGTGCGCGGCGTGGTGCAAGCGAGAGGGCGTGAGTAGTCGTAGCAGCGTGAGCGGGAAGACAAGTGGCGACAGCCGTCTCCGAAGCAAAAGCGATACTTTGCATTTCTAACCCCTATTATAATGTTCTTTGATCAAAATGATCCTTATACTCCAGTATTTAACGTTATCGTGATGTAGCTTAGCAACTGTTTGACTAACTTAAGTAATATAGTAGGTATGTTATCCAGCAACTTAGTAACTTAATAAGAGTTAACAAGTTCACTGAAGCCTGACTGAAGCGAACTCAAGCATTCTGTCTTTTATAACAACATCGTGAGGATGGTAATTTTAAGCTGCTTTTAAGGGTTAATAAGTAAACTTCTTATTAAATTCTTGCTTGTTTTTTCAGCATTATATTAATCTTCGATGTAGTAAACACATTTTTTTGTGTCTTCTTCTTATCGTGTGGGCAGAGCCCTGGTGTCAGAGTTTTTTCAGACCGCCTTACGGCCTCTGACGTATTTTTATGTAACGACTACTACCACTAGAGATAGTAGCCGGGACCAACGGCTTAACGTGCCATCCGAAGCACGGAATCACTTTTCTTTTCAGACAATCAGGTGATTCAGCCTGCAATGTCCTAACCAACTGGGGAAAAACGCACAAAGTGACATATTATCACTAGGTGTCCCCCGTGGGAATCGAACCCACGACCTCCGTATCGAGAACCAATGCTCTTAACCATTAGACCACGGAGGCAGTCATTTTTTTGTGTGATAATGGTTTAGAATTGACTACCACACTTATTCCTGTGGGTGTCATTATTACCTATGAAGCAACTCAAGCACAAGGTTTCTTCTTAGTTTTGACATTGGAGATGTCTTTTAGTTCGCTTCAGTATAGGCTCCAATTTCACGAAAAAGTGCGATCCCCGATCTTGGAGAATGAGCGTTTTTCTTTTCTTTTTTAATTTTAGTTCCTAAAAAACTCGACAGCTGACATGCTTATTGCTCCATAGAGACGTAGGCGAGATCCTGTCAAAATCATGTCAAGACTGTGCCTGACTTTTTTTTAAAGGCCAAGGGGGGATCGAGCCCATACAAACATGTCAGACGTAAACAGTTTCATATTTTCGATTAAAATGATTCGTAAATAATGAAATATTCAATCAAAAGATGCGTTGGCATCTTTTTGATCATCTTCTACCTCTTTATTATTTTAAAGAAGCATTTTTTGATATTTTGACCTTTATTCGCACAGACCGTAACGCCATCTATCGATCCACTAGAAAACCAAAAGAAAAACGCTCATTGTGTAGATATGATATTTAAAACAGGCTCAAAAGACGCGTATTCACGAGAGATGAAACATGCAAAAAAGAATTATTCGAGAAAGTCAAAAACGAAAAAAGTTATTGGCCGTAATAGGGAAAATTTTTTTTTTTTATTTTGGCGCTCGATTTTTTGGAAACGAAGAATGATATACAAAAAACAATGGCAGATTTGGACCCAGCCATTTTTACGAAAACTAACATATATGTCAACATTTATGACTATACCTATGCTTATAATATCAAACTGCAACTACAATAGATATAACCGGCAACAAACACTCCACTAACAATTACAGTTTTCTATTCCACTGGTCCGGAATATCATACGATGTGCATTCATTCATGCATTCACATGTTTTGTTATAATACGAATATCTTTTATTTTGTGAATCGAAAATAACAATTTAGAAGTCTCCAAATATCAATTGTTATTTTTAACATGTTATACCCGTGTTTTATTTTTATTTTTTACTTCATTAGACACACTAACGGTATGATAGACAAAATAATCTAAACAAACCTTTTAAAAGTCTTAGGCTGTCCATTGACGCGAGCTGGCTGTGCGAGCTGTGTAGCTGTGTAAATATTAACCAATCAGAGATCCGACCGAGATCGGCCGAGCTCCTAATATTTTACATAGTTACAGTTTTTGCAATCTTTAAATATTGTGTAAATTAAATGTCGAAAAACTCAGTCCTGTCTAATGCTAGAGTATCTAAATTTCTAATTAAATTTCAGTTAGTTCAGTTGAAGTCTATTCAAAATTCAATGAGGAATAATATATTGTTCGTGGTGTATTAGTAGGTATATAACTATATCGTCGCCTTAGAGTGAAGGCTGTAAGTTTCATCGGGAATGAAATGTTATTTTTGTTTTATTATTACGTTTCTGGAATGAAAGTCTCACAAACCATGTCCTGATTTCACTCAAAAAATAATCAGATACTCGTTATGCCATCTATAGCGTGTAATAAGAATCTTGAAAAAATTAAAACCGCCTTCAAAAAAACTAAAAAGTTAAAAAATAATATTGCAGCCAATGACTTTTTCGTTCGCATCATAAGAACATTAATTTGTTTTATTGAAGTCGCCGTCAAGCCGGTACGATTCGCGACATGGCTTGCATTTTTTGGCTTGGCTTGACACCGACTTCTATAAAACAAATTAATGTTCTTATGATGCGAACGAAAAAGTCATTGGCTGCAATATTATTTATTAACTTTTTAGTTTTTTTGAAGGCGGTTTTAATTTTTTGTTAAAATTTTGTTTATTTCACAATTTTCAGTGGTGAATTCATTAGTTCGATTTAATAGGAGTGCTTTAAATTAAAAAACGCACTAGTCGGCAGTACCATTTTCGAAGGTTCCCCTCGATTTCTCTGGGATGCCATCATCAGATCCTGGTTTCCTTATCATGGTACCACCCTCGAGACATCTTCTTTCCAACAAAAAAAGAATCATCAAAATCGGTTCATAAACGACGAAGTTATCCGCGAACACACATAAAAAAAAATATATATATATACCGTCGAACTGAGAAACCTCCTCCTTTTTTGAAGTCTGTTACAAACATAAAAGTTATAAGATGCAGTTTTTTCTTCCTGCTGAAAAATTATCTCTTTTGCACTTCCGAGTTGTCTCTATATTTACTTATTATTACTAATAAATTCCTTTGGTTTCAATTATAACCGGTTTAACCTTCTTATTGGCAATACAAAAAACTATGTTCCAAACCAGGAAGCTGGCATAGGTATTGTCTATTTCCAAACATTAGGCACAATTTCTACTCCTCTTAAACCACGGCACAGAATAGGTAATAGTATATAGTTCTACATAACCACGGCTCGGCTCAAACAACAAAACCGAAACAAAAACAATTGATAGTGCTACTGGTACCGTATCAATAGGATAGACAAACTAATTAATCCGCCCAAATTCCGAATGTAGCGGTTCGATTCTCGTCCGATCACAAACGGGCAGTATTGCCAACTCTTGCAATACTTTACCACATTCATGATTATATTTTCTATCGATAGTTAAAGCTAGCTTGTCTCAAAATATTTGTAGATTAAAAAAACAATGGATTGCACTCCCGGAGTGCAGGCAGAAGTGAAAACTTGAACATATAAAAGTACTATCATTTATGTGGTAAAATACAATATTAATTTATTGCACTATCGTACACAAACATGAAAATTTATGCCGCTTAAACGAGACAGCAGGAACAGGCATACATTTTCGCCGCGCGGTAGAAAGAGAGGGGACTTAAACGAAACAGCAGGAACATTTTTGCCGCGCGGTAGAAAGAGAGGGGGATATGTCTGACCAATTTTATCAGGTCAGGGTGACGTCATGGTCCTGAAGCGAGTTTAACATTTTTTACTAATACCAAAAAAGTGCACAACGCCGCTAAAGAAGTTTTCACTTCAAAAATCTATGTAGGTAATTCGGCGGATGTGATAGAAAATGGATAGACGGATGGACGGACGGAGGAATCTAGTCCGGCTTCGACTCTAATCCGTTTGTACTTTGATGACTTTAGCCATTAGAGTCTTTACTTAGGCTCGCTGGACTTCATTGTCTGGTGATGTGAGTGATTGCCACTGTTGACCCTGGTTAGCACAAGTAACAGTGCCTATTCCCATTTAAAATATTGGTACTTACTTTAAATGGGACTAGAAAAGGTGTGTGAAAATTTCCAAGATTTTTCCCAATCTTAAATTCGTGTTTGAAACATCGGTGAGCTGACAATTCGGTATTCGCTATGGCTATGTCATGTGTCAAACTTATACAACGTGTTAAAGAATTAGCGCAGAACCTCATACACTCCAACTGATTTATAACAAAATAATTAGATTGAAACAATAATTTAATTGTTTTGATAGTTAAAATTTAAAGTTATTCACATTTTAAGTTTTGAGGCAAAAATGATTTGTTATCATTTCAGAACTGAAAGAAAGCGCTAACCTACCTCATGGATACATTTTTATAATCTTATTTTGGTAGTAAGTAGGGTGAGTGTGCCTACTTATGTTGAAACCATGATAATTGGATTCTGCTCTCGATTCTAAACAAACTACTTTCTAGTTTTGCGTTAATTCATTAACACGTTGTATAAAAACTTCAACGATGTGAAGGCTAAAAAAAGGATTGACATTTGTGAGCTCGTCGATGTTTTTGACGGCGATGTGACGCCAAGAACATTGTATATATGTAGTATCCTACATTTTTGTGTGACGCTTAGGGTGCGTCCACATCTGACGAACGCGCCGCGAATGCAGAGCTCGCGCGCCGCTCGCGAGCTGCGAGCCGGAACGGCGCGCCAACTGCGCAGTAGCGACACACAAGGAAAAAATTCAGCTGCGCGAGCTGCGCATTCGCGGCGCGTTCGCCAGATGTGGACTTAGAGAATTGCAGTCCTGGGTCCTTAGTAATAAGCTGACAGCTTTTTATGGAGATAAATAGATCATCAAACTGAACGTTATCAATATGGGACCAACATCGAAACCGCGAAAAAATCAATCAGCTGTCTCACACATATTATAGGTCGAGTATGTTTGCAGTTTTATATGGAACAGCAGTTTTTTTTCCGCGATTTCGATTTTGGTCCCATAGTGAAAGTTGTTCAATTTGATGGTTTGATTATCCTCTTAAAGAACCGGTAGCATCATAATATTAAGTTGGAACCTTGTTTTAAATAGGTACACACGGCGACACATCAAGTTACCAAAAACCAAAATAAGCTGGCCGCGCGACGTTATACATTACTATGCCAACGCGCAAGAGCGATGATAGCCCATACGGAAGAGAGTTAGCGCCTCAGTACTGAGGCCGCGGTTCGATTCCTGGCCTGTACCACTAAGTTCTTCGGAATTTATGTACGGTTGTATTTATCATTTACCTACTAGCTCGGCGGTGACGGAAAACATCGTGAGGAAACCTGCATTCCCGAGAATGAAAAGAAAATACCATAAGTTCGGAGGTATGCCTAAATATGGGTGAGCTTGGGGTGAATACAAAAGGACCAGCGCTGGTCTCCGTGTTACAATGACCCTTGCTTGCAATAGCCCAACCACAAATAATAATATGCCGACGCGCGGCCAGCTTATTTTGGTTTTGGGTAGCTTGATGTGTCGCCGTGTGTACATCTATAAGTTTAATCATTGACTTTACATAGAATGTATAGTACCTAATAGTTGATATATTATGAAATACATCTAAATTCAAATAGATCAAAATTTACCACACCAAATTCTATTTACCCTGATTCTGGGGTAAATAACCCAAGTTGACAACACAGTTCGAGCACGCCCGAGCTTCGGGGGATTAAAACTAAATTGCGATCAGCACTGTCCTGCTGGCTTGTCACTAATACCTCCAGGGGTTTGATATGTACTACCGAACGGTTTTTGAAAATCAGCAAACTACAGGCTTTGTATTTTATTGACAAAGGACGTGACAAATATGGTTAACTATAGCTGCGGTTTGTCAAAAGTACAATGTGGTGACCTTTAATCAGCTACTGTAGAGTTAGAACTGAATACTATAACCTATTCTGTGGTACAGAAAGCATTATTACCACGTTTATTATTATTAGTCTTGACTATTCTTAAAACCGCGCGAACCAATCAGATTGTTCTACGATTGCGCGGCAAAAAAATAGTCTGCTTCTATTGGTCAAATTGATTTCGCATCAAGCGGATTAAAAGTCGGTCTTTAGATAGCACAGTAATGAATTTCACCAAGCATAAGGCTGCCTGTCCATTGAAGCGAGCTGGCTGTGCGAGCTGTGTAGCTGTGTAAATATTAACCAATCAGGAGCTCGGCCGATCTCGGTCGGATCTCTGATTGGTTAATATTTACACAGCTACACAGCTCGCACAGCCAGCTCGCGTCAATGGACAGGCAGCCTAAGGTTGGTTATATTATCAATGGTTAAGCGGGCACTACATTCTCGCCGAGAACGGACGAGAAGGGCCGAGAACGAAAGTGTGGATGCTCTTCATTTTTCTTGTGGCGTCATAAGACGTAGTAATTTTCCATGAAAGTTCTCGCCAAGAATTCTCGCGAGAGTGAAGTTCTCCCTTTCTGCGTGAATGAAGATTGACGATTATGGCAAATATACGTTGTCGTAGTGAAGTGAACATAATCCTATACTAAACCTATTATCTGCCTACCTATTTTTCCTGCATTTTAGTTACCCCGTAATTTATGAATGGCCTTCGCTTTACCCTAATATCCGAACAAGAGATTAATTTCAGCAGCCCTACAACTTCCAATATGCTTTGAACCTGATGAATACATTATGCGAGGTCGTTTAGAGAGATCCTTAATAGCTCTATGAAAATATAGTTGCTTGGGAAAAATAGCACAATAGCAAAGATAATCTCCCGATCTAACTATTATGTGGTGGTTGCTACAATTATCTACCTGTTCACAACAAGTCGTTAAAGGAATACAATCAATGTGTCCTGCATATAACTCATTTACAGTGCCGAAACATGGATGCTACGCTACCAAGGCTAAACATGCCCAATTGATCGCAGATGCCCAAAATAAAAGTAGCACAGAGAGCCATGGAGCTTACCATGCTAGGGGCACAGTATAGGAAAGAGTATCTATTACTAGATACAGTACGGAAACTCCCTGCCTACTACCAACTTTTTACCTCACCCCCTCCAGTTACCCGGCAGTTACCAAAGAACAAGACTTTCTTTGGTTTCGCATGTGCTGACGTCATCTTGTCAATTTCTGTTTTTTGTTAGCAGTGTCCGGGGTGTGCTAGGTATGGGCATAGGTCCACCACACTTTCCCACCGCTGTAACTCCTGTAAACCAGGATCAACAGTGGTGACCTTTCACAACACTAGACAATGAAGTCCAGCGAGCCCGGGGGATGACTCTAATCTGTCTTGGAACCCGCAATGAATTAATCAAAGAAGATAGGAGGAGTAGGAAAAAGAAATATCCGACTTCCCTAGCTTACCATGCTAGGCATATCACTAGTGTACCTAACGTCGAAATTCAACGAAGAACCAAGGTCGAAGACGTAGGTGATACAATCTCTAAGTTAAAGTGGCGATGGGTGAAACACTTGGCTAGACGGGATGACGGCCGGTAGACTACGGCCAAGTGGTGGTTAAAAGAGGGACGGAGGTCAGTAGATAGACCACAAGCACCTTGGTCCGATGGCATCAGGGTGGCGGGATTGCATTGGATCAGATAAGCACAGCACCGCACCGTGAGGAATGGAACAAAAGGGAGGCTTAAACTCTGGGTTAATGTGGGCTGATTTTAATGATTGACTGACGGATAGTATAATACTCTTTCTTATACTGGGCTCCAAGTCTAACGCTTAACTGAGTAGGTTTGTTAGGAAGCGGAGCAGTGCGGGCGGGTTTTGTAATTGTAAGTCTATGGTCGTAAACGTCTCTTGAATTGAAGCGAGTCTTCAATCGCGCGCCCGCTTTCCTTCTGTTGCCATGTAAATACACTTAATTAATTTCAGACACTGGATGATAAGTGATAAGTAATGATAACAGATACAAAAAATAACTGAAAAACTGCATAGTATATAGTTATAATACGTTACCGATCTTATAAACGATGTAATCGGCGATGTAAATGTGACATCATTGTTAGTGTGGGTAGATGTAGTGGCCGGTGCTGTCATACACGTAAGTTCCGTCTGATCATGGTCTGATAAATCAATAATAACGTGTCACCATTGTTGCTAGATCCGAAAACTGTTCTAGCCTAATTTTGTCTGTGTTAAATACCCTTTTACAACAATAATCTGTATTTGACGTATAAAACCTTACCGGAATGGTTTTAAAGGCTATATTACGGGAATTTGGCATCTATCCAAGACCAAAGTTAGCTGCCAGCAACGTTCGCGTAAATTTTACTACATTGTTCTTTAAACGACACTTCCCTGCGCTTATAAATCATAATGTGGGTTACTTAAAGCTATTTTTTAACAATGATAGTGTCGTATGGTTTATTTAAGAGGTAATTTAACTTTTACTAGTTTAAATCGAGCTGTTCTAGACAGGCTCACAATTTTTGTTCTGTGCTTTTAGTATATTTAAGGTTAAAATTTCATAGGTACGAACGAACTCGTACTGACAAGAATAAGCTAGCACATGTATGCTGAGTAAGTGTGAGTGAAAGAGTAATATACCACTGCTTAGTATCGACCAACTCCCGAACCATCGAGAGGGGGTGAGGTCAAAATGGAGGGGGTAGATATTAGTACTCTTTATTATAAAGTGGTTTTGGTCTCATTTGATTCATTGCACGTCTTATACAGGGTGTAAACTACGTTATAATATAAAGGGTGTAACAAAACGCCCTAGTGTAATACTCAAAGGGGTGTTTCAGGCCATCAAACTGAACAACTTTCACTATAGAGCCAACTTCGAAATAGCGAAAAAAAAACTGCTTTATTTGAGTCCAGTCAGTAGGTACTGCAGTTTTGTATGGAACACCAGTTTTTTTTTTCGCGATTTCGAAGTTGGCTCCATAGTGAAAGTTGTTTAGTTTGATGGCCTGAAGCACCCTCTTGAGTATTACTAGGGTCTTTTGTTACACCTTGTATTTTACGGGGTGCTTCATAGTTCATACCATCAAATTAAATAACTTTCTTTAAGAGACCAACATCGAAATCGAAAAAAATTATAGGCCGCATTTGGGTCGAGTGGCACAATGTTTGTTTTGTTTAGTATTACTAAAAGCTGTTCTGTTTGATGGTCTGAAACACTAAAGTATATAACATATTTAAGTTTACACCCTGTATAACATTATTCTTGCGCAATAACAAAGTATCAGACCGAGTCTAATGTTATTTTATCATCCATAAAATAAAAAACCCAATCTATCGAATCGACAAGACAAAGCGGGGGCTTAAAAACAGGAGGGGCCCGTACATTTAAGGCGACGTAATGACTTGATTATTTAGAATGGTCCCGGAGGTAGCGTTTCTTTATTTAACGTCACGGATAATTGGAAGAAATATTTTGAAGCAGCACACAAACAGATAATATAATTTTACATGGTGTATTTGTTGGTGGTTCCATATTAGAACAGACCACGGTATTTCTTCCCATGGCACACCCCCGATACTCCATACAACGATCTCATGATGCTTATTGAAGTCTCATATTAAACAGGGTATAAGGAAAAGTACATATCATTAAGGCTATTCTACCGTTGGCGCGCTCCATACAAACGTAGTATGGTCAGGCCTGTCTCACTCCACAGCTCAGGTAAGTTTGACAGCCGGACACCTCCGAGGTGTAAATCGCAATAGGTTGCCACTCACCCCTCGGTGGTCACCAAAAAGATTAAAATAAGGTACAGCTTGGCCAAAAACGCCACTGTCGCTTTACATGCCAAAACTACACTACAACCTAAACTATTTTGATACTTGCTGTATTTACTCCAAAAGTTTATGCAAAACGTTATCTATATTTAGCTAAATTTAGCTCTGGCAGCTGCGAGGCTAGTACGTCAACCCGCGATAGCGACATTTAACATATCCATCTGTAAAATTTAGTATTTTATCTCGTTCGTTCGCGCGCAAATAGAAAGAGAGCGGAAGCGTGATAGCCCTGTATCACGCTATCGCGGGTTGGCGTACCTACTAGCCCCGCAGCTAAATTTTACACCTTGCAGAAATTTTAAATTTATGCAACTGCATGGCTAGCATGGTAGCGAGATATAGAACTATCACACCTTCACTATCTTTCTATTTACGCGCGAACCAGCAAGATAAAAGGAATGATATAGCCGTATCACGTGCAACATGCTATGCCTTCTGTATTCTAGAAGAAAATAATGAAAACGCATAATAATATGGAAGTAATAAATACACTTTATATTGTACTTTCAAATTATTTATTTCTGAATTTTATCAGTATACGATTGTCATATTTTCGAAGGTCCGATATTTGCATTTCTTCTTTTTACCATTTCCTTTTCCTAGCATGGCAGTTTTTTATTTATCGATGCATTCCGGGCGGATTAATTTTGCGGTTTAAATGTTTTCCTGAAAACAATAGAGAAAAACCATAAAAAAGCAATCGAAAAAATGTTTGTTGCAGTTAAGATAAACTAAGCAAAACAAAAAATATCACATGCGAGAATGACATGCGACGGTCAAAATTATGCGGTCGACGCATACCTACTTAAAATATGTACAATTTGGAACCTCGTGCAACCCAAACTCGAAAGGAAATCCCCTAAATGATTATTTTTCAGATGATAACTTACGATAATTAATATAATTTATTGACAACTATTGTTAAAATGCAATATTAGAGTAAATAAATACCTACCATATCAGCTAATCGCTTGTAAATAACATACAATTTGTTCGAAGTTTCCCAGCATGATATACCTCCAAACGTAACAGAAAATAACATACTGAATTACTAGACTAGCACCACTTTTTGTTGCTTTATCCATTTGAAATAATAATAAGGACAAAACTAAAGATTTTACGGTGAATTTTGATTTGAAACGCATAAAACTGCACTCGATGTTTGACAGTTTGACGTTTTCCATGATGTTGTCATGATAATGAAAAAAGTTTAGTTCCGATCGTAGAAAATTCTTTGTCTATGACTTGCCGTCATTTTTGTGAGCACTGAAAACCCAGTGAAAACCCTAGCGATGTCACGCTGTCAGCACGTAAAAGAATGAAAGAAGGAGACTTTGTAAAGGAAGCTGTCATGCCTAATGATTCGGTTCATTTTTGTTTGCACGCGCGCCGTTGTGACAGTTGTTAGGTTATTCGCGAGTTGTACGATAGGACGGGTGCGAATAACTTTGCACCTTATTGCTGTGACGAGAGAGTCGTTATTTATTTAAATCTGTTTTCGAAGTGATCCTTCTGTACGGGTAGTACTAGTATTTATTCTGTGGTATGGTGATATTTTCAATACTATCCAATTAAAGTCAATGAAATTTTTCAAAAACAATCTAGTAACTAATTTCTATGTCGATATGAAGTCAGATTAACGATAAAATTTATAGTTTTAAAGTTACAGTGCCACAAATATTTCCATACAGATCTTAAATTAATCCTAGCATTGAAACTGTATATTTTAACGAAAATCTGACTTCATACCGACATAGAGATTAGTAACTTGATTGTTTTTGGAAAATTTCATTTGACTTTAATTAGATAGTATTGAAAATATCACCATACTACGTTTGTATGGAGCGCGCCAACGGTAGAATAGCCTTAACCTTTAAACCACATGTATTCGACCCATCAAACTAAACCACAAAAACGATATACTTAACCGGAAACTTACACAACAGCCCTACCCTGCAGGGTCGTTTTTGTGTAACAACCCGATTCAATGGGTACCTATCACATCGACATGGTGTTAGTTGGTTTTCGGCCGTTATGTAAAAATTATAATCGATAATATTCAGTTAATTGATAGACAATATGAACAAAATATTAACTTAAACATTTCTTAACACAGTCATAATACGTTACCGACCGTATAAAGGATATTATCGGTAACTTATCAAGTTAGACTCTATTTGGCGAATATTTTATTTAGAAAACAACTCAATATATTTGTATTTATCGAAACCCTATGTAAACCTTTCGACCCACCCTGTAGATTATGGTTATATTTTCATTTGCCACATCTAATGAGTTTTGTTTTGACCCCTCCTGGGGTGACAACCTACCCCCTCAGTTTGTCTCATCTCCCGGGGCTTAGAAATGAATTAATAATGTAAAGCTATTTAATTTAATGCCACCATTGCCCCAAAGACACCCCTAGGCGCATTGTTACGGGTATTATTGGAAATTATATTTAATGTAAAATTTTATGGGCAGCCCCGTTGAGATTGATCGATGTGGTAAATCTATCTGATGAATGTTTTAGTTTTATCACACCCCAGTCACTTCTTATACCTAAATGAGCTGGCACCGACCGGAAGCACATGTATACTGGGTGAGTGTGCATGTGCATGAGTGAGGAATGCACCTCTGCTTATTGTCATCTACTTGCTCTACCAAAATCGCTTAATTGTACCGATGGCGATGCTTTCCACTGAAAGGGTCAGGTCAAAGGTCGGGTAAGGTCAACATTGGTGGCGGGCAGGGAGTGTCCGTCCTGAAGCTTTGATCAAAGTAAAATTAATGAATAGGCCTAAAGCGCTTTAAGTTGAAGCACGCAACAACACGTAGGGCACTTCAATACAAACTAGGGCACTTGGTCTGTCATCTCGGTACATATTCGAAGTAAAACTGTCAATTGTTTTGCCTCATTTTTAGGGTTCCGTACCCAAAGGGTGAAAACGGGACCCTATTACTAAGCCTAACGTTGTCCGTCCATCTGTCCTACGTATTTAGGGCTGTAACTTTTGAACCGTAATAGCTAGATAGTTGAAATTTTTTCAGATTATGCATTATTGCGGCGGATTTGTCAACAAATAATAAAAATGTCAAAAAGTTAAAAATTAAGGGGGGTTCTCAACAAGAAACTAGTTTTTATCAACGTTTTTTCTTCACGCTCTATCGTAAAAACGGTAATACATACAAGCGTCAAACTTAGTGCGGTTATAGAGCATACTCTACAGAATAACAACAAATACTAAAAACCGGCCAAGTGTGAGTCGGTCTCGCGCTAAAGGTCCCGGACGAAAAATCGTTTTTTTTCTAAGTTAATAATGTTGTGTTCTGTGGTGGTGTGGTACGGAACCCTCGGTGCGCGAGTAGCCCGACTCGTACTTGATCGGTTTTATTCTGGTCTGAAATGTTCGCGTAAGGCCTATCCATTAAACTGAACGTAGTCAAATAACTATTTATTGTAAGGACATTATACTGTTAAAGAGGCTGTTAGCACCCCGAATATTATAAAATACATAAATACAGTGGTTTTATAATTGTAGTAGGTAGGTATTGCACTGCGGGCGTTTTTACATGCAAAAGAACAAACGAATAATTTTAGTGCCAGTGTATAATATGTATAATAATATAGGTACAAACACCACCATCACCAAATAACGGGAGATTTCATATACAGGTCCTTCTTTATATGCTGACACTTTTGTAAGGGGATGATCAGACGATCAAACTGTACAACTTTTTCTATGGGAACAATATCGAAATCACGAAAAAAATATCTGGTGTCCCATACATTTGGCTCGTAGTAGGTTTGCGATTTTGTATGGAAGAGCAGATTTTTTTTCGCGATTTCAATATTGGTGCCATAGAGAAAGTTGTTATTTGACGATCTGATCATACCCTTAAAAAGTGTCAGCATTATTAAGAAGGACTCTACAGGGTGTAAAAAGACTACTCCCGAAAACTGAAACTATGGATTCAGACCATGATACCTAACACTTTGGCACTGAAATTTATTTTTTTTATTTTCACAAATTTAATTTTTTTTCGGGCCTCTATTTCTACAATTATGAACATTAAAGCCTACCAGTGACATAATGCAAGAGCGAGCGGGCAGTGGTGGCGCGCGACCGTGACTACCGCGCGCACCTTGGCGCGCTTCTTCTCTGCTACAGTTTGTACCTACATAACCGCAAACGGTCGTGTGACGTAGTGTTACGACAGCAGCGTGTTGTACGCTTTACATTGCGTGGCAAGAAAATGGAAAAATCACGAATAATTTTTTTAAATTTAAAAGGTTAGCGCCATTAATTTTTATATAGGTTCAGTGATATGTTCTTAAAGTTTTCGGGAGATGTCTTTTTACACGGTGTATATGAAAGAATCATTAAAATAATTATGTCCGGAAGTTTTCGAATGATTCGCGAATAAGGCGAATATACAAACATTAGAAAATATTCAAATACTTTTACAATTATGTAAAATAGCACCCCAGAATACGCGATCCCCTAAATTGGATAATTAATAATATCTCGCTATTATTTAGAAGTTCTGTGATCGGATCTGTAGCAAGCTGAGTGGCTGTCACATTACATTTACTTCTCAGTTCACTTTGGTTCCAGTTTTTTGTGACCTCGTTCGAGGGTCTGGACTGGAGTAAATACAATGTGACGTTAACGTCTTTGTTTATCCTGTTCTATCTTTTGTTTTCTTTTGGCTTGTTTACTGTCTTTTTTTTAAGTTTTCGAACTTTTAATCTATTTAGGATGAGAATACAACAAGTAGAGCATAAGTAAGTTATAACCGGTAGGGGCAAAAGCCTCCCCACGAATAAAGGTGGGAGGGAGTGGGCCATACTCCACCATGCCTAGTGCTGATTGGTGGAGGCAAATTAGTAAACTTGCAGTCAGAGAATTTTGAGGCCGCCTTAACAGGCATCTGACCTGGCGAACAGTTACCGCCATCTGACGGAACTATCCGGAACCAACTGATAGCGTGCCTTCCGAACCACGGAAATGCTCGAGATCAAATACAACTAAACGGTCACCCATCCAAAGATTGACCGGATAAGACGTTGCTTAACATCGGTGATAGTTTCCAATACCAAAGTTCCTCTACGCCAACGAGCGCATCTCTGTGAAGAGCTTAGACTAATTATATCCGGACCGGCCTTGCGGTAGCATTTCCCCTCTGCCACGGTATTAGATCAATTAATCTAGCGCATTTACACCCAATTTTATACCTTATCACTAAACGAGACAGCCTATAATAGCGAAACAATAATTTTGAACTTAGAACGTTTGGGGTTTACACGAGACTACTTTTCATGATTTTGAACATTCAAAATTAGAATCTAAAGTAATAGGGAATAAAATCCAAAGTTGCGGATAACATGTTACCTCGCCCCCCGCAAAAAGTGGCAGAAAGTTTGTTAGTAGAATGCTAGGTAGAATGACACGTGGTTACGCGTCTCGATATAATTAGTCTAAGGTGAAGAGGTATGGACACTAAATCACGAGGGTCCAGGTTCGAATCCGCATGATGAACGATATATGCCATATGTACCAATGATTTTTTTCTAACTTATACAGGGTGAAATTGATATCATTAGCATCCCTTTTAAACTAAGAATCTACCCATCAAACTGAACAACTTTTACTAAGGGAGCAATTCAATCGAAGCAAAAAAATCAGCTGTTGCATACATTTGAGTCGAGTAGGCATTGCAATTTAGTATGGAACAACAGATTTTTTTTTGCTCTGGTCGGTTTTCACCTATTGTAAACATTGTTCAGTTTGCTGGGTAGAATCTAAGTTTAAAAGGATGCTAATGATATCAATTTCACCCTGTATAGTATCTACGTAATACCGACTGCTCTCAAACGGTGAAGGAAAACATCGTGAAGAAGACTGCATACGATGAAGAAGAAATTATTGTTCGTAAGTGAAGTCTACTAATCCACCTTCATCCATATAACTTCCTTGAGGGTTAGGATTGTGCCTTGCTGTGGAAACTATATCGGCTGATGACGATGATGATTGTGGATGGTAGTAACATCATAGTGTCTGACCACCCGAAAGGACGTAGATTTATAAAAACTAATCGGGAAATGTACGAGTAATACAAGTGATTTCTTATCTCTCACGTACCTATCTCACGCTATTATTATCAGGTCAAGTGGATATACACACATTTTGTTAACTCTCAACCTCATAAGGTTAGATCCATTTTATTATAATTCTTTTGTAAGTGTTTTTTTATTACTTTTTCTGTCTATAAAATTGGGCTTCACCCAGTCTGATATTATGTGTTCTTTATACTCTCATTGTATGTAGGTATGGAGCTAGCTCTTAATACTTTAGATTACTTAGTTACCTAAATTGTTTTCAGAAGTCAAGCCTCAAGGTTTCTCAGTGAGCTAAAAGGAGCGTAGTACCCTAGGATTTATACTGATCGACCGAGCCAGAAATTAACTCATTCGCTCCAGAACCAAAGTGACAGATGTCGCCACCACAGCTGTCACTTTTGTGATATGGCTCTTTGGTAAGCATAGATGTTTTACCACTCGATGAATGATGATTGATGATAACCAGCGCATCATGGAACAGCAATTGTTTGGCTTTTGCAGTCAAAAAACAATTAATTTGTTTGTCAAAATTCCCTAAGCTTGACATTTTGCCAAATACAAAAACCAGCCACGGTGACTGAAAAAAAATGTATTTTTAGGGTTCCGTACCCAAAGGGTGAAAACGGGACCCTATTACTAAGCCTATGTTGTCCGTCCGTCCGTCCGTCCGTCCGTCCGTCCGTCTGTCTGTCTGTCTGTCTGTCTGTCTGTCTGTCCATCCGTCCGTCCGTCCGTCTGTCATACCTATTTAGGGCTTTAACTTTTGAACCGTGATTCACAGATTATGCGTTATTACGGCGGATTTGTTAACAAATAATAAAAATGTCAAAAAGTTAAAAATTATGGGGGGTTCTCGACAAGAAACTAGTTTTTATCAACGTTTTTTCTTCACGCTCTATCGTAAAAACGGTAATACATACAAGCAATTGCAATAATGTTGTGTTCTGTGGTGGTGTGGTACGGAACCCTCGGTGCGCGAGTATCCCGACTCGCACTTGACCGGTTTTATTTGTTTACATAAGGTTTCATAACTGGCTATCTCGCTCTCTCATATTATTATCTTGGTTCCACATATTTCACATTAGCGAAAAGTTTTTAATCTAAGTTGGTAAGGTATACTTATAGTTACCGTATAGTATACTAATAGCAAAACGGTCAGGTACGATGTGGGTGGTCATTTTAATAAGCCGAAACCGAATGCCATATACCTATAATGGTCAGCGTGAAAGAAAACTCCCATAATATTATTCCCGACCCCAGAAACTTTTTCACAAGAAAAACACTCAAGGAAACTCGAGCTTATTTCCAAAAGCACTAAGGCCGTTGTTCCTGTAATTCGATTCTCCTCAACACGATGTGTTCACAGTAATTCGATAGTGATGGATTTATTATTATGAAAGCATTAACGTGGTCCAAATTGAGTATAAATTTAATAAAGATCCCATTTTCTTTGTTTTGTCGCGAGTTGAATGTAAAAGTTGGTATTTTGAGTGGAGATTAGATATTATGCTAAACGTTATACATTGTAAGCGAGTGTTGAGTAGATATATTAATGTGCTGTAACTCGATTGCTTTTAAGGTTGTATAGTCAAATAAAATTGGGCAAGTGCGAGTCGGGCTACTCACGCACCGAGGCCGAGGGTTCCGTACCACAACATAACGTAAAAAAAAATTGTTTAGTCCGGGACCTTTATCGCGAGACCGACTCATACTTGGCCGGTTTTTATTATTTGTCGTTAATACTGTAGAGTTTTCTCTATAATCACACAAAGTTTGACGCTTGTATGTATTACCGTTTTTACCATAGAGCGAGAAGAAAAAACGTTGATAAAAACTTGTTTCTTGTTGACAACCCCCTTAATTTTTAATTTTTTGACATTTTTATTATTTGTTAGCAAATCCGCCGTAACAACGCACATTCTGTTTTCAACTATCTAGCTATTTCGGTTCAAAAGTTACAGCCCTAAATAGGTCGGACAGACGGACGGACGGACGGATGGACAGACGGACGGACAGACGGACAGACGGACAGACGGACGGACGGATAGACGGACACATGGACAGACGAACAGACGGACAGACGGACCGACGGACAGACGGACAGACGGACAGACGGACAGACGGACAGACGGACAGACGGACAGACGGACATACGGACAGACGGACAGACGGACAGACGGACAGACGGACAGATGGACAGACGGACAGACAGACAGACGGACAGACAGACGGACAGACGGACAGACGGACAGACGGACGGACGGACGGACGGACGGACGGACTACGTAGGCTTAGTAATAGGGTCCCGTTTTTACCCTTTGGGTACGGAACCCTAAAAAGGAACCTTAGAGTTGCGGCCCTGTTTCACGAAAGGTACCATATACATATATGTAATACATACATACATACATGTATACAAGTTCACAAGCTACGATTTAGCTAGGACTTGTTAAATTCTGTTTCTCAAAGAAAAACACAATTGTAGTTTTTACGGATTTTATGAAACTTGTAAGGCGCCGAGTAAAGATCGAAACGAGAGCCCAGGTATCGAGAGCCCAGGTATTTGACAGAAAGACAGGTAATATTACTAGTGTGCACTAGTGGTTAAAAATTTAAAAGGTTGCCAGTCATCATCAGTCCCACTGCAGGGCACAGGATTAATTAGTCCACCACGCGTACCCTATGCGGATTAGTAGACTTCACATACACATCAGAATTTATTCTTCAGCGTATGCAGGTTTCCTCACGATGTTTACCTTCAACATTGAGAGGCGAGTATAAGGTATTATTTTTGAGATCAATCAGTATCGCGGCAAAATCGTGGCATTATAGCCACGATAACGTTATAGCGGCGATTCATTTGCGACGTCGTCGCAGGGCGTTGCATTTGCGATGTCGATCCGGTGCAGTTACGAAATCGCCTACGCTCAAAAACAACCTGCGTGATATGTACACAATTTGTAAAGCAGAGCACCCCTGCTAGGAGTTACAGGGTGTTACAAATTGAAACGTCAGTCGGACGAGGGTGGTACCTCCATCACTAGACGTATTGACATATCGATGAAATAAATTGTTACCTTCAGTTTAATATTGAATAAGAGGTAAGTACAGTATCATCTCTGTCTTATTTTCCTTTACGTTGTATTCCGTTAAAAACTGGTGACGGGCTCACTACTTGTCACACTGAACGGAGTTCCGGCACTGCTAGTGAATATTCTGAATAATAATGTATTATTTAGAATATCCCTGAGATAGTCGTGAGCATATTTTATAACACAGTATAAGGAAGAAGGTAAATATTGAAGGTTTCAGGATGAAATGTTGTGTCATGATGCCGTTTGTCAAAAATAAACTGCATTAAGAAACCTTATCGCCTAGTCACCTCATACGACACCCACCATAGAGGTTCATTTAAAGCCAAAAATACATGGCTAGTCCGAGATCCCACCGTAAAATTATGCACCTATTTCATAGGCAAACGAAATGTGATTCAAGTGTATGTTAACACAGGGGTTAATTCAACGCCGCCAAGTTGCCTAGAAAAATCTTGCCGCAAGTACCTTTTCCATTATGATTTTTGGCATAACTTTTTCCACCTGTCTGTTAAATGAGGTGCCATCGGAAGGAGACTGATCTAAAGTAATGGAGAAACTAGGGTTGCCACCTCTCAGTCAACTATAGGGTTGCCAGGTTTAAAAATGACTTCTTTGAACCTGGCAACCCTATAGTTGCGGCAGACTGAGAGGTGGCAACCCTAGTCCTTTCAATACTTTAGATCAGTCTCCTTCCGATGGCACCTCATTTACTTCCCTAACAGACAGGTGGAAAAAGTTATTCCAAAAATCATAATGGAAAAGGTACTTGCGGCAAGATTTTTCTAGGCAACTTGGCGGCGTTGAATTAACCCCTGTGTAAACATACACTTGAGTCACATTTCGTTCGCCTATGAAATAGGTGCATAATTTTACGGTCGGATCTCGGACTAGGGTAAAAAGAAAGAGGTCTACCTCCTACATCATCACGTTTCCTTTCCAGTGGCAGAGATTATTTTCAAACCCCTTTCTTCATTCACGTTCACACAATCTATTCCGCTACTAAACTTTTCTGTAACTCAAACAAAGTACGTAAGTACGAAAATCCCTCGGTTACTACCCTAGTAGATATAAAACTAAATAAAAGAACCATTCAATTACCAGTTCGATTCCCGTTTCAGCCATCTTATCTCCAATGTGGAAAACACGATAGTTTGCCAAATATGTTTACTGACCGATTTTGTTCTTTGTTATTTCTACTATTTTCTACTGTTTCTACCATAGATGCTATAGATTGATTGGTTATATCTTGAATAGGTAGGTATTAATATGTTTTGATGGTTTTTTAATTGATTTTATTTATTATGTGCCCGCCCCCCCCCCCCCCGTTCCCCTCACCGGCTGCCGCTCATAGAGCATGACTTTTGTTTGTCGTACTATATCTATACATTCTAGGTACCTCAGTGACCCTGACGTTGCTTAACTTTAGTAATCGTTTCCATACGCCAAGTACGCCAATAAGCTCTTCTTATTTAACGATCAAAAACCTCATCTAAAAACCACTAACACCAATAAAATCTTAGCAACAACTCGTCCAAAAGATTAAAAGAACGGCAAAAACTAGTCGGAACTTGTCGGAACATGTCTCAACAAGCGACCGGGGTGCGTAGAAAACGTTTCATCGTACTGTTAACAGCCAATCAGAGGGCAGGAGTTAAGGGTGCGGACGTGACAGGAAAATGATTCCTCGGAGGGTTAACTTGAGGTTTCTTTTCTATTGTTACGTTAGGATATTTTGGGTTGTTAGTTAGACTTTGATCTTGTTCATGCTTTCGGGGTCGGATAGCTTGGATAGTGTGAGTTTTATGTAATACTTATTTGTTTTATTTCTATAGGTACCAACTTTTACTATGGGACCAACAATGAGAAACACTAAAACTGATAAAATTTTAATTTTATTTGGCTTGCGTAGTTTTTACAAATTATTACAGCACAGAAGCACGGGGTATGCAGACGTGCGTGTAGTCCGTTAATCAAACGAAGACTGGCCCTGTACCTGCATGCATGTCTAGTATGATTTCTCTACACGCGCGCGACACGCGCCTTCGCTGCATACAAAATAACCTGAGGGTCTACCCGCACATTCGAACTTCGCAATTGCGTGAACATTTTCATTCCAAATTCAACTCTATTACAATGAAGCGCAGACCGAAACAGCGGCGATATAGCGAACATCGAAAGTGCGGGTACAGGGCCTGTTCCCGCGCTTTTCGGAGAGCGAAAGCCGCGCTTGCCGTGACTTGTAGTATGGAAAAAAGCCGAGTCGCGCGCAAGTAGAGAAATCATGCTAGAGGGTCTGGTGTTTCGATTTTCGGTATACCTCGACCGTTTCGGTCCGAACTTCATTGCAATAGAGTTGAAATTGGAACGAAAACGTTCACGCAATTGCGAAGTTCGAATGTCCGGGTAGAGGCCCTGCCTCGTAATTGTTTCTCTTTTGGTTCGAACACTTTTCCCCTACGTCCAGTAATTGGTAAATCAATGGGGATACCGACAACAGGTTTAACGTAGTACTTAATTATAGTGACTCTAACCTGTACAAGTAACTATTGAATAATCTGTGTCTGTAAGGGGAGCACGTAATTTCTATATGGTCTGTACGCACACTATTTGCATCACAGATGTTGAGGTTGCCTGAATAAAATCGTCTGTAATGAAATGACACAGGTACTTGTCGGTGCTATTTAATGTCCCTATTTGTGGTGTTAATGTATTTGCGGTGTTTTAGAAGCTCGACATCCGCAGACACCCTTTATATTTTTTAATCTCTCGCAATAATCTGCAAAACAACGAAAATAAGATTACTTTAAACATTATGAAAAACTAAAAAAGGCGTTCGGTATCTCTTACCCTGGCGGAGACGTGGCTAATCATCCGCCTGAACTCTTGAGCTTGAAATGAAATGAAATGAACAGCCGCTTCCGTTCCAATCTGATTGCAAAGCTGCCATTGGCACTGATATCGAAGGATTAATGCCACGGTTTTGTGTTGGACGAGTTTAGATCGTATTTAGAATTTCAATTAGGTTTAATTCATGTTGTATTACTAAATAGTACACAGTCATTTACCAGGTTTATCAGTTTTTGATTTTGAATGAAACGTTATCAACATTTTGAACAGAATGGAATTATTTTGATATGCTTATCTATAGCTAGAATTATCTGCCTTTACCACTAGAAATAAATTACTTTTATCAATAATTGACATTTCTCTTATACAAAGTGAAATTGATATAATTAGCATCCTTTTAAACTAAGAGTCTACCCATCAAACTGAACAACTTTTACTATGGGAGCAAACCGACCGAAGTAAAAAAAAAAACAGCTGTCCATTATTTTGAATCGAGTAGGTATGGATGGAAAAGAAGATTTTTTTTTTGCTCCGATCTGTTTGCTCCCATAGTAAAAGTTGTTTAGTTTGATGAGTAGATTCTAAGCTTAAAAGGATGCTAATGATATCAATTTCACCCTGTATAATTATCAGATATAAAGAGCATAGCATAGCATGCTCACCACTATATTCCCCGAGGGGGTAGTCAGAGATATTCTGAAACTTCAGAACATCCGCGTTTCACTAGTAGTACCGAAACTCTGTCCAGTGTGACGGGGAGTGAGCCCGTCGCCACTTGACAGATATAAAGAGAATGTTAATTAATCTGGTATATTAATTGATTTTGGCATGACGGACTCTCTCAAGTACAATGTATAGTGTAATTAATGTATGTAAGTATCAATCTACCTATAAACTTTTTGTACACCAGATTTAGTGACAAACCTTTTCACAGCTTTTAATCCGCAAGTCGTCAATAAAGTCGGTTGGAAAAATTACAATCCTTCTACTACTGGACATATAGGCCACCTTTTACAGTGCTATTTGTAGCAGTCCCATCCTTATTAGATCCTTTAGAGACCTATCACCCCTAAAATGCAGTTCGATCAACTTGGTTGTTTCATGGGCAAACATTGAACATTTTGGCTGTCACTTCATACAAATGGGAAAAACTGTCAAAAAGATGTAAGCATGTGCGATAATGAGTAAGTGCGAATAAGACATTAATTAATACACCATTGACTACCAAGAGGCTTGAGGTAAAAATTTTTAGGAGGCAGGGAGTATCCGTATTGTATGTATTACCAATAGGTACTCTTTCTTATACTCTGGTATGGGCAGTTCCGGGATTTCCAGACGCCATCTGGTCGCAATTGTTATAGTCTGCCTATACTATCATTTGTTTGATCGAACCTAAACTACATTAAACTAAAACCTTCCCGAAGCGATCAGCCTCCTCATCATTTCTAACTTAAGGCAGAAACAGGTCTCCTTTCCAGCCACTTAGGCGTTATTACCTCGAATTACCACCCAATAACAATTCCAGGTGCCAACCGCACTGTTCTAGCAGCTGGTTCAATTCAATAGTTCAAGGAGACTTGCTGAAGTTTGTGGGAAAGTTTTGTGAAGTTATTCTACGAGTTGGTGTAGCATCGAGCATAGTTACAGGTCTACCTCTACTGAGTCGGTTCTTGAGGGTTTTTTGCAATCGGACGTAGATCTACTAGTCCCTTCTACCTGTATTATTTTCCTGTTAAACGTAAATCAACAATGCCGATCTTTCACAACTCTAGAAGTTCAGCTTACAATCTGTCTTGGAACCTGCAACGATTTCAATGAAAGAAGACAGGGAGAAGCAGGAAAAAAAGAAATTTCTACCTCGATTCACGGAGCAGTTACATTCTCGAAAATGGGTTACTTTAAGATGAACCCTCTAGTGACGTACCTACTGAACGTCGCTGTTAAGTCTGGCACCCCTGGGCAATCAGCCACCCTCTCACATTATCATCAGCATATACACGTCCTACTGCACAAGCCTATCCCCCTGGAGGGTGTACGGGCATTAGTCCAACACGCTTGCTCAATGCAGAATGGTGGACTCCACATAATTGATCAGAATTTCTTCTTCAGCGTCACGCAGGTTTTCTTCCGATGTCGTTCTTTACCATCTGAGAGCAATCGGTATTACGTACTTAGTTAGAAAAACTCATTGATACATGGCATGCCGTCCGTGCGGATTCGAGCCCGAATCCGCATGATTAAGTGTCCATACCTCTCTGAAACGAGATTTGAGCGTGGCGTTGACAGAACGATATCGTCACGATATTTATGAGATCAACCAATGTTGCGTCGGAATCGCGGCGATGTCAAGGCGATAACGTTTAGCAAAACTCTCGGCGATTGATTTGCGACGTTAGTTGCGGTGCAGTTGCGAAATCGCATACACTCAATAATCCCTTGTGTGATTATGGCTCTAATACTATATTTTCTTTGCTAATACTCCATATTTTGCTAGAAATGATAACGAAAGTTCATACTGTAATCAGCCAATTAACGAAGACAAAGCTTGAGGCCGATAGTTCTCGCTAAACTACTGTTTTGGGACTAAACTTGTAACTTACCACTTATCACCTACAATTAGATTATTTTCTTTTTTCCCGCTCTCATTCGTAACTTGTGGGTTACGCCCCAGCTATCTCGTTAGCGACTGTAATGCGATTTTAACTTTCGCCCGCCCGGCCGATGATAAGGGCCAATTGGTCCTATTAGGCGAGTTCCGGAGTTTGCCCAGTTTGCCCAGATAGTCCAGTGTGGTTTGAGTGAGCTTTGCTTGACTTTTGTGTTGTTAAAGAGGAGTCGGTTTCTATCTTGTGCTGATGCATGCGGTAAGCGCGACGCGTTTATTACTTTTATACGACTTTTAAAAAACAACGTTTGTTTATTTGTGAGCTTTGGTATTGAAAACGATAAACGAAGTGAGGCAGCGTCAGATCCGGTCCGTCTTTAAATTTGTGACCGTTTAAGTGGTATTTCGTCTCGAGAGTCTCTGTGCTTCGGAAGGTACGTTATGCAGTTAGTCTCGGATAGTTCTCTCAGACCGGTGTAACTAGCTATTCGTTAAGCCAGCTCAGAAGACTTTTAAGGTGGCTTGAAAATTATCTAACAGTGATGAGCACTAACTTGCCTCCACCAATCGGCACTTGGCCCACGTGGTGGAGTATGGCCCACTCCTTACCATTATTCGTGAGAGAAGGCTTTTACCCTGAAGTGGGATCGTACTGGAGTGCAATTCACTAAGCGTCACGTCGCTGTCAAGAACATCGACGAGCTCACAAATGTAACATCCTTCTTGCATCCTTCCGATCGTCTAAGTTTTTATATCAGTTTGACACATGACATGACATACATACCCATAACGAATTGACAGCTTGCTTCATCGACGAATTCAAGGTTGTAACGATGTTTGCGCTTAGTGGATTGCATACAGGGTGAAATTGATATTATTAGCATCCTTTTAAACTAAGAGTCTACCCGTCAAACTGAACAACTTTCGCTATGGGAGCAAACCGATCGGAGCAAATAAAAAAATCTGCTGTTCCATACAATGCCGACGCGCGAGTTCGCGACTCAAATGTATACAACAGCAGATTTTTTTTGTTCCGATTAATTTCCTGCCATAGTGAAAGATGTTCAGTTTGATGGGTAGACTCTTAGTTTAAAAGGATGCTAATGATATCAATTTCACCCTGTATATCTAATCTTTTTAGCTTCAAATTGGTACTTTTCTGTTGCGGAAAGATTATGGGCCATAATGAGTGAAGTTTTATTGACGTTGATGACCTGATGGACTCAAGCGTCGCGAATAATTCTTCGTCTATGGACTCAAGCGTAGAAAGAGTAAGTCAAAATTCTTCGTTTATGGACTCAAGCGTAGAAAGAGTAAATCAAAATTCTTCGTTTATGGACTCAAGCGTAGAAAGAGTAAGTCAAAATTCTTCGTCTATGGACTCAAGCGTAGAAAGAGTAAATCAAAATTCTTCGTTTATGGACTCAAGCGTAGAAAGAGTAAGTCAAAATTCTTCGTCTATGGACTCAAGCGTAGAAAGAGTAAGTCAAAATTCTTCGTTTATGGACTCAAGCGTAGAAAGAGTAAGTAAAAATTATTCGTCTATGGACTCAAGCGTAGAAAGAGTAAGTAAAAATTCTTCGTCTATGGACTCAAGCGTAGAAAGAGTAAGTAAAAATTCTTCGTCTATGGACTCAAGCGTAGAAAGAGTAAGTAAAAATTCTTCGTCTATGGACTCAAGTGTATAATAGTTACCATTACCACACCGCGCCGTCAAACCACAGGTCTTGGATTCCAGTTCCAGTTCGGCTTGTTTTGTCTGATTTCCACAATAAAAGCCTGTTAGTTTCATTTACAACAGAACAAACCTTTATATTTCATTCCCACTCTTTGTTGAGCAGAGGCCTTTGCCTTACAACCTATAACTTAATGAAACTCGTATCGCGAAATATCAAGATGTCATTTCGTACACATAACGCATTTTTATATCCGCAGTAATCGGATAAGTGAAGGGCTGCGGATACTTTTGCGTCACGTAATATCCGAACTCACCCTCCCCCCTCCAACCACCTACTTTTACCCGCTTTTCTTGAGACTCGCGTGTTGTTGATCTCATTTAATATTTATAACTGTTATTAAATTCTGATACCTATCTATTCGAATTCCTTTCTGATTAAGGCCACAATAAGGACCAGTTTTTTTATTAGCCTACTTCATCCCACTGCTGGGCAAAGGCCTCTCCCTTGCTCTTCCACTCGTTCCTGTTGTGGGCAACCTCTGGCCACTGGTCGTCAAATTTATCCAGGTCATCTCGCCACCTCTTCCTGGGTCGACCTGGACGCCAACGACCGTTTTCAGGGATCCAGGGCATGATGGTTTTTGCCCATCTTTCAGGATGCATCCGACAGACATGACCGGCCTGCTCTCATTTAAGTTTGGCGCTTTTCTCTCCAAAGTCGGTGATTTGAGTTTTGGAGCGCAACGTGGTGTTTTTGACCCGGTCGGTTCGTTTAACACCCAGAATGCACTCCATCGCTCTCTGGCAGACCTTACGCTTGGACTTTTGGGCCTCCATAAGTGACCACGTTTGAGCTCCGTAAGTTCCAGTAAGGACCAGCTAGATGGTTTAATTTTGAAATTACCCCAGGAATGTTGAGCTTACCTCAATGATTTTCATTTATTTTGTTTGCGCCCTGGAATCTGATGACTAAGTCATTAATGATGACCAATCTGTTAATTTAATTGTTTAAAATAGATCTACAGGGTGTTAGGTACATTACTTTAAGTGGTGATTGAACCCTACCCATGATACTGATCAACTTTCCCTAAGAAACCTGTACAGGGTGAAACAAAACACCCTAGGGGGTGATATAGACAATCAAACTGAACAACTTTCACTATGGATTCAACACCGAATAAAATAAAATAAAATAGCTTTCCCATACATTTGAGTCGAGCCGGTACTGCAGTTTTCATAGATTCTTTATTGTACACAAAAACATAATTATGAAAAAATTACAGTAAGTCGTGATGTATAAAGGTGAGCTTAACTCTAAAAGAGTTTTCTTCCAGCAAACCGTTGAGTGAGAGGAAAACTAATAGTTTGGGAAAAATCAGCGTGCACACAAATAAAAAAAAAGTTTTGTATGGAATAGCAGATTTTTTTTTCGATGTTGGCTCCATAGTGAAAGTCGTTCAGTTTGATGGTCTGAGGCACCCCCTTAAGTATCACTAGGGTGTTTTGTTACACCCTATATAACTTTTATTATGTAGGTTTTTTCACGACGTTTTACTGAAAAACCAATGGTGCTACGACATTCAATACATAAGGTTACCAACCTGGAACTGGAATTGAACCGCTAACTCTTGCATCGTTAAACAAAAACGAGATACACAAAGACTCGGTAGAAGTACTAATAAGGTTCCATTTATTCTGTGAATAAAGTCTTCAAGCTTCAGCTAGAACAAAACGTTCTAGTAGGTACTTCATTAACTGTGAATTTATCTCCCATAAGTTCTATTTTCCACTTTCCAGTATAAAAATAAAAAAGAAGAGCTGGACTCTAATGTATGTAGGTAGGTAGAGTTGCGACAAAACAACCGCTCATAATAGAGTAATAGAGGGGTAACGTGGAGAAAAGTGGAACACGAGGCGCAGTCCCGTTAACGACTCGAGATTGGACACAACTAATTTGTTTTAGGGTTCCTTACCCAAAGGGTGAAAACGGGACCGTATTACTAAGCCTACGGCGTTGTCCGTCCGTCCGTCTGTTCTACCTATTTTGGGCTGTAACTTTTGAACCGTAATAGCTAGATAGTTGAAATCTCAAATTATACGTTATTACGACGGATTTAACAAATCCGTACAAATAATAAAAAAACCGGTCAAGTGCGAATGACAGAATTAGTTCTCAATGTAACCAATAGGAGCGCTGTACGAAATTCAATACAAAAACAGTAATTTTACTGTAATTTACTACAATGTAAACTCATGGTAGCCTACTGATAGTTAATCAGAGATAGAGTTCAGTCGTTTTATAATAAAACCGGTCAAGGATGAGTCGGGCTACTCACGCAACGAGGGTTCCGTACCCCACCACTACAGACATTATTAAATTAGAAAAAAACTTTTTTTGTCCGGGACCTTTAGCGCGAGACCGACTCACACTTGGCCGGTTTTTAGTATTTGTTGTTATTTTGTAGAGTTTGCTCTATATTCACACTAAGTTTGACACTTGTATGTATTAACGTTTTTACGATAGAGCGTGAAGAAAAAACGTTGATAAAAACTAGTTTCTTGTTGAGAACCCCCCTTAGTTTTTAACTTATAGGTGAAAACAAGTTGCACATTCTATCAGCCCGTGTGTTGTGTATGATTTATCCTTTTGTTAGAAACTGGAGGAAAATACAAAGTTTGTGCATCAAATGCAATGGCTTTAACCAAAGTATCTAAACTCTACTGGCACAAAAACCTTTCTATAAAAATGCAGGAAAAGCCGTGAACGCAGCGCAGATGAGAAGCGACAATGTCTAGTTCACTTACTCTCTCCCCCTAACACACTTTGTGCACGAGTGAGGGAGATAAAACGTATTTGTATAGAGTTGATAATTGCATAAGTTTTTATGGCATGTCTTTTCAGTAGTTTAATTTTAAAAGTTTAATAAATTTTTTATTAAAGTTTCTAGAGGCTATTGTCGTATAATTTGTTTGAGAATAAAAATGAACATTTTTAATTCAATTTAAGACATTTACGTTAAAATAGCCATGTGGTGTCGAGCTTCGAATAGCACCAACCCAGTCGGATGTCATACGAGGGAACTAATTCCTACAGGTGTCATAACATCTTTGACACCCTAACCGTGTGTGTGGCTGCCGGTTCTGACATCTGACATCTGACCCCAACTCTGATCGTATCGGTCTCCCGTTCGATCAGACATAGGAGGGTAAGGACAAGAGAGTGCATCTGTGCACTAATGCACTTCAAAATACCTGACTGCTTTTCTATAAAGATAAGCCGTAGTCGGAATCCGTCATATTTCGAAGATATTTGAATGACCTATAATCTACTATAATGATTTATAGTTTAAATCATTACATTTTAAACAAATTATACCAAAACCAATATACAAAGTGTTAATGAATTAACGCAAAACTAGAAAGTAGTTTGTTTAGAATCGAGAGCAGAGTCGAATTATCATGGTTTCAACATAGGACATTTTTTTTTCAAAATATTAAATAATTTGTTGGCAAAATTTAAAATTTTCTAAACTCGATGTCAACCCACCGCACGGGCACACTCACCCTACTTACTACCAAAACAAGATTATAAAAATGTATCCATGAGTACGCTAGTGCTTTCTTTCAGTGCTGAAATGATAACAAATCATTTTTGCCTCAAAACTTAAAATGCGAATAACTTTAAATTTTAACTATCAAAATAATGAAATTAGTTTTTCAATCTAATTATTTTGTTATAAATCAGTTGGGGTGTATGAGGTTTTGCGCTAATTCATTAACACGTTGTATAGGGTCCTTCTTAATACGCTAACATTTTTAAAGGGGATGATCAGACCGTCAATCTGAATAACTTTCTCTAAGGTAACAACGTGAAATCGCGAAAAAAAAATCAGCTCGTCCATACAAAACTGCAAACCTACTCGACCCAAATGTACGGGACGGCTGATTTATTTTCGCGATTTCGATGTTTGTCCCATAGAGAAACTTGTTCAGTTTGATGGTCTGATCATCCCCTTAAAAAAATGTCAGCATATTATTAAGAAGGACCCTGTAGATACTGAGTAAAAACGAATCTCAACCTGTTTCCCTTGTTTGGACTTCAATTTAGAAACGTACTAATGAATAATTGCTATTCTAATTCTAAATAAATTATTTATCTTTGACTTTGTCTCCACCTTAAAAATGTAAGTATATGTACCTTAAGTTAAACAACAATAACATTTTTATGTAAAGAACACAAACAAAACTTAATAATAAAATAAGGTAATTATAAAAACTAATTTTCGTTGGAATTTCAACTCAAAACCTAATTACTGGCACTGATATATTAAACTAACTTTAAAATCGTTTTCTAAGGAATTTAATAATATCTTTAAATCCGGGGCTCTGTCATGGTTTGCATGTCAGTCTGGGTAAACCTTATTGGAGTTGCCTTACCAATAATTCTTCGCCAACGCATACACTTATGTATTGGAAACTTATTGGAAATGACAGTACTAGAACGTAGAGTACTGGTCCTAGACGATGAACGAATCAGGATCAACTAGGGTAGAACGACTTCGTTAAAGAATAACTGGCCGAAGGCTAAACAAAAGTTTGAAGATTTTGTTTCGCCGTTTTTCAGTTTTGCCTAAATCTTTGAAAATACGACGTCTTATTTTAAGTGACTTTCACAACTATTTAGCTCAATAACAAAAATCGGTTCTCAAGAAACTCGAGAAAAAACAAGACCGCCAAAAACATGAAGTGAAGGTCGAAACACTTGCGACATTAGCAAAAAAACTCAATAGTTATAATTAGCAAATTAACTAAGTATAAATAGTTGCTCTATTTTAGTTCGTAGAAGACGGTTCAGCTCTCTTATCTAACTTGTATCCATCATCACTGGGAGAAGGTTTTGCCGAAAAACAGCGCTACCCGAGCCCACGGTTTCTGAACATCACAGTTAACATCACTTACCTTTTTGCCTTAGGTCTCAAACCATTTTATTTTCTTTTTATATACACATTTTTTGTTTGTTTGTTTATGTAACTATGTAAGTGCACAATGATTAGTAATTGTTTTTTTTCTTCTCGCCTACTATTAAAAATAGACTTCAGCATGTCTAAAGAGACTACATTGATAACTTAGAGGTGATGTTAAAATTAGACCCACAATTGATGCTAAGTAAGTCCCCTAGCAAAATTCTTAAGCCCAAGGATTCATTACTCTAAGCTCCGCTTCGGAATGTAAGCGGGAGTTGTACTAATTAAAAGTTTTACTCGGAACTGAGCATTTGTTCCTAACCTCTACTTACACGGCTTACATATTGATTGAGTAACTTGAAGATTATTATTATTTGTGGTTGGGCTGTTGCAAGCAAGGGTCACACTGATGTAACACTGATGTAACACTGAGACCATCGCTGATCTTTTGTGTTCGACCCAAGCTCACCCATATTTTACGCATACCTCCGAACTTATGGTATTTTCTTTTCATTCTCGGGAATGCAGGTTTCCTTACGATTTTTCCTTCACCGCCGAGCTAGTAAATGATAAATGCAACCGTACATACATTCCGAAGAACTTAGTGGTACAGGCCAGGAATCGAACCGCGGCCTCGTGATTGAGGCGCTAGCTTTCTTCTTCCGTATATCATCGCTATCATCGCTCGCTGACTTGAAGATAATTTGAATCTAAAGTAAAATTATAAATTACGAGCTTTTACCCGCGACTTCGTCCGCATAAATTATATACCAGATTTTAAGTCAGATGATAAGCTATCAAACAAAAAAAGTTTCATCAAAATCGGTTCAGTAGTTTTTGCGTGATACTCGAATAAACAAACACCCAAACAAACGAACAAACAAACAAACAGACAGGCAAAAAATCCAAAAATTGGTGATTTGGAATCAGGGACAGGTAAAAACCATGTCGTAATTTTTTTTTGTAAATAGTCATAGTCATAGTCATTTATTTTGTAAAATAATATAAATATCTTCAATGTACAGACACACTTCTGTTACAGTTTTATAATAGTTTAGATTTACAACCCGGTTACATTATCTGTGCATCTGGCGTTTAATGACCTCATATCGGCGCTCCTAAAGTGCTATTTTTGAATCTTCCATCCATCACAGCCCTTGATCAGATCGTCTTCGGACATAGGCCTCCTCCATATTTCTCCATGACGTTCTGAATCCGTGAATTCCGTTCCGTGATTTTTGAATCTAACGCGTTCAAAATCATGATCGAATGATGCTCTCCATTCTAATTTTGACCTAATCTGAACGTGTGACTTTCAAAAATACCACTCCAGTATGGTGCGACACCATGTGTACCAAATTGTCGAGACGCGTATCGGCAACGAAGATGCTAACCGTATTGAGGGTCTACCCGCACATTCGATTCGAACTTTTGCGTGAATGTTTTCGTTCCAATTTCAACTCTATTACAATGAAGTGCGGACCGAAACAGTGGCGATATAGTGAAGATCGAAAGTGCGGGTAAGGGGGCTGACTCGATTATTAAGTTCGTACTGACTATAGATCGGTATCTATTGTGCGTTTCGCGGCATTTTCAGGGTTGGTAATAAGCGAGTTTTTTGTGGCCGTGAGTTTTTACTATTATTATTCTTACAAGTCATGTTCTAAATGTGTTCTAACCGGTGTGCCATTTCAATTAATTACCAATATAATACAAAGATACAGTCGAGAACACGTCAAGTTTGACACCTTGATCTTCGTACTGTTCTTATGTCATTCGTATAAAAAACAATGTCGCACTTCAAATCTCAAGCTTGACGTGGTCTTGACTGCACATGGCTGTATGGGTTAGTTCCCTTTGCCTTTTACAAACAGGAAAAAATAAAACAATGAGAAACGTGAAAATAACTCTAATTTAGGGCCGCATTCGAAAAAAACTAAAAGAAAACAATATGGTAACATTGTAATTATTAATGTCGCGTATAAATGAGGGTCGCGGGTTCGAATCCCGTAAGGGACAAATATAAATATTTGTACCCGAGTCATGGATGTTTGTATCTATATATGTATTCTATATCGTTGTCTAGTCATCGTAATACAAGTCCAGGCTAGATTCTGGTACTTTAAATGTGACTAGATAATTTGTGTGACATTGTCTAAGATATTTATTTATTATTTATTTATTAACCAATGATATGTGTTACAATTGTCACCCCTAGAGTTTGCCGCGAGTTCCAAATAGTTACCGATCACTAGTACTGAATGACGATGTCTGAAGGGGGAAGCTAGAGGGGCATCGCTTTCCAGCGAGGTGCAGAGATTAACCGGGTTGTACACACGGCGACACATCAGGTTACGCACCCTATATACCCATAACTACACTACGTACAAAACACAAAATAGTGCGGTAGAGAGCCTGCATAGACGCGGCTGCTGGCGAGGGCGCAGCGTGCTGTGAGACGAAACAACAACAACATACCGCACCCTCTCGCACGATTCGCAGCGTTCAACTTCTAATAGCTCAAAGTCCAAACAGGGTAACCTGACCTGTCGCCGTGTGTACACAAACATTTATTAAATGCCTATCATCATCGACTGCTGTATTATACCATTTTAGGAATGAAGCAAAGAAGATGTAAAAATCTCGCAGTAAAATGAGGCCCTAGTCTCTATCTACCCTACAGGGAAAAGACGTAAAGTCACTTAGGTACAAAAAAGTATCTACTTTCTAACTACTTTTAAAAAAGCTAAAAAGCATCACGCCTCTCCCCAACACCTAAGGAGCTCTAGTGTCACTTAAATCACAGTTTATGAAGTTACCTTCAAAGTGTGGAGATACACTGTACTGGTTGTTTATGTGCATTCCCTTTAAGGACAACGGTTTAGATGAGAAAAGGTATTTTCTTTTTAACACATTCAGTTCACTTTAGTTTCAACTAGTGAGATTCTTCATTCTAGTTATTGAGTAGTGACAATGTTCCTTAACACATTCGCGGACAGTGAACGAGACACAATAGAAGAGCAACCTGCCTTAGTGGCATACCTACTGTCCGCCATTTTGAAAAAATCACGATTTTGCGGCCACTGATGAAACATATGCCAATCGACAGGGAAAATGATTACAAACAGAAAATATACTTTGGTAAAATGACCTAAGTGGTATACTTTCGGAGATATAGGGGTTTGAAAATAATAAAAAATAAAAACATTTTTTTCCACCCAAATTGACTTTTTTGATCAGGAATAGATCAGCAAAGCTCAGGATCAATCAGGACATAGTATAATTACATAATATTATTATTATAAATAAGTTTTATTCATTTACTATGATAAATAAAATACCTATCTACAGGCAAGACAGCTACTCGAGCAAGACGGTTGTTGTAGCAGTGTTGCTAACTATTCCGAGAGGGATTTATATGTATTTACCTATGTATTAAATACTTGATCATCATCATCATCACAGCCGATGGCCGTCACACTGCTGGACATAGTCCTCCCCAAGGATCGTCACAACGACCGGTCTCGCCGGTGTCCTAATCGAACGGGTTCCCGCCGCCTTCATCAGGTCGTCGGTCCACCTTTTGGTGCCCAACCTACCCACTGCTATTACCCGGGGTGCGGGATGCGGGAGCTACCCACGCTGCGCTTTCCGGTACGCGTTCGCCACTCAACGGCTCTTCGGCCCCATCGGTTCTGCGAGCAATGTGCCCCGCCCATTGCCACTATAGTTTAGCAATTCTTTGGGCTATGTCTCAGCGGATCTCTTTATTTCCGATTCGATCTTGCCGGGATACTCCGAACATAGCCCATTGCCTTTTGGATGACTTTCAACCTTTTTATGAAGCCTTGAGAGAGCGACGACCGACGTCTCAGTTCCGTTATTCATCTTGAGACACTGCGGTATTTTGGACGTGAAGAGATTACGTAGCTTTCCAACGTTGCCTTGCCGAGTCGGATTCGACAGCAGGCCACTTCTGCGGCGGTGGGCTAGGCTGTAAAGCTTGGTCTCCACCAGCTTACTCTCGCCAATGAGCCTCCTGGCTCTGCGTTCAGCCGAGTCGAGTGCGTCAAGTTGATACTTGGCTGAGCCATCCCACAGGTGGCAGCAGTACTCTGATACATGATCGAACCTGAGCTTTATACAACATTAAGAGCTGTCCAGGAGTTTAGTACCGCTTCACCTTATTTAATACCCAGCTTTTTGGCCGCAGTTTGAGCCTTAGACTCGATGTCAGCGCCGAAGATGAGTTTCGTGGTCAACCTCATGCCCAGCAGCCCAAGACTGTCGGAAACAGGGACAGATGTACCCCGGATAGTAGGAGTCAGATTAAACGGACTCCTTTTTGCGGTGAAGATACAAGCCTGTGTTTTGGTGGCGTTGAAGTTGACTAAATTATTGTCACCCCACTGGGAGACAAAACTTAAAGTCAAGTTTGTCCGCTCCACCATGGCCTCCCTCTGCGAACGTATTCCATCCCCGCTGGCCCTTGCGCCGGATACATATCTCTCCGCGACAGTACTGTCATCTGCATACCCAACAATACCTGACACAAGGAGGTCATTGATGTGTAACAGGAAAAGTGTCGCGGAGAGAACAGACCCTTGAGGAACCCCAGCATCAATTGCCATAAGGTCTGAAGAGCAGCTGTCAATGACAACTCTAATCGACCGTTCTCTCAAGAAATCAGATATCCAGCTGCAAAGATCAGCGGGGATACCATAAGCAAGAAGCTTGCTCAGCAAACTAGCGTGCCATACCCTGTCAAAGGCCTTCAAGATGTCAAGTGATACGGTAAGTGCTTCACCGTGTTTCTCGATGGCCTCGCCCCTGCAGTGCGTGACATACACAAGAATATCCCCAGTCGATCGCCCCCGGCGGAAGCTATATTGGCGATCACTGAGTAGATCATTATCTTCTAGGTATGTCAGCAACTTACTGTTAAGTATTCTTTCCATGACTTTACAGAGAATGGAAGTAATGGCGATAGGTCGGTAGTTGCAGGGGTCGGCACAATTGCCCTTCTTGGGTACCGAATGCACATTTGCAAGCTTCCAGGATTTTGGTACCGTTCTTGTTCTGAGAGAGAGAGGCGATACAGGCGTGTTAGAACAGGAGACAACTCAGGCGCACAATATCTCAGCACTCTTGCAGGTATACCATCAAGACCACTGGCCTTATTCACATCTAGACAACGCAATGCTCTGAGGACCTCTTTTGTACGTATTGTGATCTCCGGCATCGAAGAATCACAACGAGGGATGGTTGGTGGCTGTTTGGCACCAGCGTCCAGACGTGAATTGCTCGCAAACAGAGAAGCAAATAAATTAGCTTTCTCAGTTGCGGAGTGAGCCAGCGACCCATCAGGTTTCTGCATGGGAGGCAAAGTGGGACGGCAAAAATTGGATTCGACCGATTTTGAAAGGGACCAGAACTGTTTACTACCAGAAGGGTAGGATGCCAGTCTGACTCCAATACGGCTGACATGATTGAATCGAGCCTTCTGGATCACCCGTTTGCAGGACTTGACGGCAGAATTAAAGGCCCTCTTTTTCGGCGCGAACCCTACGAGCTCTATCTTTGCGGTCGCGAGCTTGGAACCATGCTTGGTAGGCGGATTCCTTTTTAGCTTCAGCGCGAGCACAATCCGCATTGTACCAAGGTTGGGCTTTGTGACCGAGTGCGATGTCGGAGAATGGAATATAATATTCCATTCCCAGTACCAGTATCATTCCAATTACGTCCGCAACCGCATCAGCTGAACTGGCAGGGTCACTCGAAGAAAAACTCACTTGCCGCCACGGGTAAGACGCAAAGAAGTGCCGCATCTCATCCCAATCTGCCGACCCGTATCGCCAGACTCGCCTCGTGCCCTTAGGGCTGTCATCGGGAGGAGAGCAGATCAACACGGATTTCAGCAGACAGTGATCGCACGTTCCCAGTGGGGCAGAGATCGATACGGAATGACTGTCTGGATCTGATGTCAGCAGAAGGTCCAAACAATTGGGCGTATGGCCATCAACACCCGGTACCCGCGTTGCTTGATTTGCCTCTGAGCAACACTGTACCGGGAAACTCATTTTGGAGGGTAGCGGAATTCGAAGCACGGTGACAGTCGTTGGCCAACCGCAATTAGAAGGGGGCCCAAGTAGTGTGCTAGCCACGTGTGAAAGGATGCCCTACGTGTGAGAGACGCCCGAACCCCGCCGCAATGGCCACCGGGTCCTCCCTTCCGGTCGCCTACTGGCACGGTGGAGCATTGTGTGGGGCAGCCTTTCACACGTGGCTAGCACACTACTTGGGCCCCCTACTAACTGCGGTCGGCCAACGACTGTCACCGTGCTTCGGATCCCGCTACCCTCCAATAGCCCAGTCATTTTACGGTTTGAGCTGGGACTAATTACTAATTGCATTTTTTTTTCGCTATAATATTGAAGAGCCCATTTGAGCTTAAAAATGAACCAAAATAAAAAAAAATTACGTCAGCAACAGTTCCAATTTTAAAATATAGATATTATCTCGTTCTAAAAAACCTGATGATACATTTTTTTTTGCACATGTTTAAGGCTTTACCATCATACATACTTCAAACATGGTGTAAATATTGTTGTCTACTTAGAAGGTCTTGAAAAATAATTCGTATTTTCTAATAAAAACCTCATTTTTTTAATTTTTATGCCTATTTTATTGATCAAAAATAATATACAGGGTGAAATTGATATCATTGGCATCCTTTTAAACTAAGAGTCTACCCATCAAACTGAACAACTTTTACTATGGGAACAAACCGATCGGAGCAACTAAAAAATCAGCTGTTGCATACATTTGAGTCGAGTAGGCATTGCAATTTTGTATGGGACAGCTGATTTTTTTGTAACTACGATCGGTTTGCTCCCATAGTAAAAGTTGTTCAGTTTGATGGGTAGACTCTTAGTTTAAAAGGATGCCAATGATATCAATTTCACCCTGTATATTGTTAAATCTAATTCAAATGAGTGCATTGGTATTCATATTATTAATTTAAAAGCCTTCTGGGACACACAATTTTGATTTCTATGTTGCGTAGCAATTTTTTTTAAATATGGTTTAGGATAGTATTTTTGTCACTAAATGGTGCCGGTAACAGTTTAAAAGTCCAATTAATAATTACTCCCTGCCCCGCCTAACAAAACTCCGTAAAATGACTGGCCTACAAAATGAGTTTCCCGGTACAGTGTTGCTCAGAGGCAAATCAAGCAACGCGGGTACCGGGTGTTGATGGCCATACGCCCAATTGTTTGGACCTTCTGCTGACATCAGATCCAGACAGTCATTCCGTATCGATCTCTGCCCCACTGGGAACGTGCGATCACTGTCTGCTGAAATCCGTGTTGATCTGCTCTCCTCCCGATGACAGCCCTAAGGGCACGAGGCGAGTCTGGCGATACGGGTCGGCAGATTGGGATGAGATGCGGCACTTCTTTGCGTCTTACCCGTGGCGGCAAGTGAGTTTTTCTTCGAGTGACCCTGCCAGTTCAGCTGATGCGGTTGCGGACGTAATTGGAATGATACTGGTACTGGGAATGGAATATTATATTCCATTCTCCGACATCGCACTCGGTCACAAAGCCCAACCTTGGTACAATGCGGATTGTGCTCGCGCTGAAGCTAAAAAGGAATCCGCCTACCAAGCATGGTTCCAAGCTCGCGACCGCAAAGATAGAGCTCGTAGGGTTCGCGCCGAAAAAGAGGGCCTTTAATTCTGCCGTCAAGTCCTGCAAACGGGTGATCCAGAAGGCTCGATTCAATCATGTCAGCCGTATTGGAGTCAGACTGGCATCCTACCCTTCTGGTAGTAAACAGTTCTGGTCCCTTTCAAAATCGGTCGAATCCAACCTGATGGGTCGCTGGCTCACTCCGCAACTGAGAAAGCTAATTTATTTGCTTCTCTGTTTGCGAGCAATTCACGTCTGGACGCTGGTGCCAAACAGCCACCAACCATCCCTCGTTGTGATTCTTCGATGCCGGAGATCACAATACGTACAAAAGAGGTCCTCAGAGCATTGCGTTGTCTAGATGTGAATAAGGCCAGTGGTCTTGATGGTATACCTGCAAGAGTGCTGAGATATTGTGCGCCTGAGTTGTCTCCTGTTTTAACACGCCTGTATCGCCTCTCTCTCTCAGAACAAGAACGGTACCAAAATCCTGGAAGCTTGCAAATGTGCATTCGGTACCCAAGAAGGGCAATTGTGCCGACCCCTGCAACTACCGACCTATCGCCATTACTTCCATTCTCTGTAAAGTCATGGAAAGAATACTTAACAGTAAGTTGCTGACATACCTAGAAGATAATGATCTACTCAGTGATCGCCAATATAGCTTCCGCCGGGGGCGATCGACTGGGGATATTCTTGTGTATGTCACGCAATGCAGGGGCGAGGCCATCGAGAAACACGGTGAAGCACTTACCGTATCACTTGACATCTTGAAGGCCTTTGACAGGGTATGGCACGCTAGTTTGCTGAGCAAGCTTCTTGCTTATGGTATCCCCGCTGATCTTTGCAGCTGGATATCTGATTTCTTGAGAGAACGGTCGATTAGAGTTGTCATTGACAGCTGCTCTTCAGACCTTATGGCAATTGATGCTGGGGTTCCTCAAGGGTCTGTTCTCTCCGCGACACTTTTCCTGCTACACATCAATGACCTCCTTGTGTCAGGTATTGTTGGGTATGCAGATGACAGTACTGTCGCGGAGAGATATGTATCCGGCGCAAGGGCCAGCGGGGATGAAATACGTTCGCAGAGGGAGGCCATGGTGGAGCGGACAAACTTGACTTTAAGTTTTGTCTCCCAGTGGGGTGACAATAATTTAGTCAACTTCAACGCCACCAAAACACAGGCTTGTATGTTCACCGCAAAAAGGAGTCCGTTTAATCTGACTCCTACTATCCGGGGTAGATCTGTCCCTGTTTCCGACAGTCTTGGGCTTCTGGGCATGAGGTTGACCACGAAACTCAACTTCGGCGCTGACATCGAGTCTAAGGCTCAAACTGCGGCCAAAAAGCTGGGTATCTTAAACAAGGTGAAGCGGTACTAAACTCCTGGACAGCTCTTAATGTTGTATAAAGCTCAGGTTCAATCATGTATGGGGTACTGCTGCCACCTGTGGGATGGCTTAGCCAAGTATCAACTTGACGCACTCGACTCGGATGAACGCAGAGCCAGGAGGCTCATTGGCGAGAGTAAGCCGGTGGAGACCAAGCTTTATAGCCTAGCCCACCGCCGCAGAAGTGGCCAGCTGTCGAATCCGACTCGGCAAGGCAACGTTGGAAAAATACGTAGTCTCTTCACGTCCAAAATACCGCAGTGTCTCAAGATTAATTACGGAACTGAGACGTCGGTCGTCGCTCTCTCAAGGCTTCATAAAAAGGTTGAAAGTCATCCAAAAGGCAATGGGCTATGTTCGGAGTATCCCGGCAAGATCGAATCGGAAATGAAGAGATCCGCTGAGACATAGCCCAAAGAATTGCTAAACTATAGTGGCAATGGGCGGGGCACATTGCTCGCAGAACCGATGGGGCTGAAGAGCCGTTGAGTTGCGATCGCGTACCGGAAAGCGCAGCGTGGGTAGCTCCCGCATCCCGCACCCCGGGTAATAGCAGTGGGTAGGTTGGGCACCAAAAGGTGGACCGACGACCTGATGAAGGCGGCGGGAACCCGTTCGATTAGGACACCGGCAAGACCGGTCGTTGTGACGATCCTTGGGGAGGACTATGTCCAGCAGTGTGACGGCCATCGGCTGAGATGATGATGATGATCAAGTATTTAATACATAGGTAAATAAATCCCTTTTGGATAACGCACTTCCCCGGTTTGGAAGGGTGCGGGTTCAAGTCCCGCCCGAGACTGAATTTTTCAATCTTTAATTTGATTCCTTTAGGAATAGTTAGCAACACTGCTACAACAACCGTCTTGCTGGAGTAGCTGTCTTGCCTGTAGATAGGTATTTTATTTATCATAGTAAATGAATAAAACTTATTTATAATAATAATATTATGTAATTATACTATGTTCTGATCGATCCTGAGCTTTGCTGATCTATTCCTGATCAAAAAAGTCAATTTGGGTGGAAAAAGATGTTTTTATTTTTAATTATTTTCAAACCCCTATATCTCCGAAAGTATACCACTTAGGTCATTTTACCAAAGTATATTTTCTGTTTGTAATCATTTTCCCTGTCGATTGGCATATGTTTCATCAGTGGCCGCAAAATCGTGATTTTTTCAAAATGGCGGAAAGTAGGTATGCCACCTTCCATACTGAAATGTTCGAAGCTCTTTTATTGTTATCACTGCTATAGCCGGTCAGTGTCCGCGAATGTGTTAATTTGAGCGATTTACCCCCCTATTATTTTCTATTATAGTATTTATATACCTACAACGTGTTAACGCAAAACTAGAAAGTAGTTTATTTATAATCGAGAGCAGAATCGAATTATCATGGTTTTAACACAGGTTTTTTTTTTCTTCAAAATATTAAATAATTTGTTTGAAAAATTAAAAATTTTCGGATCCCGATGTCAACCCACCGCACGGGCAAACTCACCCTACTTACTACCAAAACAAGATTATTAAAATGTATCCATGAGTACGTTAGCGCTTTCTTTCAGTGCTAAAATGATAAAAAATCATTTTTGCTTCAAAACTTAAAAAGCGAATAACTTAAAATTTTAACTATCAAAATAATTAAATTATTGTTTCAATCTAATTATTTTGTTATAAATCAGTTGGGGTGTATGAGGTTTTGCGCTAATTCATTAACACGTTGTATAGGTAAGTAAATAACTACAATTTTCAGAATAAGGCGAAAAAGACGTGAAAAGATCTTAGTCAAAAATGGCGTTCCCTAAGGGTTAATTCCCTATGAAAGAGCAGCGGCCGGCAGTGCGCGGCATTTGATATAATCGGGTTGTACATAATTTATGATTTTACTTTCTATTCAAATATAATATTCTTGCGCTGACCTTGGTTAGCAATAAAGTCCAAGTTAAGTTATTATTTTTTGTATAGAAAATAAATGAGAGAGCTATTTTAACCGGAGATAATTGCTTACCCTAGGTAGAAGCATGGTGAGAATAATTCTTAATTCAGATTATTAAGTAGTAATAGTATAAGAGATAAGTGTACTTTTTGCAACCATCAGCAGCAAGGCTGATTCAGTGTTTATGGGGTGTAGAGCGTCTCTGTGATGGGGATGGACTAGGTCTGCCTGCATAACTCCAGTCGGTTTAGGAGTTACTGATGATTAAAGGTCTGTAAAAAATTAACGATCAGTTGCACGGCTGATCGTATAATATTGTTGTAGTATGCAATGTCGCTATGTGAACAGTATAAAAACTGTCATGTTCTGTCAGTCGGTTTAGGAGATACAGCCAGTCAAAGTTCCGACCTTTGAACGGCTGTAAGTATCTCCTTAGCCGACTGATGAACCATGTCAGTTTTTGTACTATTCACATAGCTACAGTGCATACTACAACAATAACATACGATCAGCCTTGCAGCTGATGGATAATTTTTTACAGACCTCATCAGTAACTCCTTAACCGACTAGAGTTATGCAGGCAGACCTGGTCCATCCCCATCACAGAGAAGCTCTACACCTCATAAACACTGAATTAGCCTTACTGCTGATGGTTGCAAAAAGTACACTTATCTCTCGGAATATAAGAATATTCTTTTATTCTGACTATTGAGTAATGTACGAATGTTCTTTCATTTTAGTTATTGAGTTGTGAGAATGATCCTTAATTTGGATTTGGTACTCTTTGGTGGATATGGATAGTATAGCTTGTTCTATGATGGACTCATAATGAGCAAAATGTGTTATTAAGTACCTACTTTAATAGACGGTCGCAATGGAGGTAACACTGTTTATTTTGTGGCTAGTTCTAAGGTGAATACAATGGCCCATGGGACTTTGTGAGCGTGATTGCCTCATTTTATTATCATCCCGAAAAAGAGTTCTGTGTCTTGCAGTATTTCACAACGTAAAGACCGATGATTATTTTTACTTCTATTAAGGAATACATAATAATAATAAAAATTATGAATTAGCTACAAAATATAAAAAAACAAAGCATTTTACTAACGCAGAAAATAAATTTTAAGACCTCCGTTGTATAAGCCGGCAATACCGTCACGAGAGCCGCCTCTAATCTGAATTTATGACGAGCCAGCTCCCGAAGGGTCCGGGTATCAGAGTGAATACAAAGTTTGCTTTATGAATAGGACGTGTGAACACGTCATAAGACAGTGAGTGTGACAGTTTGTGGCAAGAACTTTTTATATAAAGGTGTATAATAAAGTATATTTACTAAGCTCTTTAGGGAATTGTGGAGACATTTTAACACATACGTTAATCTTCATTTTCTTGCCGTGCCTGCTTGGAAGGAAGGCGCACCGCGGGATATCACCTCTTCTTGGTTGACAACCCACATATCTGCACCAAGCACCTTTCTGAATGTGCACAGCCAAGGAGTGCAATGCCCTGCCTGCGTCAGTATTACAACCCGAATTCCTTTAAAGTACGAGTGAATAGGCTTCTTCTGGGTAAGCTCGCTACATGTTAAACGGAAAGTACACTGGCAGTCCATACGCTTATATATGATAACAAAAAACAAGTAAATACGACTCAATTTCCTAGAAAACAAAGCAGGTATCCATTTGATTCACCATCCTTTACAAAAAATCACCTGTAAATACCGAAAGTAAATTCACTCGCATGAAATAATTTAACAGCTAGTCAAACAACATTTGACCGAGGGCCAGTTAGCGCTTTTATCTCGACCTAGTTTTAGTTTAGTTTAATGCTTGCGAAACGAACTATTTTAGACTTTGACGTCAAAGTTTTAAGGATATTTAAACTGCAGTTTTGAAACGTTTCAGATTGCAACTCATGTTGGGTAATGAGAGTAGCGATTTTTAGGGCTTTAAGATGACGACAAGGAATGTAAGCATAAAGTTTTATCCATTTTGTATGTTCGGTGGGCCCAATCTGAATTACTCTCTCAATTTTTTTGTTCCGAATTCAACAAGGAATCCTTATAGTTTCGCCATGTCCGTCCGTCCGTCTGTCCGCGGCTTAGCTCTGAGACGCTTAGCACTAGAAAGCTGTAATTTGGCATGGATATACAAATTAATTACGCCGACAAAGTGGTACCCAAAAAATAAAATTTAGAAAAAAATATTTTTTTTTGAGTGGATACCTCGGACCTAAAAAAAATTTCATCCCCACTTCACGTGTAGGGGACTACACGTGAAGTGTGGATGAAATTTTTTTCTCGTCTATCCCATGTTGTGGGGTATTGTTAAATAGGTATTTAAAAAATATTGTGGGTGTAGGAAAACCATTTATCGATTTAGGGATCCGTTTTGTTAGAGTCAAGTGTCCCTCCCCCCTCTCCCGGCTAAACGCCAAATGGTTGTAGTTGGAGATATGAAAAAATTCACGGCAATAGTACATATAACAATAATTTAAAAGGAAAACTATCACGTAGGTTTTACAAGTTAACGAGTTTTAGTCGACCAACTTAAAAAATGTACTCGGAGAATGTTTTTTTTAAATCACTATTCTATTAGATGACCTTTAACATAAGTATAGATAATAATAGTACCTATCCTATTATTATCTATTCATATGCCTTTGGCTCAAACCGTATGGCCCCACTATCTAAAACTCAAAACGGACTCGGGGCCAATTAAAAGTTTTTCCCAATTAAATGGTGCCAATGACGTTTTTCTCAGTGCAGGGATTTGTGCTCAATTTATGGACTTTCCCATCGGATGTCCTAATGAAACTGTTGATTCAACCTTTGGTTCGTTTGGTCGAATGCAGTTTTAATTGTACCCAAGTTAAGGATGTTTGTATCTACAGGGTATAAACTAAAATGCGTTATAGGTCGACCAGAATCTCATGAAATGAAAAAAAGTAAAAAAATATAGATTTTCATATGGCAATGTCAAACTGTCATCAAGTAGGCCCTTTACAAACTGCAACTTTTTGCGGTGATAAAAACGCGCGTTTGTTAATGGGTGTATACAGGGTTACTTTTTATTCAGTGCACAAACTTTCACAACGTATTAGGTATCGTTAATAGACCCCGAAAAAAATTAAAAAAAAATATTTTTTTGCAAATTTTATCTCTTATTTCTGCCATCCCGTAAACTTGAATAAAATTGCTGCGCTGATCGTACTGTTGATAATAACTGCGCCGATCGAGGAAGCGAGTGACAGGTGACAGTATGGTCAGTACAAACCAAACATTTTTAGTGACTATGTTCAGATGCAGTTATTTCTTTATTTTTGTTCTAAACCGGGTTAAACAAATTCTTAATTTCGATAACCATCACGATCGCAAAGTTTGTGCACTGAATAAAAAGTAACCCTGTATTTAAGAGCGTTTGAAAGCCCAAATCATCTGGCCGAACATTTTCATCTTGTTTATAAGAAAAGGCATATAATTTTATAGCTGAATTTTATTACGTACGTTTTTCTTCGTGGCTGTATGGCGTTTCAGAAGTGCTGCAAAAAGTCGCAGTGTTTGAAGGGCCCTAGTCCAATTACCCCAGTGTTGCTTACTCTAAAATTTGATTTCCTAATTTTTCATGAGATTCTAGTCGACCTCTACATATTAAACTACACTTCTACTTCAGACCATCAAAATGAACAACTGTTACTGTGGAGCGCCAACATCGAAATAGCGAAAATAAAATAAGGTGTCCCATACAAATATCCATTGACGTTTTCTATGGAACAGCAGATTTTTTTTCGCGATTTCTATGTTGACTCTATAGTGAAAGTTGTTCAGTTGAATGGTCTGATCATCCCATTAAAATCAGTCAGTATATTAAGAAGGACCCTCCCTATATACAAAAAACATAAGCATATGCTCACGACTATATTCCCCGAGGGGGTAGTCAGAGATATTCTGAACAAAAAACATACAGTACCTATACGAATTGATTACCTCGTTTTTTTCAAATCTTTCAGTACGAATGCGATACGATAGTAAGCTCGCCCTTTCCCGGTAAAGTGGCCACTTCTAAACTATTTTACCGAAGCTGAGACTTTTCTAAAATTCAAGTGGAAACGAACGGACTCTGTGGGGACTTAAAACAACTTTATTGTGTTCCTTTTGTTTCAGTTCTCCGCGCAGACTTAGAAAAGAATCTTAGTTTAGTTACTATTGTTGAAATGCCCTTGACGGTTGTTACGCTAAGGATTCATGACCATAAAGTAGTCTTTGATTAAATTAAATAAAAATAGCAAGATAGGTGACTAGCCTATAGCGCATGGACACAATGCCTTCGTGTGTTTTTTCTCTTTGTACAAATCATTCAAAAAGAAAAAAAAACTAACGTTGCTTAAAAACCGGTGATAGTTTTTAACCACCTGCAGGGCTAGCCCACGCAGGACAAAGCAACAAAACGAGAAAACTGTCATGTGCTTTCATATCCGCAAACTATACGTAACGAAGATGAAGGCATTTATGGATAGGCCACAAACCAGAAAAATGAGGCAAAATAATTGACAGTTTTACTTCAAATATGTATCGAGATGACAGATCAAGTGTGCTAGTTTGTATGGACCAAGTGTGCTAGTTGCGTGCTTCAACTTAAAGCGCTTTGGGCCTATCCATTAATTTTACTTTGATCTAAGGTGGCTGTTTTAAACCAAAGTCCAGTCACCCCCCACTTCAATATAGGATCTTTTTTAATATGCTGACGTGTTTAGGGTTTGATCAGAACCGACCATCAAACTGAACAACTCTCTCTATGAGACTAACATTTAAATCGCAAAAAAACAGCTATTTGGGACGAGTAGGTTTGCATACAAACGTATACAAACGAAGAACGTATAGGCGGTGGATGAACTCAAAAAAATTATTTGTTCTGCCATTTTGAATAATAAAAACGTTACAAGGAAAATCCTTTACACCTTTGACATCGCAAAACAGAAAAGACAAGGAAAATCCTAAAACCATAGCACTATCGCACCTGGCAGAGAAATAAGATAAATAATAAACAACATTATACGGTGAGGGGGGCGTAATCAAAACAAATGACATGCGTGCTGCCAGAATAACGCCTCGCGAAATTACCGCATTGCCAGGTACTCTGGCGGCCAAGAAAATAGGATAAAGATATTCACAGTATAAAAAAAGAGTATCTAGTACTATACTCCATACCAAATAGCAAAGAAATTTTAAGGCTATTTTGCATTACAGAAACAGAGATTTGACACACTTTCTCTCACGTGTGTAATCTTAGAAGAGCTTTAGTAACGCCCAAAATATGTTGGATAGTATATTTTTCTGATCAATAAATTATATTTGGTAATCATACATTACAAGAATAGTTAATAAATAAATGTTATTGCTCTGTTAACGAATATATGGTCGATGTTCTCGTTTAAACTAACAGACTAACAAGATAAACACAAAATCTTTTCTATTTACAGAAAAAGATAGAAAAGAAGAAAATCATCAATCATCATCATTTTTTTTCATCAGTAAATAGAATAGATTTTGTGTTTGTCTTGTTTTTCAAATTTGCACGCCACCTGTGTTGCAGATTATGAATTGTGCTCTATCTTTAAGTTAAAACCTTGTATTACCATACTCTTGCAAATAAATATAATATCTTATCTTATCTTATCAGAATTGGTCAGAAAGTAAATAGGAATCGGAACATCTGGTCATCCTTATTTGGGATGTAGTATATAAACAGTACTGACACTAATTTGTCTTCGTCATTGTCTCCATGATGGTCTAAAAAATAATAAATAAACAAATAAATTAATTTAAAAAAAACCACCCATTTAAATATTACTGTAAGTATTACGGTGTTTTGTTACACCTTACATAATTTAAAATTTTTCATCTTCTTCATATTTTTATTTATAATAAAATAAAATAAATTTATTGTTTCACAAAAACAAGGATTACAAAGAACTTAGTCATAATAAAGTACACATTCGTCGTAAGGTTTAGAATTTTATATATAGATTTTTAAATCAAATTGATCAAAATTTGATTTATTTTATACCTAAATCTAAGAAAAATCTAGTTAAAACAAGCCCACAGTTTACATATTATACATTTTTAAGGGAAATTCTTGTTCCATTTCCTTTTTTTTGTTGCCTAAGGAAAAATTGTCCATTGGTAAATGTTATTTTGTGTGGTCTTTTTCCTTGCACGCCACTGTAACACAGGTAGCTTTCCTGTCGTTTTTATTCGCTTTGTTCCACCCATGGAGCGTTGATTATGAGCGATGCGAGGGTTTTTTAGAAAGCCCACAGATAAACGAATATGCTTACTGACAGACACACAATGCTCGTCTTATTGCGTTGCTTAGGGTTACAATGTGGGGTGGAATGCCTTGATAATAAAGTAATATTCAAAATCCTTGTACCTATACTTTTATTAAACAGTAGATACGTTTGTAGAAAGAATAAATAAATGAATACGAAACCTGTGGCATAGCATGCCACCCTCGATAAAACGAGAAAAATGGAGATGCGCATCAGTATTCTTTAAAAAAAGAAAAGATGTCCTTTGCGTGTATAGCAATTTGCGTTTCTGGTACTATGCGTCGAAACGATTAAAACAAAAGAAAGAATCAACGAAAAGAAGAAGAAATAATCAAAGAATCTCAAAATTATGTGACTGACTTGTGTAAAACGTTGCATTTTTTCTAATCTCTATAAAATACTTAGGTACTTATAATTTGCGTAAATTTTTTAACACGTTGTATACAGCACTATACGTTAGATAATAATATACGTAACTACCTTCTTTCACAAATTGGACTGTACTGTAATATTATTATTAAATCGAGAGTGCGTTATAGCCCATGGAATTGGTACATTTTACCCTACATCAAATTTTAATGAGGTAGCTTTCTGTTTTTTTTATATGTTGGTAGTGATGACATGATAATGACAAATCCAAGTTTTCCACCGCAAACTTAGACAATTTATATAGGGACGAGTTACGCGTGTCATTCTACTAAGAAACATTTCTGCCACTTTTTGCGGGGGGCGAGGTAACATGAAATCCGCAACTTTGGATTTTATTCCCCATAACTTTAGATATTAATTTTGAATATTAAAAATCATGAAAAGTAGTCTCGTGTGAACCCCAAACGTTCTAAGTTCAAAACTGTTGTTTCGCTATTATAGGCTGTCTCGTTTAGTGATAAGGTATAAAATTGGATGTATTTACACAAGATCAATTGTTCTTATACCGTCGGCGTCGTGGCAGAGGGGAATACGAGTCCCTATATAAATTGTTTAAGACCTCAAAAGCCCTTCGGATCATTATTAAATACTTGAAAATCCTGGACTTTTTTCGGTTTTAGGGGTCGCTGATTAAGAATATGAAATCATTTTCTTTTTATCTTCATCTTTCATTAGGGTTACCATACAAATTTCATAATTTTTGAAATGCAGTTACATTCTCTTCCCTGTAGCCCTCAAAGGTTAAGTCCTATGACAAAAGTGCATACCACTTGTTTTGTAGAAAATATTACCAGGTTTAATAATTGGTACCTACAAAACTTTTCGATACGACTTGAATTTGAATTGAATTGAATTCCGAGAAATAAGCGAAAAACTAAAAAAAAGTCCTGGATTTTCAAGTATTTAACAATGATCCGAAGGGGTTTCGAAAACTGGGGTTGGAAAACTTGGATATTTTGTCATTATCATGTCATACAAACACTCAGAATATGAATAGCTTGCTACCTTAGACAATTTAATAGGGACTCGCCTAGCATTTCCCCTCTGCCACGGAATTAGATCAATTTTATTAATCTTGCGCATTTACACCCAATTTTATACCTTATCACTAAACAAGACAGCCTATAATAGCGAAACAATAATTTTGAACTTAGAACGTTTGGGGTTCACACGAGACTACTTTCATAATTTTAAATTATTCAGAATTAGAATCTAAACTTATGGGGAATAAAATCCAATGTTGCGGATTTCATGTTACCTCGCCCCCCGCAAAATGTGGCAAAAATGTTTCTTAGTAGAATGACACGCGTAACTCGTCCCTATTAAATTGTCTAAACATGCTACAGTTATACACACCAAAATGACTAAAAAGTTAATAATAATAGTTGTAATGTTTTTCTACTTTTATTTCCATGAATAATATTAAGCTATGATAAAGAAGGACCAGTACACACCTAAATTATACATAATTTCTAATTCCCAGTACCACAATATCTACTTAGGTACTTTTGTTTGTATTATTTCTAATTTCCCCAAGGTAAGCGTAAATATGTTAATAAGGCAAGGACCTAAATGATAAATAAAGTAAGTACAAAGTAAAATATTACTTAATTAGGTAGCCTCAGAACAAAGAAATCCATACACAATAAGTTTTCAGCATTAGTAGTTGATTCCGTCTCAAATATCAATACTTTAAATGAAATACATAATAGGTACTATTATGATAAAATCTGTAAACAAAAGGTTTATAATTTATTAAAAATACTGGGGGAAGGATAAAATGCAATTAAATCAGTTTTTTTTTTTAAATTTATTTAACTTCATTCTTAAAACTGCTATAATTAAAATACAAATTCGCCAAACTGCAGAATAGTTTGTTGGCGATACGCTCTTAGTTACAATTTTATATAAACAGTTTGTACATGCTAGCGATACACTACACTTACAGTTATTATTTTTACTTTTTTTTTTAAATATATTTTACATTCCTGGGAATTAATGTTGTTTGCTTTAGGTGTAGTTTGACTGACACTCTTTCATTTTAGATTAATACATGAGAACATACATACATACTCACGACCATCATCCCTTGCGGGGTGGTCAAGAACCAACCAAGTTTGCGGTGACAAGTCAGTCAATCAATCAGTAGCTTTGGCACATAGCTATACAAGGTGTAATAAAAAGACAATGCGGGTTTTGTAAGTAAGGTTGGCGCCTTATTTTTTGCCGTTGTTTTTGGCGCGGCCAGCAACCAAACTTGAATATTTTATTTCAGAATAAAGTATCAAACAAAACTTATTAACTTGTATATCCCTAAACTCAGTCTAGACGGAGATATGAAGGCTTGAAGTTGAAAATGTTACCATTACGAGCACTTCAAGCCAGTAATGTCTCAGTTCGGACTGAGTTCCGAGATATTTGTAATAACAAATTTTGTTTTTAACTTTATTCTGAACTAATATACAAGTTTGATTGATGGCCGCGCTAAAAAAAGAAAAAAATGCGCCATTTTTAGGCATAGGCTTTTTCGCAAACTGTAACAACCGTTTCTCTAGTATTGATACCTAACTGAATAAAATAAATAAATATCTTTGACGTTTCACACAGGTCTAGTTTCATTTAAAGTACCTACCAGAATCAAGCCCGGATTTGTATTGTGATAACTAGAAAACGATATAGAATGCATAATGTTAATTTGAATATTGACGTATGAATTCTTTCAGTTATCCATTCTGTAGACATGTTTTTCTGATATAGTTTAATTTAATTTACACCTTGTATAGCCAGATAAATTGCTATAAGACTGAAGTCTACCAACAATATTTTTCGGCCAAAAAAAATGCGGGGATAAGCTCCAGCCGCCGTTATAAGCCACCAGCGATGACGTCGCGGGATTTGTCGTAATCCCGCCTAAATCCCGACGTATCCCTGGAAGTAGTGTTGAATTTGAACAAGATTGCGGGATACCTTTGTACGTAATCTATTTTTATGCGTGAGACGTTGAATGACTAATTGAAGAGGTCCGGACGGTTTGTACGGGGGTAATATACAGGGTGTTAAAAGTGCGTCATACCTATTTACGGAGGCGTCTACACTGAAAAAAAATGCGAGCCAACTAAGAAGTATTTTCTCCTAATTAGTACCAAAATAATTGAAATGACGTTATTATTGTTTACTAAAAACAAAAGATGGTAGTTGTAACAACAAGCCGAATTCGTTTAACAAAGTTTTCTTAGTCAGAGAAGTCATGATGTTGACAGGATCATATGGATTCATGATGTATGATTATCATAAACAAGAGCTATGCTGTGCAGTGTATGCTGTTTATACTGAACAACTTTCACCACGGAACCCATAGTCAATACGCAAAAAAAAAAATTTAGTCTTCATACAAATCGATCATCTGAGTGGCCTCTTTTGTATGGAGAGACCAATTCTTTTTTTGCGAATTGACTATGGGTTCCTTGTGGAAATTTTTTCAGTATCAGCAGCATAGTTGCCTCCGTAAATATGACGCACTTTTAGATTAGCACCCTGTAAAGAGGATAATTGGGAGAGTTGTCGCCGCAAATCTGTGTCATTTTCGGCTCCCAAATTTTTTTTTTCCATTTAAAGAAAGTATCTATGTAGCTATTTCTCCTACATATATCGGAGACTAGGACAAAAGTTTGTACGTGTAGTTTCAACTGTTATTGATTTATAACATGGTACACTGCCTCCGTGGTCTAATGGTTAAGAGCATTGGGCTCTCGACACGGAGGTCGTGGGTTCGATTCCCACGTGGGACACTTAGTGATATGTCACTTTGTGCGTTTTTCCCCAGTTGGTTAGGACATTACAGGCTGAATCACTTGCCTGATTGTCTGAAAAGAAAAATGATTCCGTGCTTCGGATGGCACGTTAAGCCTTTGGTCCCGGCTACTATCTCTGGTGGTAGTAGTCGTTACATAAAAACCACGTCAGAGGCCGTAAGGCGGTCTGAAAAAACTCTGACACCAGGGCTCTGCCCACACGATAAGAAAGAGAACATGGTGCAGCCATGTTGTGCTATTTCAAATCAAATTAGGTGAAGATTGAAAAAAGAGAGATGGGAGAAAAAGGTTACAGTCATTAATTGAGTCCAGTTAGTCCTCTAGAGACCTACTGCAGTTTGGTTTGAAACATCTGATTTTAAAAAAAATATACGATGTTGGCTCCATTGTAAAAGTAAATATTTCAGTTTATTGCTCTAAACCACACCTTTAAAAATATTACTAGGTTGTTTTGTTACACCCTGTTTAAATAACTTTTTCGATTTTCCTAAAACCTCAGAATCTGATAAAAATTATTAAATGATGCAATTTCCGATTTTATTTGATGAGTATTTGCACAAATAATATAGAAATTCATAAAAGTCAGCCATTCTGTGATCAAACGGATTGTGAGCAACGCATGAGATGCCGATTCATGCTCGCAAATTGCCCTGCGGTGTGGACCAGATACGGAGTTGGATTTTTTATCGCCTTTTTACCATCTTTTTACCCCTCTAAGTTTGACATTGCAGACATAATCCGAGATTCGACCGTAAGGCTGCCTGTCCATTGACGCGAGCTGGTTGTGCGAGCTGTGTAGCTGTGTAAATATTAACCAATCAGAGATCCGACCGAGATCGACCGAGCTCCTGATTGGTTAATATTTATAATAATATTTAGCCAGCTCGCGTCAATGGACCGGCAGCCTAATGGAAAACACACTTGTAAACATACACCAGAATCACATTTCGATCGCCTATGAAATAGGTGCATAATTTTACGGTCGGATCTCAGTCTAACAGTTGGACAATAATTGTCGTCTAATTATTAGACGACTCGGTTGGTGTAATGGTTACTACGCCGCCGGAATGCCAAACCAAACCAAATCAAAGCCTTGGTTCGAATCCCGGTTCGGTCATGGATGTTATATGTTTGTGCCGTTGTTGTATGGTTTCCATAACAAAAAAGCCTATAGTGCTTACTTGGGATCATTACAATGTGCCTGTGAGCGTTATTTATTTATTTATTGCAGATTAGCTTCAGGAGCAGGCTTAGGTGGCTTGAACACGTGAAACGAAGGTCACCCGGCCACAGGAAGTAAAACTAATTACCTACATTACATTTTGGTGGTGCATCAGCATCAACAACTTTCACTGCGGGACCAAATCGCGAAAAAAATCTGCTGTTCCATTTGAAAACATCATTTTCTCAAACATGCTTGGACATGTGAGCATTATTTTGACAACCTTCTTCGAGATAAATCGAAATTGCAGTACTGGCCAAATACATGCGCGCAGCGGCCGGCAATGTTGTATGAAAATCCATATCTGTCGTGTTTAGCGGCCAAATAAATTACATACTAAACTCCAGTATACTCATATCTGTCGTGTAATTTAAAAATGGAACGATCTTTTTCTCCGAAACATGGCGACCAAGGAGGTAACTTATCAAAGGTTTTATTTAAATTTCGAACTGGCTTGCAAATAGAAAGCTGTTTATTGAAAAAAAAAATTGTTGTTCGTTGTTCAATTCAATTCAATTCAATTCAATTATACTTTGACGTTGTTCGTCATTGATTTTGAAAAGAGTTTAAATTTCCGCGAATTATTTGAGAAAATTAACTGTTTTAATTTCCGCGCATTATTTGAGAAAAGTACTATACAAGCCTTGGCCACAACTAGGCATTGATGGACTTACGTATGTGTGCCTCGGCTTCGCCTCGGCCCACATTTACACGTTCGTCCATCAATGCCTCTGTTGCTGGCCGCTGCAGTAATGTACTATTAATCGCTGCTCGACCCAAAGAATAAAGCTGCAAATTTATTTTGCAATTTCTATGTTGGGCCCATTACATAGCAAAAGTTGTTGAGATCGATGCGATGGTCAAAAGCAACCTGTTTAATGTATGACGCATTTAATCGTACACTTTGTGTAGTGTATTGCACTGCAACTGCCAAATCCGGGATAGATACGACCGAAGCGAAGACTAAAAATGGACGAATTCAGTTTCGGATTGGTTCAGTAAGTTTTACCTGACGAGAGCCATTTAAATATTTTATAAGCATTTAGGTAGTACGTAGAGAGAAAAATCTATTCTATTTTACTTGAATTTCGCAGTGTATGTGACAACTATTTATTTTTATATTATTATTTTATTTTTATAAAAGAACCTTGCCTTGAAAAGAATAAATTCTTTTTCACATCGGTCTTGGAAACGACCCAGCTAGAATATATGATTATAATTATTTTTTAAATAAAAAACCTAATTATTGTTGTTATAATAATTATATTGTTATTTTACTCAGTGTGGCGTACCCACAGATTTTCTTTTTATTCGATGATTTCTAGTTTTACATTGATTCAAATTGCTTTGCGAAATTCAATGAAAACTAGATCTGAAGTCAGAATTTTAAGATTATTGCAGAAAATGTGAAAAAAAGAACATAGTAAAATATTCTGCCGCCATCCCTGTGGTCCACTATTTGTATTTCTCTCCAATTCACGTCTCCATTCTCGCGGTTGGTTTCCTTTCCTCTAATGCCTATGAAGGTGACCCCTTTTTCATGACAAACGTGATTTTGTGTACTAACGGCTTTATTTATTTACAAGCCTGCGGCAGATTTAGTGGGTCACAACAGGGTCCAACTTTATATTATAAATATGCTGAAGGTTTTTAAGGTGTTGATCAAACTGAACGTCCGAAAAAATTATTTGCTGTTCCCTGAGAAAGAAAGGCGTAACTCGTGTTGACACGAGTTACGCCTTCCTCTATGCTCGAACCAAATGTATAGAGCAGCTGTTTTTTTTTTTTGCAATTTCATAGCATAAGCATAAGCATATGCTCACGACTATATTTCCCGAGTCAGAGATATGATATGAGGGGGAGTCTGAAACTTCAGAACATCCACGTTTCACTAGTAGTACCGAAACTCTGTCCAGTGTGACAGGGAGTGATCGCGATTTCATTGTTTGTCAATTAAGTAGTGAAAGTTGTTCAGCTTGATGGTCTATATCTAAAGCACCCGCATTTAAGTTTACACCCTGTATAGCTTTTTAGATATTTTTGTTATACAGGGTATAACAAAACACCCTAGTAATACTTAAGTCGGTGCATCAGACCATCAAACTGAACAACTTTCACTATGGAGCCAACACCGAGAAAAAAATAAAAATAATCAGCTGTCCCATACATTATTTTGAGTCGAGACGATACTGCAGTTTTGTATGAAACAGTAGATTTTTATTTCGTGATTTCGAAGTTGGCTCCATAGTGAAAGTTGTTCAGTTTAATGGTCTGAAGCCCTTAAGTATTAAAATTAAATTAAATCATTTATTCCTCAGATAACTCAGATCCATTCAAGTGTTAGTAACAATGATCTTACAAACTATGTTAGTTATAAAAATCTATCCGACAAAGATGTGGGCAGCTACAAGGTGGCATGCAAGCGTACCCAACGTTGCAGCATTGGGGAGTCCCATCTGTCTCCCAACGCGCGCAGGATGGTGTTACTAGGGTGTTTTGTTACACCCTGTAGAACGTATTAAAAAGGAATTAAAACTCTGAAAACTGATTCTCAAGAATAAATTATTGAACAAAATTCAAAACCATTACAGCAGATAAATAAAAGTAAAATATTTCATTTCAGTCTTCTTTACTTAAATCAGACCAAATGCGAGCGCTTGATGAAAGCCTGTCCATTTATTTTCAAATTAAAAATATTTCCAAGCAACGGAAAATTTCAAAAACCACTAAAAATAAATAATAGGGAAACAGGAAAAGTCCATTAGTTTATTAATTAAAGTGTGACAGTGCATCGTGGAAAATTCGCGCCAAAATAGAGCCGCCATGATAGATGCTGCCATTTTGAGTGTCGCTTGTAAACAAAATGGATGTCTGCAACGAATGCATGCGCGTAGTCTGGGCACGTTCTTTATTTATATTTCTTTTAAAATGTTACCGTAGAGTAATTCGGAGTTAACTTTTGTGTTTGCTTTGAAGAAAAATGTTGCTATATTTAATTCAACTACCATACCTCCCTCTTGGGATGGTCAGAAGCTCCGATACAACAACCTATTTTTTGTAGCAATGTTCGCTTTTAGCCGAATGAACGAATTTTTATGTGATAATCCGGTATTAGGCGGTATTGAAAATAATCACCAAAGTTAAGCAACATCAGCACCGGTCAATTTTAAGATGAGTGACCTTTAATGGCATATCAAGCGTATCCTTGCTTCTGAAGGCAGGTTAAGCAGTTGGTCGCGATATTTCCGACAGATGGTGTACTATTCGTTAAACGAGATCAGATACCTATTAGGAAGGCTTGAAAATGCTCTGACAGCAAGTTGAGCACTAACATGTCTCCACCAACCCGCACTGGGCCCTTGAGGTGGAGTATGTCATACTCCTTCTCACCTTTATTCGTGAGAGGAGGCCTTTTCCCTCCAGTGGGATCATACAGGCTAGAACTTAACTTTTAATCCGGGATATAGCACTAAGGGCAGAAAACGAAACTTTCGAGAATGGAATGACGTGAATGGAATCAAGTAGTGACAGTGACTTAGCTTTCACTCACAAAAAGACAACGAAAAACCCGTGAAAAAATATGTAGGCTATTTCAAACCTGGGACTCTATACAGCAAACGAAAGACTACAGCAAAAAAACACATTGAAACTCATGATGAACTTTCTGCTCCTATGTAGAGTTTCACGGGAAATCACGGAACGCAATTTCCGGGTCTATAAACTTTATTCTTCTGAAAAAATCCCTTCCAAGCAAGTATTTCAGAGCATTTCGAAGTCACGCCAAGGATCGTTTCCATAGTTTAAGTCCACGGGATTCGACTAACGACCTCTGGGCTGTGGTACAATTTATGAGCGAGATACCTAAAATTTTTTTCTTCATCGTTCACACCGTGAAGAAATCTGCAAACGCTGAAGAAAAAATTGGAAGCGTATGTGAAGTCTACCAATCCGCATTGGGCATGCGGTGGTGGACTTTACTCCCAAACTCCCCCAAGAGGGAAGGCCTGTGCCCTGCAGTGGGACGTATATAGACTGACGATGATGATAAATACCGAGAACTGGTAATCGATGGGATGTCCGACTTTCTGAATGAAGACTACGAACTGTAGGGGTAGCATGCCACGCACGACAAAACCAGAAAACCGTCATGCGCGCTCTTTCTGGCGTGCGTAAAGTAACATCGATATAATAGATAACGGCACATATCAAGTTTTCTTATTTTGTCGGAAGTGACATGCGCCTACTAGCCTAGTGAAGTAATACACCTAGTGTGGGACTCTTAAGGCTTTTTTACGCCAGAGCAACATCGTGCTATAGTGCGGCATGCCACAAATTGAGGCATGCGTCTCCTTGTTGCATGCTACAATTGGCAACATCATGCGGCCGATATAGCATGCGGCAGTCTATTTTACGCCGAGGCAACATCGTGCCTCGATAATTTTCAAAGCATTGTGCTATTTTTGGAGTGTTTTAAAGAAAACCTGGAAACTGTTTTGACGCATCAAAACAGTTTCTGCTTTCTAGAAATCGTATGCTCTAGCACGCTAGTTGCTCCATTAGCCTACTTACATAATTTTCTTTTATTTTTAACAATTTTATTAGGCCATAGCCCGCTTACGCTTATGTTTTAGTCTCTAGTACGAATCTTGAAGGATTTAATGGTACAGCTTCGACTCCAAACTCCATTTTACGATATCTACAACGTACTGACGTCACACAACGGGGTGAAGGAAGGGTGCATTTAGACATTTCATTTGTTTTCTGATCTTGCAGTAATATACCCGTACATCTTTGTAACAAATTGGAAGCTTTCTGAATTATATATACTCTTGGGAATCGAATGAGGCGACTATTTTGAAGTGTTTTCGCGGGCAAAATATTATCTATCATCACTTGATATAACCATTCAAGAGGCTTGCTACAACTGCATGCTCTACGAGTGCTATGGATTTATACTTAAAAATCATCGTGAAGTCATAAGAATCATCTTTAACTGTTTAACGTCCAGTTGCAGAAACGCTCATTTAAGTTAATCCCCCATTAAATTTCTTGCTGTCCCTTTTTGTCTTTTCGACGTAAATAAAGCTAGCAAGAGATTTAATGGAGGATTAAGTTTAATGAGCGTTTAGATCCTATATTAAGGGGCGCAAAAACACTTTGACAAAATTACATTAAAATTAAAGCCTTGCCAGAAAACTACCACCTCGCCGATACACCTCGAAATAAATCGTATGGGAGTACAGGTTTTTTATTTTACTGGTCTGGCTTTACAAATGGGAATAATATTGAAAAGGTTTTCGATCCCTGAGATTAATCTCGTTCGCATTTCGTGGGCGAATATTATTGCCAATATAGACAAGAGTTTGTTGGAAATGAGGTGCTCAATTTCAAGTCGTTACATAACCGGGGGTCTAACTCAGTGGTAGAGTGTCTGCTTCGCATGCTGAAAGTCCTGGGTTCAAATCCCAGCACCTCTACAATATTTTTTTTTTTTTGTCACTGAAAAAAATCCCATTTTCATCTTTACAAATTGCGTATCCACGACAGGTTTCGTCAAAGGCAATAGATACAACATTCACATCCACAACAGGCTTCGTCAATAAATACATCCCATATATCTGCAATCTATAAACCTCCTCCAAAGCCTCTCCCTGCGGGACGGTCCCTAGAACACTGGCAGCATTCCCCCTTTGAATCGCCAAGCTTATGGGGCTATGTTAAAAAAATAGGAATTTTCAAAGCTCCATATATCATGAAGTACTAACAGTAGGAGTATGATTTGGGGATATGTGTAAATTGAACATATAATTGAAGTTTTGATTAGAGCCAAAACACGATTAAGACAAATTTTCTCGATAGAAAAACAAGTCAAAGTAGCCTCCGTTTTTGTCTATAATCGCTTGTAACTGCTAAACTGTGAATAATAGAAACATGAGACTTGATTTAAAAAAAAAGAGATTTCTATTATCTAAGTTTTGATTAGAGCAGAATTGAACTTACATAAATAGTACAATCACAATTAAATAAAGTTTGTTTTTTCGCTTGATTCGTTCCAGGCGCGCGCGCCGCCCCATCTCTTTCTCTCGCATCTGGCAGTAATATAAGCTATCACACGCCCGTGTCGCTTAAATTATTTTTCGACATAGGCCCTTATACGCTGACGAAGGTAACTGCCAGCCCTCTTATCACCAGTGGACTCTATAAGGCGCGCTGATATGTCTCTCACAAGCTGTTTTGCATCGGGTCCCCATGGTCCTAGGATCTCAACTCCCAAAGGTACAAACATGTACCCCTCTCCCCTCCCCTCTTTACAAATGGAACATTTTAGTAGACATTTTACGTAAAAAAATCAATTGAAACCATTCTTTGTCGGACTGGCAAATGACAGGGGATGAGTTTTAAATTACCAAAGTTTCTGGGCCGTAAACCTAATTTGAATTCGGCCCAAGGACCTTCTCTCCGTTAAATAGGGTATAATTTACAGACAAAGAATGAGACCATAATTTAAATGAAATTCTAGATTCGTTTATTAGGTCCTGTGGCCTAAAGTAAGATCCTTTGTTAAATAATGAAGATAAATGGGAAAACCTGTCAAGTGCGAGTCGGAATCGCGTACCTGAAGCACCCACTAAAATATCTGGACCATCTAGCGATGACAGCATACCACGGATACGTAGCATCCGTCCTCAGATACGGCCTTATTATTTGGGGAAATGGTCTAGACATTAAGAAAGCCTTCATATCACAAAAAAAGTGTGTTAGAGCAATATGTGGTATTGCTCCTAAAGATACTTGTAAACCACATTTCAAGAGACTAAGAATCTTAACGCTTCCCTGCATGTACATTTTTGAAATGATTAAATTTGTTATTCAGCATCCAGAATTTTTCAAAACAGCTGGAATCGTCCGCCATAGAAACCTGCGAAGACATAATGACCTTGTTTTTGAAAACAGATCTAGAATTAAGTTATATAAAAAGCATTGCCATTGTATGTGTATCAGGATATTTAAAAAAATACCGAATAGAATAAAAACTTTGCCAAATAAATTATTTTTAAAAGAATTGTACAAGTGGTGATTGACTGTAGTTTTTATGATTTGAATGAATTTTTTGCATTATAATTAGATCTCACTGACATTATTAATTAAGTGAATATTTGCATGCTATATAATTTAGCTGGATAGAAGAAACTTTGTACCTACCTATAATTGTAACACCCTATTGTATCTACCTATTCAATGCAAATAAACAATTTCAATTTCAATTTCAAAATAAATTGGAACCTACTCAACTTTTGATAGAGTGAGCTAATGACATAAAAAACATAAATATTATTCCAAAAAGGCTCTTGTGAAATCTCCATTCGTTTTGGTTCAGTGTACACACAACTTTATTCTACGAATAATAAACAAGTATATTATTCGTAGCCTTTATTTTAAAAGTCCTTTACTGAAAAATTAATAGGTTTTTAATACTTAACCCTTTGGTTCAGTAGTTTTCAAGGTGATGATGATGTGTGCATGAACAAACAGAAAAACAAGAAGAAAGACAAATATTCAAAAAAACGATTGTTACTTATCCTTTTTAGGGTTCCGTAACCAAACAAATATCTCTCTAACTACCGCCTGGGAGAATATACATACAGGGTGATTTTTAATAGGTCTGTATGGCTTAAAGGGGAAAGAGTACAGCCCATTAGAAGTCTAAAACTGTATGGAACCCCTGGTCGAAAATCACTGGTTTCGGAAATAATGGATTTTCGACCAGGGGTTCCATACAGTTTAAGACTTCAAATGGGCTGTACTCTTTCCCCTTTAAGCCATACAGACCTATTAAAAATCACCCTGTAGTTACAAAATTCTGCTTTAAATAAATACAATCGCTCATAGTCCAATTAAACAAACCACGCGTTTAAACGGCCATCAAAAAACTCGAAAACGCGGTCAAAACACAATCACGAGCGCAATCTATAAAACACCGTTAACCCCTCAACACACAGGGTGATTCGGAAACGAGATGAAATGAAATTGTTCAAACGGCCGCGACAGTTCGCACCTGCCCGCCCGGAAACCGATTAAAATGATAAAGCGACGTACGACATGGATTTTGTACCATGTCACTTGGTTTCAATGGAAGTGACTTCCTTTTTAGCCGCCCTTAATCTGACATTTTGTGATCATGTGGTTTGGGTTACGAATAGACAATTTAATTTCTTCCTGTAGCCACTGTATGAGCATGAATGAATGAGTATTTATTGCATATCGTAAGGACACTATCTGCCTCCCACCAGATTTGACCTCACCCCCTTTTCTGTTGTCTGGGAGTCAACAGTAAGAAGTAGTGTAGTTCTCTCTCACTATCGCTCACTCAGAACGTCATCTTGCTTATCCCTTTTTGTCAGAAAGAGTCCGTTTGTATACTTGGTACATAATTAGTAAAAGAGAAGAAGAAAAAAGAAGTACGACAAAATACAATTTAAGTATGTACCACTTAATTATTGCATTTTTGTGGAGTGGAAACAAGAATACAATAACGACATGGCTTACTCAAATATAATCTGTTAAAGTGTAAGCGGGAAAACGATAGTTTGCTTTATCATCCCATCATTTTATCAGCACAGCTTCATACTTAACTATGCAAATTCGAAGCCGATTCTAGCACAGTATAAAGATCAGTGTACTGCACTCCCTTATACCAAAAACGTATTTAGTATTCTAGTGCCAGCTCCACACGTTCACCCACAAAGTATTTCTAGCAACAATATTCTGTTCCAGTCTATTCCAGACTGTTCCATAACGAAATACATCAACGTCCTCACGGATTTAATCTTTCATTCCAGTATTGCCTCAGTTGAAATTTTTCAAACGTCACGCTCGTTTTGACAAATGTTTTTGGAGCGTCCTGTGTGTTCCACAAATTACAATCTGTCGGATTTTTCCCATTTTTTAATTGGCGAAGAAAATGTTTGGTTTTTTTTCTGTAACTGTAATGAATGTTAGGGGCTATCCGTTTTAACTTGGGCGGTTTGTCGAAATTAAATTTGGCGTGAAGTTTTTTGGAGTTTGAGTTTGTCTGACGGTTAAGCAAACATTCAGCGAGCGATTCAGCGTTTTAATACATTTCTGATTTTAACTAAAAATTAATTAAACACTATAGAAGAGAAGCTGCGCGCTATACTTATGATGACGATACAGAGTGCAAGTGACAGCCTAGCAAATACTGAAACGGTGAACTCCTCAGACCATCAAACTGAACAACTTTTACTATGGAGCCTACCTCAGGAAACGCGAAAAAAATCATCTGTCCCATAAATTTTAGTCGTTTAGTAGGTACAGCAGTTTTGTAATAGGACAGTTGATTTTGCGTTTCCTGAGGTAGGCTCTATAGTGAACGTTGTTCAGTATGATTGACTGAGTTCACCGTTTCAGTATTTGCTAGGCTGTCACTTATGTCACCCCGAAAAAAAATCAGGTGTCCCATACATTTCAGTCGAGTTTTTTTTTCGCTATTTCGGTCTTGGTCCCATAGTAAAAGTTGTTCTGTTTGATGGTCTGATGCATCTCTTTAAGTAAGTGTCCCATTTAATTTTACACCCTGTAACATTAGGAGTATCTTTATTGAACGCATCTGGCGGGTGAATTAAATGTGTAGTGTATTAATAATTATTCTTATAGCTTCGGACGACGTGTCATGAAACTAGAGAATAGCAACAGGCTTGTGTCCGAAACCGAATTCTCGAAAAGATTTTAATATTTTTTTTTAACCTAGGAAATATGCCCTTTGGTTTGAAATTTTTTGAACTACTACAAATTTACGCAAGAAATGTGGCGTTTTGTTTAAATTGGATTAACCGTTTGTTCATACATGGAATTACGCCTGTTTTGATAGAAATACCTGTATTGATATCCATTTTTAGATAGGAAATAATGCTTTCTGTATCGTTCTATTGACGTAAATCGATGCTATTTTAGCCTTGCCACTAGATTCCGTCGAAATTTTCTCTAAAATAAAAAATGGAAATACGGCCTTTTGAAAAGTCACTCCTTAACTGTTTATTTCTATATGGGACTAACATCGAAATCACGAAACAAAATCTGCTGTTCCATACCAAACTACAAATCGATAGGTACTCGATCTAAATGTATGGGAGAGCAGATTTTTGTTTTTATAGATGTGCTTACGCTTATTTCTTCTGATGGAAAGTGCAGATGAAGCCGTAAAGATGTACATTACTATTATACAATTTTAATAATCTTTTACTTTACGTAATTAAAAAATAATAAAAGTAAAACATTCGCATTAAAGCTACGGAAGTTAGTTAATTATGAAAATATTCCTCAGTTCCTAGATGTTGCCGCTCATTTTGTTATACACAAAGTGATTTTTAGTCATTGTGTAATAATGTTTATAACATTTATTATTTCATTAGCAAACTAATTTCCATTTCCATCTTACAAATCCTAATTACACGGACCAATTTTGACATGACTCGACAAAATACTCACGCAGTATCAGACATTTTTAGGGTTCCGTACCCAAAGGGTGAAAACGGGACCCTATTACTAAGCCTACATTGTCCGTCCGTCCGTCCGTCCGTCCGTCCGTCCATCCATCCGTCCGTCCGTCCGTCTGTCCGTCTGTCCGTCTGTCCGTCTGTCCGTCTGTCCGTCTGTCCGTCTGTCCGTCTGTCCGTCCGTCCTTCCGTCCGTCTGTCCTACCTATTTAGGTCTGTAATTTTTGAACCGTAATAGCTAGATAGTTGACATTTTCTCAGATTATGTGTTATTACGGCGGACTTGTTAAAAAATAATAAAAATGTCAAAAAGTTAAAAATTAAGGGGGGTTCTCAAGAAGAAACTAGATTTTACCAACGTTGTTTCTTCACGCTCTATCGTAAAAACGGTAATACATGCAAGCGTCAAACTTAGTGTGATTATAGAGCAAAACTCTACAGAACGAGTCGGTCTCGCGCTAAAGGTCCCGGACAAAAAAAGTTTTTTTTCTATGTTAATAATGTTGTGTTCTGTGGTGGTGTGGTACGGAACCCTCGGTGCGCGAGTAGCCCGACCGGTTTTATTAATTATTCATGTCAGTGCAAGGAATTTCGTATGGAAGTACCCAGGGTGTAGTGTAATCGAAATAAAATAAATAACTATCATTATCACACCAGAAACTTTATTCAAATGCTCAATCACAGACGCATTCTAAACAACTTTGCTTCGTATATGTGAACAAACAGAATCTGTCACAAAACAATACGATATTTTGTTCAGTTCCGTTTCTGGGTCGTGACCGTATTGAGTATTGGAGGAAAGACATTATTTTTAATTCATAAACTGTAGCGGGGAATTGATTTTACCATGCTATGGATAAAGTTTCATTATCATAAGTGTAGCGGAGCGACGAGAAAGCTAGATAAGCAACAATACCGAGGCATCGGTCAAGTCAGTTTAAACTAAGAGATCTAGATCAGCATGCGACTTAGCACGATACACGGATTGCAAATCGGAAGATGAATCTATCCAGCGCGTCATAGCGTGGTTTCAAGTAATAAGTCGATTTGATGAAGAAGACGACACAGCTCAATATTAATATCAACCAATAATATGGCGAGTCCTAAATACCAAATCGAGCACTATCAAAGATATCAAAAGACTTTGCATGTAACAACATCCGTCTAAGAACAGTCAGACCGCGGTCCTGGGCATTCCAACCAGCTCGTAGAAGATCTTCCCTTTTACGTTCCATTGCAAAATCTCGTATCTGCTTTCACGAATAAAGCGTGGAATTGGGCCATATGCTCCATCACGCGCGCTCAGAGCAGATTAGTGAAGGTCAGGTGTCCTTTGATGAAGTATTTTTAGACCTTCCTAATTGGCTGAAGTAGCTTTACGAACAGATACGCCCGTAATCTGTCGTACCTAACTTGTCTTCACTAATCAGCACATTTGGAAAACAAGGCCAGCAGGGGTATATTTCAGAGGCACAGAAGAAAGAGCATGGAGTTACAGCAGAGGGACGTGTTGATAGTATTTTAAAATAGCTCCGGATATATGTTGCTCACTCGCTCGCTCCTATAACTTGTACAGTGTATCCAATAAGGTCATAAAGCAGTACAGTCACGCGCCCACAAAGTTTACTGAGACTTGTGTGTTGCATTGTCCGCGATACAGATTTTTGTTGTTTCTACAGTGATCAATAATAAACTAAATTTTCGAATATCATTTCGGTATCGTATTGTAGAGCACTGGTTTAAATTAAACAATATTTTAAAAAAGAAGGGCCAGCCCTAACTACGCAACCTAGAATCTGTTTGAATTTAATCAATGAAGATGTAGGAAGGAATTAGCCACAAAGTCATTCGATCCTCAAATCTTCAAAAAAGTAAGCCTTGCAATAATTGCAAGTTATATCTTCGTTTCTGACCACCCTTTTTCCATCTTCTGAAGGATTATTAGTTTAAATATATAATTAAAACTGTAACACACAAACTAATAAGCTAATCACAACTACCAGGGCAACATAAAAATAAGCGAGTTACGTAAAATATTGACTAAGAAATATTGTTTAGTCAATAATAATAAGACAAGATTTTCTTATAAGTTATAACCGATATGGAAGGAAAATATTACGAAAGAAGATGATCTAGGAGCGATATTATATTGGCAGAAATTGTTTTCTGGAGCAGATAAATACGTCTTGTGGGTTGGAGCGACATCGATCAAAAATATGCTAGTCATTGGAGGGAAAAATCCGTACGAGGATGCAGGAAACTTAAGGAGTAGTTTTTGGATATGTGCGGTTATTATTGTATTCTAAATAGACTTTACTGACGTGTATAAAGGCCACTCCTCCCTAGTGCAAGGCTCTCTTTCTTACAAGCAAATTTTTGCAATTAGCCATCCCGCTTCAATTGCGTGGCTCCGGTCAGTTTTTTTTTTATTAACCTGTACGTATGATTTTTTATGAATTTTCAAAAATTACGAAAACCACATCATTCCGTATTGTATTGTGAAGAATATTGTAAATTTTCATAATTATTCTTCTTATCAACAATGTTAAGAGTAAAACGGTTACAACTGGAAAAAAGGGGTGACTTTGGATTCGATTTTCTTCAGTTTTATTAATTAAAATAGATTTTGAGAAAAATCACATCACTTCTCACATCCTGTAGATTGTTCAGTTTTGTTTTCTGCTTAAAAAGTGCCATATAAATGGTTACAAAGTACGCGCAACACGTGATGCTCTACATGTTCGGCAACGTTGTAAAACAACGCGCGTCGTTGCCACTAAATAAATGCCACTAAGTGTAGTGTATATTTTCTTTGACTAAGTTGAAGTTCCGCGACGTCGCGCGTTGTTTTGCAACGTTGCCGAACATGTTGAGCTTCACATGTTGCGCGTCAATTGTTGCCTAGTGGATACAAGGCTTAATTACCATTCTAAATTCAATTTGTAAAATAAATTATAATATCTTTTGTCGCGGCGTCGGTGGCGCGTTGCGGAGAGCTGCTTTGGAAACACAGTCTTGAGGTCCAGGTTCGAATCCGCATGGATGACATGCCATGTATCAATAGTTTTTCTAACTTAGGTACCTATGTACGTAACACGGACTGCTCTCAAATGGTGAAGGAAACCATCGTGAAGAAACCTGCATTCGCTGAAGTAGTAAGTTATTCTGATGCGTTGTGAAGTCTACCAATCCGCATCGGGCACGCTTAGTGGACTAACGCCCGTGCACTCTGAGGGTAGGCCTGTGCCCTGCAGTAGGACGTATAAAGGCTGTGATGATAATCTTTTGTAGGTATTATTATTTTCAGCTCTTCGGTTTTTTACGAACATTTCAATCATCTCGTATGATTTTTTTTGATCACCGTACACCGTTTCCTCTACCCTAAGGTTGTCTGGAAGAAATCGCTTCTTAGCGATAAGACCGCCTTATTTTGTGCCTCTTGTATTTTTGTTTCTCTGTATTTTACTGTTTATGTGTTTTGGTGTAAAATAAAGTATATTTGATTGATTGATTGATTTTTTTTATACAACGTGTAAATGAATTAGCGCAAAACCTCATACACCCCAACTGATTTATAACAAAATAATTAGATTGAAACAATAATTTCATTATTTTTGATAGTTAAAATTTAAATTTTAAGTTTTAACGCAAAAATGATTTGTTGTCATTTCAGCACTGAAAGAAAGCGCTAACGTACTCATGGATACATTTTTATAATCTTGTTTTGGTAGTAAATAGGGTGAGTGTGCCCGTGCCACGGCACGGGTTGACATAGGGTTTAGAAAATTTTAAATTTCGCAAACAAATTATTTAATATTTTGAAAAAAATTACCTACCTATGTTGAAACCATGATAATTCGATTCTACTCTCGATTCTAAACAATCTACTTTCTAGTTTTGCGTTAATTCATTATCACGTTGTATAGGTTGGTCCTGTTAACGATATAAATCTGAATCAATGCTGAATCATCATGTACTAGGTATAGTATAAGAGCCGAGATATCGTTCGCTGTGATATGACGGCAGTCGTTCTTTTCTTTTTATGCAGATTTCTCGAAACGTCCACATAGCATGCTGAAAGGTTTCAGAATTGCCGTTTCAAGTGGTGACATCATGGCTAATAAATCAACTTAATTTTCCTGAATCCTATGTCTCGACATAAAAAACACTTTATTTAGAATTGTACCCATACAACGTGGGTTGGTAATTTATAACAAAGTTTTATCTAACTAGAAAGGCTATAGTTATTTTGTATGTACTTACTATCGACCCGCCTCGGATCCGTCCGTACTTCGTACCTACCACAAATATCAAAATTCCTACAGCATTTTCTGAGATTAGTCTATAGGTTCAGATTATAAGTGGCGATATGGGCTCACTCCCCGTCACACTGGACAGTGTTTCGGTACTAGTGAAACGTGGATGTTCTGAGGTTTCAGAATATCTCTCTCTACCCCCTCGGGGAATGTAGTCGTGAGCATATGCTATGCTATGCTATGAGGCTGATATTTGTCGACCCGGTTGGTGTAATGGTTACCACGCCGTATTGCAAAACTAGGGTCCTGGGTTCTAATCCCGGTTCGGTCATGGATGTTATATTATTATGTTCGTGCCGTTGTTGTATGGTTTCCATATTAAAAAAGCCTATAGTGCTTGACTTGGAATCATTACAATGTATGTGCCTGCAGTGAGCGTTATTTATTTATTTAATTTAAAAAGCCACATCAAATGCATCCTGAAGATCCGAGACTGCAGAAGCAGCTCATGCGTGTTATCGCATTTGAGCGACTGCTGTCATCACAGATACCGGTATCTGTGCAACATGACTCTCACACTATCTAGCTAGTACAACGTGATTCAGCTATAGCGTGAAACTGGACCAACTTGTAACAAAATCCTACGAAGTTATTGAAAAGTTATTGAAAAAAATCTACAGGGATAAACAGTTAGATTGCTTTAAGGGGTCATTGTACCAACAACTTTCCCTAAGAAACGTATATAAAAAAAAAAAAAATTTAATAATTTTTATTTCGGATTACTTGATCCATATTACATTTTACACTTTACATTTACAATAAAAATTACACATTTCATAATAATAAATTACAATACAATAACAATTTAACAATTCATAACATTCATTTAATTTAATTTAATTTAAGTTTGTTAGTAACGACGCAACACTTAAATAACTACGTTAGTACAGACACTTAAATGCAGAGTGGCCCAGTGCTTGATAAAGCGACTGTCCCACCTACTCGCTGCTACAGACAGAATACTGTTAGTGCTGTCGCGCACTCTGCGGAGCGTCGCGGCGCCTCGCTTCCGTAGTATCGCTTGGAAGCCGTCTACGTGTGCATCCGCGAACATGCCCGACGCGCTGTATAGGAAACTAGTAATTTTTTTTTTGGATTTCCCATACTAAATGCAATCAGCTGACCGAAGTTTTGTAAGAAATGTCAAAAAAAACAGTCTATTCTTTGGGAAAGTTGTTCAGTATCATGGGTACAGTCACCCCTTAAAGTAATGAAACTGTTTACCCTAACACCTTGTATAATATCAAAACTCGTATATCGAGTAACCTTGTCTGCCGTGCAGGAGGCGATGGTTCGATTCCCGTCCAGGCCGACTCGTACCAATGAGTTTTTCGAAATTTATGTACGATTTGTGACACGCTTTTCGATGAAGGAAAACATCGTGAGGAAACCTGCTGATACCGATCACATCGCAACCACATTGCACCTACTAGCGATAACGCAACCAAATCGACATTATGGTACCACAACGCGACTGCAAAAAGCTACAGAGACTATTCACACGTAGCCACTGCTCTACCACCTTTTGTCGCTGCGTTGTGGTGTGGTTGTGGTACGTGTGAAACAGCGCGCAGACAGCAAATATTTTTTTGTTAAATGAGTAAATATGTATCATTTTAGGGCTCTTACGGACGAGCGACACTTTGCTGTCGCGGTGGGTCGCAGACCGCCGCGCTCATACATTTTACGGTCGCGCGACAGTACCGCGATCCTCCGCGATACCCGGCGACCGCAAAGTGTCGCTCGTCTGTGAGAGCGCTTACAATCTGCATATGTATAAAGGGACTAGATCGCACAATGTCAGTATAATTCCGCCGACACGTTGAAACGTACACCGCGAATATGATTACTGAAATAATAATATTTCTCATAACCTTCCTCTTTGCATACGCTATCTATTTGCACGTCAGAATACAAAATAAATTCAAAAGGCATGGTGTGAAATATTTGAATTGTGTACCGTTTTTCGGTAATTTATTTAAATCTATATTCCTGAGGCGACATATTTGGGAAGATTACGACGAAGTCTATAGAGCTTTCCCGGATGAGAAGTGAGTATTTGCTTTAGTATAATGGGAAGAAACCGTAAATAATATAAATTGTGCGGTTTTCAAGAAATGTATTTGCCATAATTGCATATACAGGGTGTAACAAAACACCCTAGTAATACTTAAGTGGGTGCTTCAGACCACCAAACTGAACAACTTTCACTATGGGGCCAACATCGAGAAAAAATAAAAAAATAATTTTAGTCGAGTCGGTAGGTACTGCAGTTTTGTATGGGACGGCAGATTTTTTTTATTTTTTCCCGATGTTGGCCCCACAGTGAAAGTTGTTCAGTTTGGTGGTCTGAAGCACCCCCTTAATTATTACTATAGTGTTTTGTTACACCCTGTATGCTCACGACTATGTTCCTTGAGGTAGTCAGAGTTATACTAAAATCTCAGAACATCCACGTTTCACTAGTAGTACCAAAACTCTATCTAGTGTGACGGGGAGTGAGCCCGTCGCCACTTCTAATGGACAGTGGGTACAAAGTACATGCCTCGAAATTGAAGCACGCACGCAGGTTTCCTCACCATGTTTTCCTTCACTGAAAAACCTCATTGGTACTGATAAACTAAGATAAAGCATTTAAAAAAAAAAAAAACTGTTTGGTAGGTGGCAACTGCACGTGTATCATTTTCCATAAAATGGGTACATAACACAAAACCACTCCCTTTTACGACGGAGTTCCGCCACATACAATACGGAATTCTGGATCGGAATTCCGTGTGTGGCGGACCTAATGGTACGGGAAGACTCAGACTCATCTTTAATAGTAGATTATGTACCATGGGGATAAAGCAGTGTCTTTCATCACGGGCGCGATATTGAATCCCGAGCGTAACGAGGGATTCTAGGGTTAACTCCCGAGCGTAGCGAGTTAAGACTAGAATCCTGAGTGAAGCGAGGGGTTCAAGCTCGCCCAAGATGAAAACACGTTTATCCCCGAGGACCATACTCTACTTTTCACACCCTCCGCGAGAAAATAAAAAGCAATACTGTTAGAAACAAATTATTTTATTAGAGTTTATAACAAAGTATTAGAATCAAATTAACGATTGAAAAATTCAGTCTCGGGCGGGACAACATGGCTGTAACCATAGAGAATTCACACGCTCCCCTAACATGTTAAAAATCAATAATGTTTGAAAGTATTAGAGTTCAATAGTATATTAGAAAACACTATTTTATTAAATTACTAGCGTTAACCCGCAACTTCGTCCGCACAAATTATATACCAGATTTTAAGTCAGATCATAAGCTATCAAACAAAAAAAGTTTCATCAAAATCGGTTCAGTAGTTTTCGCGTGATGCTTGAACAAACACAAAAAGCAAAAAAAAATTTTTTTTTAATTTACAGTTTTATAATTCTGCAACAAGCATCGTCAATACAATAAATAAATCCGCACATGCGTCGTCAAACAACTTAATCTAATCAAATAAACCGCCCCGCACCATATCCCGCCCAAAGGTACCCATGATGCTGGCTGCATTACCTCTCTGGATAGCCAGTGATATCCTTTGGACGAGATACGACCCAGACCGGCAGTCCAGACCTTTCTGTCGTAGCCGTCGGCCAATCTCGTTAATAAATTTCTTTGCCTCCGTCCCCCACGTACCCGCCGTCTCCACCGCTACCGGAACAAACAGATACGCGGACTCCAGGTCAGCATACCTTGTATGTTTTAACTTGGCCGACGACTCCGCAGCAGATCCCGCACACCTCGCGGACCCAGACAGATGGGAAGCCGCAAAGGTACAGCAGCACGTCGCATCCCAGACCAAGCAACGGCCCTTCTCCCAGGGAATCAACGTGAAGCCATCGGGACGCTTGCCGTCCGATCGAGATAAACCAGTTGGTTCCTTGACACACGGTACTCCCGCAGACACCAATGCCCTGCGAATGATATCGTTCAACACGCTGTGTCTCGGAATCCTACCAGCTGACGTCAGACAGCTTAGCCCGTGATGCCCATTTGCCTCCACAGCAGATCCACAAACGCACCGGTGCGGCTCGCAGATGGCACACCCCAGCCTTAAAGCTGCTGCTATCCTCAGGGAGCAGTCATCAAGCAGGGTCCCCAACTGTGGTGATGGCAGTGCATGGAGCCACGCCCCCGCCTCCGGCCTCGACACCGCCAGCAAGCGAGCCAAATCCCTCCCCACGGCTCCATCCATCAAAAGGTTCAGTGAAACCCTCGAAACGACATCATCCCAGCACCTCTGAGATGACTTCTCGAGTTTTATAATAGTGTAGAAAAGTGAAAGTAAATATTTGAAACATTAGACCAGTTGTGGAAAGACAATGTAATATTTTTTTCACACCACCCGCTCGAAAATGGAACATTATATGTCATTTAACTCGAACCTAAAGCAAGTCATTATAGCCCTGGGCCTAGCCGGGCAATAATATTGTACTGAATTTCATTATAACCCGCTGGTCAATAATGAGATTTGAATATGGAACCGCATCCACAGATTATTTAATAGTTACTACGATCCTTACTTAAAATTCGTATGAAAACCTGTGATGAAAACTAATTATGGAGACAGGCACCAAAAAGAACTTAATTCGAAATTTGAACTGGCCACCACGAGTATTGAACACAAAAAAAAGAAAAAAAGGCGCGAATCATAAAGGTATCATCTTTATGGCGCGAATACTGCATATCTCTGTACTTGCTCTGTACCTATTATTGCCTTACTATTGCTACGAACAAAGTAATAAAAAAATATTACATTGTCTTTCCACAACTGGAGTGCGATTTTTGAATCTCATTCGCCGAGTTCAGCAGTTGAAAATGTCAAAATTACTATGGAAATACGCATCTTTCTACTGCTGATTTGACTTTCAAAAATCGCACTCCTGGAGTATGACTTTTTAATGTCAAATCAGCAGTAGAAAGATGCACGTCTCCGTAGTAATATTGACATTTTCAACTGCTGAGTTCAAAGAAAGTTTCAAAAATCGCACTCCAGGAGTGCGATTTTTGAATCTCATTCGATGAGTTCAGCAGTTGAAAATGTATGGAGATGCATATCTCCATAGTTACTTTGACATTTACAACTGCTGAACTCAGCAAATGAGATTCAAAAATCGCACTCCTGGTCTAATGTTTCAAATATCTACTTTCACTTTTAATTTAATAAAATAGTTTTTCTAAATACTATACTATTGAACACTAATACTTTGTTATAAACTCTAATAAAAGAATTGGTTTCTAACCATAGAGAATTTACACGCTCCCCTGGGTTTCTAACAGTTTTGCTTTTTATTTTCTCGCGGAGAGTGTGAAAAGTAGAGTATGGTCCTCGGGGATAAACGTGTTTTCATCTTGGGCGAGCTTGAACCCCTCGCTTCACTCAGGATTCTAGTCTTAACTCCCTCGCTTCGCTCGGGAGTTAACTCTAAACTCCCTCGCTACGCTCGGGAGTTAACCCTAGAATCCCTCGTTACGCTCGGGATTCAATATCGCGCCCGTGATGAAAGACACTGCTTTATCCCCTTGGTACATAATCTACTATTTATTGCTTTGTTCGTAGAAATAGGTACAGATAGTAGTATTCGCGCCTTTTTTTTCTTTTTTTGTGTTCGATACTCGTGGTGGCCAGTTCAAATTTCGAATTAAGTTCTTTTTGGTGCAGGTCTCCATGATAAGTTTTCATACGAATTTTAAGTAAGGGTCGTAGTAAATATTAAATAATCTGTGGATGCGGTTCCATATTCAAATCTCATTATTGACCAGCGGATATTTTCTTTGCCAGCGGGTTATAATGAAATTCAGTACAATATTATTTGCCCGGCTAGTCCCAGGGCTATAATGACTTGCTTTAGGTTCGAGTTACATGACATATAATGTTCAATTTTCGAGCGAGTGGTGTGAAAAATAATTTTACATAGCTTTCTAGCGTCACTTTTAGGGTTCCGTAGTCAAACCTCGTCGTCCATTCTGTATGTCTGTCTGTATGCCCCGCTTCAACTACTGCGTCATTTTTGAAATTATTAAATCGAAGTTTGGCATGAAGGCAGATTACAAAAAAAAAATTATAAAGGAGGTTGGATAAAATTAGTTTCTACTCAATTACCATTATAAAATTTTATTTTTGTATGTTGTGGGTTTGGATAGCTCTAATAATGTGGAACAAAACCCTCACAAAAATCAACTTGTTATAATGCTTGTATCTCCAGACATAATTTATGCGCTCAAAATAAAAAATAAAGCATCTCTAACTTTTTAAAATGAATCTATTCTATGTATACTTAGTTCTTAGGATGAAGTACGAACGTGTAATTTCTCAGCTTTCAATGAAAATTATAACAAACGCTGTAGCACAATCAGTGGCGAAAAAATCTAATAAAATATTAGTTTTTAAATGTCGCTGAATGAATGAAATTACGCTATTGATAACTTTCGAAGATTCCTTCAGTTTTCTAAGCTGTATCAGGATGCACGATTCATAATAATGGGTGCGGAACCCTATCACGGGTGAGTCCGACACGCTCTTTTGGTCTCTACCACCGTGTCGAAAGTTCTTCCATTGTAGAGAAGTTGCGACCAGTAACTCTACAATACACAATACATTTCTTAAACAAAACTAAATATATAACAGAAAGTACAATTACAAAAAATACAATATTGAATTCTGATTGAATTATATAGCGTAACATTGTTAAGACAAGACATTGGGCATTCAAGATTGTTGACAATCAGAATGAGAACGAGTGCAATAAACCTTTTTGTTATTAACAGATAACATTGTTCATAAAGTGTTCGTGCCAAACAATTCAATATCAGTTTGAGGTACTTAACAATTTGGAACCAAATCAAATCAGAATTTATAACAAACAGCGTATATAATTTTTTACAGAGATAATATTTCCAAATTGCTGTTTAAAATAGCTATTTGTAAATATTATGACTAGCGATTTGAGAATAAGTAAATAAATATTTTGCATTTAACAGAATAAATTACTAAGTATTTTTTGCAAAATCCGGAATCTAGCCTTGACTTGTATAATGATGACTAACCTAACCAACGATATAAAAGAATAAATCACAGTTTAATTATCAATAGTTTATAATTCATGAGCAGCAATATTATCGATATCGATAGTATTATAGAGGGTACTGTGGCAATATTATTCCCATATTCGAAGCTATCGATATAATATAATAATAATAATAATAACCCCGCGGGGGCAGCTTGTGGCGAGCTGACGGTGAGTGGCGACACCGCGGACCCCTATCCAGGGGGACTATACAGACATGCGCTCACACACACACACACACACCCCCACACCCACACACACAGTAACACACCCCCCTACCTCTGGCTTGCCTTAATTGGCCGTCCAGAGTGGAATCGCAAGAGCAGAACCTATGCTCCAGGTTGGAAGTGTATTGCACGTAATGGCGTAATAACGGGGAAACCCGCTCACGGGGGTAAACCCCGCGATGGTGACACCGGAGCCGCACCTCTCGACAACCTTCAGCCGCTCAATGAGATGTTGCCCCATTGTCGCACTTTGTGCGTGCGGCCGTTTTATGGGGCCCACTCGACGAGTCGGCGAGTCACCGCCTGCCCTATTTACAATTTTGAGACTAGTTGTCATGGCAGGCGTCCGTTAGTCTCCTCCCATAGCCCAGAATCCACCCATCCAACTTTCACCTCCATAGCCCAAGACCTTATTTTTCCATCGCGGCCATAGCGCCGTACTCCAATAGTCTTTACACAAATGGCGGGGACCATCCCCGTGGGTATCATGTTGTACGCTCGGAGATGGTATCCGCCATTTGTGTATCCCTTACATTTAGATTAACTTGTCTTTTGAACGGGCCTCTACATGTTGGCTTCGGCCCCATGCACGCCTTCCAAAGGTCCGGGACTTAATTGCCCGTGATTACGGAACGTAAGACATACAATAATAATCATTTATTGTATCAAAAAAGTAGGAAGTAGTAGTAATATGGATAGGCCTAGCGCAAAACTATCGATATTTTGGCAACACTAACCGGCACAACATCATCATCATCTCCCTAGCTGGTGTCCCGCTGGGTAGCGGGGTCTACTTTCGTAGTCTGTTGTGTCTAACCGACACAACATAGGTAAGTGTCGCAAATACGCCAGGTCTCGTCGCTCCCAAATTAGCCTAGGAATATTAGACAAAATTTGAGCGAAAAAGTAAAATGCAACATGACCAGCTGAAATTTGGTACAGTGACTCTGCAAGTATATATCAATAATTGTTTAAAACTCCCGGCCCCTCCCCCGCTTGCGTCTTGAGATACAATTTTTTGTATGAAATAAAAAAAAAAACTGAAACCAGTCGTGTGGGGTAAATGAAAGGGCTTCATGAGCCGGTTCTAAAAATATACTAAACCATTACCTTTCAGCTACTAGTTTTCGAAAAATTCGAAAAGTAATTTCAAAACATATCAAGTTTGGGCTCATCCAGGTGGGAAACCGCTTAGTAAATTTGTAAAACACACGCCAAAAGACTCATAGCATCCTCATATCTAAGTCCAAAAAAGCAATTTTAAAAATATTTTTTGTTACTATTTTAAATTTTTTCACAAAGAACTGTCCAACTTTTTAATAATGAAAAAATATAAATTATTAGTTACAAAAATTTTTTTAATAGCTTTTTTGGACTTAGATATGAGGATGTTATGAGTCTTTTGGCATATGTTTTGCAAAAATTTACCCAGCCGTTTCCCATCTGGAGGAGCCCAAACTTGGTATGTTTTGAAATTACTTTTTGGATTTTTCGAAAATAAGTAGCCAAAAGGTAATGGTGTAGTATATTTTTAGAACCGGCTCATAAAGCCCTTTCATTTCCACACAACTGGTTTCAGAAAACAAAAATTCCTACAAAAAATTGTATCTCAAGACGCAAGCGGGGAGGGGCGGGGAGTTTTAGCACGTCATTTTGGTCCGTATTCTGAGTATGTATGCAAATTTTCAGTTAGTTATGACTGATTTCACTTTTAAAACCTAATATTCTTAGGCTAAATTGGCTTTATATAATATAGCCACGAACGTCAGTATCTAATCCAAAAAGATGCTGCTTGAAACATCGGGTTCTATGGAAAAAGCCCAAGCAAATAAAATCAGGATATATTTAAAAGAAAAGTTAATAGGCTTTTTTTGTGTTAGCGCGTTACGTCCTCGGCTTTATTTACACTTTCCATCAGGAGAGCTGAAGCCAAGCACAAGCCAAATTCGAACAAAGAAAATAAAATATCGATGGATGACTGACTCATTACAAAATAATCTTTCTCCTTCGGGATCTACGCTTACGCTAGTTCTGCTTATTTTACAGATATGTAGGCTTCATAAACGCAATGAAGGCGAACATATTGGTCCGGGACCCCGAGTTCATCAAGAACATAACGGTCAAGGACTTCGACCACTTCGTCAACCACAAACCGTTCTTCCCTGAAGAAGTAGAACCACTATTTGGAGGCAGCGTCCTGATGATGAAAGGTAAACTGTAGAAAGATGCACACAGACTTACAATGAGGTGGTCAATTGACAATATTTCATTTTAATAAAGGTACCAAAATTAGAGTTACAAGACATGTTGAATGTGATGAATGAGTCGTTGAAGAAGAAAGATATGAAAGTCAATGTATGCAAGACGAAGGTAATGGTTTTGGAACGTGAAGACGATGTTACAGAATGTAACATTGTTATGGAAGGAGACAGAGTGGAACAGGTGAATGAATTTGTATATCTGGGAAGTTTGTTTAAGAGAGATGGAAAGTGTGACGGGGATGTGGAGCGAAGAGTGACTGCGGGAAATAAGGTAAATGGGGCCCTGCACGCCGTGGTGAGTAGCCGGTCTGTATCAAAAAGGGCACGTCTGGCTATTCACAACGGTGTGTTGGTGCCTACGCTAATGTATGGGAGTGAATGTTGGGTATGGAATAAAAGGAATGAAAGTCGAGTGAATGCAGTTGAAATGCGCTCCTTACGAAGTATGTGTGGTATTACTTTGGTTGATCGAATCAAGAACAGTGTGATAAGGGATTGGTGTAAGTTGAAGGATGATATAGTAACAAGGATTGAGAGGGGTATGCTTAGATGGTTTGGTCACGTAGAGAGAATGAATGAAAGAAGACTTACGAATGAAATTTATCGAGCACAGGTGAGTGGAAGTGTTGGGAGAGGCCGTCCGAGGAAAACATACCACGATCAAATCAATGATCTTTTCCGAAAAGGACAAGTGCGTAGCACCCTCAATCGACGGAAGTGCATGAAAAGATGTATGAATGTCAATGAGGCTAGAGAAGTGTGTCAGAGTCGTAGCGTGTGGCGATCTGTGGTCTCTGCCTACCCCCTTGGGACAATGGCGTGAGCTTATGTATGTATGTATGTATGTATGTATGTACCAAAATTAGAAAACCATTTGGAGATTATGTGATTCAAAGCTTATATCAAAATTATCTGATATTTCTACCCATTATTTATCGAGTTATTTGAAAAATAGTGAAAAATTAAATATTAGTAGAATGAGATCTTATTCCTTTGCTTACTTGGCTTTTCTATTGTATTTGACAGTTTTAATTTTTAATTTTATTGAGGCCAAGGTATTATAGCTACTTATCCAACGTTTTTCAGAAAATTAAAATAATTAAAAATAGAAACATCGGTCAAAAATTAAATCGGAAAAATACTTATCTCTTATTTTTTTTTTTGTTTTTTTTTTTTTTTTTTGTTTGTAAAAAGCAAATTTATTTATTTACAACAACTAATAATCAACACATTAATCAAATAGCCCGCCTCGTATCGATCCAGGTGCAAAGGTGTCCATAACGCTAGCAGCGTTGCCGCGTTGTATTGCTATGGCCAACCTCTGCACCAGGAACGAACCGGAGCGGGGGTCGGTTTATTTTTTAACCTATTTTTATATTTTTCATTAAAAACAGGTTAAAAAATGAAATGTTGTTAATTCTATACCGGCAACACACGTCAAATTAAATTAACATACATAAGTAATAATAATATTATCGTACTTATCATACAAGCGATTTTTGAGCCTTGATAATTTCTGAGATTATTCATAATTAGTGACGCGGCAACAACGGTCAGTCAACGCAGCTTATGTGATAGCATAGTCTAAAAAAACAAGGTCTTCTATTCCCAGAGTGACACAAGCCTACGTCACAAAAAAATGGCCGCTAAACATGGTAAAAGGGTATGATGACGTAGGCTTGTGTCAGTCACGTGGTCAGTCACGTGATCGGAAGAGAATACCAGGCGCAGTATATTATTGTACCATGATGTGATAGATAGCTAGTTACAGCTTGGATATACCTAACGCAAGTATGTATGAACAGACGATAGATGGCGTGACATGAGGGCCACTCTAAGTCCGGCATTCACAGGCTCCAAGATGAGACACATGATGCCATTCATGACACAAATCAGCAACAACGTCATCGAGTATTTAAAAGGTAATTAGTATCTATCATCTCTCGTACTTACCCTCTGTCTAATGGAACGGAAGATCGATACGATCAGAAGTGGGGTCAGATGCAGTGACTGACGGAGAGGATCTTTGATGGACTTGTCATAATTTTCGAGCTCGCTTTCAAACTATTCTTGTTCAGATCTTAGCATAAGCATAATTATGCTCACGACTACGTTCCCCGAGGGGGTGTCATAGATATTCTGAAACCGAAGAACATCTACATTTTCATTTCATTTCATTTTTTTAATTTCCTTTTTTCATTTCATTTTTTTCATATCCATTTTTCATTTCCTTTTTTTTCATTTTCATTTTTTCATTACCATTTCATTTTTTAATTTTTTTTTCATTTCATTTCATTTCTTGTTCAGATCTTTTATTAAAGAGTAAATCTCTCTTGCAATTAATGATAGCGTAACTTAATTACAAATTAACTTTCTTAGCAACACGTTATTCCTGCAGAGAACCCATCAGAAGAAGCTATAGACATCGGTGAAGTCATACGTCGTTATATGAACGACGTCATTGCGTCAGCAGGCTTCGGTCTCGAAGTCAACTCTGTCAAGGATAAAGACAACAAATTCTACAAGCTTGGTCAAAGCCTTTTTCAAATGAGTGTCATGCAAAGAATCTCCTTGGTGGTTGCTAGCCACTGGCCGAATTTAGCTGCGGTAAGTCTTCGATTTCAAAAACCAACTAGGTAAATATTGTTACGAGCTACGGGTTCCGGGATTGGAGTTCCCCTACACGGTTCACTTCTCCAAGTCCTGCGAGGACGCAGGGATTCCCCGTGCACCACTTACTGTCACTATTCACAGACCACTACATCACTACTGTGACGACACGACACGCGTCACGACTATGACGACACGGCACTCGTCACAACTACAACACTACACTGACATTTGTCTACTCACTGTTCCACTTAGCACTTTTCTTTTCACTTGTACTTTTCCACTTTTACTTGTCTTCCTTTTGTTTCGCACTGTTCACTGTAAAATCTAAAAAAAGTTTTTGGCATGGATCGGATGTCCCGTCCGTGAACCGTCGGTGAACCGTCACCCCCGGCATAGGAGTCCGAATCTCAGACCGCAAGACCACGGCGATTGTTAATAAACCCTCTGAATTTTTGAATGCCTTCTTACATCTAACGTTTGACAGCGTCCGTGACAATATAACTAGACGTTCAGTCTAGTTGTATTTACCTAGTATGCTGGTCATCCTTTTAATTCTTCTCAGAACCTCGTTATCGATGCACCTCCTTTTTTCTGTTATTGTTCGTTGCCTTTGATCAGACGACGTCCATTCGTGGATACCTATTTAAAGTGTAAAATTAATTAATATCCGGTATGAATAAGTATACCAAATTCTCAAAAATCACAGTAGGTATACAATTAATTTTAGTTTTATCGTCTCAGAACCTAAACATGTGTAGAGCATCGGTGGCGCGTTGCGGAGAGATATGGACACCCAATTATGGAGGTCCGGGTTCGAATCCGCACGGACAACATGCCACGTCCCAATGAGTTTTTCTAACTTATGTACGTAATACCGACTGCTCTCAAACGGTGAATGAAAACATCTTGAGGAAACCTGCATACACTGAAGAAGAAATTCTGATGTGTATGTCAAGTCTACCAATCCGCATTGGGCACGCGTGGTGGACTAATGCCCATACACCCTCCTTGAGGGTAGGCCTGTGCCCTGCAGTGGGACGTTTATAGGCTGATGATGATGATGATGAGAACCTAAACAATTTTTTTGAACATAATACTATTTTTAAAAACTATCAAAATTAACGAAACTACAACGAAAAACAATGACGTCACTTTTCATTATTTAGTAATTTTGTTTATACAAATCACGTATTTTTTTGACATTCGATATAACAATTAAAATAAAATAAAACCCTCTTTGGGGTTAAGCCCTCTGCTGACTGAGCATGTGGTGTTTATACTTATGCTAGTTTGTCCGTCTGAATCAATGCCTATATTAATATTGCTTTTTACAGAAATTAAAGCTTGAAATATTCTCAAGAAAGGCAACGACATTCTTCCGAGACTTAGTTTCTAGTACCATGGACTATAGAGAGAAACATAACGTGGACCGACCAGATATGGTTCAACTACTTATGGAGGCATCCAAAGGTGAGATCTTTAGTCAACCTCTTTCACGCCAGCCGAATTGTTTGATTTAATTTGGCATCTTTCTTGGCTATGCCCACTACAAAAATAGTTATTTGTTATGCAAAGCTGCAAAGCTGCTTTTTGGCGCGAGTCCTTGTATTGAATCCTGAGCGGAGCGAAGGTTTCAAAAGTACGAGACGCAGAATAACTTTGCTGCCGAGCGAAACACACAACTTTCCACCTCACTACAGCGAGGAAAATTTCAATGCGCCAACCTCATTTTTAGAATAATCGCAATGGCCAGCACATCAACAGCATGAAAAAAAAGTTGTGTAGGCTGTTTTTCTTTATTGAATAGAAAGATTCGAATTTTAAAAACTCTTTCCACGCTAGCGGATAAAATGCACTTTTGCACTCCGATTTCGAATGACAAACAGGATCATTCCGAGCTTGTGAGGTGAAAAATACATTTTTATCCCCCCATCTCGGAACTTGTGAGGTGAAAAATACATTTTTATCCCCCCATCTCGGAAAGAGTATTTTTGCTCTGAGTGCAAAAGCCGTTTTTATCCGCTAGAGGATAAAGTAAATTAAATTTAGAACATCGTGTGCACTAAGCAAAACATCAATAAATATATTTACTTCTCCCTTCATGGTGCCGAAGTTATCATACAATCTTTTTCACTCGCTGCGCTCCTGATTAAATTTTAGAATCCTTCGCTTGCTCGGTCATCAAAATTGAGCACGCGGTTATAAAGCAACTTTGCACTCTTGTATAACAAATAACTATTCTTATTTCGTAACACCAATATAATATTGGTTTTCACCTGTTTCAGGAACTTTGAAGAAAAACAACGTCCAAGAAAAAGATAACGTTGGTTTCGCCATGGTACAAGAAGCACTCAAGATGCAAAAATCGACTCGAAGTAAGATATAATCAAAACGTATATTTATTATACATACTAGTCTATTGTATCCTAAATTCCAATTAAACAATAGACTAAATAACAGAAACACTTGCTCTGACTTATTTTTAGAAACAGCTTAAGATAAAAATGTCGGATAGTAGAATTCTTTTTGATAAATAAATTTTATTATATTTGCTAATCAGAATTTTCCAGTTATGAGTAGGAAATGGTGTTATATTTTCATCCTTACAAATTGGTCGATCGGTCATGTAGCCATAAGGTCATGATTGGTAATAAATATTGAATATATTTTGACATTGACGTTGATGTATATTCCTGGGGCCTAATTCACCTATTTAATACATTTCTGGTTCTGGTTCGTATTGTAATCGGTTCATTATGATGTCACTTTTTTGTTCAAGCTCCAAAGAAGTTCTTTGCCATGGTACCTCAGAATAATTTAAAAGTAGTTACTAACGACACGTTACTCCATTTGGTTTTTCAGCTACATTTACGTATGAGAATTTTTTTTCAGAATGGAATTTAAATGACCTATCTGGCCAAGTCTTCATTTTCTTCGTAGCTGGCTTTGAAAGTTCGGCTTCCAGTCTTACTATTTGTGTCCATGAGTTGGCTCTTCATCCTGATATTGAAGAAAAATTATACCAGGAGGTCAAAGACTTTAAAGTCAAAAATGGGACTATCAATTACGATAATATCAACGATTTGAAATATCTGGACTGCGTTCTGAACGGTAAGATCGTCTGCTCATCATTATTATGAGGAGGTTTACCATAATTGTCCCTATATTACCAATCACAATTAGGACAAGGTAGGACACAATTGAATGCATATTACTTCTTTTCGTGTCAGTGGTTCTACGACGATGGTTCTCAGTTTTACTGAAAAGATATTTTAGCGAGCTTTGTAGCGTAACGTCTGGCTAAGTTGGCTGCATTGAAGTCTCCGTCGTGCAGTTATTCGGGCACAAGGGATTTTCCAGCTAGTGTCTATGGCTAGTGTCCTTTCCTTGGTTACCTTATTCTGGGTTGTGAGCTGTTTAAGAGAAACGATTTATATAATTTCAGAGGCCTTTAGGAAATGGTCTGCAGCAATATATATGGACAGGGTGTGTTCAAAGCCCTACGAGCTTCCACCACCAAGTGAAGGAGGAAAGCCGTATCGTGTGAGTAATTTCCCTAAATCTAACTACCGTTTACTATTCCGTTTTATTTAACATAGACATACAAAGCAAGCATTGATGTCCTCCTCGAATGACGTCCAGCAAACCTGTAATGCTGGTTGGAAAATTCCTTCACATAATTTATGTGAATGCCATGCCATTGAACCGACAAAAAAAGATGACTGGCGGGCGGGCTTATTCGAAAATAGTGCAGCCAAAAGAAACCCTTTTTTAGCTGCCTCTTACGACAGTCATGGAAAGATATGGGGTTATCAGGGGTGATAGAAAAAAGAGTAAATCAAGTGGCCAAATATTTGTTTACCTACTTAAAATAATATCTCGCCATTCGGCTGTAAGATGGTGGTGGCTCTTACGGGATCGGCGGGTACTACTTTTACCAAATTTTAAGAATATTCCTTTCCAAAACAGCTCAAGCCTGGAGACGGGGTCTATAGCATGGTAAACTCTTTGCACATGGATCCTAAATACTTCCCGAACCCAACAAAGTTTGATCCAGACAGATTTTCCGATGAGAACAGACACAAAATACAGCCTTTCACTTTCATGCCGTTTGGTATGGGTCCGAGGAACTGTATTGGTAAGTTTAATCATATTTGGTTGACGTGTGAGGTGCACATACTACATACCTCATACTATGATGGTAGATTTGGTTCCCATCCACATCAAATAATGGGATCCCCAAGCTTTGGTAATATTAATATTATTAATGCACAATAATAATTATCGTAGGTAGCTCCACTTCAACAATAATTCTATAAATCAACTGTCTGCCTCACGGATAATGCACAGCCTAAACAGCTGAAGATGAAACGTGGAATAATTATTCATTGGATAATGTAGTTGTGCGCTAAGAAAGGATATTTCGATATTATAATTTCACGCGGACAAAATCGCGCACAAAACTAGTAGTAATATAATAAAAAATTTCTCGCCAAATAACGTTTTCAGATTATGACTTCGTTTCGTGAAAAATCAACCCATGATTTATATGCTGCAATCATAGAGAATTCACACGCTCCTGCAATGCCGACTTTATACAGGGTGTACAATAAAATGGGACAACTACTCAAAGGGGTGCTTCAGACCATCAAACTGAACAACTTTCTCTATGGGACCAATATCGAAATCGCGAAAAAAAATCCGCTCTCCCATACAAAACTGCAAACATAACTCGACCGAAATGTATGGGGACAGCAGATTTTTTTTCGAGATTTCGATATTGGTCCCATAGAGAAAGTTGTTCAGTTTGATGGTCTGAAGCACCCCTTTAAGTAGCTGTCCCATTTTATTGTACACCCTGTATAGACAGATAGAGTTCATTTTTCAAATTACTTTGTTGTTTACATCTTTCACGTTTTATATGACAGTGTAGATAGTAGCTTATCTATGCAGTTAAAGTTCTAGTTTGGAGGTGCAATTACAAATTGTGTTAAAATATTTGTTACAGGTTCGAGGTTTGCTCTTCTCGAGACAAAGGTCCTATTGTATGACCTTGTATCAAATTTCAATATTGTCAAAACTACAAAAACATCGGATCCAATCAAATTGGCAACAGCTGATTTCACCCTGAGAGCCGATGGTGGAACGTGGGTTAAATTGGAAGCCAGGAATTAAACGGAACTAAAATTTATGACGTTGTTGGGGAAATGTACCAGATTTAGTCATCGTTTGCAATGTTTCACACATTGCAGTGAGTTAGTCAAGATTATTAGTGTTCCGTACCAAAATTGGAAAAACGGAACACTTATGGAATCAGCTCGGTGTCTGTCCGTCCGTCTGTCACAGGCATTTTTCTCAGAGACCTTAAGACATAGGAAGTTGAAACTAAATATTTAAAAAAGATTACGTTTTTTAAATATTTCCAGTCTTTTCATACGTGCATCTGTATGTTGGTTAACTATAATACGCAGAGTGCATATACAGCGATCTACGCGTTCAGTACAACAACGCGTTCTGGCCACTGATGGGGCAGCCGCGGTAATGTGCCGCATCTGTCATGTTCGCGGAGGCGTGCACCGACGGATTCCAAACCATTATGAGGAAACGCTGCACGTCGATGCTGACCAGCCTGCGAGCCATCTCCCACAGTGTCCTGGGCTTGCTGGCGGCGGACCGGTGGGACGTTCCGATGCTGAAGCGCTGGATAAAGTTTAGGAAAAATTATGTTTCAGATTGAATTAAAGACCCTTTAGTAAATTGTGTTTGAACTAATATTACGGTTAGTTTATAACACTTTTGTGGAGCGTGGACTGTAGTAGGGGTTTCTTTTCTTGAATGAAAATGCCGATGCGGTTTTCCAAATGTGAGCCAGGCTGGAGGGTGGGGTAGAGAGGGCTAGTGGTCGCAGAGAGTCTTCTTTCTTCAAGATGTTTTCTTCTCGAGTGCTGGATCCGGAATGAATCTGCGCCGAATCGGCGTTTCTTATATACGATTTTCGAGCGACCACTCCCCTTCACCCCGCACTCTTCCCCTGTACTCAAATCTCTTTATTTCCATGTCAAACTTACATTCTACAGCAAAGACACAATGTTCATTACTTACATACTTAGTTTCTAATATCTAAACATGTCATTCGCATCGTCCGCCGGCGCAAAACAGAGTGAGGAGCGCGCGCGAAAGATTTCAATATTTATATGGCCCGTCCCCCGCTTCCTCATACCGCGGATTTGCGGGAGTCGGGGCCCCCCTCGCTCGCCTGTATGCGCCGACAGGGACAGTTGCACTGTCTCTTTCTAACGTTGATTTCTCTTAAGTTCCTCCCCTTGTAATGAGATACTAAGTCTAATTAGAGTAAATTCTAACTGGAATTATGTAAGCTAATCGTGTCATTTACTTTAAAATCTGCTTAAACTATGTGTTAATTCTATTAGGGAAATGTGTACCTATCTAGCTGGGGTAGGAATCTCAAGGGAAATCACTTAAGGAATGAAATACAAGCCCTATTCTAACTATTTACACAACTTATGTCCTAGGCCCTAATCCTAATAAGGAATTACGACTTTATTAAAATAGAAACTTATCCTATAACTAAAACAATACAAAACAATGCAAAGTAAAGTAAATTGAGATAAAAACTATGTACAAATGGTCGATTCATATTCTGTCGTGCACAACTTTTGTCGAGATTTCGTAGTTATATTTATATATTATAAGGCTCTGAACCTTAAAATCGATGTAAATGTACAAAGGGCAAGATAATCTCAAATCGAGATTATCTTGCCGTTTGTACATTTACATCGATTTTAAGGTACAGAGCCTTATAATTCAAAAAAATTCGAGCTATCTTTGAAGGATTTTCTCTTAATTAGCAAATAATTGAAATGACGTTATTATTGTTTACTAAAAACAAAAGATGGAAGTTGTAACAGCAAGCTGAATTCGTTTAACAAAGTTCTCTTAGTCAGAGAAGTCATGATGTTGACAGGCTCATATGGATTCATGATGTATGATTATCATAAGCAAGATCTTGGTTGAAGTAAACAAATTTTTTTTCAGTGTAGTATTACAATACAAATTTTATGTGTACAAACAGTAGGTAAATAATTTAGTTTTGAGGTTATCATTTTTAAACACTTATAAAATATTAAATATCTACTCAAATTTTGTTATTGTATTGTGTGAACGAAGCCGTCATTGTACAAAATCACCAGTTTTCCATTTTTTGTTCATAAATTATCACCTAAAGTGCAACTAATGCAACTAGAAATTATTAGGCATATGCTCACGACTGTAATTTATCGCAAATGAAATATTTTCGCAAGGGGGTAGTCAGAGATGTTCTGAAACCTCAGAAAATCCACGTTTCACTAGTAGTAGAAATTATAAGGGGTTTTACTGTATATTTGTGTCTACCCTGAGTGCACGCGCCTAAATGCAACCTACTCCATACGAAAATCCGTAGATTTCCCCGACTAATATGCTGTGAAAACATAGTTGTAATAAGTATGTACCTATTTGTACTAACATTAGTTTCTAAGTTTTTACGTTTAGGTACTAAAAAAAATTATGTACACAATGTCTGAAATAAACTATTGATTACCTATAATAATTATGATAATTTTTTTTTATTTCTGTAGGTTAGACTGACCTAATAAGGAAAAAAAATCTGTGATTTCGAGTTGTTGACACCTAAACATCTTAGCGTAACCTTTTTCAGTGTTCCGTTCCAAAACCAGCAAAACGAAACACTTATACGGAATCAGCTCGGTGTCTGTCCATCCGTCTGTCCGTCCTTGCGTCCGTCTGTCACATGCATTTTTCTTAGAGACCGTAAGGCAAAGGAAGCTGAAACTTAGCACAGATAAGTAAAGTGATTAATGGTCCATTTATATTGCGGGATATTTTGGGAGGACTATTTTTAAAACAAACCTTTCTAAAGCTTAAATTTTTTTTCTGCAGTTTCGTGCGGGGTAAGGTATTTAAAATCTTATGAAGATGTGAGTCTAAAAATATAATACTACCTCAAACTTTGTTTAAGTAATTTTTTTTTAATTAACTCATAAAAACTGCTGTCCCCACATCTATCTGAAAAAAAAAATCATGAACATTGGAAATAACGTGTCTAATGGCGGGAAAATTAGCAGGCTGACTTGGATAGTATTATTTGTATACCCAAAAAACAATCATCATCATCTTATTTAAGAGCTACGCTCTTGTCGGTGGAGTATTCGCCAATCCTGTCTCTCTTCCGTTACCGCTAAAAAAACTATTTTATCAACGACGCACGCAATAGGTATGTTAAAAAGCTGGTAGTAAGTAACACTAATTGCCCTAATCCCGACTCACACAGGGCCTGTTTTTTACCCGACTGCGTGCGCCAGAAGGAGGGTTATGTTTTTCGTGCGTGTATGTATGTATATTTCTTTGGCACGCCCTACAGCCTAAACGGCTTGATGGATTTAAACGAAAGAGGTGTCGTTAGATTCGTAAAAATGGTGAGTGTCATAAGATATAATTATTTTAATATGGCGTCTGCAAATTAAAAAAAGAGGGGGAATAAAAATTGTTTTTTTATTAAAAATTACAATATGGATATCATATGAAAGCTGGTGAACAGACGATTCCAAATATGGATATATCATAGTACATATATGCTACCATTTCGACACAAGACTAAAAAGTATGAAATAAACGAAATTATTAAGAAAAACAAAAAACCCGACTGTATAAAAAACACTATTATTATTGAGCAAATATAATTTGAATATTATTAGGTAGGTATAACAAACGGGGACAAAGAAGAATTATAAAACATACCTACCTATTATTGGTTTATCCCCGCTTGCCCCTTGTCCAGTCTATTAACATTCAAATTATATTTGCTCACACAAAGTTGTTATAGCTGATTAGTGATTTGATTATAGAGTAGTTTTTTTTTATGCAGTCGGGCTTTTTTTTATTGTCGATGGGTTTGCTCTTGACCTCAATCTAGTCCACAGGACAAAGATGGGGTCGAAGATGTAGCGAGCTTACCCAGAATGGCACTGGCACTCCTGTACACTGACGGAACGCAGCAAGCCGCTTGGCGCCAGACTCCGACAGGAGTGTGGTCGCGAGCCAGGCGGCTCCTTGCTTATATCTTCATTGTACAAAATACAGACTTCTGCTTTAGTTTTAAGTATACTACTAGTGTAGACATGTTTAGCTAAAACGCAGGTGCTCGCACTTATAAGGACGGAGCAAATAGTTTGTTAAATTGATAAACAAGTATCGCTGCCACTAGGTACATATAAAAGGAACTAGATCGCATGCACAATTTCAGTATAATATCCGCCGACGCGTTGATGCGTACACCGCGAATATGATTACAGAAATAATAATATTTCTCATAACCTTCCTCTTTGCATACGTTACCTATTCGCACGTCAGAATACAAAATAAATTCAAAAGGCATGGTGTGAAATATTTGAATTGTGTACCGTTTTTCGGTAATTTACTGAATTCTACATTCTTGAGGCGACATTTGTGGGAAGATTACGATGAAGTTTATAGAGCTTTTCCAGACGAGAAGTGAGTATTTGTTTAGTATTATTAGTATCATCATCATCACAGCCTTTATACAACGTGTTAATGAATTAACGCAAAACTAGAAAGTAGTTTGTTTAGGATCGAGAGCAAAAAATCTAATTATCATGGTTTCAACATAGGTAATTTTTTTTCAAAATATTAAATAATTTGATTGCTAAATTTAAAAATTTCTGAACCCGATGTCAATTAACCGACCGCACGGGCACACTCACCCTACCTACTACCAAAACAAGGTTATAAAAATGTATCCATGAGTACGTTAGCGTTTTCTTTCAGTGCTGAAAAGATAACAAATCATTTTTGCCTCAAAACTTAAAAGGCGAATAACTTTAAATTTTAACTATAAAAAAAATGAAATTATTGTTTCAATTTAATTATTTTGTTATAAATCAGTTGGGGTGTATGAGGTTTTGCGCTAATTTATTAACACGTTGTATACATCCCACTGCAGGGCACAGGCCTACTGAATTTTGAATTTTGAATTATTTTGCCTCAAAACCTACAATGCGAATAACTTTAAATTTTAACTATCAAAATAATGAAATTATTGTTTCAATTTAATTATTTTGTTATAAATTAGTTGGGGTGTGTGAGGCTTTGCGCTAATTTATTAACACGTTGTATACGTCCCACTGCAGGTCACAGGCCTACGATCACGGAGGATGTATGGGCGTTAGTCCACGCGTGCCTAATGCAGATTGGTAGACTTCACATACGTATCGGAATTTCTTCTTCAGCGTTTCCTCACGATGTGAATGTGTAAAGAATATGCGACCAGAAACTACAATACACAATGCATATTTTAACAAAACAAAGTACTATTTTATTACAAACGAGCTTTTACCCGCGATTTCGTCCGCATAAATTATATACCAGATTTTAAGTCAAATGATAAGCTATCAAACAAAAAAACAGACAAAAAATCAAAAAATTGATTTGGAATCAGGGACAGGTAAAAACCATGTCGTAATTTTTTTTTTGTAAATATCTTTAATGTACAGACACACTTCTGTTACAGTTTTATAATAGTTTAGATTTAGATACAATGTTACAGATACGTGGGCTTCATAGACACCATGAAGGCAAACATATTGGTCCGTGACCCTGAGATCATCAAGAACATAACGGTCAAGGACTTCGACCACTTCGTTAACCACAAGCAGTTCTTCCCTGAGGAAGTCGATCCACTATTTGGAGGCAGTGTCCTGATGATGCAAGGTAAACTTTAGAAAGGTGCACACAGACTTAAATTATAATTAATCTATGTGTGGGCAGCGATTTCTTACACAACTTCATTGATATACCTACGTATCAAAGCCATATTTTTAAAATTCATAATTCAATGAAATAACTGATGAATTGCTGATCTGTGTTAAGCCCTTATACGTTTTTCGTCGGGATCAAATAACTAAATCAAGGGACCACAAAAATAGCGTGTCCCCCACTGAACGACCTTGACCCTTTCCGAACCGCCACCCCTCTACTAAACTACGTAATTTTAGTAGAGGTATGCCTATTTTTGACTGCCTTGTTCATTATTATGTCACTGTGTTGCTTCTTAGCTTTTCTAAAAGTTCAGAAACGGTCTTAAAGAAATGTTGAAATGCCATATTTAGATCATAATATTGCCTACACAAAGGTGTGTGTCGCAAGTAAAAGTGATCACAACTTTTAAAGTAGATGTACGTAATACAGATTTATTCAAATATTTAGACTTTCCTTTGGACACAGGTTTCATTATGTATTTTATAGAAAAATCGGAAATGGGAAAAATTACAAATTAGCCGAGATGTTGAAGATCATTGCTATATTTTTCATTAATGTTAATACCATGTCTTTCAAATAACGAGAAGATAGCTTCTAAAAACCAACAATATATGGCCCTGCCTAGCTTTTACCTGGCGTCTGGTAGGCACAAATTATACTGTATCCTATAGAAGTACGAAGAGTAAACAGTATAATTTGTTATTCACTGTACATATTAAGATGTAAAATGCTAATATTTCAAATGCGCAGTTTATCGTGAGAGAAAAACACAATTTTCCAATTGAGAGGTCTCCCTCTCAAGTTTGCAGAATAATAAACTTAATTGTTTTGAATCAAGATTCAGTGACACGATTACAATAAATTTGATGGGTGGTCAATGTGCAATACGATTCACTTTGACCTTTGTTTTGAACCTGGGACTCAAGGCAGTGGTTCCAATTTGCTATTAATTTGACATTCATGATTTATGATTCGACGAATAATACATAATAGCATAAACTCACCATCATAATCACTTTCGGGGTGATCTGAACCCTTGTTAAAACTACCAACAATCTTTTGAAGTATGAAGTTTTAGCAACACTCACTTATAACCTTCTATAGCAGTATTTTAAAGTTTTAGAATGAAAAGTTTTATCAAGACAATCGATTCAGCCACCTATATCACTTAGGTAGCTGAATCGATTGTCGCTTATAAAAATACTGCATTTAAAAGAATCTTTATTTCTTGTCGCCTCGCCCAACATCTATTAAGAAATGAGGTGGTCAGTTATATACCGGCATCACATTATATACTTACATAATATTAGGGCCATATTAAAGAACCGGTTTATTGAGCGTAAGCGTTGAAGGAACGTTAACCACGCGATATTTCTGAGATCGATAGCAATCAGTGATGCGGCGATAACAGTCAGGCACTCGCACTTTCGATATTCGCTATATCGCCACTGTTTCGGTCCGCACTTCATTGGAATAGATTTGACATTGGAACGAAAATGTTCACGCAATTGCGAAGTTCGAATGTGCGGGTAGAGGCCGAGGGCTCTTACAGACGAGCGACACTTTACGGTCGTAGACTTTACGGTCGCCGTGGGTCACGCGACCTTCTGCGACTGCAAAGTTTCGCTCGTATCGTAAGAGCGCTCAGTCAACACCTGTGCTTAAAAATCACGACGATCCAGTTGCGACGTCGTTGCACGCTCAAAAATAGCTTATGTTATAGATATAGTTACAACTTGAGGAGGTACCTAACGTAAGTATTTATGAACAGACGATAGATGGCGTGACATGAGGGCCACTCTGAGTCCGGCATTCACAGGCTCGAAGATGAGATACATGATGCCATTCATGACACAAATCAGCAACAACGTCATCGAGTATTTAAAAGGTAATTAGTATCTATCTCTATCGTCCCCTCTGGATAATGAGACTGGGATGAACTAATAAAGTAGGACATTTCCAATTCTGATAACTTTAGTTGGAACATCATTGGGATAGAGTTGATATTTGAACGTAAACGTTTACCAGAATGTGGAAATTCAGAGTACCTGTGCTTACCATGACCCCCAAGCTAAACGCAACACTTAAAGTGCGGGAGCAAAAGGGACGTTCTTTAATGATTGTTGTATCATAGTTGATTTTAACTACGGCGAATGCTAATCTTCGTTGGAAAGCAATCAGGTACGTGACATATTTTAAAGTGCATAGATTCAAGTGCGCAGATTCACTCTCTCGTCCTCACCCTCCTATATCAGTCTGATGATGGACGGAATGGAAGACCGATGCAATCAGGGTAGGGTTATTATAATAGATACAGTGACTGACGGAGAGAAACTTTTGATGGATTTGTTGTAATTGCCAAAAACTAAATAAATAAATAAATAACGCTCACAGGCACATATATTGTAATGATCCCAAGAAAGCACTATTTATAGGCTGTTTATTATGGAAACCATACAACAACGGCACTAACATATAAACATCCATGACCGAACCGGGATTCGAACCCAGGACCCTGGTTTGGCAGTCCGGCGTGGTAACCATTACACCAACCGGGTCGTCGACTATTCTAGTTCAGATCTTGTAGGTGTTTATAAAAGCTCACTTGCAATGATTGATAGCGTAACATAGCTGCAAATGAAATTTATTCAATATAGAACTAAGCAACACGTTATTCCTACAGATAACCCATCAGAAGAAGCAATAGATATCGGTGAAGTCATTCGTCGTTATACGAACGACGTCATTGCATCTGCTGGCTTCGGTCTCGAAGTCAACTCTGTCAAAGATAAAGACAACAAATTCTACAAGCTTGGTCAAGGCCTTTTTAAATTCAGTTTGATGCAAAGAATCTCCTTCTTTATTGGTATCCACTGGCCGAATTTAGCTACGGTAAGTCTTCGATCTCAAGATCAAGGTAAATATAACTTGACTGAACATGTTTCTCATCATGATTCTCAGAAATAATCTCCTAATACCATAGTTCAGGTCCTATTGATACACCTCCCTTTTTTAGGGTTCCGTAGTCAAACAAGGAACGTTTGAACGAAACAAGGAATTTGGTCGTCAGCATACAAGAGACATTAAACCAGTAATTCACCCATTTTTAAACCCCATTCACTCTATTTCAAACTTACTAGACAATAATCCAGGAATAGGTTAAACAGCCAAGGAGATGTTACACAAAGTACTTTTTTGTGACAAAAAGACGATCTGAAAACGTATTTTAAAAAAAATCGTTACGCAACATAGAAATCAAAATTGTATCTCCTAAAAGGCTTTTAACTAATTAATATTATTACCAATGCCCTCATTTTAATTAGATTAAACATTATAAATTATTTTTGAGCAATAAAATAGACATTGAAATTTTAAAAACGAGGTATTCATTAGAAAATACTAATGTATTTTTGAAGTATGTATAATAGTAAAGCCTTAAAAATGTGCAGAAAAAAAAATTTACATCTGGTTTTTTAGAACGAGATAAATGCTAAAATTTAAATTTGGGGCTGTTGCTGACGTATTTTTTTTTATTTTGGTACATTTCTAAGCTCATATTGGCTCTTAAATACTATACCGAAAAAAGATATTAATTATTAATTAGTCCCGTCCCAAACCGTAAAATGACTGGGCTCGTATCCCTGTGGAAACAATGAGCTTCACGTGACAAAGTATCACATACTTATTTATTTCAAATATCTTTTAAACCCTCTGCTACAATTGTGAGCATGGTGTTTATAGTTATGCTAGTTTGTCTGTCTGAATTATTATGTTAAATGTTTTTTACAGAAATTAAAGCTAGAAATATTCCCAAATGAGACAAAGAAATTCTTCCGAAGCTTAATTTATAGTACCATGGACTATAGAGAGAAACATAACGTGGACCGACCCGATATGGTTCAACTACTTATGGAGGTATCCAAAGGTGAGTTCCACCAGATCTTTAGTCAATCTCGTTCACGCCAGCAGAATTGTCTGATTTAATTTGACATCTTTTTTGGCTATCCATATCTTATTATCAAAGGTCGGAATATGGGTGCAATTTTAAATGTATCACTAACATGGATATGACTTGGAAATCCCGCGATTCCGGGAAGTCGAGGAAATTATTACCTAATTTGTGTTTAAATAAAAGCTGTTATATTTTGGTAATATTTGTATCGAGAAAAAATATACCCTGGATACAATATTATTCTTTTATTTACTTAGTTTAGTAATCAGTTTCCTGTTATTCATATAAAGGGACAGATTGTGTATACTACAAGCAGTAGAATGATGTTCATTCGGAATCCTAGTAGTGTATTTACATCCGTTACTGAGGAACCGAATTCCGGGATATCCCGGGAAATCCCAGGATTTTTGGTTACATCCATACTTTTGATAGTAATCGCACCCGTAGTTCCGATCTCTGCTTATTATGTATATTACATAGTATTTAGGTAAATGTTTTTCTCATTACAAAAAACACACAATTTATTTTCTAACACAAATTGTAATTTTGGCTTTCGCCTGTTTAAGGAACCTTCAAGAATAACAACGTTCAAGAAAAAGATACCGTTTGTTTTGCCACGGTACAGGAAGCACACAAATCTCAAAGAGCGAGCCTAAGTAAGATATTAATCAAAATATAATGTACCTATGTTATTTATTTAGTACACCTACTGTCTATACTGCATTCCAAATAGCAACAAATTTTAAGGCTTACTAACAGAACAGAGATATGAAACACCTTCACTTATTCTCAGAACAGCTTTATTAGTAACGAGCTTTTACCCGCGACTTCGTCCGCATAAATTATATACCAGATTTTAAGTCAGATGATAAGCTATCAAACAAAAAAAGTTTCATCAAAATCGGTTCAGTAGTTTTTGCGTGATACTCGAACAAACAAACACCCAAAGAAACAAACAAACAAACGAACAAACAAACAAACAAACAGACAGACAAAAAATTCAAAAATTTGTGATTTGGAATCAGGGACAGGTAAAAACCATATCGTAATTTTTTTTTGTAAATATCTTCAATGTACAGACAAATTTCTGTTACAGTTTTATAATAGTTTAGATAGTATTTATGTAAATGTTTTGCTCATTACAAAAAAAAGACAATTTATTTTCTAACACAAATTGTAATTTTGGCTTGCGCCTGTTTAAGGAACCTTCAAGAATAACAACGTTCAAGAAAAAGATACCGTTGGTTTTGCCACGGTACAGGAAGCACACAAATCGCAAAGAGCGAGCCAAAGTAAGATATTAATCAAAATATATGTACCTATGCTATTTATTTAGTAAACCTGCTGTCTATACTGCATTCCAAATAACAACAAATTTTAAGGCTTACTAACAGAACAGAGATATGAAACACCTTCACTTATTCTCAGAACAGCTTTATTAGTAACGAGCTTTTACCCGCGACTTCGTCCGCATAAATTATATACCAGATTTTAAGTCAGATGATAAGCTATCAAACAAAAAAAGTTTCATCAAAATCGGTTCAGTAGTTTTTGCGTGATACTCGAACAAACAAACACCCAAACGAACAAACAAACAAACAGACAGACAAAAAGTCCAAAAATTTGTGATTTGGAATCAGGGAAGCCTAAAAACCATATCGTTATATTTTTTTTGTAAATATCTTCAATGTACAGACCATAGAGTAAGAAGAGATGGCATATCGGCTTGTTTCTATAGAAAATGTTGTCGCCAACAAAGGGGGTGAAAAACGGGTGAGGGGAAGGGTTAACATTTAAATACGCTACTTCCCGCTAGATGTGTATGATATGACGTCAGGCCCAGTTGAGTATCTGTGCACAGTTCGATACAACATCTCTTCCAACTTCATTTATGTTACATATACAGGGTGAAATTGATATCATTGGCATCCTTTTAAACTAAGAGTCTACCCATCAAACTGAACAACTTTTACTATGGGAGCAAACCAATCGGAGCAAAAATAAAATCAACTGTTGCATAAATTTGAGTCGAGTTTGCACTGCAGTTTAGTATGGAACAGCAGATTTTATTTTTGCTCCGATCGGTTTGCTCCCATAGTAAAAGTTGTTCAGTTTGATGGGTAGACTCTTAGTTTAAATGTATGCTAATGATATCAATTTCACCCTGTATATATTTTTTTCAGAATGGAATTTAAATGAGCTAACTGGACAAGTCTTCATTTTCTTCGTGGCTGGTTTTGAAAGTACGGCTAACAATCTTACTATATGTGTCCATGAGTTGGCTCTTCATCCTGATATTGAACAAAAATTATACCAGGAGGTCAAAGACTTTAAAGCCAAAAATGGGACTATCAATTACGATAATATCAACGATTTGAAATATCTGGACTGCGTTCTGAATGGTAAGTTTGATTGCTCATCATTATTAGAAGATATTTAGTATAAAATTACCACTATTAGCAATCACAGTTAGGACGAGGTAGTACCTACTTACACAATTGAATGCATAAATATTATTCTTCTTTTCCATGTGAGTGGTTCCACGACGATGCTTATCAGATTTACTAGGAAGATACTCGAATTTCTTGGTATACCTTATTCTGTTTTAGGAACTGTTTAAAACAAAAGATTTAAATTATTTCAGAGGCCTTCAGGAAATGGTCTGCAGCAATATTCATGGACAGGGTGTGTTCAAAGCCCTATGAGCTTCCACCGCCAAGAGAAGGAGGAAAACCGTACCGTGTGAGTAACTTGTCTAAATCTAAATAACGTTTTCAATAGCTTTCTCACTATCATAGAATCAAGCAAGTACTGATGTCCTCCTGTCCAGCAAGCCTCTAATGCTGGTACTCAAATATCTTCACCGTGATGGTTAGTCAAACTCAATGGTATGCCATTGAAGCGACAGAAAAATATTCAAATAGTTGTTTACCTACTTAGCCTTTTGCAACCGTATTATAAGATGCTCTTGGGGGATCAGCGGGTAGGTACTGCTTTTGCCAAGATTTTAGATTATAATCCTTTTCAAAACAGCTCAAGCCTGGGGACGTGGTCTACAATATGGTAAACTCATTGCACATGGATCCTAAATACTTCCCGGACCCAACAATGTTTGATCCAGACAGATTTTCCGATGAGAACAAACACAAAATTCAGCCCTTCACTTTCATGCCGTTTGGTATGGGTCCAAGGAACTGTATTGGTAAGTTTATAATCATATTTGGTTAATGTGTGAGGTCCATATACTATACCTACATTATACAATGGTAGGTTTGGTCCTCAACCAAATAAAAAAATGGGATCCCCAAGGTTTTCGAATATAATGCTCAATAATATCCTACCTCCACTGCAACGTTATGTCTTGAAATGAATATTTTTTTTAAATCTTCTCTACTTATAAACGAGTTCCGTGACTGACCAAAATAAAGAGATCATTCCTCTGAGTGACTGACTGACAGACAACGCACAGCCTAAACCGCTGAAGATAGAAACATGGAACGTGGAATATTATATTCTACGGATGATGTAGGTGCACACTACGAAAGGATATTTCGATATTATAATTTGACGCAAACGAAGTCGCGGGCTAAAGTTAGTAGACTATATAGGGTGTAAGGAAAAGTATCATTATCCTTTAAACCACATACTTTACCCATCAAACTGAACAATTTGTACTATGGGACCTATCAGAATTAAAAAACAATCGACTGTCTCATACATTTGAGTGGAGCAGGCGCTGTACCTTAGTATGGAACAGATGATTTTTTTTTCGCTAACAGGCTTGATCTTTATAGTAAAAGTTGTTCAGTTTCATGGTTAGCGAGTTACAGTATGTGGTTTGAAGGTTAATGATACTTTTCCATACACCCTGTATGATATCATACATAGCGAGTTTCTCGCGTTATAACGTTTTCAGATTATGACTTCGTTTTGCGAAAAATCTACAGATGATTTATGTGCTGCGAAGCCAATTTTACAGATAGATGGAGAAAATTATCGAGAAAAAATGTGTTTACCTACATCTTTCACGTTTTATGACAGTGTGCTGTAGAGGTGTGATTATAAATTTATTGAAATATTTCAAAATGGTTCAAATGGTTGGTTTCATTATTATTATTATATTTTTTATTTTTTTGGTTATTTAATTTTTTTGTAATTTTTTTATTTCTTTTTTATATCTCTGACTACCCCCTCGGGGAATATAGTCGTGAGCTTATGTATGTATGTATGTAAAATATTTATTACAGGTTCGAGATTTGCTCTTCTTGAGACAAAGGTCCTATTGTATGACCTTGTATCAAATTTCAAAATTGTCAAAACCCCAAAAACATTGGATCCAATCAAATTGGCAGCAGCTAATTTCAACCTGAAAGCCGATGGTGGAACGTGGGTCAAATTGGAAGCAAGAAATTAAACGGAACTAAAAATATGACGTCGCTTTGGAAATATACCAGACTTAGTCATCGTTTGTAATATTTCGCAAATTGCAGTGAAGTTCATAATTCCGGTGGGTGATTCCACGGTAACTCACGTTACATTTTTACTCCCGATCAAAATTAAGAAAGCTTGTCTACACTAATATTATAAAGAGGAAAGATTTGTACCTATTTTTGTATGTTTGTATGTTTGTAATGAATAGGCTCAAAAAGTACTGGGCCGATTTAAAAAATTCTTTCACCATTAGAAAGCTGCATTCACCCTGAGTAACATAGGCTATATTTATTGCTAGAAAAGATTAGACGTCCACCCGTGCGAAGCCGGGACGGGCCGCTAGTATATCATATATTTATAAATTATATATTCTATAATTTATGAATTTATGATATACAATCTTTCTTAATTTTGATCAGGAGTAAAATGTAAAGTGAGTTACCGTGGAATCACCCCAGTCAAGATTATGTTGTTTAAATACAGCCAGTCTTTTTATACGTGCATCAGTATGTGGGTCATCTATCTAAACAGGGTGTTACAAAAGTAAAAATAAACATTTCAAACTTTTATGGGGGTTGCCGAGACCATCAAACTGAACAACTTTCATTATGGGACCAACATAGCCATATCCCATACATTTAGCTCGAGTAGATCTGTAGTTTAGTATGGAGCATCGCAAATGCATCGCATTATGACTTGGACAATTTATATAGGGTAGCGGTAGCATTTCTCCTCTGCCACGGTATAAGAACAATTGATCTTGTGCATTGACACCCAATTTTATAACTTATCACTAAACGAGACAGCCTATAATAGCGAAACAATAATTTTGAACTTAGAAAGTTTGGGGTTCACACGAGACTACTTTTCATGATTTTTACCATTCAAAATTAGAATCTAAACTTATGGGGAATAAAATCCAAAGTTGCGGATTTCATGTTACCTCGCCCCCCGCAATAAGTGGCAGAAATGTTTCTTAGTAGAATGATACGCGTAACTCGTCCCTATATAAATTGTCTAAGCATTATGACGATTATGGCAAATCTCCCCATTATATATGTCCAGCAGTGGACGTCTATCGGCTGATAAATGATGATGATGATGATCGAACATCAGATTTTTTTTTTAGCGATTGGATATTGATCCCGTAGTGAAAGTTGTACACCCTGTATGTATAGAGTAAATAGAGCGAACTGCGCGTCCTGTTCAACGACGCGTTCTGGCCGCTGGGGCTGCTGCGGTGTAGGTACCGCTTCTTTGGCATGTTCGCGGAGGCGCGCACCGACGGCTTCCACGCGATCATGAGGAAACGCCGCGCGGTCGTGTTGGCTCACCTGCACCTGCGGGCCAGCTCCAACAGTGTCCTGACCCTGAGTGTGCTGGCGGAGCAATCATATTAATCTATGGGAGCAATGGGCCTTCCCAATGCTGAAGACTAGATACTCTTTCTTATACTGTGGCTGAAGCACTGGATAAAGATACATGCTGTGAAAAAAAAGTTTTATTCCAGATTTTAAGTGAAATCATAAGCTATAAAACACAAAAGTTTCATCAAAATCGGTTTTGTAGTTTAAGGGCTCTTAAAGACGAGCGACACTTTGCTGTTGCGGTGGGTCGCAGAGCGCCGCACTTATACATTTTACGACACTCGGCGACCGTAAAGTGTCGCTCGTCTGTGAGAGCGCTAAGTTTGATGCTTTTAGAAACAAAAACAAACAATTACATAAACAACATAATAGTAATTATTTGTACCTACTAACATTAGTTTCTAAGTCCTGCCACGCCACCCAAACCTGCGCGACTACGACGCAGGACGGCAGCGTCAGCGGAGCGGGACGCGCGCGTCTACTGGTCAATCGTGTGCATAAAATGTTACATTATACAAAATAAAATAAAAATTTTAAAGTTCATTTTGGTTCTTGTTGATAGTTATTGGTTCTTTTTATTAGATTTAGTTGATTTTTAGAAGTTTTTCCTAGATTTCAGTAGTTTTTGACGTTTTCCTTTTTTTAAATGATTTTCGGTTCTTTTGGTATTTTTGGGTAATTTCTGGTAGATTTTAGTAGGAAAAACAACAAAAACTAACAAAAACAAAAAAACTAGGTAGGGTCTAGTAACTACCAAAAAGCACCAAAGTACTCTAGATGTTCAATTTGTAACGTTGATGATGTTAAAACGAAAATGAAATAACCACAACAATAGTTAAAGAAGTGTTGCTTCAATTACTATTCATCAATCATCAACAAATGAAGTTCGCGTCCCGCGTCGCAGTCGCGCCAAACCTGCGCGGGTTTGGAGGCTGAATTTTGCATCGTAGACTCGTAGACGCTCTCGCTTCGCGTCCCGCATCCAAGACACCCAGGTTTGAGCGTACCATAAATATCAATAGAAGAAATAATGCGATAAAGACGGAGCAAATAGTTTGTTAAATTGATAAACAAGTATCGCCACCACTGCATATAGATCGCACAATGTCAGTATATCCGCCGACACGTTGAAGCGTACACCGCGAATATGATTACAGAAATAATAATATTTCTCATAACCTTCCTCTTTGCATACGTTTTCTATTCGCACTCCAGAATACAAAATAAATTCAAAAGGCATGGTGTGAAATATTTGAATTGTGTTCCGTTTTTCGGTAATTTACTTAAATCTACATTCTTGAGGCGACATATTTGGGAAGATTACGATGAAGTTTATAGAGCTTTTCCGGATGAGAAGTAAGTATTTTGTATTTTATATTAAACTAGTAGTTATAAATTAGAAACCGTAAATAATTATAATATAATAATAGTGTGGTTGTTAAAATTACCAAATGGTGTCAAATATAAAATTAGTTTGTTTAAGTAATAATTATTATAAATTAATTGCCATGTAAATTGCATGATTGTTAAATAAAGGCTTATTATATTATATTATATTATAATAGTGTGGTGCTCAAGAACTGTAGGTATTTGTCATGCTACAACTGTGTGGTTATCTTATCTTATTATGGGGGCTGGGAAGCCAGTAACACTGTCTTCGACCCAATGGGATCTTTTGTGTTAACCCTTAGGTAGGGTTTATACAGAAGAGACGCGTGGCGGTGGCAGGTAGTCAAAGTAACACCAATATAAACCTTATATTACGTAGCATAGCGTCGTTTTTTGACGTTAAGAAAAATCGCGCTACCAGGCGACGTCACCTGGAAGCGCGGGCGTAATTCTCCAAACGAATCTATGCTACGTACTATAAGGTTTATATTGCCGCACCCCGCCCGCGAAATGTCCGCGCCACGTCACTTCTGTTGAAACGCTCCCTTAGACATTTATTTTATTTTCTTCACCCTTCAAAAAGATAGAAAATTACAAAAGCGATACCGTTCTGGGAAAGAAACCTGTAATCTACCGGTTTTAATTATCCATCTCCAAGGAGACGCATTGTATTTAGCCACCGTGACATCGCAGTCACACAGGATATGTTCCATGTTTTTCCACCTTCTCTCCGCACAGTCGACAGCTGGGGTCTAGGGTGAGCTTCATCTTGTGCATCATCTTGCCTGTGACGGCGTAGTGCCCGGTGAGGGCTCCGAACAGCGAAGCCGCTGCGCGGTTAAAAAGTTGATTACGAGGTTGAAGTTGTTTATCATACTTTCTGACGAATAATTTGTCGTGAGCATATATAACAGGAGATAGGTGAGTTTATAACTGTTCAGGAAAAATAGGAACAAAATCCAAGTTTGATAGTTTTCGAGATTTTGCCTTTTTTTACATTGAAAAAATCGTCACCCACCCAGCTCTCAACTTTTAGATGTCGTTACTACTTTTTCATGAAAATACTTGTTGCGCAATCCTGAATAAACTTTTCAGGACCCAATGCAAAAATAAAGGATTAGTGCGATACTTTATACAGAAAACACAATTTTTTGTCAACTTCTGCAATAAAAAAATGTTATCTCCTCTTTTCGGCTTGAAATTGAGTTTTGAGACACCCTGTATAACTGTTTCGAGTAGCACGTATAACTACCTATTACCTATCTGTTATAATAAGTAATGATTTAATAATGTTTGTTAGTATTTTACAAGTAAACAACAATGTTGTCCGTCATGTTCAGATAAATAAAACAGTTTCGAGGTCAATCAAGTTACTCGTATATACTCGTTATTATAAATTAATATTTTCTCAACTAGGGAAGTTTTTTTTACTGTCCCACTTCATCCCACTGCTGGGCAAAGGCCTCACTTTTCTTCCACCAACCATCTCAGTCCTGGGCATGCTCTGGCCACGCGTCATCGAGAGCATCCAGATCGTCCCGCCTCCTCTTCTTAGGACGACCTGGAAGCCAACGACCGTTTTCTGGGATCCAGGGCGTTACAATTCTCGCCCATTTTTCCTGGTTTTTTTCATACACAAATGGGGTTGGAATTTTTTGTTTGTTGTGAGGTACCTTTGGAAAGAGCTCTTATAAACGTGGAACAAAACACCTAAAATGACTAAGTCGTTATAATGCTTGTACCTCGAGATAAATGCTTAAAAGTTAAAAACAGAGCTTGAACGGTTTTTTGACTCTACCACAGTATCGGAAGGTGTTCCATTGCATCGTAGAGAAGATGCGACCGAAAACTCTACAATATACTAGTCATTTGCTTGGAGTTTGCCGCTCCCTCCCTTCCCGCTTCACCGTACCGCACCCCTACCTACCGAGACCCTATTAAACGCAATTTTATAACCTTTAGCAACGCAACCACGTACGGCACGTGCGTCCCGATCACTAATATCGCTTTTAATTTAAAAATTTTATTTGCTTGTTATATTATTTTTTTGTCGACGGGACCAGTTAATGTGCCTGTGACGAAATTTTGTGACGGTCATCGACGGCCAACTCCAAACAAACGGGTAGTACAATACATAATTTAAACCAATTTTTTTTTTTATTACTGATGGGTTTGTTCTTCAATCCAGAGAAATTAAAATATAGTAGCGTAACATTATCAAGGCAAGACATTTTGGTCATTCATTGTCAGTAACAATACAGAGCGCAATAATTTGTTATTAAGCAGATAATAACATTGTTTATGAAGTGTTTATGCCAGACTGCTCAATATCAGTTAGTGATAACAATTTGTTTGTTAATTTTTTAAACTTTGGCATCATTTGAAATGGCGATATAGTATAGCATATTATTTATCATCATCATTATCAGCCTAGAAAACCTTAATATTACGAGAGATAAGCGTACTTTTGGAAACCATCAGCTGCAAGGCTGATTCAGTGTTCATAAAGTGTAGACTCTACACTGTAGAGCATTTCTGTGATGGGATGGACCAGGCCTGCCTGCATAACTCCAGTTGATTTAGGAGTTAATTATGTTTAAATTTCAGTAGCACTGTAGCTATGTGGACAGTACACTGAAAAAAAATTGTTTACTTCAACCAACATCATGAATCCATATGAGCCTGTCAACATCATGACTTCTCCGACTAAGAGAACTTTGTTAAACGAATTCGGCTTGTTGTTACAACTAACTATCTTTTGTTTTTAGTAAACAATAATAACGTCATTTTGAATAATACACGAGTTAACTTGACAGCGTTTATTAGCAGACTAAAAGACATGGGAGTACTTACAACTAGATGCATCGAGATATTTACATATACCTACATTATAATATAATATATCACACCTCCACCCTTAATTAACAATAATACATTAACATGAACTTAATTAAAAGATAGTACTCGCTAAGAACTATATGTAACTACATACCAATAACCTAGTCTATTTCAAAACCATATCTTGTTGGTGGTTTTCTAAACCTAATGGGATAACGGGGTTCACTGGTGGAAGAGTCCTGCGGTCCCACATTCCCCTGCGCTCCTACACTGTGAGTTACGTTTTCGTTTGATGGAGCGAGTGGTCCATTCAACGCTTCACCAGAAACTCCCACTGCACCCCCGCCCGCGCCCGCCCCCCCACACACCGGCGCCGGCGATGCAACGGCCTGCTCGTCTGAACGCTCCACTGGTATCTCTTCTACCTGTTCCTCTGGGAACATGAATGGACCGCGTAAACCCGTGTTAGGATATTTTAACGTTGAATCTCGCTTTAGTTGGTCGACATGTCTATGAATCACTGTGTCCTCTAATGTTTTAATATTATAATCTGATTGACCTAACTGTTCTAGCACCTGTCCCTTCAACCACTTACAAACGTTGTTGTTATAAACACGATACCACACAGCTTCTCCTGCCTGGAAAACCCTGCTAGCGCCACCTGCCGCCAGCTGCTGTCGCTGCTGTTTGGCGATGACTCTTACCCCTCGTGCTGGTTTTAAACGGTCTAACCTGGTTCGTAATGTTCTACCTTGTAGTAATTTTGATGGACTTTCACCTGTCGTACTATGTTCTGTAGTCCTATAAATTAATAAAAATCTTTGTAGTGCTAGATCTGTATCTATGCCCTGAGCTAACGCTTTCTTAATCACTCGTTTACAAGTTTTTACCGCATTTTCTGCCGCCCCATTAGAGGACGGGTGATATGGTGCCGAGTAAATGTGTTCAATGCCATTATTACCCAAAAAATTGTTAAACTCTTCGCTACTAAATGGGGGGCCGTTATCACTCACTACTTGCTTCGGTAAGCCAAACCTGGCCCAGGTTTCACGCATCTTTGTGATAACATAAGTGGCCGTCGTTTTCTCCATCGTACATATTTCGATCCATTTAGAATACGAATCAATCATAATGAGATACTTTCTACCAGCGATAGCTAAAAAATCGACATGTAGCCTAATCCAAGGCCGCGACGTCCAAGCCCACGGCTGGGGTACCTGATGTGGCGGCGCCTCCGCCGTCTGCGCGCACACCTCGCAGGCGCGGCACATCGACTCTACTGCCTCGTCTAAACCGGCCCACCAGACGTAGCTCCGAGCTATGCTTTTGGTTTTCACTATCCCCATATGGGTGTCATGTAGTTCTCTAAGTATTTTTTCACGACAGTTATTCGGTACGACCAAACGATAACCCCACATTACACATCCCAGTTCCTCATACAACTCTTTTCGCCTGTTGAAATAGGGTTGTAATTCTTTAATTTCGTTAGTGTCGGGCCAACCGTCCCTTATATAACTAAGTAACCGACTCATTAATGGATCTTTCCTAGTTTCTATTCTAATATTTTCGTTACTGAGAAGCAAGGCCTCACATGCAAAGTGTAAATAAGTTTGCTCTGGCTCCTCCTCCTCCTTATTTCCGTTACTGCGTTCCTTGTACCCGTCCACTAATCGCGAAAGCGCGTCGGCCGTATTCGCGTTCGTATTTACATATTCAATGGTAAAATTATACGCGGATAGAATCAATGCCCATCGTTGTAACCTACTCGCTGTCATGTTAGGTATTCCTAACTCGGACCCGAATATACTGACTAAGGGCTTGTGGTCGGTACGTAAAATGAAACTTCTCCCGTATAGATATTGATGAAATTTCTTAACAGCGAATATGATCGCTAGTGCCTCCCTATGTATCTGGCTGTAGTTATTCTCGGCGGGTGTGAGAGCGCGGGACGCGTATGCGACGGCCCCCTCGCGGCCGGCCGCGTCGCGTTGCGCCAGCACTGCGCCGACTCCGCGCGCCGACGCGTCGCAAGTCAGCACCACTGTGCGCGACTCATCATAGTGCTGTAGCACTTCTGAACTCATTAACATATTTTTAACCATTTTGAAAGCCGTGTCCTGTTCTTTTCCCCAGTTCCAGTGTTTACCTTTCTTTAACAAGGTATACAGTGGTGTCAGATAATAACTCAAATTTTTTATAAATTTGCCATAAAAATTTATCATCCCTAAAAATGATTTTAGCTCGGATACATTAGTGGGGGCCGATAGTTTCATAATTGGTTTAATTTTGTCTGGGTTTGCTTTTACCCCTTGCGAATTAATAATAAAACCTAAGTACCTAACCTCATCAGTTAAAAATTCACATTTCTGCTTCTTAATTTTCAGTCCGCTATCGTTTAATTTTTTTAATACTGTTTTTAATGTTTCTACGTGTGTGTTAATATCGTTCGTGCCTATTAATATGTCATCTAAAAATACCGCCGTGTTTGGTATATTTTCCAATAATTTTACCATTATTCTCTGGAATATTCCCGGGCTAGATGAGAGTCCGTAGACTAGTCTATTGTATTTAAAAAGACCTTTATGTGTGTTAACCACTGTCAATTCCTTACTGTCATCCAACAAAATCTGATTATAGGCCTGAGAGAGATCTAACTTGGTAAAAAACTTACAACCGCTCAACTTTGACAGTAAGTCATCTATTTTTGGCACAGGATACTTATCGACCATTAAAACTCGATTCAACGTTATCTTATAATCTGCGCAAATACGCAACGCCCCATCAGGTTTATGTACAATTACCAGTGGAGTGGCCCAGTCGGAGCAGTCGACGGGCTCGATGACGCCGGCGCGCTGCATGGCGGCCAGCTCCGCGTCCACCCGGTCTCTCAGTGCGTAGGGGAGCGGGCGCGCGCGACAGAACACTGGCTGCGCGCCGGGCCGCAACCGCAAGCTAGCTCGTCCACCAGTGAAACACCCCAGCTCCTCGCTGAATAGCTCCTCATATCTGGAAACACATTCGTTCACAATTACATTTCTTTGTTCGCTACTTAACTTTTCCACAGAAACATTGTTTATTGGTATTATGGGTATTTCTAATTTTAATTCCGCCAACCATTGACGTCCCAGTAAATTTGTGGTACCATTTTGAAAAACGTACAGGTCTAATTTCCGTCTAATACTGTTGTAAGTAACGTTGACCTCTAATATACCTAGTGGTCTAACCTTAGTCCCGTTATAAAATCTTACTGATAAATTACAAGGTTGTAGTTGCAGTTTATAGAAATGTTCTTTAAATGTACTATAATTTATACAAGACAGTGGTGAACCTGTATCGATTTCCATAGGCAAAATTACATTATTTACATTGATCATTATTCTCACCGGTTTATACTGACTTAGCGACATTTGATAAATCGGTTCGTCGCCCTCGTCATCTTCCCCCTGCACATGGTAATCTTCCTCCTGCGCCTCGTAATCATTTTCTTCCAGCCAATGTGTCTCCGACTGTCTCGGAGTGCCCTTTGGACCCGGCGTTCTGTAGCCGCCCCGTCCGCTACCGCCGCCGCCGCCGCCGCGCCGCTGCGTCCATCCAGCCACTGCTCCGCGACCCCGTGATCTGCTCTGCATGGCTGCGGGCCCCCCGCCCGCGCCCGTCATTCCCGCCAAACATACACGTCGCAAATGTCCGATTTTCCCGCATCTACTGCACTCATAATCTTTAAATTTGCATTCTCTGTTCGTGTGATAGAAACTGCCACACACCGAACAGCTTTTTACTTGCATGCGATTTACCGAATCGCCCCAGTCCGTCATGTTCGAACTGCGCCGACTACCCGCCGCTGCCGTCGCCGATCCCGCCAACAATAATCCCGTTGAGCTGGCGCCGGCGCCGGCCTCCCCGCGCGCGTCCACAGCGGCCGCATCCCGCTCCGCTGATTCTATTGAGCCTGCTAACGTCACCGCTTTTTGAAAAGTCATGTTATTTTCCGCAAATAACCTTTGTCTAATTACGTCACACTTTATTCCGCACGCGAACTGATCTCTTAAATTTTCGTCTAGTTTATCGCCAAAATCACAAAATCGCGACAGTTTTCTCAGTTCCGCAACGTAGGCACTTATAGATTCCCCGCCATTTTGTCGCCGTTGCCGAAAACGGTACCGTTCGGCTAAAATAGAAGGTTTTGGCTGTAGGTGTCCGCACATCACTTTTACAACCTCACTGTACGTTGATTCTGATGGCTTTTTAGGGCTGGTCAAATTTACCAACAACTCATAAGCAGATTCACCCATGGACGCGATCAATGTCGGTAATTTTAGTTCCTCTTTTACACTATTCGCTAAAAAGTACATGTCCAATCTATCGCAATATGATTGCCAATTTCCACTTTTAACATCAAATTCACTTAACTTCATGATGATTAGTTTAAATGTTCGTAATACGCAACCGGTTTTTATTTCCGTTTTATCTCGTCGCTACTGAATAATACACGAGTTAACTTGACAGCGTTTATTAGCAGACTAAAAGACATGGGAGTACTTACAACTAGATGCATCGAGATATTTACATATACCTACATTATAATATAATATATCACAAATTATTTTGGTGCTATTTAAAAGAGAAATTATATTTCTTAGTTGGCTCGTTTTTTTTTCAGTGTACAAAAACTTACTTAACTTACGCTAGATCTACTTATGTTGCAGATACGTGGGCTTCATAGACACCATGAAGGCAAACATATTGGTCCGTGACCCTGAGATCATTAAGAACATAACGGTCAAGGACTTCGACCACTTCGTTAACCACAAGCAGTTCTTCCCTGAAGAAGTAGAACCACTATTTGGAGGCAGTGTCCTGATGATGCAAGGTAAATTGTACAAAGGTGTACTAAGCCTTCTAATATTTAACAAGCAAGTGTGCCATGATTCCGTTCCGTAATGCCATAATTATTTTTGAAATACATGTTTTAAAATTACTGCCGATCACGATTTTCGTCGATGAAATTACGATCGAATTACTGTTTACTGTATTTTAAGCTATGTTATATTTTTCTGAAAGCGCCAACCTAATTGGGTCCAAATAGCGATATCAAGGGACAACAAAATTCAAAAACTTTACTTACTTACTGCGCTGGCTCAAGGATCCGAAGTGGGTTTTGGCTTCTGATCACAAAACACGCCATTCACCTTTTTTCTTTGCCTAAAACTTTACCTGTATTATAAATACACTCCATTACTTATCCTGTTATCCTAGATCTCCTCAAAAAGTTTTTTTTGCAAAAATTTTCAATGTACAGGGATTACAGAGTAGTTTGCGTTTAGTTAGTGTAGTTTGTATACTGCAACTGCATAGGGTATTCTAAATTTTGTCAAGGCATGTAATGTAAAGTATTTCCGAGGTTAAACAGTACAAGTTTCAAGGCAGTACAATTTATTCTTGCTTCTTTTTGCTTGCCGACGTCAACTTGCATTTAATATCCTTTAATGTCCTTGAAGGTACTGGCGTCTGGTACTAATTATACTGTATAGAAGTACGAGGAGTAAACAGCATTATTTGTTATTCACTATTATATGCATTTATTAAGATGTAAAATGCAAATATTTCAATTGCGCAGTTTATAGTGAGAGAAGAATTCCTTTGAACTTGAACGTGGGACTCAAGATGGTGGTCACAATGATTTGTTCAACGAATAATACCCACACATGAGATGAACTCACTACCATAATAAATGTCGGGGTGGTCTGAAACCTTTCTTAATTATTTACCAACAATTTTTAACCGACTTCAAAAAAGGAGGAGGTTTCTCAATCCGTATATATATTTTTTTTATCTTTGTTCGCGGATAACTTCGTCGTTTATGAACCGATTTTGATGATTCTTTTTTTGTTGGAAAGCAAATATCCCAAGGTTGGTACCGTGATAAGGAAACTAGGATCTGATGATGGCATCCCAGAGAAACGAGGGGAACCTTCGAAAATCGTAGTGCCAACTAGTGCGTTTGTTAATTTAAAGCACTAGTATTAAATCGAACTAATGAATTCACCGCTGAAAATTGAAAATAAACAGTATTTTAACAAAAAATTAAAACCGCCTTCAAAAAGCGAACGAAAAAGTCCTTGGCTATATATTTTTGCAATATTATTAGGCAATATTTTTTTTTTACTTTTCTTAGTTTTTTTTAAGGCAGTTTTAATTTTTTGGTAAAATATTGTTTTTTGATAGTTGATCGGCGAAATAACAAAAAGTCGCTTAATATGATTTTTGGCCTAAGCTCAAAAAAATACCTTGTGAGACGGTAGGTCCCTAGATTTGGCCTGTCGCGACTGCCAAGCGCGCTCACTAGTTTAATTTTATTATACTAAGTAACGTCAATATTTTCTATGAACAGATGATAGATGGCGTGACATGAGGACCACTCTGAGCCCAGCGTTCACAGGCTCGAAGATGAGACACATGATGCCATTCATGACACAAATCAGCAACAACGTCATCGAGTATTTAAAAGGTACCTACCAATTTTTTTGTGTGGCACCAAAGCTGTATGGTGTACGGCCATAAGGCTGCCTGTTCATTGACGCGAGCTGGCTGGCGAAGCGGAGTAGCGAGGAAAATATTAACCAATCAGGAGCTCCCAATTTTATGCAATCCTGATTGGTTAGTAAAACTCCGCTTCCCCGCTCCACCATCCAGCTCGCGTCAATTGACAGGCAGCCTAATCCTTGGTTGTAATAAGGTTTGAAAATTTGCCTATTCATATTTTTTTATGTAATAAAACTTACAGCTACAGCTTTCATGCCATAATAATAAATGCTTAGATGGTCAAGTTCTAACAGAATATAGCATTAGACTAAAAATGTAGAAAACGCGGATGATGTCTTTTATTGGTTTTCTCATTAATTGATTACCTACAGTAAACAACCCATTAAAATTAACTAAAACTATAAAACTTATATTATTACTATAAATCTCGATACACGATCAGCTGCAATGAAGTCCACATTCCACACGCATCAGACCCTGACACCTGAACTCGGATTTAAAATTTTCGATATAATTGTTATCGTTTTTCGATCGATCGCTGTCGGAACTTCCAGTGAAGAGGGGATCCGGCTCCTGTGTTCTGTGGGAACTTCCTTGAAATAGAGTTAACATTCGAATAAAAACTTTCACAATGCATCGAAAATGGAAAGTCAGTGTAGGTCCAAGCTTGATGTAACATTTAAGGGGCCATAGGTTTAGACGAATATTTTCTATGAGAAACGCGATTGCCCAGCCCTCCGAAAAGTGCGTGCGCCGTATTTTCCATTAATAAAAAGAGTAAACAAAAGTACTTTTTATAGATTTTTTTATGATTTCACTAGATAAACTAATGGTGAATGTGTGAGTATTAAATACCAAAAATTGGAAACTATTAATATTATACTAAAAATACAAGAAAATACGTCATCTTTGTGACGATTTTCTATCGAGTGAAATAATTCCAATCGTGCATTCAATTGATGATTTCACTAGATAAACTATCCAAGAATATTGAGGTATGACTTTGGTTTCGGTAAATTGTATAAATCGAAACATGAAAAATAAAAGATGCATCCAATTTCTTTCATCCTACCATAGGGCCATAAGGTGTGAAAGCAAAACAAAAGTGAAGATCTTTGATGGCTGCTGTATTTATGAAAACACTCTTGCAATGGTTGATATCGTAATACCTAGTTTTTTTTTTTTTAATTTATTTAATAATAAGTTACAAAATTATACATGTTTTTTAGTTGTAGTCCTACAAAACCGTATTTTACGGTTTGGCTGTAGGAACCGAGAATCAGTCTCGCATTACATAGGCGCAATAATATAGACTATTTATACACATAACATGACTGGCGTACTGAGTACGTACTTACTAGTTATTCATTGATGACATTCGATAGCAACAGATCCTTCAACAACCCACAGAATTTCGACTTCTTCACCTCATTTCGGATATCGGCTGGTAGCTCGTTGTACAGCTTTGGAACACACCTACTTAGGGTCCTATACCCGAAGTAGTTGTTCGCCCGCGGTACTTCGAACTTACCAGCCGATATCGCTCTCGTTTCGTAGTTGTGATTCAAGTGTGACCTATAGTGAGGATTGCCATGATTATTAGTGGCCAGTAAGTATTTATGTTTTAATGATGCTGGGAGAATTTTACAAATATGAAACAATTTTTTATAATTATCTTTACAACTATTTTTTGTTTTATTGTTTACTAATAATTTTAGAAACCGTATCTGCAATGATTCAATCCTATCTATATGAGTTTTAAAAGTGAGCCCATAGCTTTCCAGACCATAGCTCACTATTGATTCCACAAGAGACAAATACAATGTTTTTAAGGTGCTTGCCGGTACCTTATATCGCAGATGATAAAACCTACCCAACAGTATTCTCAGCTTATAACAGATATAATCTATGTGATTTGACCATCCAAAATGTTCATCAATTTGCATCCCAAGGTATGTGACGCAGGGTACTCTTTCTATAGGCTTACAGTTACAATTCTTTAAATGGTTATGGAATCACGAAAAACTGTGGGTGACAACATTACATTGAGTATCCGAGATACTTGAATAAGGCGATCGGATGACCATTAGTTTTGTTTTATCCCCATTAAGGGTGATGCCATTATCATGAGACCATTTGATTACGTTGTTGACATCCTCCAGCACGAGACGACTTACCTGTTGCACATCGCTACCAGCTCGCAACGCACAGAGATCATCAGCAAACATGTATGTAGTACAGTGCTCCAGGACGTCACAGAGGCTGTTGACATGCATCAGGTAGCTCACTGGTCCACATCCTGAGCCCTGGGGCACCCCACTTAATACGGTCTTAGGGTCGGGTAGTTGGAAATTAATTTCGTTTAATATTCTAAGCAACACGCTGTTCCCGCAGAGAACCCATCAGAAGAAGCAATAGACATTGGTGAAGTCATCCGTCGTTATATGAACGACGTCATTGCGTCAGCAGGCTTCGGTCTCGAAGTCAACTCTGTCAAGGATAAAGACAACAAATTCTACAAGCTTGGTCAAAGCCTTTTTCAATTCAGTGTGATGCAAAGAATCTCCTTCGTAATTGGTGTCCAGTGGCCGAGTTTAGCTACGGTAAGTCTGCGATCTTCAAAACAAACTAGGTAAAATTTTTATTGAACTGCTGGTCGTCCTTCTGTTATATTTTTCTTAGAAACTCCCTATTAATACACCTTCATTTGTTTTCTGATTTTAAAATCCAGGATATACAGGGTGAAATTGATAGCATCCTTTTAAACTAAGAGTCAACCCATCAAACTGAATAACTTTTACTATGGGAGCAAACCGATCGGAGCAACATCAAAAAACCAATGTTCCATACTAAACTTCAATGCCTTCTCGACTCAAATGTATGCCAGCAGATTTTGTTGTTGCTCCGATCGGTTTGCTCCCATAGTAAAAGTTGTTTAGTTTGATGGGTAGACTCTTAGTTTAAAAGGATGCTAATGATATCAATTTCACTTTGGTATACATATTATATACCAAATTCTCAAAAATTTTGTCTCTCCATCTCAATAACCTCGTTAAAACTAAATGAAAGGCCAGTACCTTCACATAATAAAGTCTCGCAGACTTTATTTATTTCGTATATCTTTTACCATTCGTGAGCATGGTGTTTATACTTATGCTAGTTTGTCTGTATGAATAATTATGTTATTGCTTTTTACAGAAATTCAAACTAGAAATATTTTCAAAACAGACAACGAAATTCTTCAGAGACTTAGTTTCTAGTACCATGGACTATAGAGAGAAACATAACGTGGACCGACCCGATATGATTCAACTACTTATGGAGGCATCCAAAGGTGAGTCCCCACCAGACCTTTAGTCATTTTCTTGCACTTCAGCAGAATTATCTGATATAATTTTGAATTTTTCTTGGCTATGATTACCCCCAATATATTTTTTTTGTAACACGAATTGTAATTTTGGTTTTCACCTATTTCAGGAACATTGAAGAATAGCAACGTTCAAGAAAAAGATACCGTTGGTTTTGCCACGGTACAGGAAGCACTCAAGTCGCAAAAACCGAGCCGAAGTAATTGTTTATTTACCTGTCTATGCTCCATTCCAAATAGCAACGAATTTTGATGCTTAATAATAGAAACAGAGATTTGAAACACTTTACTTTTCAGAATGGAATTTAAATGAGCTATCTGGTCAAGTATTCATTTTCTTCGTTGCTGGTTTTGAAAGTTCGGCTTCCAGTCTTACTATATGTGTCCATGAGTTGGCTCTTCATCCTGATATTGAAGAAAAATTATACCAGGAGGTCAAAGACTTTAAAGCCAAAAATGGGACGATCAATTACGATAATATCAACGATTTGAAATATCTGGACTGCGTTCTGAACGGTAAGATCGATTTCTCATCAGTCATCATTGTAAGAGGAGATTTAATATAATAACTGTCCCACTATTAGCTATTACAGTTAGGGTGAGATACGTGGTAGTAGGTACACAATGAATGAATTCATGTATTCTTTTTTTTTGTGTCACGAAAAAAATAATATATGACTGGTATTACTGGGAAGATATTCGACAAGCTTGGTAAGCGGGATTCAGAAGAGGTATGGGTTGCATGGATCAAGTCTTTTCTTTAAGGTGCATCTCAGAGAAATACTTAGAAAAACACCAAAAAGTATTCTGCGCCTTTGTAGATCTTGAAAAGGCATATGACCGAGTGAACAGGAGTAAAATGTGGTCGACACTGTCAGCATATGGGGTTGATGACCGCTTAGTGCAGGCTTTGAAGTCCCTCTATGAGGGCTCTAAAGCCTGTATCAGAGTTAATGGGGCGTACACAGACTGGTTTAACATCTCTAGGGGTGTGAGACAGGGATGTGTTGCGTCGCCATGGCTTTTCAATCTCTATATGGATAGTTGTCTGACTGATTTGAAAGAGATGGAATGCGGTATAAGAATGGATGAGCTTAGTGTCAAGTGCCTTTTGTATGCTGACGACCAGGTGATACTTGCGCCGTCGGTGACGGAGTTACAAGACATGTTGAATGTGATGAATGATTCGTTTAAGAAGAAAGATATGAAAGTCAATGTATGCAAAACGAAGGTAATGGTTTTGGAACGTGAAGACGATGTTACAGAATGTAACATTGTTATGGAAGGAGACAGAGTGGAACAGGTGAATGAATTTGTATATCTGGGAAGTTTGTTTAAGAGAGATGGAAAGTGTGACGGGGATGTGGAGCGAAGAGTGACTGCGGGAAATAAGGTAAATGGGGCCCTGCACGCCGTGGTGAGTAGCCGGTCTGTATCAAAAAGGGCACGTCTGGCTATTCACAACGGTGTGTTGGTACCTACGCTAATGTATGGGAGTGAATGTTGGGTATGGAATAAAAGGAATGAAAGTCGAGTGAATGCAGTTGAAATGCGCTCCTTACGAAGTATGTGTGGTATTACTTTGGTTGATCGAATCAAGAACAGTGTGATAAGGGATTGGTGTAAGTTGAAGGATGATATAGTAACAAGGATTGAGAGGGGTATGCTTAGATGGTTTGGTCACGTAGAGAGAATGAATGAAAGAAGACTTACGAATGAAATTTATCGAGCACAGGTGAGTGGAAGTGTTGGGAGAGGCCGTCCGAGGAAAACATACCACGATCAAATCAATGATCTTTTCCGAAAAGGACAAGTGCGTAGCACCCTCAATCGACGGAAGTGCATGAAAAGATGTATGAATGTCAATGAGGCTAGAGAAGTGTGTCAGAGTCGTAGCGTGTGGCGATCTGTGGTCTCTGCCTACCCCCTTGGGACAATGGCGTGAGCTTATGTATGTATGTATGTTGGTAAGCGTCCTTTCCTTGGTATACCTACCTTATTCTGTGTTGCAAACTGTTTAAGAGAAGAGATTTAAATAATTTCAGAGGCCTTTAGGAAATGGTCTGCAGCAATATTCATGGACAGGGTGTGTTCAAAGCCCTATGAGCTTCCACCACCGAGAGAAGGAGGAAAGCCGTATCGTGTGAGTAACTTGTCTAAATCTAAATATCGTTTTCATAACTTTCTCACTATCATAGAATCAAGCAAGAACTGATGTCCTCCTCGAATGACGTCTAGCCTCTAATTCTGGTTGGCAATTTTTTTCACCGTGATGGCAAGTGAAACTCAATGGCATGCCTTTGAAGCGACAGTATATGCTTCGATTTCACGAAAAAGTGCAACCCATCTCGGAGAGTTGTGAGTGTGAAGATACGATATTCAAAAAAGCTCAAAAGACGAGTATTTACGATTATCCGAGAATGTAAAAAACGAAAAAGTTATGGCTGAAATAAAGAGTAAAAAAAAAACAATTTTTACCAAATTTTTGATTTTGGCGCTCGATATTTTGGAAACGAAGAATGATATCACAAATTTGAGAAAAATTCTTCTGGAAAATTTATTCAGCAACAATTTGAGAAACAAAGACGATCGTATTAAGGGTTTGCCCTGTAGCCTAATCTGTTTGAGACAATATTTTTTTGATTTCCTTAGATTCGTTTCCAATGTGCTCGTGTAAGGCACGAAATCTGTGAAGAAACCCTTTCTTGTAGCTTCCTCATACAACACTCACGGGATGATGAAGGGTGATAGAAGTAAGGTTGAATCACGTGGCCAAATGATTTTTTTACTATTAATCTTTCGGCTATCGGATGGCGGTGGGTCGGGTACTGCTTTTACCAAATTCTAAGATTATAATTCCTTTCCAAAACAGCTCAAGCCTGGGGACGTGGTCTACAATATGGTAAACTCGTTGCACATGGATCCTAAATACTTCCCGAACCCAACAAAGTTCGATCCAGACAGATTTTCCGATGAGAACAAACACAAAATACAGCCCTTCACTTTCATGCCGTTTGGTATGGGTCCTAGGAATTGTATTGGTAAGTTTATCCACATCAAATAATACTATGAGGGTAGGTTTGGTCCTCATCATGTCATACCTCCACTGCAACAATGTCAGGACTTTAAAAATTTACTTTTCTAGAAATCTGTACTTAGTTTATAAAAGAGTTCCGTGACTGGAAGACAACGCACAGCCTAAACCACTGAAGATAGAAACATGAAGCGTGAAGCGTGGAATATATTCTACTAAGTAGTCAAAGTATTCTAAAAATGATGTAGGTGTGTACTAAGAAAGAACATTGCGATTTGATTGCGATATTCTAATTTCACGTGAACGAAGTCGCGGGCAAAATCTGGTAGACTATTATACAGGTAGTAACAAAACACCCTAGTAATACTTAAGGGGGTGCTTCAGACTATCAATTTGAACAACTTTCACTATGGAGCCAACGTCGAGAAAAAAAAAACTGTCGTCCCATGCATTTGAGTCGAGACGGTGCGCAGTTTTGTATGAAAGAGCAGATTTTTTTTTCGCGATTTCGTTGTTGCCTCTATAGTGAAAGTTGTTCAGGTTGATGGTCTGAAGCACCCCCTTAAGTATTACTAGGGTGTTTTGTTACACCGTGTATAATTATATAATAGCTATTTCTCGCCACAAAACGTTTACAGATTATGACTTCGTTTTGCGAAAAATATATCTATGATTTATATGCTGCAATGCCGATTTTACAGTCACAGTCATAGAGTTAAATTTTCTAAATACTATTTTGTTTACATTTTTCACTTTTAATGACAGTGTAGTGCGATTATAAATGTGTTAAAATGGTTCTTTACAGGTTCGAGGTTTGCTCTTCTCGAGACAAAGGTCCTATTGTATGACCTTGTATCAAATTTCAAAATTGTCAAAACTCCAAAAACATCAGATCCAATCAAATTGGCATCAGCTGATTTCAACCTGAAAGCCGAAGGTGGAACGTGGGTCAAATTGGAAGCCAGGAATTAAACGGAACTATAAATATGACGTTTTTTGTGAAATGTACCAGATTTATTCATCGTTTGCAATGTTTCGCACATTGCAGTAGGGGAAAGTGGTACGAAATGATCCACCTAAGTGAAATTAGATAAAAAAATCCTAGACATCCTATCCATTTTGTGAAATTGGAAATTTTTCTAGTATTATATTCTACGTTTACTAAATTATAGACCGATATAGGCATCGGTCTATAATTTACTAAACGTAGAATATAATTATTTATTAAGACCTTTTTTATATCAAAATTTTTGTCAAGGTCTAGTATTGGATCATTTTAAACATCCGGTTGTATAAAATGATCCCCGGGGTGGGAGTAATAACAACTGAAACCATTTTTTTTCGTGGCCTAATCTACGATTCGATACTATTTTTTTAGAGCAATTTAATGATATTTGTAAGTCTGCTTCTAACAGAAGCTAAAGAGATACTCTTTTTTTATGTTACACCTTATAATGTACCTGGTTTCACAAATAAAATTTTTGATTTCTGAATTCTATTCTTATCTGTTTTCACACGTGTCCTCATGGCAGCATGTGCAGATAACAGAACATTTCAAGCCTGTTTTCCTACGCCCACGGGCTCGAGACCTTGCATTTGCACTAAAATTCAGGAGTGCTACGGCTGCCGCATCCTTTATTGTTTTCACTGTGGAGTAGGCCCAATCTTGCTTCTTTCCCAACCCCAGTGCTACGGACTCTCGTGTTTATCATTCGAAGCCTGAACTTGGCGGTAAGTTCGAGAGGAATGTAGCCGTGCAGCTTCTCTTGTAATGCATTCTATTGTGGGTAATGCAGCAAGATTAAATTTGGTCTTCGTTACTTTTAATAACGTAAAGAACAATAATATCAAAGTAATTGTGTTTTCTTTTTAAATGCCGTAAACGGAACGTATTTGGCTTGGTTGAAGTTGAACTGATAGTGTGTGTGATTTCGTTTTCTTCAATTATCATAATATTGTACGGTTATCGTGAATTTTCATTAAAATAAACACAATGCATGCGTTGAAGATTGAGTGGACTATCAATGAGAATGATTATGAGTTTCACACACTTGATACAAAAAGGGTACCTTTTGTATCAACTGTGTGAGAGAAATACCTTTCTCCCAATACCATTCTACATGTATTACTAAGTTTCATTCATGTTCGGGACCTCTAAGTCTGGGTCTCAAATTACATGGCCGTCCGCCAAACTTCTTTATGCTCTATAATTTGTGTCATAACTGTTTTTAACCTAAATGGCGCTGGAGAGAAGATAATATAGAAAAACTATTTTTCGCCTACCATTTTTCCAATCTGCGCAAGCGGCGGCGGCGGCGGTCGTAAAAGGTCCGCAAACTTGGTATTTTAATGAGGACAACATATTGTACAAACCCACCAAATTAGAACTTTCCTTGACCTTTTGTAAGTCAGAACCTAACCACTGCCTGGCCTATTTTTTGTTAAATTAATAAACAAGTATCGCTACCAATTCATATAAAAGGAACTAGATCGCACAATGTCAGTATATCCGCCGACACGTTGAAGCGTACATCGCGAATATGATTACAGAAATAATAATATTTCTCATAACCTTCCTCTTTGCATACGCTATCTATTCGCATGTCAGAATACAAAATAAATTCAAAAGGCATGGTGTGAAATATTTGAATTGTGTTCCGTTTTTCGGTAATTTACTTAAATCTACATTCTTGAGGCGACATATTTGGGAAGATTACGATGAAGTTTATGGAGCTTTTCCGGATGAGAAGTGAGTATTTTGTATTTTATATTAAACGAGCCTTTACCCGCGACTTCGTCCGCATAAATTATATACCAGATTTTAAGTCAGATCATATAAGCTATCAAACAAAAAAAGTCTTGTCAAAATCGGTTCAGTAGTTTTCGCGTGATACTCGAACAAACAAACACCCAAACAAACAAATAAACAAACAAACAAACAGACAAACAAACAAACAAACAGACCGATAAAAAATCCAAAAATTTGTGATTTGGAATCAGGGACATCTAAAAACCATATTGTAATCTTTTTTTTGTAAATATCGTCAATGTACAGACACAGTTCTGTTACAGTTTTATAATAGTTTAGACTAGTAGAGGTATAATTATTAGAAACCGTTAATAATATTCTGCAGAAGTCTCTGCACCGAACGTGGTTTGTCTTCTGGTGTATTTACATAATGTGTTCAGAGATAGACCACGCTTGGTGCATCCCCTCACATTTTAGATAAAAGTGTCTCAAAGGGGCCTCTACGTGTTGGACCTGTGTCCCCACGCAAGCCTTCCAAAGGTCCGGGCTACGGCCCGTGAAATACCTTCCAGAGATACATAATAATAGTTCTCAAGAACTGTATTTCTCATGCTACAACTGTGCGGTTATCTCATGGGGGCTTCGGAGGGGAGCGTCGTCGGCGGCGTGTTTCGAAGAGGAATGTAAACTCAATCTTGATGTCCAGGTTCGAATCCGCACGGCTGACGTGCCATGTAAAAATTAGTTTTTAGGGTTCTGAAGTTAACAAGGAACCCTTATAAATTCACCATATCCGTCCGTCTGTCTGTCCGCGGCTTAGATACGAGACGCTTTAGAAAGTTGTAATTTGGCATGGGTATGCTATGTGTGATCTCGTCAAAAAGTGGTAGAATAAAATTTTTTTAAATATTTTTTTAGTGTAGGTAACTACTTCCCCTACACGTAAAGTGGGGATGATTTTTTTGTCTAGTGGGGTGTCGTTGGATAGGTTGTTGAAAAATATTGCAGGTGTGGAAAAACCATATCTCATTTTTGGTAGAGTCGCAACTGCCATAAGTAATGATAATATTATTATGTTTGTTAGGATTCTACAAGTAAATAACGATTTTATTCGTAATATTCAGATACACAAAACAGTTTCGAGGTCAATCAAGTATAAAAAATTATAAATTAATGTTTTCTCAACTAGGAATCAGTATGATATTTTAGGTTCTAGGGATATCCATTAATGTCTGTTTAAATAGCTAATTCGTAAAGCAAGTTTACGACTGCTGTGCATCAGTCCTCCATCCACATCCACAGTAGACATCTGTACTTCAATATGGAGTACGAGATCTCATTCCACCACTCTTGCATTTGCCAATGCACCTACCGGGCTTCAGGATAAGAGTGCCTTTTTTAAACTCCGGCTCAAGGTCCGGCACTATGCTGTAGGCGGTACATCAAATCGATGTATGAAGATCCTATGTTTAAAGCTCTCTGAACACTATCTGCGTCTTTCCTTCACCACAAACATCATCATCGTAAATATTATGTAAAGATTGTTAATAATTATAATATTTTTGGTGAATAATTAACTTCATAAATTGTATTAGGTACTGGATTCCACAGTTGACCACATACGGCTACGTGCTTCTCACTCTATGCACTCTATCTACTGCTTTAGGTCTTTGTAGAAAATGTTATGCTCTATAATGTCATAAAACTTTAAATTTAATTTAGAGCATAGGAAAGAAGATATTTAAAAAAAACAGTTTTTTTTACATTGGTCTTGAATATCTTGACTCTTGTATATACGTGATTCTGTGTGATTATTGACCCCTACATTATATAATATCATAACAATGATTTATATACAAATTCACAGCTTATTATCTCTCATTCCGAGGTTGAGTCCAGATAACATTCGTGACAGACTGTTCAACTAAGTGATAACAATTGTTTGTAAATTTAAACTTTGACACCATTTGAAAGGAGGATGTAGCATAATTATCAGCCTAGAAACCTAATACAACTTTTAAAAAAAGGTAGCGCGGAGCGAATGTATGGGGAAGGCTGAGGAGAGAGATTTATGGCGCGCCTTGGGAGAGGCCTATGATGCATATAGGATATTATGCTCATATTTAGTTGCATTTAAAGTACCAGAATCTAGCTTGGACTCGTATAATGATAACTAGAAAACACTATCGGAAGTATCGAAAGTATAAACAGTCAACATGCATAAGCAGCATTCGATAGTTTCGATAACACAGAATAACAGAGGTAACAGTATATATAGTCGATAGTATAGCATTCTATCAATAATAATATTGAGAGAGTGCAACGTGACCAATCTATTATATTGTGGCAATAATGCAGAGTTCCGAGCTCACTATTGATAGTTTGGCAACATTAACCGGCACAGCATAAGTGAGTGATGCAAGTCTCGTCGCTCCCGAAATTACTTATAGCAGCCACGAACGTTTGTATCTAATCCAAAGGGATGCTGATGCAGTGAGAAATCACTGTAAAGGTAACAACTCCTTGAAACATCTAGTTAGATAGAAAAAGCCCATGACTAGGCGATACCAATTTCGGTCCAAAAAACTCCTGCAATCAAAATCACATATCGATGGATGGATTTACTCGTCACACAATAATCTTATATAGACTATCCACATTTCAAATCATTTTCAAAAAAAATTGAGCTCTCTGCACCTTACCGCCCATCCCCACATCCAAATTCACTGTTTATTCGCATGTCAGACACACCCTAGTGCCAGTCCCCTGATCAGACCACCATAAATGCTTTCCTGACGTTTCAAAAAAGGGGATAATTTGAAAGAGCTCTTGTTTTAGTCCCCCCTGCCGTCCCTCGTCATCGGCTTTGAACGATTGCCTTCCCTGGTAGTGCACGGTTGTTTTATTAGGATGAAACTTGTCCCTTTGGCTCAACTAGTGGTGCTTAAGGTAATAGCAGTTAGCAGTTCCCCATGACACTAATGTTAGTGCCACGGGTAAGTCAGGAATCTTTCTGCTTCATGGACCTAGGATTTCCGCTTACGCTAATTCTGCTTCAAATATTACAGATACGTGGGCTTCATAGACGCCATGAAGGCGAACATATTGATCCGGGACCCAGAGATCATCAAGAACGTAACGGTCAAGGACTTCGACCACTTTGTTAACCACAAGCAGTTCATCCCTGAAGAAGTCGAACCACTATTTGGAGGCAGTGTCCTGATGATGCAAGGTAAACTATGAAAAGATATATACAGACTTATTTATCTAGCTGTGGGCCAGTACTCCGTATACAGCTTCATGGAAATATGTATCAATGCCATATTTTTTAAATTCGTAATTCAATGAAATAACTGATTAATTACGCGATTACTGTCTACTCTATGTTGAGCCCTAATACGTTTTTCCGAATTGGAACCAAATAACAAAATCAAGGGACCACGAAATTCGCAAACTCTACCTATTTTATAATAATATACTAGATTTTGCCAGCGTGAAATAAGAATATAGTAAATCCTTTCTTAGTGATCCTCCTTTGAATCTTTATTCCAAATAGGTATCATGCTCTATCTTCAGCGGTTTAGGCTGTTCGTTGTCTGACAGTCAGTCAGTCACGGAAATCTACACTAATATTATAAAGAGGAAAGATTTGTACCTATTTTTGTATGTTTGTATGTTTGTAATGAATAGGCTCAAAAAGTACTGGGCCGATTTAAAAAATTCTTTCACCATTAGAAAGCTGCATTCACCCTGAGTAACATAGGCTATATTTATTGCTAGAAAAGATTAGACGTCCACCCGTGCAAAGCCGGGACGGGCCGCTAGTGTTTTATAAAAGTATAGATTTTATTACAATTATCCAGTAGGTAATGTTATCTCGCATCCCCTCACTAATTGTTTTGCAAATGTTTTAAGTGTATAGTTTATATTGGTTTTACGTAGCTTGATGTGTCGCCGTGTGTACATAGATAGGTACATTACAGATAGACAACGCATAGTTCGTCATAATGTTTAGTTGTTATGTTATGTACTACTTACTGCATAATTATACAGGGTATAACAAAACACCATAGTAATACTTAAGGGGGTGCTTCAGACCATCAATCTGAACAACTTTCACTATGGAGCCAACGCCGAGAAAAAATAAAAAAAATTTGCCGTCCCATACATTTCAGTCGAGACGGTAATGCAGTTTTGTATGAAAGAGCGGTTTTTTTTTTTCGTGATTTCGATGTTGGCTCCATAGTGAAAGGTGTTCAGTTTGATGGTCTGAAGCAGCCCCTTAAGTATTACTAGGGTTTCAAATATTATGGATTTTTAAACATGTTACAGCCATGTTGTGCTATTTCGAATCAAATTAAAGATTGAAAAATTAAGTCTAGGGCGGGACTTGAACCCGCACCCTTACAAACCGGGGAAGTGCGTTATCCAATTTCGCTACAGAGTCCACTAGCCAGAAAACGAAATTTTCAATCTGTTGCGTCTTGAGGGGGAGACGTGTGCGACATCTACTGGAAGTTATTACAAACTAGCCAACCTGCAAGTCCAGCATTACAACTGGAATTCATACAGTATAGATGACACACCCTGTTCCAATTTCAAATATTATGGATTGGACACGTCATTCGTCACATTCAAGACGCAACAGATTGAAAATTTCGTTCTCTGGCTAGTGGACTCGGTAGCGAAATTGGATAACGCACTTCCCCGGTTTGGAAGGGTGCGGGTTCAAGTCCCGCCCGAGACTTAATTTTTCAATCTTAAATTTTATTACTAGGGTGTTTTATTACACCCTGTAATTACAATCTGCTCTTTTTGTAATGTCATGTAAAGTATTTCAAAGGATTAATAGTACAAGCAAATATTTTTTTTGGTCTATACGACTGATACCGTCGACCTACGAATATTCGTAGCCGCCGACGTACTAAAAAAATGCGGCAAAAAACCAAAAATTTTGTATAGTAACTAGATTGTACACTACGGTGCTGGCACCGGGGCAAGTGAGATTACCTAAATCCTCGTGTGTCCCTTTCTAACTAGGGAGTCCATTCATTCTCAAATTTGACGGGATACCTAATATGCATTTATTCAAGCCTGTTTCTTACCATCTCGTTGAGGATTCAATATTATCTTTTTATTCTGAAAATGTTTTTAGGGGTAAAATCAGACTAAACAATATATATACAGGGTCCTTCTTAATATGCTGACACTTTTTTAAGAGGATGATCAGACCATCAAACTGAACAACTTTCTCTATGGGACCAACATTGAAATCGAGAAAAAAAAATCTGCTGTCCCATACATTTGGCTCGAGTAGATTTGCAGTTTTGTATGGAAGAGCTGATTTTTTTTTGACGATTTCGATGTTGGTCCCATAGAGAAAGTTGTTCAGTTTGACGGTCTGATCATCCTCTTAAAAAAGTGTCAGCATATTAAGAAGGACCCTGTATAAAATTAAAACGTGTTAATGAATTATCGCAAAACTAGAAAGTATTTTGTTTAGAATCGAGAATTGAATTATCTTGGTTTCGACATATGATTCTTTCTTCAAAATAAAAGTTACTGAACCCGATGTTAACCCACCGCACGGACACACATACCCTACTTACTAAAATGTATCCATGAGTAGGTTAGCGCTTTCATTCATTGCTGAAATGATAACATTTTTGCCTCAAAATTTAAAATGCGAATAACTTTAAATTTTAATTATCAAAATAAGGAAATTGTGGAGCTTGGTGCAGTTAGTCGGAAGGTGAAGCTCGGAGGAGATGATGAATTGATGATACTTCTGATAAATAAATGCTTAGGCTTTACACTCGAAATTATAATGCTGGAATGGTGCAACATGAAATATACACAATGATGATAAATTAATTCACGTTTTTCTTGCGTAAAATAAATCTGTTATTTTCTGACGGTTCCGTTGTCCAGGAAGCACCGTGGAACGCTCATAGATAATTTAAATAGTGTCGACCAAAGAGTCCGCCACATCACCCCCCTCGGAGAATCATGCTCCAGCATGATAATGATCTGGAAATCTAACCACGCGACCAGCTCGCGTGACTCTCGGTGGTGGGGTGGCGTTTGAAGTGTTGTCCGCTGCTGGTAGAGCGCCGACGTCGCGAGCCATGAAGGCAGGCTTCAGCCGGTCTACCGAAACTGTCGATGGCTTGCCCTTCAAATCGATCTTATAAAATTTGTCTTCTCTGGAAATGACTCTGAATGGACCAGCGTACGGTGGCTCGAGTGAAGCTCTCACTCGATCTTGCCGTAGAAATACATGAGTTGCGGTACGTAGGTCTCGAGGTACATAGAAAGGTGTGTTAGCATGCCATGACGTAGGCTTAGGTGCGAGGTTTGCCATGTATGAACGGAGTCTTGTAGAGTATTGGCTGATATCTTCCGCAGAGTAGTCGTCCTTGGGGCAAAGAAACTGTCCAGGCAGGCGTAGTGTTTCGCCGTATACTAGCTCGGCGGGCGAAGATTGAAGATCCTCCTTCCAGGAACTGCGCATGCCCAGAAGGACTAGTGGTAGCACCTCGACCCATCGTGAGGATGTTGCATGGCACATGATAGCCGCCTTGAGCTGGCGGTGCAGGCGTTCGATGATGCCGTTTGCCGCTGGATGATATGCCGTCGTGCGGAAGTGGTGTGCACCAACCAAGGTAGTAAGTGCCTTGAAGAGGTGACACTCGAACTGGCGACCACGGTCAGTAGTCACTCGTGCAGGACAGCCGAATCTGCTAATCCAACCGGACACAAGAGCAGTTGCACAGGTTTCAGCAGTGATGTCTTTCAGCGGGATGACCTCAGGCCACCGTGTGAAGCGATCAATGACCGTGAGGCAGTACCTGTAATCTTGAGAAGAAGGTAATGGGCCTACGATGTCAAGGTGAATATGAGAGAATCTAGATGAAGGGGTTAGGTATGATGAAAGAGGTGAAACGGTATGACGTGAAACTTTACTTTGTTGGCATTGCAAGCATTGCCTAGCCCACTCTCTACAATCCTTGCGAATCCCTGGCCAAACAAATCTTTGCGTGACCAGCCGCACTGTAGCTGAACCTCCGGGATGACTTAAGTTGTGCAAGGAGTTAAACACTTCACGACGATACTCCTGTGTGACGAAAGGTCTGGGAAGTTTGTGCGACGTGTCACAATATAGCTTGATCTTGCTGGCTGGGATCGGTATTTCCTCAAGTTTAAGGCTAGAATTACCACTTAGGAGTGAGCTGAGCTCTTCGTCTTTCTTCTGTGATTGTGCCAAAGAAGGGAAGTCTATAGATGCGATGTTACCTTCCATGCGCGAAAGAGCGTCTGCTACTACGTTCTCCTTGCCAGAAACGTGTCGGAGGTCTGTAGAAAACTGCGATATGAAATCGAGCTGGCGCATAATGCGAGGTGAGCCTTTTTCGTTTTTCTGTTGAAATGCGTAGATCAAGGGCTTGTGGTCTGTATAGATTGTAAAATTTCGTGCTTCTAAAATGTGTCGAAAATGTTTGACGGATTCGTAGACAGCAAGGAGTTCTCTATCGTAGGCACTGTATCGAGTCTGCGTAGTGCTAAGCTTCTTCGAAAAAAAACCTAATGGTTGCCAAGAATTATCAACTCTTTGGTGAAGAACTCCGCCTAATGCCGTATCTGATGCATCGGTCATCAATGCGAGCTGCGCATCTGGTAAAGGGTGCGCAATTAATGTTGCGTTCGACAAACTTTGCTTGGACTTCTCAAAAACATCCAATAATTCCTTTGTCCATGAAATCTCTTGGGTGCTCTTGATGTTAGGGCCTGATAAAATGTTGTTCAGGGGTGCGTGTAGGTTAGCGGCATTTGAAATAAACCTATAAAAATTTACCATCCCTAGAAAACGGCGTAATTCTCGTACCGTTTTAGGTAGGGGGTAATTGAGAATGGTTGCTACCTTTGCTTCCAGAGGTCGTGTTCCTTTGGCAGTGATAGTGTATCCTAGGAAATTTACTTCTGCTTGTCCTAGAAAGCATTTTTTGACGTTTACTAGTAAACCAACTTCGCTCAGGCGTTTGAATAGAGTACGTAAATGCTGCTTATGCTCCTCTTCGTTTGCTGAATAAACAAGAATGTCATCTATGTAAGAGAAACAGAAGTCCAGGTCTCGCAGCGTCTCATCCATAAAGCGTTGGAAGGTTTGTGCCGCGTTTCGCAAACCGAAAGACATCATAGGGAACTCGAACAAACCAAACGGTGTAGTAATTGCTGTTTTCATGATGTCCTCCGGGTGGACCGGAATAAAGTGGTACGCCTTCACCATGTCAATCGTCGAGAAGACTGTGCATCCGTATAGTTGCTGCGCGTAATCTTGTATGTGAGGCACAGGGTACCGATCGGGGATGGTTCTCGCATTGAGCGCGCGATAGTCTCCGCATGGCCTCCAAGCATTGTCTTTTTTCGGCACCATGTGTAGCGGGGACGCCCATGGGCTATCTGACCTGCGAGCGATTCCTGCCTTAACCATTTCTTCGAATTCCGCTTTTGCGATCTTGAGGCGCTCTGGAGCCAGGCGTCGAGGACGGCAGAACACTGAAGGTCCTGGAGTTGTGCGAATGTAATGCTGCGTCAAATGTTTGACAGTCCTCGGGACTCCTGCTGGGCTGGTTAGCTCTGGGTACTCTGCAAGGATTTTATGGTATTCTGAATCACCTGTTATGACCTTGACGCTTGGTGTGGACGCGGAAGAGCGCGCTGAAGTGCACTTGATCGACAGTGATGTAACGCCATCTATAAGACGTTGGTAGCGACAGTCGACCAGTAAGTTGAAATGTGACAAGAAATCCGCTCCAATAATGGGTCGGTCCACGTCCGCCACTACAAAATTCCAAGTAAAATCACGGCGTAAGCCTAAGTCCAATGGCAGTGGAACCGTGCCATAGGTGCTGATACTAGTCCCATTAGCTGCTGCTAAATCATACCCGGCGTTCTGTCTGCGCTGGCGTATGAGTTTGCGAGGGTAAACGCATAGGTCGGAGCCTGTATCTACAAGGTATTGAAGCTTGGTCTTTACATCTATTACGAATAGGCGGCTTGACGTGGTTTTACAATCAGATGCCGCCCCTACTGATTGCTGCTCCCGTTTTCCGATTTATAATCGCAGGGTTTAACGCATTTGCGGGCTTTATCCTTGTGCACCTGATGGTACCAGCAGATATTAATCTTAGGGTTATACTCGCTACGGCTTCGCGATCTCCCGGAATTCTGACGCCTTCCTGACCTGCTACGTAAGCGACCTTGCCTTTCCTGCTTCGCTGCCAGTGCTGCCACCTGCTTTGTTAGGTCATTGATGCACTGCATAAGAGAATCGTTGTTATTGGATAGGCTATTGACAGGTGGACGTGCGCCTAGGGGTTCCGGCGCGATCTCGCTTACTCTATCAGCAAGTTCGGCGACTGAATCGAGGCTACCGCCGCGTTGCGTGGCGATGATGGCTTGAACATGTTGAGGCAATCGGTTAGACCATAATGAGCGTAAAAGTTCGTCGGGAACGTTCGTACCTCCTAAATTTTGAAGGTGTCTAAGAAATTGGGACGGCTTTCTATCGCCTATCTCTTCGTGCATTAATAACTGACGCACTCGTTTTTCGCTGGACATTGATAATCGTTTAATGAGCTCTACCTTAAGCTTATCGTATTTTCCGGTCTCAGGCGGATTTGTTATTATATCTTTGACTTCCTGCGCGTAACGATGATCTAGCTGAGCGATCACATGATGGTACTTGGGTGCGTCCCTAGTGATACCTGAGAGTGTGAACTGCGCGTCGGCCTGCGCGAACCAAAGTTCCGGTTCCTCCGGCCAGAACGGTGGTAGCTTCACTGCTACTGCGAATGCCTCCTTTGACGTAGTAGGTTGGTTCTCCCCGTCCATATTTCGGGGTGTCGCGGGTCACCACTGTGGAGCTTGGTGCAGTTAGTCGGAAGGTGAAGCTCGGAGGAGATGATGAATTGATGATACTTCTGATAAATAAATGCTTAGGCTTTACACTCGAAATTATAATGCTGGAATGGTGCAACATGAAATATACACAATGATGATAAATTAATTCACGTTTTTCTTGCGTAAAATAAATCTGTTATTTTCTGACGGTTCCGTTGTCCAGGAAGCACCGTGGAACGCTCATAGATAATTTAAATAGTGTCGACCAAAGAGTCCGCCACAAAATTATTGTTTCAATCAATATTTTGCTATAAGGAAATGGCATACCATCAATTAATAGGAGGAGAACTCGTATGGATTTCTCTCAGCGTTTCATCCCTGGGAAATCTACAAGCAACACACATTTTGTGTTTAATACATAGGTCGCCAAAACGGTCAATGGTCACCCTAGTTAAGAAAAGGTTAGCGAAACAATAAAATATCTAACCTGTGGAAAGAAAACCCACAGCCAGGGTAAATTTCATTTTTGCATCCAGTAACACAACAAAAATTTACCATTTCGAAGGTTTACAATGTTATTATCAGTTATCACAACAATTTAATTTGTTATTTTATGACTTTTCAAATATGTCCGCCATAATAATATTTTTATATAACACCAAAGAGTTGCAATTAAAAAGTTTTGAAATAATACACTAAAGTATTGTACTTACCTTATTTGTTTTGTCATAAATTGAACAAAATTAGTGTAAAACAAATAAAAATTATCAATACCTAATATACTTTAAATTATGAATATTCAAAACAAAAATATTTTTTTAATTTACATACATCTTTTGTTACAGTAAATTCTAAAGTGGTAGCCTAATAAGTTGGCAACACGTTAGAAAGAGACACACGAGTATTCTGGTTATCTCACATTTGCTTGGTTGTCAGCCTACAACAACATTGAAGGAAATTAATACTTATTACGTAAAATTAGAGTTTATTTTGCATTCTCCACGAAATTCGAGAGTTTGGTCCACCTATAGGATACTATATACAATGTTCTTGCAAAAAACATTACGCCACGTCAGGCTTGATATTTCCCGTCTCCTAGCAACGAGTGTTGCCAATCGAATGATTTCGGAAATCGTACGGACTAGGGTACACAGACACACGTCTTTTGAAATCTTCAAATCGTCGATCAAATCGAGTTCATTATACAATAATTATTATTTTGTTATCTTTTGAAGATCGTACCCTAAATTTTGAAGGAAATCGTACAATATACTACTATAGGGTAAGATACAGTGTGGGCATATATCGATTAATTTTTTAATTAATTTGTTTAGTTTTAATCAGATTAAATTAATTTTAATTGAATTAATCACTATTCAAATTAATTAAACAGTATACGATGTCTTTTTAAATTAGTCCAAGAATCCACCGAAAACCTGGGCTGGGTGGACACACACCTCCACACAGCCCCAATACAGTCGTAAACGCACATACGGCTCCTTTTTGTGATTCTGACAAGTTACAGCCCTAAATAGGTAGGACAGACGGACGGACGGACAGCGTAGGCTTATGAATAGGGTCCCGTTTTCACCCTTTGGGTACGGAACCCTAATAAATAAGTAACCTAACTACTGGGCTTCACTACTATAAATTTCTTATAATTCGGATAAAAGTTTAGAGTTGGCAACATTATTTTTTGAAACTCGAATTTTAGTTGCCGCATTTTGGGAGCCCTTGTTCTTAAGAAGGGCGGAATCTAGTCGTATAGACCAACAAAAAATCTTTGAGTGCAAGGTATTGCTACAATCTTGCTACATTTCGCTTGCCGAGAGGTCCACGTACAGGATGTTCTTTGATGTCCTTTTGACGGTACTGGCGTCTGGTACTAATTGTACTGTATCCTATACATAGATTTATATATTACTAGCGTAAGGATAGGCCCGTCAGAATATTTTACAAAAACCTTCTTCATAGAAACAAAAATTTGCGCCATCTGTCATAACTCGTATACGAACTATATCGTGTCATATATTTGTAGTGCTCTAAATTGACATTTTGCCTTGCATTTTAGAGCCAACGAACTGGGGACAATAGTCAAGCTCATATGCCATGTCCTTACGCTAGTAATATATATGTCTTTGATCCTATAGAAGTACGAAGACGAAGAGTAAGATGTTAAATGCTAATATTTCAATTGCGCAGTTTATTGCTAGAGGAGAATACAATTTAGCAGTTGAGAGGTCCCCCTCTAGAGTTTGCAGAATAATAAACTTTATTGTCTCGACTCAAGGTTCAGTAAGACGATTACAATAAATTTGATGGGTGGCAGGGATATGGAGCGGCAGCAATTGTTTTATTGGGAAGGTCAATGTGCAGTAAGATTCACTTTGGCCTTGAACCTGGGACTCGGGAATCTCAAGATGGTACATTTGATATTTACTTATGATTTTTAATTTGACGAATAACACCCACATCATATGACGTAAACTCACGACCATAATCACTTTCGGGATGGTCTGAAACCCTGCTTAATTAACTACCAACAACCTTTCAAAAAGTCCCTTACATACGATTTTGGTCCAAGTCTACTTGGATATGGGTCGATATGTATGATATCAATGCTTTCATTACTAAAATATACATATGAGATGACAAGCGCTCAGACTATGGAAGTAAAAACGGCGACGTTATGCGTCATTATTTTGTTTATCTTTGTTTATCGTGTGGGCAGAGCCCTGGTGTCAGAGTTTTTTCAGACCGCCTTAAGGCCTCTGACGTGGTTTTTATGTAACGATTACTACCACCAGAGATAGTAGCCGGGACCAACGCCTTAACGTGCCATGCGAAGCACGGAATCATTTTTCTTTTCGGACAATCAGGTGATTCAGCCTGCAATGTCCTAACCAACTGGGGAAAAACGCACAAAGTGACATATGACTAGGTGTCCCCCGTGGGAATCGAACCCACGACCTCCGTGTCGAGAGCCAATGCTCTTAACCATTAGACCACGGAGGCAGTATTTTGTTTATAATAAATGACTTTTTTATTTATTTTCCACGCTCAAACATGGCTTGTGAGATGATAGGGTCTCTTAGCTACAAAGTTACAACATACCTAAGTAACGTAAATGTTTTCTTTGGACAGACGAAAGATGGCGTGATATGAGGACTACTCTGAGTCCGGCATTCACAGGCTCGAAGATGAAACACATGATGCCATTCATGACACAAATCAGCAACAACGTCATCGAGTATTTAAAAGGTAATTAATATGAATAATAAACCTCGACTTTTAACATCGCAGTTTATGCCATCGGTATGAAGCCAGATAAACTCACTGCTACAAGGCAATATCGTTCGTGCCATGTACCAATGAGTTTTTCTAACTTATGTACGTAAAACCGACTGCTCTCAAACGGTGAAGGAAATATCGTGAGGAAACCTGCATACACTGAAGAAGAAATTCTGATGTGTATGTGAAGTCTACCAACCCGCATTGGGCACGCGTGGTGGAGTAATGCCCATACACCCTCCTTGAGGGTAGGCCTGTGCCCTGCAGTGGGACGTTTATAGGCTGATGATGATGATGATTGTATGCCCATGTGGCGGAACATAGCTGAACTATACCATAAGTAGGATTACTATTAGGATATTGTCATCAATTATGTTATTACCTATGATTCACAATAAAGAATATTTCTATTTCTACTTCCTTAAAATAGAGTTGACATTATTTTAATGAAAACGTTCACAATATCGAAAATGGAATGTCAGAGTAGATAAAAACTTAACATAACATTTAAGGTGTGAAAGCAAAACAAAAGTGAAGATTTTTGATGGCAATGGTTCTAAGCAACACGTTATTCCTGCAGAGAACCCATCAGAAGAAGCAATAGACATTGGTGAAGTCATCCGTCGTTATATGAACGACGTCATTGCGTCAGCAGGCTTCGGTCTCGAAGTCAACTCTGTCAAGGATAAAGACAACAGATTCTACAAGCTTGGTCAAAGCCTTTTTAAATTCAGTTTGATGCAAAGAGTCGCCTTCGTGATTGGTGCCCTGTGGCCGAATTTAGCTAAGGTAAGTCTGCGATCTCAAAAACAAACTAGGTAAATTAATACAACTTGACTGAACTGCTGTTCGTCCTTCCTTTACATTTCTCTCAGAACCTCCCTATAGACACACCTCCATTTTTTTATTTTAATATCTAGGATATGTATACCAAATTCACAAAAATCCATCTCACCATTGGAGGCTTAATACCTAATTCGATTTTGTGAACACTGCATAAAAAAATCACTAAAGTTGGATGGAACATCGGAATTCACATAAACAAAACAGACCCGAACTCTCCACAGTCAAGTAAACCTTTTCGATAAACGAAAATCTTACATTACTATTTGTGCGCCTCAACAGGCTGATATATGTGTGATACCATTTTAACAACTGATTGGAACCAAAAATGTCTAAATAAATAAATATATTTTCATTTTCAATATTCTTATTGAAAGCCTGACATAACGAAGTCTTACAGAATTATTTAATTCGAATATCTTTTAAACCCTCTCGGGGTTTCAAACCCTCTGCTACAGTCATGAGCATGGTGTTTATTATACTGTCTTATGCTAGTTCGTCTATCTGTCATGTTATTGCTTTTTACAGAAATTAAATATAAAAATATTCTCAAAAGAGACAACAACATTCTTCCGAGACTTAGTTTCTGGTACCATGGACTATAGAGAGAAACATAACGTGGATCGACCAGATATGGTTCAACTACTTATGGATGCATCCAAAGGTGAGTTCCAGATCTTTAGCCATCTTCAATCTCTTTCACGCCAGCAGAATTGTCTGATTTAATTTTGCATCTTTCTTGGCTATGCCCAATCTATTGTTATTATGGTTTTCACCTGTTTCAGGAAAATTGAAGAACGTTGTTAACGCTCAAGAAAAAGATAACGTCGGTTTTGCCACGGTACAGGAAGCACTCAAGTCACAAAAACCGAGCCGAAGTAAGATAATTATTATCAAAATGACTGTATTCTTTATTTAGAGCCTGTCGATTCGAAATAGCAACGAATTTTAAGGCTTAATAACAGAAACAGAGATTTGAAACACTTACCTACACTCACTTATTCTTAGAACAGCCTTAGTACTAACGTCACAGAATAGGTAAATAGCATAATTTAATTATGGTAACTCTGTAACTAGCAATCGAATAATCGTAGTGGAAATACACAAAAAACTATACAACTAAATCCATTTTAATTCCATACCAATATGTACACACCATATACACATGTACATACCATATCCTAAAACTAACTGCTGGCTACAACTTGTTCTATTTTCATCACGAAACTGTACCTGGGTCATAATGAAAAAAATTTAATGTTCAAGTAGGATGACAATACCATGCTACTACAGAATAATTAAAATTACAAACGACGCGACGTTACTCCATTTGGTTTTCCAGCTATTTTTTTAATGTATTTTATTTTTTCAGAATGGAATTTAAATGAGCTATCTGGTCAAGTGTTTATTTTCTTCGTGGCTGGTTTTGAAAGTTCGGCCTACACTCTTACTATGTGTGTCCATGAGTTGGCTCTTCATCCTGATATTGAAGAACAATTATACCAGGAGGTCAAAGACTTTAAAGCCAAAAATGGAACTATCAGTTACGATAACATCAACGATTTAAAATATTTGGACTGCGTTTTGAACGGTAAGATCGATTGCTCATCATTCTAAGAGGAGTTTTACAATAATTGTCCCCATATTGATCATCATATCGTATGGCATTTTTGTCTTCCTGCTTCCGCCTTGTTTGGACGAGGTATCTGATAGTACACAATTGAATGCATATTATTCATCTTGTCATGTCATTGGTTCTACGATAGTGCTTCTTTGTTTTACTGGAAAGATATTTGGCGAGCTTAGTAGCGTAAGGTGTGGCTGTATTGAAGTCTCCTCTTGTGCAGTTGTTCGGGCACATGTGATTTTCCAGCTTGTGTCCTAACATTGGTATACCTTATTCTGGGTTGCGAATTGTTTAAGAGAAAAAATTCAAAATTTTCAGAGGCTTTAAGGAAATGGTCTCCAGCAATATTCATGGACAGAGTGTGTTCAAAGCCCTATGATCTTCCACCGCTAAGGGAAGGAGGAAAGCCGTATCGTGTGAGTAACTTGTCTAAATCTAAATAACGTTTTAAATTACTTTTTCTTTATCATTATCATAGACATACAAAGCATGTACTTGGTGTCCTCCAGCAAGCCTCCGATGCTGGTTGGCAAATTCCTTCGCTTTTACCAAGTTTTAATATTATATTCCTTTCTAAAACAGCTCAAGCCTGGAGACGTGGTCTACAATATGGTAAACTCATTGCACATGGATCCTAAATACTTTCCAAATCCAACAAAGTTTGACCCAAACAGATTTTCCGATGAAAACAAGCACAAAATTCAACCCTTCACTTTCATGCCGTTTGGTATGGGTCCGAGGAATTGTATAGGTGAGTTGATAATAATATTTGGTTGACATGTGAAGTCCACATACACCTTCACTATGATGGTAGGTTTGGTACCTCCAATATGAGGATATATTAGGATACACCCAAGCTTTTAAAATTATAATGCTCCAAGAGTGAAGGTAAAATAATAATTATTATTTAATTTATTCACAATATAAGTTTACAGCGTCAGCCAAAACACTTATATGCTAGGTAGATATAATTATTTAACAATTCTGCCATCTGTTTATGTATTATGACCAAAGACTTTCAATATAAAGTAGTATTATATTAAATCTCTTTGATTATGACTCGAAATTAGTACAACATCTCGGGAAACTATAATAATTATTTATACAGGGTGGCCGGGGAGTTGACGTTCAAACGTAAAATTTAGGTCCGGTATGTCGTGGGGTATCCGAATCACCCCCATGTATGTTCCGCGATTTTTTATAGTTTTCGAGTTATGATGATTTTTCCGATTTTTTGAGGAAACTCGACATGACCGGCTTAAACAACATCTAAAAAAAAGTGTAAGACTTTTTAGAGATTATTTTTTTGCAACTTAATCTTCATGAATTGTGCCTTTATTCAAAACATCATCAGCATCGTAACTTTGATAAAAGTTATGAAAATATTGGTCTAAAGTTAAAAATTTGCTATCCGTGAATTATGACTAAATTTTCAACTTTAAATTAAAACTCTAAACAGGTGACCTTATGATTTTTTAGCCAATCCCAAAAATGCGCCCAACTCTCAGCTTTCATAATCATAAATAAAAAGTAGTACTTAAGAGGGCTAATTTGGCTAGAATTGATCTTCAAAGACAACAAGGCAGAAAAGTCTTAAATTTTTTTTTTTTTTGCCATTATTACCACGCCTAAGGCTAAATAATGATTAAAGAATGCTAGAAACCGAAACGGCGACGAGTTATGCCGGACTCTTACCGGCTAAAACCCCACCGTTTTCCACCTCATCGCATATTGCCGTAGAGCCTGAGGGCCCGTAAGGAATCTTCCACACTCTACGGCGCAGCGACCGACCATACCAGGTCTCATCTCTGTTGGTCTTGACAAGCCTACAGGCCTTTAGGTGGTGCGTGGGAACACGCACACAACTACCTCGAGTCCCTATGATCAGACGCCGGACCCCCCAGCCCGACGCCCAGAGACTCAAAAATTAAGGGGGAGGCAGACCGCGAGCAAACGCAGCCCGTCTGCGCCCCGTGCGTCTTTGGCGGATCGGGAGTTCAGAAGTCGACTCCCTCACCCTCTCCGCCGTCTCCTTCTGGAGCATTACTGCCTCACAGAAGGAGAGAACCGCGCGCCAAGACGCCTCACTGTCGACCATAGCGCGAACCATCCACCGGCAGCGAGAGGAACCTATCGTGTTGGTGGAATAAGGAAAGTTTTAAGTAAAAAGTAGATAACCTAACCTAACATGAACTAACCTAACCTAACCTAACCTAAGAGGAGGGAGCCGACAGCCGGGTGCCACCACTGCGACGGCTGTCTCGACGAGACGGCGCAGCACGTGCTGCAGGAGTGCCCTGCGTGGGCGGGAGAGCGCAGTGAGCTCTCCCAGGTAGTTTCAGACCTCTCGCTGCCGGTGGATGGTTCGCGCTATGGTCGACAGTGAGGCGTCTTGGCGCGCGGTTCTCTCCTTCTGTGAGGCAGTAATGCTCCAGAAGGAGACAGCGGAGAGGGAGAGGGAGTCGACTTCTGAACTCCCGATCCGCCAAAGACGCACAGGTCGCAGACGGGCTGCGTTTGCTCGCGGTCAGCCGTCCCCCTTAATTTTTGAGTCTCTGGACGTCGGGCTGGGGGGTCCGGCGTCTGATCATAGGGACTCGAGGTAGTTGTGTGCGTGTTCCCACGCACCACCTAAAGGCCTGTAGGCTTGTCAAGGCCAACAGAGATGAGACCTGGTAAGGTCGGTCGCTGCGCCGTAGAGTGTGTAAGATTCCTCACGGGCCCTCAGGCTCTACGGCAATATGCGATGAGGTGGAACACGGTGGGGTTTTAGCCGGTAAGAGTCCGGCATAACCCGTCGCCGTTTCGGTTTTCAGCATTCTTTAATCATTATTTAGCCTTAGGCGTGGTAATTATGGCAAAAAAAAAAAAAAAAAAATTTAAGACTTTTCCGCCTTGTTGTCTTTGAAGATCGATTCTAGCCAAATTAGCCCTCTTAAGTACTACTTTTTATTTATGATTATGAAAGCTGAGAGTTGGCCGCATTTTTGGGATTGGCTAAAAAATCATAAGGTCACCTGTTTAGAGTTTGAATTTAAAGTTGAAAATTTAGTCATAATTCACGGATCGCTAATTTTTAACTTTAGACCAATATTTTCATAACTTTTATCAAAGTTACGATGCTGATGATGTTTTGAATAAAGGCACAATTCATGAAGATTAAGTTGCAAAAAAAGAATCTCTAAAAAGTCTAATACTTTTTTTTTTAGAGGTTGTTTAAGCCGGTCATGTCGAGTTTCCTCAAAAAATCGGAAAAATCATCATAACTCGAAAACTATAAAAAATCGCGGAACATACATGGGGGTGATTCGGATACCCCACGACATACCGGACCTAAATTTTACGTTTGAACGTCAACTCCCCGGCCACCCTGTATAATAGCTAATTTCTCGCCAGAAAATTTCTGTTCAGATAATGACTTATTTTTTAATAATCTACCGTCTTAACAATGTGCTACAATTTAGAGAGCTTAAGCTTTTTATTAGATATTAATATCTAAAAATATAAAAATTTTACGATTTTTTTATAAACATTTTTCGGTGTAGTATGGAGGTGCGATTATAAATTTGTTAAAATATTTGTTACAGGTTCGAGGTTTGCTCTTCTAGAGACCAAGGTCTTATTGTATGACCTTGTTTCTAACTTCAAGATTGTCAAAACGCTAAAAACATCGGACCCGATCAAATTGGCAACAGAAGATTTCAACCTGAAAGCCGATGGTGGAACGTGGGTTAAATTGGAAGCACGGAACTAAACGATACAAAAATTTTGACCACGTTTATTAAATATCCGATTTTTACTTTCCTAAGTTTAAAATTTTTCTGAACAGCAGTAAACATTTTTAGTTAGACTTACTTATTAAGTTCTGGTACCTAGTTATTAAAGGGACCTTATCGCATTTATTGTTTACATTGATTGCAATTAAATATCTTGGACAATGTCACACAAATTATCTAGTCACATTTAAAGTACCAGAATCTAGCCTGAACTTGTATCATGATGACTAGACAACGATATAGAATACATATATAGATACAAACATCCATGACTCGGGTACAAATATTCATATTCATCATACAAATATTTGCCCCTTACGGGATTCGAACCCGCGACCCTCAGCACGGCAGGCAGATTCACTACCGACTGTGCTACCGGGCCGTCAATTGTAACTTTAGTTTCTAAAAAGTCTATGTAACCTATGAATAATTGAAAATAAAATTATCTAATGCCTTTCAGTGAATTTTATTTTATTCATACTGATTCGCATTAGTAGACCTTCTCTTTCTCTCTCTTTCTTGTTAGAATGTAGGATTCTTTCATGTTCATGTCATAGATTCTGTCATAGATTCTATATTGTACACAAAAACATAATTATGAAAAAAATTACAGTAAGTCGTGACAATACGTCTTCTTCTTATCGTATGGGCAGAGCCCTAGTGTCAGAGTTTTTTTTGGACCACCTTCGGCTTCTGACGTGGTTTTGAATTGGGGAAAAACGCACAAAATGACATATTACTAGGTGTCCCCCGTGGGAATCGAACCCACGATCTCCGTGTCGAGATCCCAATGCTCTTAACCATTAGACCACGGAGGCAGAATATATTGTATATGACCATAACATTAATTATACGATAATGTCAGTGGAAATCGTTTGTTGAATTGATAAGCAGGCATCGCAATCATTTCATATAAAGTGACTAGATTAAATATACAATGTCAGTATATCCGCCGACGCGTTCTAGCGTACCTACACCGTACCGCGAATATGATTACAGAAATAATAATATTTCTCATAACCTTCCTCTTTGCATACGTTACCTATTTGCACGTCAGAATACAAAATAAATTCAAAAGGAATGGTGTGAAATATTTGAATTGTGTACCGTTTTTCGGTAATTTGCTAAAATCTACATTCTTTAATACCCATTTGTCGGAAGATTTCAATGAAGTTTATAGAGCTTTTCCAGATGAGAGGTGAGTATTTTGTATTTTACATTGAACTAGTATTAACAATGGGAAGAAAGAAAGTGCAAGAACTGTTTACGTTCGTAATATTCCAGGGGATATAAAAATATCGTTGTGAATATACAACGTGTTAATGAATTAACGCAAAACCTCATACACCCCAACTGATTTATAACAAAATAATTAGATTGAAACAATAATTTCATTATTTAGATACTTAAAATTAAAAGTTATTCGCATTTTAAGTTTTGAGGCAAAAATGATTTGTTATCATTTCAGCAATGAATGAAAGCGCTAACGTACTCGAGGATACTGTTGGCGACAGCCAACCATTTTTATATTTATTTGTATTTTTTTTATGATTTTAGAATGTATTTGAATTTTACCGTTTTTTTTGTTTTTTGATAATTTGTTTTATCATGTCATTTTGCATTACATATTTCTCCACATGGACGTATTTTATTGCTTTACTTCTTCGCTTGAGCTCCAGGGGGATCAGACAGATGACTCTACAGATACATTTTAATAATCTTGTTTTGGTAGTAAGTCGGGTGAGTGTGCCTGTGCGGAGGGTTGACGTTGGGTTCAGTAAATTTTAAATTTTAGAAACAAATTAATTAATATTTTGAAAAAAATTACCTATGTTGAAACCATGATAATTCGATTCTGCTCTCGATTCTAAACAAACTACTTCCTAGTTTTGCGTTAATTCATTAACACGTTGTATACAGAGTGTAACAAAACACCCTAGTAATGTTTAAAAAGACCACTTTCTTTAGACTATGAAACTGAACCACTTTCAATATGTAGCCAACTTCGAAATCTCCTATGATCCTGGTTTAGAGGAGTTACGGGCCTATGCCCGACTTTAGAAAAACATCGGAATATCGAAAAAGACATCAGCTGTTTCAAACAAAACTGCAGTACCTACTGACTTGACTCAAATGTATGGGACGGCAGATTTCTTTTTTTTTTCTCAATGTTGGCTTGATAATGAAAGTCCACCCAGTTATAAATGACTAAGGTATTTTATTAGGTATACCCAGTATTACGCTCGCTTAATTATTATGTATATCATATTGTAGGCATAGCATAATAAAGGCAATTGAGTATCCGTGTCATTGCAATTGGCACGTCATTCCACCGCCTTGTTACAACTGTATGCTTTAAAAATAATCCCATCAAAATCATTTTCATGTAAAAAAGTAGCCTGAAAAAAAAAATTGTTTACTTCAACCAACATCATGACTCCATATGAGCCTGTCAACATCATGACTTCTCCGACTAAGAGAACTTTGTTAAACGAATTCGTCTTGTTGTTACATCTAGCCATCTTTTGTTTTTAGTAAACAATCATAACGTCATTTCAATTATTTTGGTGCTAATTAAGAGTCTTAGTAGGCTCGCATTTTTTTCAGTGCAAGACTCAAACTCGACCCTTTTAATCTGAAAAAGTTTAGAAATCTCATTTTAAGCCAAGTCCTGAGTAAGTGTTCATCGCGGTCCAATAAAGTTATAAGGCTTGGCCGATCTCCTCATCCCATTTTGAAATCTAATGTAGGTAGGTACTATTCTTGAACGAGTAAACGCTTTTAATGTTATTTTATTTTAACAAACCTGTTTGACCTCTAAATTATTATATTTATCTTTATCTGAAGATCTCCGCTCTAAGAACTAGGTACACTTTACGAGAAGAGGTTTACTTCAACTGTTGATAAACACACTGATAAGAGAGCAATTATAAATGTTGCTATGAAGTGTTTGTAACACTGTTCAATGTCTCTTATTATCTACAACAAGAGTGTTTGATTAAAATTCTTGATTAAATTCAATTGCGTTGCAAACGCTCCTGATTTGAATAGATAATGTAGTATACTCAATGGTACTCAAATCAATATTTTTATTGCATTGTATACAAGCAAAAGTGTTAACTAAAGCGTATCCTACAGCGTATTGCATACAGAAGGAGTCGAGGTGGCGTCGAGGCGCGGGCACGCCTTGCCACCTTGACATACGTTCGATAATTGAATACCAAGAATCCGAACGGCGCCCGCCGCTCGGATTGGTATGATATATACAATTACCGACCGTGCCTCGACACCACCTCGACTCCTTCTGTATGCTATACGCCTTCACTGCTTATGGGTAATTAATACGAATTGTGTCTGTAGCAATACCAGTCTAGTATACTGCCTCCGTGGTCTTATGGTTAGGAGCTTTGGCTCTCGACACGGAGGACGTGGGTTCGATTCCCACGGGGGACACCTAGTGATATGTCACTTTGTGCGTTTTTCCCCAGTTGGTTAGGACATTGCAGGCTGAATCACCTGATTGTCTGAAAAGAAAAATGATTCCGTGCTTCGGATGGCACGTTAAGCCGTTGGTCCCGGCTACTATCTCTGGTGGTAGTAGTCGTTACATAAAAACCACGTCAGAGGCCGTAAGGCGGTCTGAAAAAACTCTGACACCAGGGCTCTGCCCACACGATAAGAAAGAAAGAAAGAGGTTAGTATCATAAGACTTACATAAGACCGTTTTATGGAGCGCCGGGTGTGTGCTTTGGTATCAGTTAAAATGAGGGTAGCATAGCATACCTAGTTATATGCTCACAACCTGTACCTATGAGTATACCCCAAGAGGGGGTATGATATGTTCAAAATATACCGTATTCCGTATGAGTATTTCACTTGTACTGTCTAGAAACCTCGTTGACATTTCTAAATAGATTATTAATACAATACGCGCATCGAAACAAGGCATGAAGCAGACGATTGCAGCGTTGCTAGCATTAGTCCACAGGAAAACAATATACCTAACTACCTAGATACTACGAATCGCTATGAACCGTAATGATAATAGTATAAAAGTACACTAAAAAAATGCGAGCCTACTAAATTACTACTCTTAATTAGCACCAAAATAATTGAAATGACGTTATGATTGTTTACTAAAAACAAAAGATGGTTGGTTGTAACAACAAGCCGAATTCGTTTAACAAAGTTCTCTTTGTCGGAGAAGTCATGATGTTGACAGGCTCATTATGGAGTCATGATGTTGGTGGAAGTAAACAAATTTTTTTTTCAGTATACAGCGATGGATGATCCGCAAGTAAAACCATAAAGGGTGGATCCAGAATTTCATTTTGGGGAACTCTCATCTCATTTCCATGGTCGGTTAGATCGGAGTATCCCGTGTCTCATTAGCGACCTACGCGTACTCAGTCGCAGTTTTGGGTGCGCCATGGTCTCCAGGTCTCAAGATCTGCCCTACTTAGTAAACTACAACTTTTTGCTTATTCTACAGGTATGTGGGCTTCATAGACAACATGCAGGGCAACATATTGGTCCGGGACCCAGAGATCATCAAGAACATAACGGTCAAGGACTTTGACCACTTCGTTAACCACAAGCAGCTCTTCCCTGAAGAAGTAGAACCATTATTTGGAGGCAGTGTCTTAATGATGCAAGGTGATTCATGTAACGGTACTGAACGGTAAGGTACTGTATAGAAATTCTATCTGTTAACCGTGTGTTCACTGTGCGTATTTGAGTTAAACAATATTTCAATTGCGCAGTTAACCGCCTTTTGGAAAGTAAAATTTCACAAATTTTTAGAGGTCTTATTAAGGTGCTCCCCAATAAACAATTACTCTTTGCACTCAAGGTGCAATGAGTCGATTTGAACAGGGATATCGAGCAGAAAATATTTGATTGTGAAGGTCAATGTGTAGTACGATTTACTTTGACCTTGAACCTGGACAAAAGAAGATGCTGTTGCAGTTTGCAATGGATATTTGTGATATGCTAGGTACGTATAATTAGCATAAAGGCAGGTTTATACAATGACAATTTTGCGGTGCGAATTCTGCGGCGCCTCAAAAAAAGCTCTCGTATCCCCCGCGCCAATTTTTTCGGCTCGTGTAAATACGTCGTGCTAATCTCTGGAATCCATCCATACGCATGCGAACAAATTTTCGCTGAAAATTAGCACCGTGTAAATGACCGCGTGCCGTTCTTTTTTTTCGTATGAAAAAATTGGCGCCGCAAAATTGTCATCGTCTAAACCTGCCTGTCAGTAATGGAACCTGTCGTAAAGTTCGCAGAGATCAATTATTGCATATTTTGTGACGAACATATTAGGCATTGCCAAAAATGTTGAATTAATGTTATAAAAAGCTAATTTGTCCCGTCTATGGAGGTGCTACTTGGGAATGTTCCTCCGTTGAAAAGGGAAGTACTTCCGCCAGGCTAGGTGTGATGCCTGGGGACCGGCCGTGGTCCAACAGTTCTTAGTTGGACCTTGTATATATATCGAATCTCTGTGATTATTTCTCTTGCGCGATTTATGTCTTGCATTCGATTGTGAACCTTATTTGTAGTAGGTTACGAGTTACGTATTTACGATGAACGTTGTCTTTGTATGGAGCATATTTCCGCGAGCGACGGTATCGCCATCTGTTGGCATCTTTGCTATAACTTGTGGGTGCTGACCATCTGTAGTAGTTCCCACAGGACTCCCCCCTCAGACCGGAGGTCGTTGAGTAGTTCGAAGTGTGCAGTCTGTATCCATGTAGTGTAGGTGCAGGGCTCCAGTCAAGTGAGTCTGACGAGCGATGTGCTGCGGTGTGTGTGCATCTGTCAGGGAGACCAGTCCTGACGTGATGCGGGCGAGTGACAGGCGTGGAGAAGGCGAGCAGAACTGCCACGTGGAGGTGAGCTCAGACACGTGGGCTGCGGAGATCCTTCTATGCAGACGCTGACTGTCGTTGAGGAAGCTGCAGGCCCAGGAAGCGGTGTGAAGACAGCTGCGATGGACCTGGTGCGGCTTCGGGTTGATGGCGTGACTGCTGCTTGTTTGACCTGGTCGAGGGGGTGAAGGGTTGGTTGAAGCTGGTTGCTGCTCTGTGCTGGTGCTGCTCTGCGGTGTTCAGGTTGCGATGTTCTCTGTCGAGGGTCACCAATATGGAGGTGCTACTTGGGAATGTTCCTCCGTTGAAAAGGGAAGTACTTCCGCCAGGCTAGGTGTGATGCCTGGGGACCGGCCGTGGTCCAACAGTTCTTAGTTGGACCTTGTATATATATCGAATCTCTGTGATTATTTCTCTTGCGCGATTTATGTCTTGCATTCGATTGTGAACCTTATTTGTAGTAGGTTACGAGTTACGTATTTACGATGAACGTTGTCTTTGTATGGAGCATATTTCCGCGAGCGACGGTATCGCCATCTGTTGGCATCTTTGCTATAACTTGTGGGTGCTGACCATCTGTAGTAGTTCCCACACGTCTATTGCGGGATTTTTCTAACCTAGGTTGGACATCGTTGGCAATGCCTGCACTGGGTGGATCCATACTAAGCTGGACCCTCAGGGAAAATAAAATTAGCTTACCCATTGTTTATGAACAGATGAAAGGTGGCGTGACATGAGGACTACTCTGAGTCCAGCATTCACGGGTTCGAAGATGAGACACATGGTGCCATTCATGACAAAAATCTGCAACAACATCATCGAATATTTAAAAGGTAGGTTTAAAAGTTCACCTTTGTATATTACGACTTAGTGTGCCCACACACAACTGCGACTGCGTTGGCACAGAACTGCGAACAGTAGGTACAGCGCGCCACATTATGCTCATCTTTAAAATTTGTATCATGAATAGGTTCCCGATATGAGATCACCTGGAATAATATGCAAACACACATAAAAGATTAACGTATCCATTAAAGTGGAGAAGCAAAAGTGAAGATCTTTTACGGACTTTAATCTTGGATAATTTCTGCTTATACATTTTGGAATGCAATAAATTATTCATTATTGGAAGTGTCGCAATTCCGTAGCGCAATCCCCATTTTCAGATTCCAACTGTTCTTGGTTAGATCTTGTTTTTTTAAGAACTATGCTGTACTTGTACTCTTAAATATTACATGGCTGTACTTAATGGTTGGTAGCGTAATTTAGTAGTACATTAATTTTCTTTAATATTCTTACTTCTGCAGAGAACCCATCAGAAGAAGCAATAGACATTGGCGAAGTCATACGTCGTTACATGAACGATGTCATTGCATCTGCTGGCTTCGGCATCGAAGTCAACTCTGTGAAGGATAAAGACAACAAATTCTACAAGCTTGGTCAAAGCCTTTTTCAATTGAGTTTCATGCAAAGAATCGCCTTCCTGGTTGCTAACCAGTCGCCGAAGTTAGCTAAGGTAAGTCTTTGATCTTAGATAGAACGTGGATAGAACCTACTGGGTAAATAAAAACTAAACTGAACTAACTGCTGGTCATTCTTAATGTTTTTCTCAGAACTATAAATACTCCTTCCCTTTCTTGTATGGCCATGTTCTTTGCTAGTTTTTTAGGCCAAAGTTTATTTCGTAGAAGTATGTGGTACTTAAATTAATAATCCCGGATAAGAAATCTAATTGGATATTTTTTAACGATGCGGTAATTGGTCTGGTCTATCTATAGACCATCCTACTATAACAAGGTCTCAAAGACCCATTTGAATTCTTCGAATGTGTGTGCGCATAGACTTATGACAATTATGATGTGTGCGAATGGGGGTGTGTGTATATGTGTGTGTGCATGCTCTCGCTTATGCTAGTTTTACTATGTCTGAACGTTAACGTTATTGCTTTTACAGAAATTAGGGCTACGAATATTCTCAAAAGAGTCTACAACATTCTTCCGAGACTTGGTTTCTAGTACCATAGAGTATAGAGAGAAAAATAACGTGAATCGACCCGATATGGTCCATTTGCTTATGGAAGCATCCAAAGGTGAGCACTGCCACAGCTACAGCGTCTTTCTTGGCCACGCCCATTTTTCAGTTTCGAATCATCATCTACACTATTATACAGGATGACATTTATCATAGCATCCTTTTAAACTAAACTTATCTACCAATCAAACTGAACAACTGTTACTATGGGAGCTTTGACGACCCGGTTGGTGTAATGGTTACCACGCCGGACTGCCAAACCAGGGTCCTGGGTTCGAATCCCGGTTCGGTCATGGATATTTATATGTTTGTGCCGTTGTTGTATGGTTTCCATAATAAACAGCCTATAAATAGTGCTTTCTTGGGATCATTACAATGTATGTGTCTGTGAGCGTTATTTATTTATTTATTTAAACCGATGGTACTGCTGGACTGACTTTAATTAAACTTATATTTTAATTAGACTTAAAAACTGGTAACTATATAAATATATTTTTTGTCTAGCTACGATGACGGGAACCAGTTCAACGAAGTCGCTAAGCTATTGTCAGTGAAGTAATTCACTATTCCAGTTTCTTTTCCGCTAGTGCCTTTAAATCCTAGTTCAGTTTCGAATATTAAATTATGCTAAAAAAACATTTTAAAAGTAAAAATAATTCAGGCACCTTTTATTTGTGATGTATGCAGATGCTTGTTAAACTTTGTATGTTTCTTTAAGTGCAGGTATCACCTTAAAACCGCTGAACCTATTTGGATGGGGTTTTCACAATAGCATAATTATGGCTTAGTTTGGATTAACATTTAGGTTTATTTCATTGTAATTGGTATTATCTTAGGTCAGTGGTATACGCGTTAGAAGTCGCGCATCGTAATTTTGGTTTTAATAATGTTTTAGGAACATTGAAGAATAACAACGACCAAAAAGAAGATAACATTGGTTTTGCCACGGTACAGGAAGTACTCAAGTCGCAAGTATCGAGCCGAAGTAAGATATTATCTAAATATATTTAAGCTTTATTATGATACCTTAGGGTTAAACGAAATGAAAAGTAATCGTAAAAAATTTAACATATAAGAAATAGAAAAACATACAATTAAAACAAAAAGAAAAGACAAAGACAATCTTATCAAATTAAAGATTGAAAAATTCAGTCTCGGGCGGGACTTGAACCCGCACCCTTCTAAACCGGGGAATTGCGTTATCCAATTTCGCTACCGAGTCCACTAGCCAGAGAACGAAATTTTCAATCTGTTGCGTCTTGAGGGGACGTGAGCGACATCTACTGGAAGTTATTACAAACTAGCCAACCCGCAAGTCCAGCAAAGACAATCTTCTTCTTATCGTGTGGGCAGAGCCCTGGTGTCAGAGTTTTTTCAGACCGCCTTACAGCCTCTGACGTGGTTACAAAATAACTGAACAGAACAGACTACAGACTACTAACAGAATTACTGGCAATAGGATACCACTAATCTGCCTACAGTCAGTGTAACTGACAGTAAGCATCGCTGCTTTTCATCCCTTACCTACTTACTCCTAGAAGAGATGTTGTATTGGAGTGTAAAGAGTTATATGTGGGATGGCAAGTCAAGACTAAGAAGTGTGAGAGTTCAGTGTGTGTCAGCAGCTGAGCATTTTGTCTACCCCAAAGATGTGTCCAAGAGTGAGACTTGGGTGCTACAAATTTTAAGTTTTGATTTTGGCTACATAGTGAAACTTGGTTTGAAACGCCCCGTTAAAGGGGCTCGGGGTGATAAACTTTTACAAGTAGGTTGATCTTTGTCTCTTGTCATCTTTCCGTACCAACTACTTGTAAACATATACCGAATACAATATTTATAAAGATAATATTATAAATTGGTTTAATTTGCATCATGAAACTTAGGGTTAGTGTCATCTTCCCTCATTCAACTGCACCAGATTTTATTACCATACGATAAAAGCGATTAAATATTGTATCAAATGCTTCTTCCCAACTCCACCCGACTTCTGTTGTATTAATAAAGAATGTGGAACGGTGGAGAAAAAATACGGGTTTAAATTAATAGGAGAACATTTTTGTACAAGGAGGTGGTCCTTACTGTGACAATAAAGTTCCCTTTTCCATAGAAATTTGTTATAATAATTAATTTTCTTCCAGAATGGAGTTTAGATGAGCTCTCCAGTCAAGTCTTCATTTTTTTCGTTGCTGGTTTTGAAAGTTCGGCTTCCAGCCTTACCATGTGTGTCCATGAATTGGCCATCAATCCTGATGTTGAGGAAAAATTGTATCAGGAGGTCAAAGATTTTAGAGACAAATTTGGGACTTTAAATTACGATAATATCAACCACTTGAAGTATATGGACTGCGTTCTGAACGGTAAGATCTGTCGTTATCATATCGCCGATGAAAGCCCATTGCTGGGCATAGGCCTCCCCCAAGGATCACCACAACGACTGGTCCTACGCTGCCCTCATCCAACGAGCTTCCGTCGCCTTCACCAGGTCGTCGATCCACCTTGTGGTTTGCTATCATTCCCGCAGTTGGGATTGCGAACTAAACTTAAAAAGAGAATGCTGACGCCCATAACTTGATAAACTCGTAGTGCCTAAACCTGCACTGAACTGTTGAAATCAAATTCATGTTAGGCTTTTAAATAATTTCAGAGACCTTAAGGAAATGGTCTGCAGCAGCATTCTTGGACAGAGTATGTTCGAAGCCTTATGAGCTTCCACCACCGAGAGAAGGAGGAAGGCCGTATCTTGTGAGTTTTGTAAATCTAAATATAGTTCTTCATAACTTCTTCTTTATCATAGACATACGAAGCAAAAGTAACAATAGCCTTTCCGAATGAGGTACTTAACCTTCAATACGTCTGGCGCTCCCAGGGCAATCAACAAACTTCTAATGCTGGTTGGAAAATCTCTTTATCACGATGGCAAGTCACACTGCATTGAAGCTGCACCACCATTGCTACGCCATTGCTGACAGGCTAATCTTTCCACTATAGTGTGAGTGATTGTTATGCGATATAGATCATGCTGACATGAAAGAAGAAGATACTACAGAAGAAGAAGACTTCTGGCCTTTTAACCAAAACAATATAGCAAAAGAAACACTTTCCTGTAGCTCATATGACAACACCAAAGGAAAGAGAGGTGGTGATTAGAGTTTTGAAAGTAGGGGTGTATCACATGGCTTACCTTTTTACCTACTTACTATTTTAACGTCTCACAATCCGACTTTGAGATGGTGGTGTCTCCTAGGGAGTCGGCATGTACCAATTTTACCTAACATTTTAATAAGATTCTTTTCCAAAACAGCTCAAGCCTGGAGACGTGGTCTACAATATGGTAAACTCATTGCACATGGATCCTCAATACTTCCCAAACCCAAAAAAGTTTGATCCAGACAGATTTTCCGATGAGAACAAACACAAAATTAAGCCATTTACTTTCATGCCATTTGGTATGGGTCCGAGAAATTGTATTGGTAAGTTTGATAATATTATAATTGGGTCACGGTCCAGAATAAAATGACTTAACAAATACGATGAACTGAAAGATATCACCTGCAGCTATCCAGTGCGGACCCACTTTTAGAGCCAATATAGGCCACTTTGGCCGTCTAAGGGCACATCAACGAAGCTCTCAAAATCAACAGCCATAATCAGCTGTGTTCGAACACGGCCATAAAATCAATATGAGGATATTTCCATATTTCTGGGAAGGTTTTAGAGTAGCTACACTAGCTTTTACTCGAGGCTTTGCTTGTGAAATACATGTCTTGAAAAAGGAATCGTCAATTTTAATTAATGCATAAATTTTCATAGCCGAATTTGTCTATAGGGACTGGTTTACTAAAAAAACTGGAAGGTAGGTACGCAGGATATTTTTAAGTGCATAGGTGCGCGCGCTAAACACATGTGTAGTCTCTGGACCTCATCTTGTGGCTATAAACCACAGCCACAAGATGAGAACATCAAAGATGTTGTCAACGCCTGAAGGAATTAGTCTCAACTTTATTACAATGCTCGTCTGGGTTGGTGCTATTTGATAACCCACGGCAAATCTTTAATGTGCTACGTACCTATATAATGGATGATCTACATTAGAAATATTTAGATCATATAACACTATTTATGAGTTCAAATATTTGTTACAGGTTCGAGGTTCGCTCTACTCGAGACAAAGATTCTATTGTATGACCTTGTGTCTAACTTCAAGATTGTCAAAACGCCGAAAACATCGGATCCAATCAAATTGGCAGCAGGTCAAATTGGTAACCTGAAAGCTGATGGTGGAACGTGGGCAAAATTGGAAGCCAGGAATTAAATGGAACTAAAAATATAACGTCATTTGGGAAAATGTACATGAAGTCACGCTTGCTATAATTATTTGCTCTTAAAAAATCTGGAGAGGTTAATAATGTTAGTTGAATTATGGTAACCTACATGAAAAGGTCTTTAATAATATTATTTAAAAGGTCCTTATGGCATTTATTACTAACAAAATGATTATAACCACAATGTTAATATTGATAGAACATCTCTTTAGAACCTACTTATATAAATAAAATATGATGTTATCTAGCACTTTGTACTTAAAATAAAATTATGTGAAAATATTATTGATTTTGAACATGTTACAGCCATGTTGTGCTATTTCGAATCAAATTAAAGATTGAAAAATTCAGTCTCGGGCGGGACTTGCCAGCTTAATAGCTGCCAGTAGATGTCGCTCACGTCCCCTCAAGACGCAACAGATTGAAAAATTCGTTCTCTGGCTAGTGGGCTCGGTAGCGAAATTGGATAACGCACTTCCCCGGTTTGGAAGGGTGCGGGTTCAAGTCCCGCCCGAGACTGAATTTTTCAATCTTTAATTTTATGTGAAAATAGTAGAGAATTATATTTTGTCATACCAATTCTTAATAGGCCCTTTGTATCTCACCCTTATTCGACAGTTAAGCGTAGTGGAACGTGATGATGGATTTAGTAAAATCATAAGGATTTAGAACTTCACAGACAACACAATACAATAACACAGTTAATAGAAAGTTGTTTAGTTTGATTGTCTGTTCATTCCCGTTAAAAACCGTCAGCAAATTTGAATATATTAAATGAAACGAGAGTTAATAAAGTTGGTTCCAAACAGTATTAATTGTCGACCACAAATTGGAAAGAGGGAGAAAACACACGTTGAAAATTTAAACTCAATTGGAATCCCATCCTCCATAAAATATGCAAAATGAAATCAATTTCCATAATTCACTCGAGAACGTCCGGCCATCCGTAAACTGCTGATGTGGGAGAACTGAGATTAGTATTCAAGGCTTTTACAAAACTGGTTAAGACCTGTATTAATAGACCTATTTTATAAGTGTGCGTTTAAAAATTTTTTTAACTCTACCATCCCACTTAATGCTAATAGTATGACAGGGATTAAAATTAAATATCTCACATATTTTAGGGAGTGTTTTGGACCATCAAACAAAAGAACTTTCACTATGGAGCCAATATCGAAATCGCGAAAAAAAATCTATAATATCAAACGCTTATCGCTATCATCATCATCATCTCAGCCGATGGACGTCCACTGCTGGTCATAAGCCTCTCCCAAGGATCGCCATTAGCTCTATAGTAAAAGTTATTCTAGAGGTCTGAAGCACTTAACGCATTTAAGTTTACACCTTTCAAAAGTTTAATACTCAAGTAATGTAGGTACCTACAGTAACGTAGATCGGCATCATCATTATTATGTCCCACTGCAGGACACAGGCCTACCCTCAAGATACTCCTCAAGGAAGGTATAACAACGTAGTCCACCACGCGAGCTCAATGCGAATTGAACGCGTGGGCCGTCCAGTGTCAAGTGAGTCCATGATAATGCCGCCAAGGATTCTATAGTCATTGTATAAGTAAAAAAGTACCTGGTAAGAAATTGTTGATCTTACTTAAGGAAATCTAAATTGGGTCAGTGCTGGGGAGAAAATCTGTTTCTACCTATCATTTATTTAACAGGATTTTAATTTTTTCGTGCATTGGTTGCGCTACTGCATCCGTTATAATTTTCATTTAAAGTACCTACTTACTAATAGATTTATAATAATAACAAGCGACCCGCCCCGGCTCCGCACGGGTGCAATGCTGATATAAACCTTCCTCTTGAATCACTATATCTATTAAAAAAACCGCATCAAAATCCGTTGAGTAGTTTTGAAGATCTAAGCATACACACCACTAGTTTTTAATTACTAACGTAACTTTAAGGGTGTATTCAGACCATGAATCTAAACAACTTTCCCAAAGAAACATGGGTCGAAAAATGAGAAAATTTTTTGGACCTTCCATACAAAAGTGCGGATCGGCCGATCGATTTTCTATGGGAGGTCCAAAAAAATTTCTCGTTTTTCAACCCATGTTTCTTTGGGAAAGTTGTTTAGATTCATGGTCTGAATACACCCTTAAAGTTACGTTAGTAATTAAAAACTAGTGGTGCATAGGGACAGACAGACAGTGGGAAGCGACTTTGTTTTATATTTACTACTACTATGTAGTGAAGAATCAAGAAATAATTGAGGCGGGGCATACAGACAGATAGACGAAAGTATAAACCCTCATACTTAATAAAAAAAGTAAAAAAGTAAAAAGAGTTTATTCGTTCATTAAGAAAAAGAGAAATCAGAAATCAGAAATATTTATTGCATTGCCACATTATAATGTACATAGTAATCAATTAATCGTACAGGATGTTAACGTATTTACAATGTAGCACCCCGTCAGGGCATAACAATATTACATTCAATTATTAACAATAAATCAAATAATCATAACATTACAAAATTCTAGTCCAGTTTAAAACATAAAAAATATAAAAGCACTTATACATAGGTCTAATATGACAGTGAAAATAAGGATAGTTAAAGTTGCTGTCTACAAGTCTACAGGGAACCCTCCTTGTTTGTATACGGAACCCTAGAAAAGGATCTCGCAAACTTATAAAAAGCTTCTTGGCGAAAAGTCACACATAATAATGTTACAGGAATGTTAACCTTATCGACGTATACAAAAGTCACACTGTTGACAGCACCATTACCACCACACCAGAGAAATATACAGGATGTAACAAAACATTCGCATTCGCAGGCGAGCTCATGAATTCATTCATATATTCGTATACAGGGCGCTCCTAGTCGTATTTATTGTCCAACCAGTGCTGGAAGCAGCTTAAAATTACTCGTAAACTCGAAGCAATGTTACGTTACTAACATTTTGTGCTGTTATTATTTGCATTGCTTTAATTTGTACCACCCATTTGCTTGTTTTAGGAAACTAGTTACGACTGCGATTCCGCTTGCAGAAACTTTTAAGATTTTCGTTTAATTTTGGTTTGAAATAGTGAGGAAATTAAACACACTAGTCTTGATGATCACGGACCTCATGCAAAAGAAAAAAAATCAGCCAAGTGCGACTGCGAAAATTAGTCCCGGCTTATAGTAACTGAGGATTAGTTTACACTGGTAGTACTTTTTTGGTAAAACCATTCACCTTGCTCCTTTTCTTTATAATAAACTAAACAAAAGTTTGAACATATATCCCATGACTCGATGGAACTGTAAATCTGCTGTTAAGAACTGGTTCCAAATAAACAATTTCGATTATGACAATATAGAATCGTTGCTTTGTACAGGCCTATAGGGTTATCATTATCATTAATTTATTCTGGTCTTTATAGTGTTGTTCTGTTTTTATGTTTTATTGATTGGCTGATTTGAATTTTTGTTTTATAATGTTAATTTGTTTTTAATTATTATATTATATTGATTTAAATTTTTGATCCTGTTTCATTGATTGGCTAATTTTAATTACAATTTTTATTTTTTTATTTTCTATTGTTTTAAATTATTTTATATTGATTTTAATGTATTGTAATCTAATTTGAATTTCGGTACTTACTGGTAAATAAACTTTTAAATATTAATTTCATTGTATTCCTTTTCAAATTTTTAATCAATCATCTATTTTATTTTATTGTTACTGCAGTTAACATTTTATTTTATTAATGTATTTGTTTGTACCTACTACTAGTTAAACGTTGTGTGTCGCTTTAACCAATACGAATTGTAATTTTAATAATGTAAACAAAAGTCAAGAGGAGTGTGTTTGGTATCAGTAAAACGGACACAACCTGCGTGTTGTGCCCAGAGCTGTACCCAGCACTATCACTCATACCGCATGTATCTGAACCCAATTTATTGAATAAATATATTTGTATTTGTATTCAAGTTAGTTCCAACCTAATAATTTTCCCGCCATCTACACCTTATTTATAATGTTCATGATTTTTTTTTTCAGATCTTAGGCGATTATCACACTAGCGACGCGTCCCGCCGCGGTGCGCGGAGCGGCAAAGTCGCCTTCCCGCGCATTGACGCGTCGGCAGTGTGTTGTCCTAGGCGTGTTTTCTATATAAATTGAAATACTTGCATACAATGTTAAAATCTGCGGCCCCGCGCTACGCGACGGGGCGCGGTGCAGTGTGATAATCGCCTTACATGGCTTTTTGAAATATCAGTGGAGGCGTTATTTCTGATGTTTCAAAGATAAATAGGAAAAAAATATTGTTAGTAAATACCCCACGCGGTAATAAATATAGAAAAAAAAATGTTATCTCTTTCTGCCCCCCAATATAAGTAATTCATTATTTTATGTCATTGAACAATTAATTGCTATTTATAACTGTACCAAGTTTCAGCTTCCTGTGTCTTACAGTCACCGAGAAAAATGCCTGTGACAGACGGACGGACGGACAGACACCGAGGTGATTTCATAAGTGTTCCGTTTTGCCAATTTCGGTACGGAACACTAAAAATGTTTTTTTCAATCCGTCGTCACCACGTCAGGTTAAATAATTATTTTAGTACAAATTTTTGGATAAACTTCTCAAGTTGTTCTTAGTTACTACAAGAAAGTGTATGTTTAAAAACTATATGTTTTCCGAAAAAGTTGGCAATCTGTATTTTTCATCCAGATTTCAACATTATAATGATGGTTATGTTTCTTCTGTCCAGTCAATGCATTGACCAAGAATTTTCGCTTACGCTGATGCAAAAGACAATGGCATTGATAATATGTCTTGCGATCGCGGTGAAGAGATTTACCAACCAACATTAGAGACTATTAACCCAAGGTACCTTACTCTTTAGTAATCTGTGCTCCAAGGTGCGCCGGACATAGAGGGGCTTCAGTTCTTCACTCGAAAAGGCACATAAAAAATGAATTTGATAGTGGTAGGATCTACAGGGTGTAACAAAACACCCTAGTAATACTTAAGGGGGTGCTTCAGGCCATCAAACTGAACAACTTTCACTATGGGGCCAACATCCAGAAAAAATCAAAAAAATCTGCTGTGCTTCAATAGAGGCGGTACTGCAGTTTTGTATGGTCTGAAGCATGTTAAGTATTACTAGGGTGTTTTGTTACACCCTGTATAACAAAATGTCACAATTGAATAGCTGAAAAGCTCTATCTATCATAATATGTGGTCGACTAAAAGGTTCAACAAAATAAAATTATTGCCAGCATTAATATACGTATTACGTGAATTTCTCTCGAGAGCAACAAAACAACAAAATCCCTTATTTAAATAATGTACATTAAGAGATTTCTCATGTACACATAAAAGTTTAATATCAGAAACTTTCTACTTCACCTATCTCGGGGTTAAACTTCTAAATTGCGAAGTAACTATAATACGCGCTGCAAAAGTTGATAACCAAAAATAAGTGCTGTGGTACCCTAGTGAATTCCGGGTAAGAAACAGAGAGGTATTCAGTGTTGGGGCACTTAATTGTTACAATAATTATGTAAACAAAATTGTTTATAAATTTATGTACACAAAATAAAGAGAGTAATGTAACAGCATATTCTGGGTAAGAAATAGTCACATTTTCAGTGTTGCACCTGTTACAATAATTAAGTAAATAAAAGTTGTTTATAAATTAATGTATACAAAATAAAGAAAGTAATGTAACATTAGAAGCGCCGTGGCCCCTAATGGATTCTGGGTAATAGTAAGAAACAGTGACGTATTCAGTATTGGGGCACCTGTTAAAATAACTCATGTTATTTATAGCGTAAGTTTTCTCTTTTTATTTTTGTTTTGGGTTAAGAAATTGTTATAACTCTGTACCTCTTATTAATAACTAAATAAATGACGATGATGTAAATAAATTGATGCAATAATTAAATAACTAAAATTGTTTATAAATTGATGTACACAAAATAAACACAAAACAAATAGAGTAGTGTAACATAATTATATTATAGCAGTAATTTGTTAAAAGAAGTTTGGCGGAAGGCCATATGATTTGAGACCCAGACATAGAGGTACCATACATGAATGAAACTTAGTAATAAGTGTAGAGTGAAATAAAACTAACAAAATGTTAATTGGTTGTAATCTGTAGAAGTTGGGGGAAAGGTATTTCTCCTTATGATACCTTTTGTATCAAGAGTGTGAAACTCATTATCTTTCGTATTAGATAGTCCTCTCAATATTCTACGCATTCATTGTGTTTATTTTAATGAAAATTTACGATAACCGTACCATATTATGATAATGGAAGAAAGCGAAATCACACACACTATCAGTACAGTCAAGAGCACGTCAAGCTTGACACTTTGGACTTTGTACCGTTCTTATTTAGTGCACCATAAGCGTTACAATCGAACTGCAAGTGTATAGCTTGATGTGCTCTTGACTGTACAACCAAGCCAAATACGTTCCGTAACGACAAAAAATACCTCAGTGATAATATTAGATGAAAATAGCAGTCGTCGTTGCGTTTTGCTACTGCTTTTTGGACGATTTGTCTATTTTACTAGTAATTTCTACTTTTGAATCCGGACTTCTGGAGATTTCGAAGTTTTTTTTTAAAAATGCCTTAATTTTTTCTGTTCATAATAATTATGACTGCAGTCCTGAATGGCTTTTAGTTTTCGTAAAAAATGGCTGGGTCCAAATCTGCCAATCTTCTTTCAAAGATTTTTAAAAACGAGATTGAACTAGCATTTTACTTACCTTTAATATGCCAATATTACATAAGTTATACATTTTGACATAATGAGCAGGTGGGTCAAAAATTACTCTGCTGTGGAAAAATAAGCATCTATCTTAAGTAATACATATAATTTATATTCCGTGGTTATACCATGAATGTGATTGGCTACAGCGTGGCATGGTTCATTGCAAATTTGGTTTGTTTCTTGCAAATAAAGATAAAATAATAAATAAAGAGTGAAACTTTTGTATGCTCTTACCATTTTCAAGTTTCCACACCTAATCGCTTTTAGTGATAAGCGCCCTTTGTACCCTTCTCATTTTTGTTACAAATTGTATTTGTTTATTCTTGGTGTGCAAATAAAGAATATTTATCTTATCTTATCTTATCTAACAGCCACCTCCTAAAGCAAACCAAGCAGCACCAGGGCACCAGGATAAAAGGGATGTCCCTTAATCCTTCCCATATAGGAGAGGCGATAAGCGAGGCCCAGGATCCCGGGACGGCTATTTGTCCTTGCAGCTATCTCTTTAGATAGTAGGATATGTCAACGTTGCTCGCCTCTACACGCGGACGATACAAATGTGTTTTGTGAGATTCCTTATGGACCATTCCTTGCTTTGGAACCGTGGAACGTACAAATGTTGATAAGGTATTTCTTCAGGGTTATAAAATATCTGGAGTAATTTTTTGATAGTCAAATTCAAGCCTGGTGGTCTAGTAGCAAGAAACCTCGCTCGAACCCCGTTCAGAAGTAGGTACTGTTTTTGAATTTCACACATCCTAATTCGGATATCGAGCAAAGGTGAGCGGAAGTGTTGGGAGAGGCCGTCCGAGGAAAACATACCACGATCAAATCAATGTTATTTTCCGAAAAAGACAAGTGCACCCTCAATCGATGAAAGTGCATGAAAAGATGTATGAATGTCAATGAGGCTAACGAGGTGTGTCAGAGTCGTAGCGTGTGGCGGTCCGTGGTCTCTGCTTACTCCCTTGGGACAGTGGCGTGAGCTTATGTATTTATGTAATTCGGATACAAAATGTATGCATTTCTATGGAATTTATGCACTATTCGTATACGAATCAAGATTCTTTCCGGCATTCCACAAACAACACTCCGGTCGACTCCTCGTTTTGGTCGACTCATGACAATGGGTTTTAAGGATCTTTAGTTATGTGCGATTTAAACGTGAAACGTGGATGTTCTTTTCAGGATATCTCTGACCAGGAAATGTCCTCGGGAAATAAATAATAGCAAAGATACCATCGTGAGAAAACCCTAGGTGGATGCGTCAATTTCAAGGCGTATACTTTGTCCAATGTCTTTTAAAAAACGGCAGGCTTATTTTATACTGGACAGAATTTGATGAACATTGTTACTGAAATGCGCATAAGTAAAATAAAATATAACATTTAAACGGGTTCCTATCTTCTTTTTTGGATAGGTATTCTGAATACGGTGTATGTAGACATCTGGCTACCCTCTCAAGAAATACAGGATGTAAAATTTAATGAGACACTTACTTAAAGGGGCTGCTTCAGACCATCAAACCAATACCAATGGGACTAATATCGAAATCGCGAAAAAAAACATCTAAAGCTATCCCATACATTTCAGTCGAGTTATGTTTGCAGTTTTGTATGGGACGGCGGATTTAATTTTTCGCAATTTCAATGCTGGTCCCATAGTAAAAGTTGTTCAGTTTGATGGTCTGAATTACCCCTTTAAGTAAGTCTCCCATTTAATTTTACACCCTATATAGTCATGAGCAAAGTTTTCAAGATTGTAGCGCCATCTGTTATACTGTAGGTCTTTTTTCACTGGATATAGTCCCCTACGTATGCTACATTAGAAACCTGCTATTTGAGCTCCTAAAATAAAGTTTGCGTATTCTCAGCTCTGTGTTCATACTAAATTCCCAAAAGATTTAATATGAAAATACGTTTAAAACGTACTCTCCAGTCGTAAAAAAATGTTTGCATTAACATTTTATTGAATGGCACATTAAAAACTTCGTAATACGGTCATAAAATAAACATACGCACTTATCATTTTGAGGTTGAAAACATTTGGGACGATATTGCATACCGCGATGTCTAGTAAAAAGAGGAAAATTCAATTTGCAATATATATCGGCAGGCTGATGATGAATAAGTGGATACTTGTATTACTTAAATAAAAACTTAATTGTGAATTACGAAGTGCTTTATCTATCGTTGTCTACTTAATATATTGTTTAAGTATGTACAACGATTTTAAGTCGCGCTTCTTTGCAGTCACCGGCGGTGACTTAATCTACTTTGGCCAAAGATTCAAACAGGAAAAGCTGTGAGACTATAAGGAACCATGCCGAAATGTGGTGCACTTGAAGATAATATATTTTAAGTATAATTTGCACTTCTATTTACTTTAAAATTGTCAAAACTTTGTATAATATTATTTTCGAATAAATTTCTTTCTGTTAGGTTGTTAATTTCGATGTTTTTCAACTTAATGAAAATAAAAAATTACACTCTTGTTAATTTCAATTTTTATGATGTTAAGAGCCTATTCTGAAGTAAGTTACTTGCTGTTTTTAATGAGATTAAAGAATATTTAAACCTAAAATAAATAAAATGAAAACCGCGGCGTTAACGGTAGTGACAAGATCACGTGTGCTTCGGATGGTAAATTGAGTACATTTGGCAGGCTTTCATCGTGTTTTAGAACCAGCACATTTTAACTTTCCGTGGTACAGTTCGCAACGTAAATAATTATGAAAACTAGAAAAGCAAACAGAATATTTCTATAACTATGGCTTTTTTTTGAGCCATTTTATTCTTATACAAGCTTTTACTCGCGACTTCGTCCGCATAAATTTATATACCAGATTTTAAGTCAGATGATAAGCTTTCAAACAAAAAAAGTTTCATCAAAATCGGTTCAGTAGTTTTTGCGTGATACTCGAACAAACAAACACCCAAACAAACAAACAAACAAAACAAACAAACAGACAGACAAAAAATACAAAAATTTGTGATTTGGAATCAGGGACAGGTAAAAACCATGTCGTAATAATTTTTTTGTAAATATCTTCAATGTACAGACACACTTATGTTACAGTTTTATAATAGTTTAGATTGTAAATGCTTGCATAAAATGATTTGCCATCGACTCTACAGTAGAATAAAAACCAGCTAAGTGCTAGTCGTATCCACGCTCGGGTTCCTTACCACCACACAAAATATTTTTGTTATGTAATTTTAAAACCGACATCAAAATTAAAAGTTGATAATAATTACAACCGATGTCTGTTGCTGTAGCATCTCTACGAACATTAATAAATTACTTTTATCGTAGTTGTTCGCGACATCGAGCTGCCGGATTCGCGCGTCGGCGCGGGCCGCTACGGTTTTTCCTCGCGAGTTCGGACACCCAACGTGATCAGTGCAAATTCCAATTAGATTATTGTTTTTTTTAGTGTTTAATTTGTAGCTTATCGCTTGTGGAATGCACTGGTCATGTTGGGGGTAACGTATTTGTACAGTTCGTTATAGTTTTGTATAGTTTATTCACGTGTTTAGAGTCGTAGTTTTAAGTTTTCTTCATTATAGTTTTCTGTTATTGTTTTATAAGTTATAGGTATAGTTATAGGTTTTCCAAATAAAGTTCATCGTTTTTGATAGTTAGAATAGGTTAGAATAAGTTTTTGCATTGTTTAGAGTTGTTTTTTAGGCGTTTCATTTCTGATATTTTCATACCCTTATTTCTCAAGATAGGTGATAGGTGGATCCTATCTAACAGCTTAGGTACACAATAGTAGATGATCCTTACCTATTTCACACACAACATATAGACTAGAGTAGTTAGATAGAAAAATATAGCAGTTTTAAAGCTCAGTTTACCCCTTGCACTTTGACCCCGTATTTTACATAATAGATATATAGATAGAAACATAGAAATAGGTAGGCTAGGTGAGGATAACCCAGGTGCACTTAGTCAGAACCCTAGGTCATAGATAGAGTGCCTAGAATAGTCTAGAAATAGAATAGTTTGCAATGTTGCGGCAAAAATTGTGATATTTTTCCGCTTTATTCTGACTAGGAAACCTGGGTATCATAGCTAGTATAGATTGTTATATGTCAAAATACGGGTAATTGTAAGCTCTTTCTGTAGAACATCGTAGCTTTGAACTACCCCTTATAGTTTTTAAGATATAGCCAAAAATGTCAGAACTTTGTAATGAAAATGTACAACCAATTTGAACAATAAAAAGCGGCTCTCCTTACGGTATTGCGCTAGGTAGGACATAGGCGCGCAAAACAGCGCAAATCAATCAGTCGCAACGAGTCCTCCAGCGCAACATCGGAAGAAAAGCTAGCGAAGAAAACTGAAGAACCTCTTTCATTGAAGAACCCTGCTCCCTGCTCCATCAAGATCAGCTGCCTCAGCCTGCTCTCTGCGGTCTACGATCTGCGTCCCACTCTCACAGTACCGCCGTAATCAGGGCGTCATCCGGCGATAGTTAATAGTTAGTTAAATGTGCTAGACCAGGCGTTTTCATATCGAAGGTGGTCGACCACATTTTTTGGTCCTTCGAGCCGGATCACGTCCTGAGCGTACTGTGAGACCTGGGTGAAGACTGCAAGAGTTGCTGTATAGAAGATGCCGGTGACAAGAAGCATGAAGTCAGCGCCGCGTCAAGCCGGACCCCCGTCCCGTGAGGAGGAGTCCACGTCACGTCCTGCTGCATCCGCGTCGGGCACCCCGTCCGGCTCCGAGCCGACGGCGTCGTCCGCGACGACCACGGAGTCGCGTACGGCAACCACAGCCCCGGATACATCAGCCACGTCGACTGACGCCACCAGGGCGTTGAAGAGCCCCGTTCCAGAGAAGCCTGAACGGACACCGGCACGATCCAGAGCATCGAGTAGAAGACGGGAGCTGGCGGAGGCCCGGCTGGAGCTCGCCAGGGCTCGAGTCGAGTTGGCCGAGGCCAAAGTCAGCGTCCTAGAAGAGGAAACTTCAGACGAAGAGGACTCAATAGATGAAACGGTCCGTGAAGAAAGAACGTCGGAATGGGTCGACAGAAGCACTCTCGCCCTCACGATGGAGCCTCACAACGTGCCTGAACATAGTTCGGAACCACCACCCGCCGTGCCGCCGCCACCACCGCCGCGTGACGACGAGCCCGGGTGCCGCGTGGACGCCGAAGCACGAGGCCCCATTCATAGTCATCCGACGAAGACCTCGGAGGAGAGGCCCTACTGCCTGGGCCTCCCCGGGGGCAACCGCCAACTTGTCGTGTTGCAGGAGCCGCCGCCACGACAGGAGAGACTGATTATAGAAGATAGAAGAGCGGCCCTGGCGCAGGGGCCCTGGAACCATACCACCGGGGAGCCACGCCAGCCTGTAGCGCCGCACCATTCGCCTACGCTACAGGAAATACGGAAGACTATAGAAAATAGAAGATGGGAAACGGCGCAGAGGCCCCCCGGTGGGGACGTCGCCGGAGACCCACACCTTGACGCGCCGCGCCAGCCGCCTACGCGTCAAGATAGCAAGCCGAACGAGTTGGCGATCCAAGAGCTCGCCAGTGCCATCACTCTCGCCGCGCGGTCGGCGGCGCAGCCCGCAATAGCATCGAGGGTTCCTGACCTACCCTTCTTCAGCGGCCAGTCGGCGGAGTGGCTACCATTCAAAATAGCGGTGGAAGAGGCAACAATACAGCTGACGGAGCAAGAAACCATAGCGAGACTGCGGAAGAGCCTGCGCGGGTCGGCGCGGGACGCCGCCCACTGCCTATTTGTGGGCCACACGTCGACGAGAGAGGTAATGCAGCTTCTTGAGGCCAGGTTCGGACGACCCGACGCGCTCGTCATGGCTGAAATGAAGAAGCTGAGGGAGCTGCCGCGCCTCACAGAAAATCCGAAGGATGTCTGCGTCTTCGCGTCGCGTGTGGCGAACATCACCGCGACGATAAAGGCGCTGGGGCGGTCGCACTATCTGTACAACCCAGAGATAGTGCGGGCCGTCATAGAAAAGTTCCCGCCTACGCTACGGTTCCGGTACTACGACTTCGCTCCGGAGCAGCCTACCTTCCAGCCTGACTTGGTAACGTTAACCAAATTTTTAGATCTCGCCGCCGAACGGTGCGGTAACTTTGCTCCCCTCGAACATGTGCCGTTCGACCGGCGGGAGCAAACACATCGAGGACCAGCGCGCACCTACCACGCCGGCGCCGACGGACAACGAGCGAAGCCAGAGCCCTGTCCGGTCTGCAAGAAAGGCGAACATAAGGTAAACAATTGTGAAGTGTTCAAGAAAGAAAGTGTGTCGGCGCGCTGGGACATTGCCAAGGAGAAGCGCCTGTGTTTTAAGTGTCTACGTGTTCGCCGCAATCAACACATGTGCAAGGCACGCAGGTGTGAGACGAGCGGGTGTCAACATAGCCACCACCCGCTACTACATAGCACGCCGCAATCGAAGCCGCCGCCCGAGCAAGAGGAAATAGTGTCGTCTGCAAGGAACAAGACGAAAACGGCGCTGTTGAAAATAGTTCCTGTTATCGTTAGCGGCCCTAGGTCACAAGTTGAGACCTACGCACTGTTGGACGACGGCTCTACGTGCACCATAGTAGAAAGAGACATCGCTAACAAGGTGGGTGCAACAGGGACAGCATCACCGTTTACGATAGAGGGCGTGGCGGGCGCGCGGATCGACGCAAGCGAGTCGACGCGCGTGCGCGTGAAAATTGGCGGCAAATATAGTATAGAAGAATTCGAGGTAACTGCGCGCACGATGGACAAGCTTCATTTATCGCCACAGCGGGTCCCGCCGGAGCTCATCTCCGGCCTCGATCACCTCAAAGACATAGCCAAGGAGGTAACATATGAAGGCAAGCCGACGGTGCTCATCGGACAGGACAACTGGCAGCTGTTGTTAACTCACGCCGTACGACGCGGTGCGGACGATCAACCCGTCGCCTCCCTGACCGACCTGGGTTGGGTCCTCCACGGCGTGAGACATCGACCACGTGAGAAGATAGTTCACCGCATCAGCTACTTGTCAGCACCTCGGCTCGACTCCATAGATGAGATAGAAGAAGTTTCGACCGACCCACTGTGCGACGAGCCGCGACGAAGCTACGACGATAGAGAGAAGCGTACGCCATCGAATTTGGACGAGACTACGCATTCACCGGCGGGAGGAGGCAACGAGAGCATCGAGACCGAACTCCAGAGGCGCCGTGACGACTTCACGCCGCACAATAGTGACTCCAGTGACCTCCGCCGCCTCGAACATAGAGATGTGAACGACACGACTAAGGAACAACCGGCGGGAGGCATCGAGACAGAGCGCCGGGAGCGACGTGATGACTTCACGCCGCCTGATAGTGACCTCCACCGCTTCGAACATATAGTCAAAGACGTCGCGACCGACGCGACGCGAGATACGTCGGGCAACAACGAGTCGACGCATCGTGAGTTCATCGGGCCGCCTCTCCTACACCTAACGGAGAGCGAGTGGCTACTACAAGTTGAAGACAGCGAACCAGGTGACGTCGACCATAGTCAAGAACGCCTGCATGTACCGAGGCCAACGTCGCGCCTCACCGAAGCCCTACCCGACGTCACACGGTTCTCCGACTTCAGTCGACTGCTACGAGCGACCGCACCGCCACAATGTACTGCGGCCAACGGACGAACTACGAAACATAGTATAGACAGCGATTCGACGCGTAAGAAGATAGAAAATCGCCCGCGTCGAGTAGTGCGTAGCCGCTACACCTACGGCTACTGTAGTGAAGAAGACACTCTTCGTGCTTCACGTCAAGTGGCTTTCATAGTTTGTCGAGGAAAGCTGCTCTGGTCAGACCAGGGCACCAACCTGCGCGGCGCGGACATCGAGCTTCGCCGCGCGATCGACGGGGCGACGCAAGAAGAGGCGTCGCTGCGCGCCATCCGGTGGCGCTTCATCCCGCCGAGCGCCCCATTCATGGGAGCGTATGGTGCGGAGCATCAAAACCGCACTGTACACCACACTCAACGAGCGCGCACCGAAGGAAGAGGTGCTCGCTACCCTGCTCGTCGAGGCGGAACACACTGTAAACAGCCGCCCCCTCACACACCTGTCGACGGCCCCGGACGACGAGGAAGCCCTCACGCCCAACCACTTCCTCCTGGGCGGGCCATCACGCGTCCCACAACCCGGGACGTTCACCGACGGCGACATCAGCGGGCGCAGGGAGTGGCGAGTCAGTCAGCGGCTAGCCGACCACTTCTGGGCGCGCTGGGTGCGCGAGTACCTCCCCGAGCTGCAACACCGGCGGGAGCCCCGCGCCACGGGTGGCGCGATCCAGCTGGGCGATCTGGTCCTCATCGCAGACGGGACCCTGCCTCGCAACATCTGGCCGCGAGGCGTCGTGATCGCCACCTTCCCCGGTCCCGACGGCGAGGTACGAGCAGTCGACGTGCGCACCAACAAGGGAGTCCTGCGGCGGCCCACGAAGAAGCTGGTGATCCTGCCCACTGCCAACGAGTCGCCCTGATGATCTACGGGTCTACCTGCCTGCCGCTCACTCGAGAAGTTCCAGCTACGAGAGCTGCGGCGGGAGATAATGTTCGCGACATCGAGCTGCCGGATTCGCGCGTCGGCGCGGGCCGCTACGGTTTTTCCTCGCGAGTTCGGACACCCAACGTGATCAGTGCAAATTCCAATTAGATTATTGTTTTTTTTAGTGTTTAATTTGTAGCTTATCGCTTGTGGAATGCACTGGTCATGTTGGGGGTAACGTATTTGTACAGTTCGTTATAGTTTTGTATAGTTTATTCACGTGTTTAGAGTCGTAGTTTTAAGTTTTCTTCATTATAGTTTTCTGTTATTGTTTTATAAGTTATAGGTATAGTTATAGGTTTTCCAAATAAAGTTCATCGTTTTTGATAGTTAGAATAGGTTAGAATAAGTTTTTGCATTGTTTAGAGTTGTTTTTTAGGCGTTTCATTTCTGATATTTTCATACCCTTATTTCTCAAGATAGGTGATAGGTGGATCCTATCTAACAGCTTAGGTACACAATAGTAGATGATCCTTACCTATTTCACACACAACATATAGACTAGAGTAGTTAGATAGAAAAATATAGCAGTTTTAAAGCTCAGTTTACCCCTTGCACTTTGACCCCGTATTTTACATAATAGATATATAGATAGAAACATAGAAATAGGTAGGCTAGGTGAGGATAACCCAGGTGCACTTAGTCAGAACCCTAGGTCATAGATAGAGTGCCTAGAATAGTCTAGAAATAGAATAGTTTGCAATGTTGCGGCAAAAATTGTGATATTTTTCCGCTTTATTCTGACTAGGAAACCTGGGTATCATAGCTAGTATAGATTGTTATATGTCAAAATACGGGTAATTGTAAGCTCTTTCTGTAGAACATCGTAGCTTTGAACTACCCCTTATAGTTTTTAAGATATAGCCAAAAATGTCAGAACTTTGTAATGAAAATGTACAACCAATTTGAACAATAAAAAGCGGCTCTCCTTACGGTATTGCGCTAGGTAGGACATAGGCGCGCAAAACAGCGCAAATCAATCAGTCGCAACAAGTCCTCCAGCGCAACATCGGAAGAAAAGCTAGCGAAGAAAACTGAAGAACCTCTTTCATTGAAGAACCCTGCTCCCTGCTCCATCAAGATCAGCTGCCTCAGCCTGCTCTCTGCAGTCTACGATCTGCGTCCCACTCTCACAGTACCGCCGTAATCAGGGCGTCATCCGGCGATAGTTAATAGTTAGTTAAATGTGCTAGACCAGGCGTTTTCATATCGAAGGTGGTCGACCACAGTAGTCGCTTTCAAGGCGATGCGATTCGGGATTGGGCTTGGAGTAATTTTTAGTCTTGGCTTGACACAGACTATAATAAAACAAATAAATATTCTTAAAAGATAAAGATAAGACTAAAAACTCTTTCTTATGGTGTATTGAATGTGAATGAGGCTAACGAGGTGTGTCAGAGTTGTAGCATGTGGCGGTCCGTGGTCTCTGCCCACCCCCATGGGATACTGGCGTGAGCTTATGTATGTTTGTAAAATTCTTAAATCAGCGAAACAAAAAGATAACGGCAAAACAAAACGAAAATAATTAACGAGACACCGTATTTAAAAAAATTTATATATTTTAGGAAATCCGCCATAACACATAATATTCTGTGAAAATATCAAACCAACTACATGGGTTCAAAAGATACTGCTGTTTAAAGTAGGACGGACGGACAGACAGAGAGAGAGACAGACGGACGGATGGACGGTGTTGGCTTAGGAATAGGGTCCCGTTGCGTTGGTAGCTTTTGGTTACGGAACCCTTAAAAGAATTACATTTACATTAGCTCTTGAAAGCCAAATTAATGAAAAAAGTTCCAAAGGTTTTTTATTATATTGCTGGACAAAAGTATTGGTCATTTTATCAATCTTTTAATCCTAATCTAAACTATTATAAAACTGTAACAGAAGTGTGTCTGTACATTGAAGATATATAAAAAAAAAAATTACGATATGAAGTTTAGATGTCCCTGATTCCAAATCACCAATTTTTGTATTTTTTGTCTGTCTGTTTGTTTGTTTGTTTGTTTGTTTGTTTGTTTGTTTGTTTGTTTGGGTGTTTGTTTGTTCGAGTATCACGCAAAAACTACTGAACCGATTTTGATGAAACTTTTTTGTTTGATAGCTTATCATCTGACTTAAAATCTGGTATATAATTTATGCGGACGAAGTCGCGGGTAAAAGCTCGTAACGTTATAAAAATTGATAATTTATAGCAAAAGTAATGTTTCTATTGAACTCTTTTGGCAACGCCTTAAAAAGAATTGCAAGCAAAAAATAAGTATATTAATACGACTAGGTACCTAAAGATGTCTATAAGCAATTTCACTAAGTGCTTTCAATAATTCAATTATTAATGCTCGAATGCACTGTTTACAGTAACATTTTGCTATCTTCGATTTATTTAATTCCATGTCAGTGTAGGTTTAAATTCAATTAACTTTTTCAGTAGAATGTCTGCTGCCTCCGTGGTCTAATGGTCAAGAGCATCGGGCTCTCGACACAGAGGTCATGGGCTCGATTCCCACGGGGGACACCAGTGATATGTCACTGTGGGCGTATTTCCGCAGTTGGTTAGGACATTGCAGGCTGAATCACCTGATTGACTGAAAAAGAAAGATGATTCCGTGCTTCGGATGGCACGTTAAGCCGTTGGTCCCCGCTGCCTATCTCTGGTAGTATTGGTTACATAAAAACCACGTCAGAGGCCGTAAGGCGGTCTGAGAAAACTCTGACACCAGGGGTTGCTGCCCACACGATAAGATGAAGTACACAACACCCTATAGTAATATTATTTGTAGGGGTGATTTAGACCAGCAAACTGAACAACTTTATGGAGCCAACATAAAAAAAAATCTTATATTTCATACAAAACTGCAATATCGGCTCAACTCAATGGTGCAACTAATTTTCTTAAATTTTTATCAACGTTGTCTCCATAATGAAAGTTGTTCAGTTTGCTGGTCTAAACCACTCCTTAAAATGTGTATGAGTACCACTACCGTTGTTCGACTCACAAACAGTCATACAGACTCGTGGGACTCTATCCTATAAATAAAACCGGTCAAGTGCGAGTCGGAATTCAAGTATTGTACCACACCAGCATACAAAATATTAACTATCCATCAAACTGAACAACTTTCACTATGGAGCCTACCTCAGGAGACGCAATGTTCCAGACATTTGAGTAGGGTAGATACAGCAGTTTTGTATGAAACAGCAGATTTTTTCGCGTTTCCTGAGGCTCCATAGTGAAAGTTGTTCAGTATGATGGTCTGAATTTATCAAATTAAGGAGGTAAGGACAAAAGAGTGAATCTGTGATAAGCACATACACTTATGCACTCAAAATATTCTGGCGGGTGCCAGCCATTGCAATTAAGCGCTCACAGCTATTTTATTTGCATGACCCTTTAGCTTTTGCTAACAAGTTGATAGTTGCATGGCTCTGTAACCCATATCATTTTATTGTTGCATGATATTTTAGCTTTCGCTAACAACTTCATAGTTGCATGTCCTATAACCCATATAATTTTACAGTTTCATGAATGCTGATATAACGCTGACTGACAACAATATTAAGTAAGGTACACTAGGTCGCTTTCGTTACAAGCTATGTACAGTAGTTACCTTTAGTTAGTCGACTAGACTAGTTTTGAGAAATCAGCAGTTTCAATTTAATGGACCCGTTTAATAAATAGATACTATTTTACTCAACCTATACAGATAAAATGCTGATACCTAAATAAAATAATAATCGTAATAATTTAATTAAATGTTCTTTGACCCACTTTAATGCTGATCTTTGACGGTGTTGCAATTACTCAAAAGATTCGCAATTTAATACGCAGTCACAATTAAAAAATCAGAGTCCACACATTACTGTCGCTCTCATTTAGGGCTCTATGCCACGAGCACAATTTCAGCCAACGCCCTGTCTTATTCATCTATTTCCTCTTTGGTCTGTAAAAAGTTCTACCCCATTAGGTATGCTATGCTTCGATTGTTCCTAATATTGGAATAAATTTTTGTGGTTGAAAAGCTTGTCATTCTCTCACCATTTGGTAAGTCATTCCGTCCAAAACCAAAAATAAAAAGAAGTCTAGTCTACTACAACAGTATGCTAGACTAGAAACTTGAGATTTGATTCCGCTATCTTGGTACTCACGAATATTGTTTTAGCAAAGGGTCTGATGGTGGTCTACCCTATGAGTTATTTTGTCTGCTATACATAAGTATTCAGTCACTAAAGCAGTATTCCAAATAAATTTTATAAATTGGCATAATATTTCCTGCCGTTCAACCGTGAATAAGTTATTATAATTAATTTCCCTTATACATACATACATTTCTATAACAATAACAATAAAATAAACTATAACCAATTTAGCAATTAGTTGTTAGTTACATGTAACGTCATGAAACTCATGAAAATATTGTCTAATGTAAGGTATACTTAGGTATGTATCTGAAACATTAGTTACTTACTTATTATTTAAACACTAATAATGTTTTCCTTTTACGAAACATACAGTTATATCATTTGGTAGGCTTTAAAAAAATAATGCTATTTTTAATTACAATGTACATGAATTAAGTGCAACTGTTGTTTCAACTTAATTGCGTGGCGTAATATTATTACAGAACTGCAAATCATTTTGTTTTTTGACTTGCTTGCACTGAAATTATATTCTTTATTTAAAATATTATGAATTTATAACTAACCGATTTGGTTCAAGTACAGTGTAGTATACTTTAACACATACAAATGAATAAATTAACAGTGCAGTGCCTGCAGTGATTAGGTAAGATACAGATTTTATCTATGCAAAGAAGAAAGAGCAATAAGTCATTAATTCCTTATATTAATGTCAATGGAATGACCAACTACAAGCTGCTAATAATTACTTATTTGACTTGTCATCTGAATGACCAACTACGAGCTGCTTATAATAATTTATTTGACTTGTCATTTGAATGACCAACTACAAGGTGCTGATAATGAAATAACAGTTTTTTTCCAATTGAATGACCAGCTGAAAATTGCTAATAATTATTTTATTTATTTGACTTGTCATCTGAATGACCAACTACAAGCTGCTGATAGTAAATTTGATAGCATTTGATGCCCAGCTAAAAGTTGCAAATGTCAATTGAATGACCAGCTACAAGTTGCTAATGTCAATTAAATGAACAGCTGAAGGTTGCTAATGTCAATTGAATGACCAGCTATAAGTTGCTAATTTCAATTAAATGACCAGCTGAAAGATGCTAATGTCAATTAAATGACCAGCTGAAAGATGCTAATGTCAATTGAATGACCAGCTACAAGTTTCTAATGTCAATTGAATAACCAGCTAAAAGCGGCCTATGTCAATTGAATGACTGAATAACCAGCTACAAGTTGCTAATGTCAATTAAATGACCAGCTGAAAGATGCTAATGTCAATTGAATTACCAGCTAAAAGTTTCTAATGTAACGTACTATATCATATTCAAGCATCACAACATTCATAACCAAACCGATAATACTGGTTAACAATTTTGTTCGCAGATTGTATGTTCCTAGATGTCACAGAAAAACCAGCCTTCAACAGGACGACTGCTAAGGCGCCGATTGAACCATACCTCCTTGCTTTAGTGCTTAATAAAGAGAAAATGTCTCCAATTAATAGCTAAGAGGTTTGAAATGGTCAGGGTGATTAATCTCATATTGTCAGCTTGTAATGTTAATGGTTAGTGCTTTGCCATGTACAACAAACAGTTATTAGCAACGTACAGTTGGTCATTCAATTGACATTGGCAGCTTTTAGCTGGTCATTCAAATGACATTAGAAACTTGTAGCAGGTCATTCAATTGACATTAGCATCTTTCAGCTGGTCATTCAATTGACATAGGCAGCTTTTAGCTGATCATTCAATTGACATTAGAAACTTTTAGCTGGTAATTCAATTGACATTAGCGTCTTTCAGCTGGTCATTTAATTGACATTAGCAACTTGTAGCTGGTTATTCAGTCATTCAATTGACATAGGCCGCTTTTAGCTGGTTATTCAATTGACATTAGAAACTTGTAGTTGGTCATTCAATTGACATTGGCAGCTTTTAGCTGGTCATTCAATTGACATTAGAAACTAGTAGCAGGTCATTCAATTGACATTAGCATCTTTCAGCTGGTCATTCAATTGACATAGGCAGCTTTTAGCTGATCATTCAATTGACATTAGAAACTTTTAGCTGGTAATTCAATTGACATCAGCATCTTTCAGCTGGTCATTTAATTGACATTAGCAACTTGTAGCTGGTTATTCAGTCATTCAATTGACATAGGCCGCTTTTAGCTGGTTATTCAATTGACATTAGAATCTTGTAGCTGGTCATTCAATTGACATTAGCATCTTTCAGCTGGTCATTCAATTGACATTGGCATCTTTCAGCTGGTCATTTAATTGACATAGTAACTTGTAGCTGGTCATTCAGTCATTCAATTGACATAGGCAGCTTTTAGCTGGTTATTCAATTGACATTAGAAACTTGTAGCTGGTCATTCAATTGACATTAGCATCTTTCAGCTGGTCATTTAATTGACATTGGCATCTTTCAGCTGGTCATTTAATTGACATTAGCAATTTGTAGCTGGTTATTCAATTGGCATTAGCAACTTTCAGCTGTTCATTTAATTGACATTAGCAACTTTTAGCTGGTCATTCAATTGACATTTGCAACTTTTAGCTGGGCATCAAATGCTATCAAATTTACTATCAGCAGCTTGTAGTTGGTCATTCAGATGACAAGTCAAATAAATAAAATAATTATTAGCAACTTGCAGCTGGTCATTCAATTGAAAAAAAAACTGTTATTTCATTATCAGCAGCTTGTAGTTGGTCATTCAAATGATAAGTCAAATAGATAATTATAAGCAGCTCGTAGTTGGTCATTCAGATGACAAGTCAAATAAGTAATTATTAGCAGCTTGTAGTTGGTCATTCCATTGACATTAGCATCTTTCAGCTGGTCATTCTATTGACATTGGCAGCTTTTAGCTGGTCATTCAACTGAAATTAGAAACTTGTAGCTGGTCATTTAATTGACATTGGCATCTTTCAGCTGGTCATTTAATTGACATTAGCAATTTGTAGCTGGTTATTTAATTGACATTAGCAACTTTCAGCTGTTCATTTAATTGACATTAGCAACTTGTAGCTGGTCATTCAATTGACATTTGCAACTTTTAGCTGGGCATCAAATGCTATCAAATTTACTATCAGCAGCTTGTAGTTGGTCATTCAGATGACAAGTCTAATAAATAAAATAATTATTAGCAACTTGCAGCTGGTCATTCAATTGAAAAAAAAAGCTGTTATTTCATTATCAGCAGCTTGTAGTTGGTCATTCAAATGACAAGTCAAATAAATAATTATAAGCAGCTCGTAGTTGGTCATTCAGATGACAAGTCAAATAAATAATTATAAGCAGCTCGTAGTTGGTCATTCAGATGACAAGTCAAATAAGTAATTATTAGCAGCTTGTAGTTGGTCATTCCATTGACATTAGCATCTTTCAGCTGGTCATTTAATTGACATAGTAACTTGTAGCTGGTCATTCAATTGACATTTGCAACTTTTAGCTGGGCATCAAATGCTATCAAATTTACTATCAGCAGCTTGTAGTTGGTCATTCAGATGACAAGTCAAATAAATAAAATAATTATTAGCAACTTGCAGCTGGTCATTCAATTGAAAAAAAAAACTGTTATTTCATTATCAGCAGCTTGTAGTTGGTCATTCAAATGACAAGTCAAATAAATAATTATAAGCAGCTCGTAGTTGGTCATTCAGATGACAAGTCAAATAAGTAATTATTAGCAGCTTGTAGTTGGTCATTCCATTGACATTAATTATTGTGAGTAGCTACGCTATGAATAACTCTAAAGGAATTAATGACTTACTGCACTTTCTTCTTTGTATAGATAAAATCTGTATCTTACCTAATCACTGCAGGCACTGCACTGTTAATTTAATCATTTGTATGTGTTAAAGTATACTATACTGTACTTGAACCAAATCGGTTAATCATAAATTCATAATATTTTAAATAAAGAACATAATTTCAGTGCAAGCAAGTCAAAAAACAAAATGATTTGCAGTTCTGTAATAATATGACGCCAGGCAATTAAGTTTAAACAACAGTTGCACTTAATTCATGTAAATTGTAATTAAAAATAGCATTATTGTTTTAAAGCCTACCAAATGATATAACTGTATGGTTCGTAAAATAGTATCTACATATTAAACGGGTCCATTAAATTGAAACTGCTGATTTCTCAAAACTAGTCTAGTCGACTAACTAAAGGTAACTACTGAACATAGCTGGTAACGAAAGCGACCTAGTGTACCTTACTTAATATTGTTGTCAGTCAGCGTTATATCAGCATTCATGAAACTGTAAAATTATATGGGTTATAAGACCATGCAACTATGAAGTTGTTAGCGAAAGCTAAAATATCATGCAACAATAAAATGATATGGGTTACAGAGCCATGCAACTATCAAATTGTTAGCAAAAGCTAAAGGGTCATGCAAATAAAATAGCTGTGAGTGCTTTATTGCAATGGCTGGCACCCGCCAGAATATTTTGAATGCATAAGTGTATGTGCTTATCACAGATTTGTCCTTACCTCCTTAATTTGATAAAACGGAAATGGATACGATCTTGAAGCAGTGACTTTGACTAGTAGTTAGCCAAAATAAATAAATAAGAGATAAAAAATTACCTGAATTTACCGTTTTAGTATTTGCCAGGCTGTCACTTACACCCTGTATATGAGTAGCTGAAGCCCGTGACTCCGTCTGCGTGGTCCTTAAAAAAGTATCCTGTATTGTATCTTGTATCACAACATTATTCTATCTGGCTGCCTTTCATCCAAATCCCATTAGCCGTGATTGAGCGACAAATATCCTAATACATCCAAATATCCGAACTTAGACATTTATAATTAAGGGCAGGTTAACCCAGCGCTAGCTTCTCTTATAAGTTTATTTCAATTAGCCATCCCACTTCAATTCAAAGCAAAAGCAGGATCGCAAAAAAACATATTTTTCATCAATATCTTTTATCTTGGGTGTTTGGGGTAAAAACTAGCCTCAGAATAATATAGACAATGTAATTTCCTATTTTTCAGTGTATTTTTTTAATCATAGTGTTAATAAAATTAAAGATTGAAAAATTCAGTCTCGGGCGGGACTTGAACCCGCACCCTTCCAAACCGGGGAAGTGCGTTATCCAATTTCGCTACCGAGCCCACTAGCCAGTTGGCTAGCGGGTTGGCTAGATTGTAATAGCTGCCAGTAGATGTCGCTCACGTCCCCTCAAGACGCAACAGATTGAAAAATTCGTTCTCTGGCTAGTGGGCTCGGTAGCGAAATTGGATAACGCACTTCCCCGGTTTGGAAGGGTGCGGGTTCAAGTCCCGCCCGAGACTGAATTTTTCAATCTTTAATTTGATTCGAAATAGCACAACATGGCTGTAACATGTTCAAAATCAATAATATTTGAAATAGTGTTAATAATCTTTAAGTAAAACTTAAAAAATAGTCATAAACTTACCTATCTTTGCATGGTTTTATGAGCGAGAGAAGTAATAACTATAGTGTTTTGAGCCTAAGAATAATCAAGAACAACAACATTTATTTGTTCTGGATTAAAAAACGACTATTTCATGCCTTAAGACTCAACCAAAAACAGGTCGATTTGAAAGTACCTGCTCTTAAGTAAGATTGTGGTTGAGAATTGTTACGAGTATAATGGATCGCTTGAGAGTACAAAGAATGGGATCCAGCAGGAATATCTCTCCCTATTCATAATACTGGGCACCTCGTTTATTTTATGCGCGACAACCTTTTTGAAAAAGAAAAATAAACGCAAAGTCGTGCAAGCCAAGGTTTGGAGAAAAGGTTCTGAAAGGAATCCTTAATACTGTTTAGGCTTACGATGATAATTCATAAAATGCTTCCTTGGTGCAAAAAGTCACACATAAAGAAAAAATCTAAACTCAGTTGCTTTCCATAATCCTACTAATGCATTTTTTTTTAATTTTATAAAATTTTGTGTCCATATTAAATGAACGTCATGCGCGTTTAATATTGATTGTAATAAATAGAAAAAAAAGTCTTCATGTCAAAATGTTGATTTTGACCATACCTACGTTAATAATCTTCATTAGAAGTGTAACGACCCCTAAAGGTTTAATTAATGTTTTTGATTTAATCCTGTACATATTTCAATGTCAAGAAAATAAAACGTAAATGAAAGGGATATATAAGGTATATTTGAAGAGGTTGTTTATTTTATACCATCAAACTGAACAACTTTCACCTTGGAGCTAACATCGCAATCGAAGAATAAAAACAGATGTTCCATATAAAATTGCAATACACCTACTCGTATGTATTTTTTAACCGACTTCAAAAAAGGAGGAGGTTTTTACCTATTCGACTCAAATGTGTGGAACCGTTTTTTATCCGTTTCTTTTTTTTTTATCGCAATTTCAATTTTGGCTTGGTAAAGGTTATTAAGTTTGAAGGTCTAAAATTAGTACTTATCTCTTAAAATATTACTACCTCTTTCTGTTATTTTCTTTACGTCTCCATACGTTTCATTTAAATGCAGTAAGCTACTATTAAGTACAAGAAATAGTAGTTTAATATAAATATAATGCAGCACCACAAATAACGGCTTCCATTCAAACTGTCGCAAACTGCACCAACTACATTATTTCTGCACTATAATAACCACAGTATTGGCATTAAATCATACTGTAATGCTTCTTAGATGCAGTTTTGTGAAGCTATTCATCTCTCTTAAGCTCAGTTGGCTTTAAAATTCAATAGCTTTGTTAGTTTCTCGTTAAGTAAACGAATCAGTTTGGAGAATTCTTTTTTTATCACATTTAAGTAACCACTTAAATGTGATAAAAAAAGAATTCTCATTCTTATGATTTAAAAGTAGACTCTATTAACCAATAGAGTCTACTTTTAAATCAGATTGTAGAAGTAATTTATTCTGAAATTATAGACTAAAAGTAAAGCCAATAAGTTTTTGAGATTGAAATGTTATCGTATTTTTAGGGTTCTGTAGTAAAACAGGGAAAGTCCGTCTGTCTATATGAGTCCCTTTTGAACTCTCTTACTCTATCATTTTTGCACTTATTGGCACAATAAAGACGGATAAAAACAACACTAAGAAGAAACACGATTTTTTTCAAGTGTATCGTTGGATCAATTATTAATCTATCAAATTAGCCCAATTCTGGGCACAGACCGCCCTTTTGTAGCGCTATTCCTCATGGCCCTGTTAAAATAAATACTATGCACCAACTGGGTCGAATGAAATAAAACTTTTCTTTTTGTAAATAACATCATCGTCATAATTATTATCATATCAGCCAATAGACGTCCACCGTTGGACATGCCTACGCCAGGCCTGGCTCACTCCGCACTTTTCGTATAAAAATGTACCTACGCGGCCGGGCCCCGACGTCGAGGCCTAATTCAGTCGAGTATCACGCGCTCATTGTATCGCACCGAACGACCTTAATACTTGTTTTTCGTTTCGAAAATTAAATTAGTATAGTATCCTATAGATCGTCGGATGTATAAAATAATATAATAATATTCATCATCGAAAGATTGCAAAAAAATACTCCATCGTAATCGGTTGTTTGGCCCGAATTTTATCTATATTTTTTTTACTTAGATGAATCAAAACCATTGGCCGCGGTCAACGACCCCCGGTCCCGATCGTAGATTTCTTCCTCGGTCGAGCTTAACATTCGTTCGTTCTGAATCGGAACGTACTACTGACATCCCTTGCACCAGAGTCCATGTGTGCGTGACATACACATACATAGAGTCAATGTGTGCGTGTCAGCCGTGCTTGGAGCGAGCGTTCGTTAGATAGTGAACCTTCTGTTGTAAACTCCTATAATTATATTCCGTGCCTACGCCTCCCCGAAGGACCGCTAAACGATCGGTCCTGCGATGCTTTCATTCAACGGGTTCTTCCCGCTGCCTTCAAGAAGACGTTGGTCAAACCGTCAACCGTAAAATACAAATAACACACAATTATTGTGTTGTGGTACAGAACCCTCGGTGTGCTTGTCCGATTAGCACTCGCCCGGTTTTTAAGAAAAATAGAATAAATTATAATAAGTATGCTGTTAAGTAGGTAATATTTATAACATGATACTGTCTGGAGCCAAATGTCTTTTATAAAGTACACTAGGCCTGAATTAATTAGCTAATTATTTATTTGTAACATTAGTGAGACAGTTTTAGTGCTTTGAGAGTAATTGAAATAATAAAGGTAATACGTATTTATAAGCTTCGTGTCATTAATAACTTATAGAACTAAAAGATATTTTTGTACTATCCGTTTGCTTCGAGTTGGCCGTCGATGACCGTTACAAAATTTCGTCACAGGCACATTAACTGGTCCCGTCGACAAAAAATAATACAGGGTGTACAATAAAATGGGACAGCTACTCAAAGGGGTGCTTCAGACCATCAAACTGAACAACTTTCTCTATGGGACCAATATCGAAATCGCGAAAAAAAAATCCGCTCTCCCATACAAAACTGCAAACATAACTCGACTGAAATGTACGGGACAGCAGATTTTTTTTTCGCGATTTCGATATTGGTCCCATAGAGAAAGTTGTTCAGTTTGATGGTCTGAAGCACCCCTTTAAGTAGCTGTCCCATTTTATTGTACACCCTGTATAACAAGCAAATAAAAATTTAAAATTAAAAGCGATATTAGCGACCGGGACGGACGTGCCGTACGTGGTTGCGTTGATAAATGTTATAGGGTTGCGTTTAATAGGGTCTGTTAGGGGCGCGGTACGGTGAAGCGGGAAGGGTGGTAGCGGCCAACTCGAAACAAAAGCCTAGTAATTTTATTTAATATTTTATTTATTTCTTGTTACAATATTATTAGTGAAGGTAGTGGCGGTGGTGGCGTTATACAACGTGTTAATGAATTAACGCAAAACCTCATACACCCCAACTGATTTATATCAAAAAAATTAGATTGAAATAATAATTTCATTATTTTTGTAGTTAAAATTTAAAGTTATTCGCATTTTAAGTTTTGAGGCAAAAATGATTTTTCAGCAATGAATGAAAGCGCTAACGTACTCATGGATACATTTTAATAATCTAGTTTTGGTAGTAAGTAGGGTGGGTGTGCCTGTGGGGTGGGTTGAGATCGGGTTCAATAAATTTAAAATTTTACAAAAAAATTATTTAATATTTTGAAAAAAATTACCCATGTTGAAACCATGATAATTCGATTCGGCTCTCGATTCTAAACAAACTACTTTCTTGTTTTGCGTTAATTCATTAACACGCTGTATTAGTGTGGGTGTTTAATCATTAAAAAAACCAGCCAAGAGCGTGTTAGACACGTCCAAGATAGGATTTTGTTGCTATTGTATCCTTACTGTTTGAAAACTTTTACACCTCTCTTTACACCTGTGTTAAGTAAAATATGAAAAGATGTATAGGTGAAAGAGTAACGAAGTTCGCTAATCTTATCACACATGAGAGATGATGATGATGATGATGATGATGATGCATGATGTCTGTATTTTACTGTTTATGTTTTGGTGTAAAATAAATTTATTTGATTTGATTTTTTGATGAGCTTTGTCATCCGAAAGAACTAATACTGTCACAAAAAGAAGAGGACATCAGCTACGTTTTTTTTTAAAGATTTGTAGTAGAATATTTAAATTGTAGTTCTTAGTTTATTTTCAATGGAAACTAAAAACGAATGCTGGAGAGCAACAGTATCACAAAAAAATCACTTCAAACAAAGTATCTGAGTGAAATTTACTTTTACGCACTTTGAAAAGGATAGAGCCAATTAATTTAAACAACCGTTTTATAACGGTTAATAAAAGTCGTGTTATGGGCGTGCCAGACACACTCTTAGCTGGTTTTTCCTTTAACAACAGAGCTGTTATGTCGTACAAAATACAAGCTACTTTATTTACGAGTTTCCTCAACCAATCAGACGGAATCGGCTGCTTTGCATAATTATAATCAATCAGAACCATTTGCATAGCAAGTCGAACTACCCAATCAGAGCTATTGGAATAAATCTATTCTAATAGAAACACATCTTAAAATGTGTCGTCAAAATATAGAAAGAAAGGGAATACGGGTGCGAGTATTATTTATCATCATCAGCCTGTTATAGTCCACTGATGGACATAAGCCTCTCATAAGGCTTGCCACAAAACTCTATCTTCGGCCTTCCTCTTCCATTGACTCTCTGCTATCGGTCTCAGGTACTGGTACTACTGGTACCAGGAACTGGTACTATTGGTACCAGGTACTGGTACTACTGGTACCGGTTCTGCTACTACTGGTACCAGGTACTGGGCAACGGATTTTGATGCGGTTTTTTTTTATGAATAAAGTTATTCTTGAATCACTTTATCAGCAGGAAGGTTTATATCAGCATCGCAATCGCGGAAAAAAATCTGCTGTCTCATACATTTCAGTCGAGTTATGTTTGCAGTTTTGTATGGGACAGCGGATTTTTTCCCCGATATCAGTGTTTGTCCCATAGTAAAAGTTGTTCAGTTCGATGGTCTAAAGCACCCCTTTAAGTAAGTGTCCCATTAAATTTTACACCTGTATATTCAATGTTCTTGTTGCATAGTCAATATATACAAAAAAAAAAGCAGCTACGACCGCTCTCTAAAATACGTGGTATTCCAAAAAGTTCAAACAATAAACTCACGATTCGATTTCGATTAAATAAAGTGAAAAAAAACGAACGACTTTCAGTGACACCCATTTAATTGTTCTGAATGGAACACTGTAGCCATTTTAACGAAAAAAAAGTTCGCAAACCAATTTAGATTCGATTTATAGAAACTGAACGTATGTTTCGTTTTAAAGGTTATTTAGAATCTGTTAATTCAAGGGGCGATAAGGTACTATTCCGTGGACAGATGTTGACCGCAGATGCAGTTTTCTATACAATATCTGTAGAAATATTTTTAATATAGCATCTCTGCACTTGCAGCCTGTAGTTGCAGCCGGTATAGGAGTAGCCCATAGCACTTTTACATGGAATTCTGAGGAGTTTTATTCTACCATGCGTGACCAGGGCCCTGTTTAATAAACGTGACAATTGACAATGACAATTCAGAGTACATTGCTGGTTACTAATGACATGACCACAGCCCGGACACTGCATACTAAAATGTGAAATTGACAAGATGACGTCAGCACATACAAAACCAACGAAATTGAACCTTAAGTCTTCTTCGTAGGTAACGAGGAACCAGTGCGCGGTAACCAGAGGGCGATAGAGGGGGTGAGAAAAAAGTTGATGGGAGGAAGGGAGTGTCCTTACTGTATCTAGATACTCTTTCTTATACTGTGACATGACGCTAAACTTGCAGTAAGTAGGTAACATTGTGTCCTAGCATTCTCAGCAATGTACAACGACCGACAACTACGGTTACCACCGGTCGTCCAATAAGGATAACGCCTCAGAAGAAAGCAGTCACTATTACCTACTTTAGATAAAAACTATAATAAATTATGATCGTGTTTATAATTTTATAATTGCATCTTGTCAACTTGAACGTGCTTGCCGCCGTGTGAGTAATGATATCACCGAACCGCACCGCAGCCAATACGCCATCGCCATAACGCGCACTTCTGACGCAAATTACGCTATTATACACAAAGTGGATGCATTTTCCCATTTGCGAGAGCAGCGTGCTTTATAAGCGTCGTATAATGACAACATTGGGAGCCTAATTTTATGGCAATTTGAGTTTTTGTTTGACGTTACATAATGATTACGTACATTGACTAGAAGATAGATCTATTTAACGATACATTGATGGGGTAGATAACATAATTTTTCTCAACATTTCGTCGTCTTTTTGATTATCACATTACCGATTTCTCTTGATAGCTTTTGTTTCAATTGGTGAAAAAATTATCAATTATCATCATGATCATCAGCCTATTAATACGTCCCACTGCAGGGCACCGGCCTACCCTCAGGGAGAATGTACGGGTGTTAGTCCACCATGGTGCCCGATGCGGACTGGTTGACTTCACATACGCATCAGAATTTCTTCTGTAGGTTTCCTTTCCATACGATGTTTTCCTCCAGCGTTTGAGAGCGGTTGGTTGGGGTGTTAGAAGTCAGACAAACTTGAACTCTAGGAGCTAAAGTTGACTTTTCAATTTCTAGAATTTGTGTTTTTTTTTTTTTTTTTTTTTTTTTTTTTTTTTTATGTGTGATAGGTAAGCATTTGACCCCAATCTCACCTGATGTTGAGTGATGATGAGGCCGAAGATGTAGCATGCTTACCTAGAAAGATGCCTATTCACTCTCGCCTTGAAGAGGCCCAGGTTGTATTGCTCAGGGAACAGGTCCGCAGGCAGGGCATTCCACTCCTTAGCCGTGCGCATTATAAAAGAAGAAGCAAACTTCTTCGTGCGAATTGCTGGTAGGTCAACGACATAAGGGTGGAAACCCAGTCTGCGTCTCGTCCCCCGCAGATGAAAGGGAGACGGTGGTATCAGATCGTGTAGTTCAGTCGCACACTCTCCGAAATGTATCCTATAAAAAACAGACAGACAGGCTACCTTGCGACGATGCTCAAGACTTTGTAGCTTCGCCACCGAGGTTGGATCACCTATGAGCTTCCTGGCACGCCTGTCGATTGAGTCCAGCGCGGTCAGCTGGTATTGGGCAGACCCGTCCCAGAGATGGCAGCAGTACTCCATACACGATCGGACTTGTGCTTGATAAAGTTGTAGAAGCTGTCCCGGAGTAAAGTACCGTCTGACCTTCGAGAGGACGCCCAGTTTTTTCGCTGCGGTTTTCGCCATGGACTGTCTTAGTAGAGAGTGTCTTAGTAGAGATTAAGTATATGCCTTAAAATATGGAACGGATAACAGGGCACAGTAAAAATATAAGAAGTAGACCATCTTCGGACCCGTACGAGAGATAATTAGCTACTCACTCACGCTCGGACACTCAGGGTTGCCTCACTACTGCATACGTTTACGGGGCGCATACGTGGCATGCGGAGATATTGTCAGTGTGTGCGTGCTACGAGGCGTACGAACTGGCAAGCACACATACAAGCCGCGTTTGGTACCATTGTATGAAGATGGTCTACTGCCTTATACTGTGAACAAGGGTTATGCAAATGTGATGTAAAACCGCGGTCGGGTGTCTTTACCGCACGGACCCTTGTTGTGGCTTATTAAGATGATAGTGCAGAGCTGCGAAATAACTTTAATTTTATTTATTTGCGAGAACGGGTAATAAGTGTTTATGATGATAATAATAAAACCTACAGAATAGTAAAATTTCGAATTACAAAACTAAAATACTATGTTAGCAAGATGACCTTTAACTTGCCTCCATGAGATCCATATCGAAGATTGCGAATATTTTGTCATAAATTCCAAAAGAAAAGACGTTTTGATGTTTATATTTTTAGAAGATTTACTGTATTAGATTTCGTGAGGAAAAATAAGAAATATGTTTTTTTTTATGGCCAAGCATGCCCTGACCTTCACGAAATAACTTTAAAACTACATTACAAATACAAAGACCGACCACATTTGGTAAATTGGTATATTGTATTAGCTATCGAATTTCATTCGTTTATAGGGTTCCGTAATCCAAACAGCCGAAAAACTTTTCTGTTGTAGTAATAATGTCAATTATTCGTACGTACCTATGTCATATTTGGTTTTCTGTAATTTGTATTAAGTACATGGGAAGAAACAAGTATTAGGTAGGTATTGATTTTTTTTTTAACATTTTATTTTAATTCATTGAGCTGATTGCGATGACCTAAAAACTGAATGTTACCGATAAATTCGAACAAAAATACTAACGTGATCCGTAATGTGTGACACAGACATACAGATTCTTTCATCCCAACAAATTTATTTTTGCTTATATTTTTTTATGTACAGATAAGTCCAGTTTACAGTTTTATTATTTCTATGAATAGAAGATGCTTTTTCTTGAAGACAAAAGAAAGTACTTTGTGATTGAATACTGTTAAGCACACACTATTAGCATAATTACGTTTTACGTTGTAAGGAACCGTTGTTGCGATTGTCAGACTCCGCGTGACCAGTTTAAAAGATAGAGAATTTAATAAAATGTTTGAAATTATAAAATAAATTCAAATTTAATAAAGATTAATGCGTCTGTCCGACCCTTATAGTCCCTAAAATGTTTTAGATAATCATATTTTAGATTCTAGATAAGTAAAAATATAATTTAACTTATTAATTATTATGTTTTATCAGAAAACTTTTAATCCTAACGTCATTTTACAGAAGCATTTAAAATCGTCAGCCTATAATATACCTCCCACTGCAGGGCACAGACCTTCCCTCAAAAAGGCTATTATCAATGGGCATCAATCAGTCTATCACGCGTGCCGCAATTGACAACATTTCATTTTTTAACCACCTGTTTTGAATGAAAAATATAACAATAGGTTACAAAATAAGAAATATGTAAGTATTTTTCAGATTTAGTTTTTACCGATATTTCTAATTTTCTGAAAAGCGTAGGATTTATGACTTACCTTGGCCGCAATCAAATTAAAAAAAAAAATTGCCAAATACAATAGAAAAGCCAAGCAGGCAAAGGAATAAAATCTCATTCAACCTCTATTTTTATTTTTCACTATTTTACAAATAACTCGAGAAATAATGGATAGAGAAATCTGATAATTTTGATACAAACTTTGAATTACGTCATCTCCAAATGGTTTTCTAACTTCGGTTCCTTTCTAAAAATGAAATGTTGTCAATTGAAATGTAATATGTTGTTCTTTATATTGCATTGTGCAAGTCAACTTAGAAAAGTCATACTCGATCAATAATAATAATACAAGAGTCGAGGCGGCCCGCCTCGACTCCTTTTCTGTATGCTATACGCCTTAGCGCATTTATTTTGATGACGTCACACTACAGGATCCCTCGTGCAAAAGAGAAGGAATTAAAAACATTTAGAAAATAAAGTAAGTCATAGATAGCCTTTAGAATTTTAGATGTAGAACTCTGCTGCGAGGCAAAGACCTACTTTATTAATGGGTGATATGACGTGTAACCTACTTTCAAGTGTCTCCCCGAGTGACGAAACCCGAGTTCGCCATTCATTGCTGACTGGCTAATCTTTACCATTCAGCATGAGTCATTGTCATGCAATATAGCTCATATTAACAAGAAAAAAGAAGACAATATTAGAACTAATAAGCCCAAAAAAAACAAGAACCAGCCATTGTCCGTTTGATCATAAAATGTTAATAACAAAACAATAAAAGCTAATAAATAGAGCACATGAATAACAATAAGACGGAACAGTCTGATTTATTTAATTGCCTTTCACTCGGGATAGATAGATCCTCGAGCGACGGACGTATTGTGGTAGTCGATGACGGTGACGTAACTCGATCGATCGTGGCGAGGGACTCATTATTATAGCTGTTTAGAGTACTGTGTTGCTAGCAATCGCCTTATTAACAAGAAAGATACAATATAAAATTATTAAAAAATTCGAACTACCCTGGCTGGGTAAGCTCGCATCAACGCATCGATAAAATAAGAGCGTTTCCTCTAAACACCAGTGTGTGATCGAATTTATAGGTAATGTTATGTTTATCTGTATCACTCTGTATACAGGGTTAAATCGATATCATTAGCATCCTTTTAAACTAAGAGTCTACCCATCAAACTGAACAACTTTCACTACGGGAGCAGACTGATCGGAGCAAAAAAATTATCAGCTGTTGAATACAAATTTGAGTCGAGTAGGCATTGCAGTTTAGTATGGAATAGCTGATTATTTTTTTGCTCCGATCGGTTTGCTCCCACAGTGAAAGTTGTTCAGTTTTATGCGTAGATTCTTAATTTAAATGGACGCTAATGATATCAATTTCACCCTGTATATGCCCAATGATGTCTAGAGAACTGACCTAATAATTATTGGACTACTTAATCACCCTCAATAATGTTACAAATAGGTACCTACTTTACTATTTTCTACATTTGAAGACAGTAAATTCTTGCTTCAAAAATATGAACCATAGAGGACATGAGTGATAATAAAATTATGATAATATGTGTAGGTACTCGTATGTATTAAAGACAAATTAAATTAAAATATGTCTATCGGATTATTTCAGCCTAAAGTTCACACAAAGGCTGAAAAAGTTTCTTAATATACCTACAGACGTAACAACTCTCCAAAATCACATTCGATTCGAATCGCGTTATCCGTAATAGGCCAGGGGGCCATTCATTCTGTTTTGTTTTGATACGTTTTAATGCCTCTCACCAGAATACTCAAGATGGAAGTGAGTCGGCTTGAGACACGATAGAGTTGTACCCTTGTGCTTCTGTTACGGATATCGGATCTAATATTTTACAGTAAATAGCTAAAACCGACAGTGACATATCGGGACTTGGAAGTTAAATTCGTTTAACTTTAAAGATATATTAGGTTGGCTTTGTTTGTCGACATCTTTGTTGCTTGCTGATGTATCGTGTGATTTCACACTTCACTTGGCTATAAGGTAAATAAGCTAGATTATTTTTGACATATATAGGCTTGCCAGTAGGCCAATCATGAGTTGACACTGTAGTACTCGTAAATACTATTTGTGTTGGGTATGATAGGGTTAAATACTTTAGAGACGCGACGGAAGCTGCAACTTTTAATGTACTTTTACTTTTTAATAAACAATAAAGTGGACAACCCATCAAATTTGTCACGTATAGGGCTTTACGTGCCTGATCAGTACTTGCGCGTGGGGCTGCGCAGGGCTCGGCCGCTGTTCGCGCGGGCCGGGGTGCGCACTTGTAGCGCCGCAAACGCTCCTACAGCGCGAGCCATTCAAATGTTAAATTTAGTTTTAATGCAAGTTCCTGAAGCTGATATTTTTAACAATAGTCCTCATTTGTTTTATAGTTATGCAATATCTGTTATCAACAATTTATAAGTTATCTATTTTGTTCTGATCTCGATTAAGTATAATCATTAGTAAATTACCTATGTATTTTTAGCATGTAAGTATTTTAGAAATTGCTCTGTAAATTTACATGTAATGTTTTATAATAAATAAATAAATAAATAAATACGAATTTATTACTCTCACTTTTCGTATCGAATTTCGTACTGCGCTCCTAGTGGTTAATTTAAAAAATAAATTTGACATAAAAAATGCGCGTCAAAACTACAGTAGTAAATTAGTAGGTAGTTCATTATTTGAATGACTATTATACATATGTTAAATAGGGAAGCATTTTCCTGAATTCATCAGCTGTGATAGATACATCACTAGTTTTTTATTGCTAAAGTAAGTGGCTCGCAGAAGTGATGGATGACGGACCCGAAGAATTCTCGAGTGGCACCTGCGTACCGGAAAGGGCAACCTGGGTAGACCCCCTACAAGGTGGATCGACGACCTGGTGAAGGCGGCGGGAACCCGTTAGATGAGGGTAGCGCAGGACCGGTCGTTGTGGCAATTCTTGCTGGGGAGCGTGTAATTTCTCTATGGGGAGGCCTATGTCCAGCCCAGTGAACGTCCATCGGCTGAGATGATGAACATAACTTTAAGCGTGTATTCAGACCTTGAAACTAAATAACTTTCCATTGGAACAGGGGTCGAAAAGCGAAAAAAAATTTTGGACCTCCCCATAGAAAATTGATCGGCTAATCCGTACTTTTCTATGGAAGATCAAAAACGTGTTCTCGTTTTTCCACTCATGTTCCTTAGGGAAAGTCGATTAGTTTTTTTCTGAATACTGCAGCCTTAAAGTTATTTAATTAATTAATAAATAGGGGTGTATCATCTATCTAAACTATTATAGAACTGTAACAGAAATTTGTCTGTACATTGAAGATATTTACAAAAAAAATATTACGATATGGTTTTTAGATGTCCCTGATTCCAAATCACCAATTTTTGGATTTTTTGTCTGTCTGTTTGTTTGTTTGTTTGTTCGTTTGTTTGTTTGTTTGTTTGTTTGTTTGGGTGTTTGTTTGTTCGAGTATCACGCAAAAACTACTGAACCGATTTTGATGAAACTTTTTTTGTTTGATAGTTTATCATCTGACTTAAAATCTGGTATATAATTTACGCGGACGAAGTCGCAGGTAAAAGCTCGTACTATTATAAAACTGTAAATTTAAATTAAAAAAAGGAAGTTTGTTTGTTTGAGCGAGAATCACGCAAAAACTACTGAACCGATTTTGATGAAACTTTCTTTATTTGATAACTTGTGATCTGACTTAAAAATTTGGTATACAATTTTAAGCTATACGTCTACTAGAAACTCAGGAGAGGATATTTGCCTGACGCGGCTGCCATAAAACCATTAACTCCGCGGATATTATTTACCACTTGCAACATACACAGCACAGCTCTAGTCCTCAAGAATTGGGTTTACTGTTTGTTGGCGATGACAGAACAACGTCGTAATTACTATTTATCAATGGAAGTGGGGAAGTAAATTGGGGAAGTTCGTTTGGACTTTATTTTGTAATCATGTTCAGCCCGTCCTTGGGTTATTGGAGGAATTTGAATTCATTCAAAGTCAATTTGATTCTTAGGGTTCCGTGGGTACCCGAAGGGTGCTATAAATCATCATCATCATCATCATCTCAGCCGATGGACGTCCACTGCTGGACATAGGCCTCCCCCAAGGATCGCCATAACGACCGGTCCTGCGCTGCCCTCATCCAACGTTTTCCCGCCGCCTTCACCAGGTCGTCGGTCCACCGTATGAGGGGCCTACCCACGCTGCGCTTTCCGGTACGCGGTCGCCACTCGAGAACTTTTCGGCCCCACCGGCCATCGGTTCTGCGAGGAATGTGCCCCGCCCACTGCCACTTAAGTTTAGCAACTCTTTGGGCTATGTCAGTTACCCTGGTTCTTCTGCGGATCTCTTCATTTCTGATTCGATCTCGCAGGGAAACTCCGAGCATATATAGGTGCTATAAATAGTGTCCCCTATTCATAAGTCTACCCTGTCCGTGCGTCCGTCTGTCAGTCTATTCTACCTATAAAAGGGTGTCTTTTGAACCGTAATAGATAGAGGATTGATATGTTCACAGAATATGAGTTATTATGGCAAAGCTAACAAAATAATAAAAGAAACAAAAAAAGAACATTACCTAAGTATAAGAAACTTTTTAGGGTTCCGTACCCAAAGGGTGAAAACGGGACCCTATTACTAAGCCTAAGTTGTCCGTCCGTCCGTCCGTCCGTCCGTCCGTCTGTCCGTCCGTCCGTCCGTCTGTCCTACCTATTTAGGGCTGTAACTTTTGAACCGTAATAGCTAGATAGTTGAAATTTTCTCAGATTATGCGTTATTGCGACGGATTTGTTAGCAAATAATAAAAATAGCAGAAAGTTAAAAATTAAGGGGGGTTTTCAACAAGAAACTAGTTTTTATCAACGTTTTTTCTTCACGCTCTATAGTAAAAACGGTAATACATACAAGCGTCAAACTTAGTGAGATTATAGAGAAAACTCTACAGAATAACAACAAATACTAATAACCGGCCAAGTGTGAGTCGGTCTCGCGCTAAAGGTCCCGGACAAAAAAAGTTTTTTTTCTAAGTTAATAATGTTGTGTTCTGTGGTGGTGTGGTACGGAACCCTCGGTGCGCGAGTAGCCCGACTCGCACTTGACCGGTTTTATTTAAATCTGTTTTTGTTTTTTCTCTATCTACCTGTCACGTATAGGTAAAGGTAACAATCTGACCAGATAGTCTCTCCTTCATAAGCGGGGGGGAGGGGGGGGATTTGTGAGAATACGTCATAGTCGCCACGCTTTGCAGGTATATTGAAGATCGCAGTTAGATACCGATACTGGTATAGTCCCCAAATCGGTTTATGTTTGAAAGTGGTAGTGCTCGTGAATTTTGTTGACGGAAAGGGCAACCGATAGGCCAGTAGCGCGTCCGTCCGTCCGTCCGTCTGTCCGACCGTTTATCTGTCTGTCCCTATTCATAAGCCTACGTATGAATAGGGTCCCGTTTTCACTTTTTGGGTACGTAACCTTAAAAAACGAAACGTGGTTTATTACGAAACGCTAGAACGTTTCGGCCGCGTACGAAACTAGAGCTTCGTAACCAGTTAGAAAACTTATCTTCGTTGATACTCAATTATGTTCATCTCCACATACAAACCGCAAATATACGAAGTTAAATTACGAAAACTAATAATTCTCAAAAGACTCACCTTAATATCTTAAAGTTTGTAGACATTTCAAAGTTAGCTAGTTACAAACAATTTTCACAAGTGCAATAAAGTTTAATTTTCAATATCTCAGGGCGGTGCTTGTCTTTTCTGATATTGCAGATGTCTGGAGGGAAGTTTTGAATTCATATGAATTTTGTTCTTGTAGGAAATTTTTTCACTAATTTGCAACCATTCTGAAACTTTCAAAGGGCAAAAGTCCACTACAGTTCAGATTTTTGTCAATAGTGTATTTGTTTTTAAATGCTCCTCTTATGTTGTATGATTTTATAGATTGTATTTTCTGCTTAAGAGGGCTATCGCAGTCCAGTGGCGCCCTCATCACATTAAAAAAGATTTCTCAATAAAGAAAGCCTAAATTGAAAAAGTGCTCAACAGATAAACTACAAAAGATTTTCATTGAATACTTTTATAGGTTTTTTAAAGGTCTAACATACAAATTTTGAAAAAAGAAAAAAAACGGCCGCTTTTGTTTTTATTCGAAATTGTCTAAAAGTGGAATGTTTAGAACCTAATAAAAGTACTGTATAACAATGGCTTGAAGGCTTTTGTAGTTTATCTGTTGAGCACTTTTTTAATTTAGGCTTTCTTTATTGAAAAATCTTTTTTAATGTGATGAGGGCGCCACTGGACTGCGATAGCCCTCTTTATTCTGTTACACATTGTATAAGACAGAAGATAGCACCTAATAATTTAATTAATAACATCTCAATATTTTGAACGTCCTTCAATTTACACATAATAATATAGTAATTATGTTTATGCCGAAAATAATTATAATGTCTAGAGATCAAAAGGTCAAAACAGAAATCCTGTAGCCAAAACAGAAATTGAAATAAAAACAGACATTCAATTCACCCTTTGTTAGGAATGTTAGAAAATTTTTTTTTTTTTATTGTTTTATTTCAGGCAACAGTACAAACTTAATCATAACAGGCCCATATTATAAATACCTTAATCTAGAATACATATAACAATATAAAAACAAAACAAACTTAACACTATCACACACACTCCCTAGGGTTTTTAGTCCTCGCTTCCCTAAAGCGTCTAAACACGACTCCAGTGGGCCATACGTCTGGAGCCAGGAACCTCTTCAGGTGAGCTGCGGGAACTCGGAGCTTGAAGGCCTTGAAATCCGAAGACCTGCTTTCCAGCTCCCGCACCTTCATCGGCAGAGGCCCGTCGCTCCGAACACTGAACCTGGTGCAGAGGTGACGCAGGATGTCGTCCGAAGTCGTCTCTCTGTCCAGGCGGGAGATGTACACTGGAGCCGTCAGCGTGGCTGCCTTGATGCAGGAAGTAGCAGCCGGTGCGGTACCCCCGGTAGAAAAAAAATGTTACAGTGAAAAAGGATTTCACAAAAAACTAGAAAAGAGCTTTCCTGTACCCAACAACAAAGTCTGTCAGTTTACTCTCAAACGAAAATGAATATGTGGTCCAAAAGTCTGGACCATTAAAAATTCAACAAGCAAAAGTGCATTGAAAAACTAAGGAGAAAATCGAGTAAAATCCCATTTCCGCGGCTGCCAACACGCTACTAAAGTACCAGGCTAACATGAAAAGAGGAACGTTTTCTAACACCGGAAAGCACGGCTACTATTTGAAACACGCGGTCCATTCCAAACTGCAAAACAGCCAACTAAACTTGATCTTTACCGTCACATAATTTGTTTAGTGTCTGTTATAGTACAGGAGTTCAGGATACAATGGATATGTTACTCCGATTTTCCAATGAAGCGCGGAAAAAACTATTATGCAATTTTGCGCTCCTAGTAATTTTTCCTTGTTTGTCTCGTTTATTGGCTTGCTTTTTAACCGACTTCAAAAAAGGAGGAGGTTTCTCAATTCGACCGTATATATTTTTTAATGTCTGAATTCATATTCGGTTTTTGCATTTCATGCCATCGCATCGGTGGATTAATGTTATCTCGATTTTTTTAAAGAGTTTTATACAAGGTATAAAATTAAATGGAACACTTACTTAAAGGGGTGCGTCAGACCATCAAACTTTTACTATTGGACCTAAGCTAAAATCGCGAAAAAAAAAAAATCAGATGTCCTATACAAAACTAATGTACCTATGGGACATTAGTTTTTTTTTCGCGATTTCGTTATTGGTCTCATAGAGAAAGTTGTCCAGTTTGATGGTCTGAATCTGAAGCACCCCTTGAAGTAAGTGTCCCATTAAATTTTACACAGTGATTGTACCCATGATACTGAACAACTTTCCCTATGAAACCGATAGGAAATTCACGATTTTTTTTCTCGATTTTTTCATATACAGGGTGTACAATAAAATGGGACAGCTACTCAAAGGGGTGCTTCAGACCATCAAACTGAATAACTTTCTCTATGGGACCAATATCGAAATCGCGAAAAAAAAATCCGCTCTCCCATACAAAACTGCAAACATAACTCGACTGAAATGTATGGGACAGCAGATTTTTTTTTCGCGATTTCGATATTGGTCCCATAGAGAAAGTTGTTCAGTTTGATGGTCTGAAGCACCCCTTTAAGTAGCTGTCCCATTTTAATGTACACCCTGTATAAGTACGATCAGCAGCATTTAGTATGGGAAGTCCAAAAATTTCTTTACGAATTTCCTATAGGTTTCTTAAGTAATAAAGAGCACTAACACGAATCAATAACTCCCAAATGTTAATCGAACATATGTATTTTTTTCCCACTGCTGGGCAAAGGCCTCTCCCCTGCTCTTCCACTCGATCCTTGTTTGGGTTTTATTTATTTATTAAAATTAATTTTTTTAGTGTTCCGTACCAAAATGGGCAAAACGGAATACTTATGGAATCAGCTCGATGTCTGTCCGTCCGTCCGTCCGTCCGTCTGTCACAGGCATTTTTCTCAGAGACCGTAACACATAGGAAGTTGAAACTCGGTACAGATATAGCAATTTCTGGTCCAATATAATAAATGAAGTAAAAAAAGCTTAATTTTTATATTGGGGGGGCAATTTGGGGAGGTTTAAATAAAAAAAAAATCCCTATGGTGTGGGGTATCAGTTGAAAGCTTATAAAAATACAAGTCTAAAAATATACTTTTAATTTTGTTTATTAAAACATTGTTTAACAAAATTTTTAATTAAATCCAATAAATTGCTGTCCCCTTATCTATTTCAAAAAATATAGCCGTATAAGATCTGAAAAAAATCGTGAACATCAGAAATAACGTGTAGATGGCGGTATTTCCTAATAGGTAGGTACATTCAATGTGGTAGAGCACAAATGGAGTTACTTCGGAGTAAATGGTAACACGAGTAAAATTGTTTCTTGTATAGGTACTCTTCTATAAATCAAAGTTTTGTCGAATCCGGCCCGATAAGAATAAGAAAAAAAAAACAGAAATTTGTCTATGATACAGAACAGTTACGCCGACGTTATACTAGGTTTAAGTTATTGAGGGCTTATAGTAGACATTTTGCTTATTCTTAGTTTATTCTTGGTGTAACATTTTATACCATGTTTATTTGTACCAGTTAAAAAAATAAACAAATCCTCTTTTGTTTTCTATATCAATTACAAAAACTCATCAGTACAAAACCCAGTAAAAGCAAAGACTTCCACAGACCAACCCCAGCGTTTAGGAGTCAATTACAACGTTCAGTAAACTGCGGTTAGTTCTAACAGTTAACCGTTAACCTTGGCTTAAGTTAATGAACGACCGATAGAGAAGAGCGACAGGCTTCCGACACTCCGAGACGTTTATTACGTTTGGTCTAAAGTAGAAGAAACTGTCTTTTAAGCTAATGAACTATTCATTGACTTATTTTTTTTTATTTTTTATTATTTTATTCATTTTAGGAAAACTTACGGACTAATTACAGGATGTTAGCGTAGTAGGACATTTTTATAAAACATCATTGCCAACTAAAAGTTTGCACAGATAAATATCATTCCTTCTACATACTTGTGTGTGAAAATACTAGAATCAATAAAAGTACCTAATAAAAAGTTTACAAAAAGCTCCAAGTTTGCTAATACTTCAAACCATCCACAAACTAAAAACTAAAATAAAAGTAAAAGTAAAGAGGTGCCGAGTGAGTGAGCCGCTAACTCATTAATCTAGGTAGGTATTTTTCAGTAAGTACTCGTGTAACCGAGGTCGTGCTTGTGCAAAAGAAATGAAAGTCTAGTATAAAATTCTCGAAAAAAGTGTCCGAGACTAACCTACATAAACATAAGTACGTGTAGTAATATAAACCATTGAAAAACAGTGAAAATACTTATTGAAATTCTTTTTAACACGCTTATATTAGCTTCACCTGTATGTAACTAACTAAGTAAGTATGTAAGAAAATCTAGGAAGTCAATTTTAACCTACTTCTAATTAATGTATAGATTTGAAACTTTGCAGGTGTATGTAGTTCGCATGACAATACAATAATTTGGGACTATCGAGCTGATCTGATGATCTAGTCATGAGATAGATAGTGGAACTCTTCAATAGCTACTAGTAAACCACTCGAATTTGGGCTCTTTTAGTTTGTTTTGACGAGTCCCATACATTATACATGGTATCTTGGAGCTCATGATGGAGCCAGTAGGAGGTTAGTGGAACTCTTCAATGGCTACTAGTAAACCACTCGAGTTTGGGCTCTTTTAGTTTGTTTTGACGAGTCCCATACATTATACATGGTATCTTGGAGCTCATGATGGAGCCAGTAAGAGGATAGTGGAACTCTTCAATGGCTACTAGTAAACCACTCAAGTTTGGGCTCTTTTAGTTTGTTTTGACGAGTCCCATACATTATACATGGTATCTTGGAGCTCATGATGGAGCCAGTAGGAGGTTAGTGGAACTCTTCAATGGCTACTAGTAAACCACTCGAGTTTGGGCTCTTTTAGTTTGTTTTGACGAGTCCCATACATTATACATGGTATCTTGGAGCTCATGATGGAGCCAGTAAGAGGATAGTGGAACTCTTCAATGGCTACTAGTAAACCACTCAAGTTTGGGCTCTTTTAGTTTGTTTTGACGAGTCCCATACATTATACATGGTATCTTGGAGCTCATGATGGAGCCAGTAGGAGGATAGTGGAACTCTTCAATGGCTACTAATAACCCCATCGAGTTTGGGCTCGTTAAGATTGTTTGGACGAGTACCATACATTATACATGGTGTCTTGGGACTCATGATGAAGCCAGAAAGTGAATAGTGGAAATCTTTAACGGCTTCTAGTAAATCGCTTGAGTTTTAGCTCGTTCGGTTTGTTTTGACGAGTCCGATATAATATCATTGTGTCGTGGATCTCATGATGGAGACAGAAGGAGGATAGTGGAACTCTTCAATGGCTACTAGTAAACCACTCGAGTTTGGGCTCGTTAAGATTGTTTGGACGAGTCCCATACATTATACATGGTGTCTTGGGACTCATGATGGAGACAGGAGTTGGATAGTGGAACTCTTTAATGGCTACTAGTAAACTCATCGAGTTTAAGCTCGTCTGATTTGATTTAACGAACCCAATCATCACACATGATTACGAGGGTCTAAAAATGGAGCCAGGAGGAGGATAATGGAACTCCGATTACTAGTAAACCCTTCGAGTTTGGGCTTTGTTGAGTTTGTTTTGACAAGTCTTATACATTATAATTATATGGTATCGCGGATATCATGATGGAGACAGGAGGTGGATAGTGGAACTCTTTAACGGCTATTAGTAAACCACTCTAGTTCGAGCTCGGTTGGTATGTTTTGCCGAACTCAATATATTACACAATAATGGTGATGAGGATCTGAAAATGGAGCCAGGAGGTGGATAGTGGAACTCTTCATCGGTTACTAGTAAGCCCTTCGAGTTGGGGATCGTTTGGTTTGTTTGGACGAGCCCCATGGTGTCTTGGAACTCATGATGAAGCCAGAAGGTGGATAGTGGAACTCTTCAACGGTTACTAGTAAGCCCTTCGAGTTAGGGATCGTTTGGTTTGTTTGGACGAGACCCATACATTATACATGGTGTCTTGGAACTCATGATGAAGCCAGAAGGTGGATAGTGGACTGTGGAACTCTTCAACGGCTTCTAGTACCTACATCGCTCGAGTTTGAGCTCGTTTGGTTTGTTTTGACGAGTCCAACATAATATACATTGTGTCATGGATATCATGTTGGTGCCAGGAGGTGGATAGTGGAACTCTTCAACGATTGCTAGTAAACCCTTCGAGTTTGGACTCGTTTAGTTTGCTTTGATAATTCCAGTACATTATACATGGTATGGTGAATCTTATGATGGAGACATGAGGTGGATTATGGAACTTCTTCTTCTTTTCGTGTCAATTGTTCTACTATTTCTATATTTTATTGGCCAGATATTCGGCCAGCCTGACAGCGTCCAGTGTAGCCTTATTGAGGTCCTCTCTCGGTGGAACTCATTAACGGCTATTTAGTAAACCACTCTGGTTCGAGCTTGTTTGGTATGTTTTGTCGAACCCAATATATTACATAACATGGTGATGAGGATCTGAAGATGTAGCCATGAGGTGGATAGTGGAACTCTTTATAGAGGAACTGAGGTGGAATGTTCCTCCATTGAAAAGGGAAGAACTTCCGCCAGGCTAGGTGTGATGCCTGGGACCAGAACCTATATACTGAGACTCTGATAATTCTACTTGCGCGATTTGTGTCTTGCATGCGATTGTGAACCACCAGATTGTGTAGCAGCTTTACGGGTTTCCAATGTGCCATCGTTATTTGTTTTATGTCGTATTTTTGCTAGAGAGACTGTTAGCGCTATCTGTTGGCGGGCTGCTACATCTTCAACGGTTACTAGTAAACCCTTCTTAGTTTGGGCTCGTTTGGTATGTTTGGACGAGTCTCAACATTATACATAGCATCGTGGATCTCACGAGTTCACGACCAAGCCAGGAGGTGTATTGTGGAACTCTTCAACGATTACTAGTAAACCCTTCGAGTTTGGTGTATTTGATTTGTTTTCACGAACCTAATACAACGGTGAATAAGACCAGACGGTGGAGCCAGGAGGTGGATAGTTGAAATTTTCAACGGCTACTAGTAAACCACTCGAGTTTTAACTACATGCATTACATTTGGTGACGTGATGACTTGGATCTCCTGATGGTTTAAGACTAAAAAGTAAAAAATAAAATATTATAGTTTAAAAAACTAAAAAACACGCTTATTAATGCACTAAAAAGTACAAAATAATCTGATTTACTTAAAATATAATAAGTTACGATAATTATGCATCCTACCATTGTACACTTGTTAACGCAAACTTCTCACTTTTTAATGTTCAATGACCAAGTAAATAAGCGTGGGGCGCTTGATAGAAATAAATTTCTCGAAGAAACGTTACCTACCACTACCACCAACGCTCCCCCAATGCGCCCCACGCTTTTTACTTGGTCATTGAACATTAAAAAGTGAGAAGTTTGCGTTAACAAGTGTACAATGGTAGGATGCATAATTATCGTAACTTATTATATTTTAAGTAAATCAGATTATTTTGTACTTTTTAGTGCATTAATAAGCGTGTTTTTTAGTTTTTTAAACTATAATATTTTATTTTATTTTGCTTGCGTAGTCTTTACTCATTAGGGCTCTTACAGACGAGCGACACTTTGCTGTCGCGGTGGGTCGCAGAGCGTCGCGCTCATACATTTACGGTACGTAAAGTGTCGCTCGTCTGTGAGAGCGCTAAGTCATTAAATACCCCTTCGGCCGCGTACGAAACCAGAGGTTCGTAACCAGTTAATAGAAGAAAAAATCATCTTTATATTATAGTTGGTCGATCAAACGACGACTGGAGCGTAATTGCTTAAAACTAAAGTGGCAGTGGGCGGGGCAAACTGCTCACAGAACCGATGGCCGATGGGAGCGAAAAGATTTAAAGTGGTGGTGATCCAAAAGATGGACCGACGACCTGGTAAAGGCGATGGGAATCCGTTGGATAAGGGCAGCGCAGGACCGGTCTATATGGCGATCCTTGGAGGACGCCTACGTCCAGCAGTGGATCCATCGGCTGTGTCCATCGGCTGAGATGATGGTGAGGTAGGTTGCATCCTGAATACGGGCTTAAAAGAACACCTAAATTGATTCGCAATCGCTTCTACCTTACTCCCTGTTTGACAATCGTCGAACGGGCGTCGCGGCGGTTCGGTATTGTTCGGCCACGTTCGGTAACAATCGGGATCCCCAGGGTACAATTTGAGCCACTAGCTTTTAAGATTCTCTACGTTTTGACATCAACTTTAAGTGCCCGAAAGTGCAATTCGAGTTCGTTGCACTTCGAGCTCATTATTTTTTTTGTTTGTTTCAATGTTCTAGTTGCTCACACTCAGTTTCAGAAACGCTCATTAAAGTTAACTCTCCATTAAATCTCTTGCTGTCAGTTTTTATCTTGTTGACGTAGTAAAAGCTAGCAAGATATTTAATGGAGGATTAACTCTAATGACTGTTTCTGGAACTGAGAGCAAGTTCTGTGATTATGTCGCAGTCTTTCAATCATCTTTTTACAGAAAAGTATAGGCACATAAATGAATGAGACCTCTTTTTCATATCACGACATGCACACCAGCAAACGTATGTATGTACCTACCTTAGACAATTTAGATTAATAAAACTGAGGCTATGCCCAGCAGTGGGTTTATGTGGGCTGAATAAAATCAATAAAAAAAAGCTATAGCGCAGAACAAGCTATCAATTTGAGAGATAATTATTTTTGGAGCATCACAATGCAGTTATTGGTTGCCTAATCAGATGTTTAGATAATGTAACGTAGTCGAATTACAAATAATAAATTATACATTATTTATTAAATAAAAAAAAAACCTTAGATATCGTTATTTTCGTTATTTCGTTTTTTTTTCAAATGTATTCTTTATACTAAATGAAATCAAAATAATTCTTCTTAGTAGATAAATATAAAAGTAATGACTAAAGATATTAAAATCAAAAACCGAAAGTCTATGACGATGAAAGCGAAAGGAGCTCAAAGTCAGTAGATCTGAGTAGAATGAGCCATAAAAGAATCTTCGGGCACTTTTTGTGTGCAGACTTTCACAGTTGCTCGAGCACAATTAGAAAATAGCTTCTTCATTTCATTTGGTCTTTGAAAAAATATCAAAAGTCACTTTGTGATGAATTACTTTTTAAGTTACAACGACAGCAGGTCAAAAACCTTCTTTGCTGTCTTTAATATTAAGTTCAAATTGGTAGAAAATTAAGTCTTAAAAAAATAAATTGGCAATGATATTAAATACGGCTTACAGGTAGCTTTGTGATTTATCAAAAAAAGAGTCTAGACATAATTTTAACACAACATAGGGTCCTTCTTAATATGCTGACACTTTTTAAAGGGGATGATCAGACCGTCAAACTGAACAACTTTCTCTATGGTGCCAGCATCGAAATCACGAAAAAAAATATCTGCTGATCCATATGTATGGAACGGGCTGACATAACCTCAGGGTTAAAAGCTCCAATTAAAATAAAATAAAAAACAGAATTAAAAAAAAAAAAATCTATGGAACAACCGATTTTTTTTCATGATTTTGATGTTGGTCCTATAGAGAAATTTGCTCAGTTTGATGGTCTGATCATCCCCTTCAAAAAGTGACAGCATATTAAAAAGGACGCTGTTCTACAGCTGTAGTGGAGAACGACCTGTGTGTAATTTGTTTAAAATGTAAATCAACATAAAATATAAGCGTAAGCAAGCATAATATTACAAAAATAAAAATAAACATTTAAGGGGGTGGTTAAGACCATCAAACTGAACAACTTTCACTATAGGACCAATATCGAAATCGCGAAAAAAAATATCATCATCATCATCATACTAGCCGATAGACGTCCACTGCTGGACATTGGCCTCCCCCAAAATGAGGAGAATCGCCATGATACGATGCGTTTGCGATGTTCCATACTAAACTACAGATCTACTCAAGCTAAATGTATGGGACAAAAGATTTTTTATTTCGCGATTTCGATGTTGGTCCCATAGTGAAAGTTGTTCAGTTTGATGGTCTAAACCCCCCTTAAAAGTTTTCAATTTTTATTTTTACTTCTGTAACACCCTGTATACAATCATACATAATGTGGCAAATCGTTCTCTCCTGTTAAAAGTCAACAAAATAGTGGAGGTAAAAGCTAGTAAAATAAAACCAGACATATATTCTAGTGAAAGATTTACGCGCGGGCAGAAATCTATTCCGGTCATGTACCTCAAATGTCGGCTCACTGGAATAAACATTACTGAAAAATACAAGAGGCGGGAAAAGGTTGCACGTACACTACGGTCAAAGGCAGACATACCTAGAGATTGCTTTAGAAGATTTTAACTCAGTCACAGAACCGTCAAAGAAAATGGAAACACAATGGAAGGACAATTCGGATCGTCAAGTTTTGACATTGGAAATGTCTTTTCGTTCGTTCCGGTATAGGCTATGTGCACGACACTAGCGCCACACTAGCGCGGCGTACTGACAAAACTTTTTCCGGCAGCCGTGAATTATTTACACTATTATAGTACTGTAAAAGTCTGTGTTTGTTCGAGGATTCTGCCAAAACCACTGGACCGAATTTGATATATTTTATTCCGGTACGATGACGGGAGCGGATGCGGACGAAGCCACGGACAAAATCTTATTTGTATCGGAATTCCCATACAAACTTCTACCTCAGTTTTAACACCTTTGGGGGGTTAAAATGCGACAAGCCTTTTTTAAGTGAGCATCTAGATGCCAATAGAAATTTCCATGCCAAATTTTAAGTTTGTAGTATTGACAGTTTTGGAGATTTCGTGTTAAGTTAGTGTGCTTATTTTCATAGATTCAAGCAAATCTGACACAGCTTTGCCGTCACTAGTACAAATTTCTGCCACGGCGTGCGATGCGATCGACTTGACAGTTTCCAACACCCACTTCGCACATAGCCAATAGGCTCCGATTTCACGAAAAAGTGCGATCCCCTTATATCTCGAAGAGTTCTGAAGATATGATATTCAAAAAACACTCAAAAGACGCTTATTCACGAGAGCTGTAAGGTGAAAAAGAATTATTCGAGAAAGTCAAAAACGAAAAAAGTTATTTCGGCGCTTGATATTTTGGAAACGAAGAATTATATCAAAAATTTGAGAACTTCTCTGGACAATTTAGTCAGCTACAATTTGAGCCTAAAGGGTTTTCCCTGTAGCCTAAAGAACCTTTTTGAGACAATATTTTTTAGAATTCCGTAGATTCATTTCCAATGTGCTCGATAGTCGTGTGAGGCACGGAATCTGTGAATTTTTGTATGTTCTAGCATCCTGAATTATGGTTATTGCTTTATTCAATACTGAAATTAGTCTCAACTTAAGTGACAATTATTTAAGTTTGATACTAAGTAGGAGAAATAGAAATAAAGAATACAATTTATTTACAATTTTTTTGTTTCTTTACTTCAACTTGAAACCTTCAATTATGCTAAAAGCGAGATAGTTCTTTCATCCCGATTGTACAGAATAATGAGTCCGTAAAGAAATAGCCGATGCATATTTCAGAAGAAGGTGCAATGGAGTAAAACTCTTACATAACTTGGCTTTTCGCCTTACTGTACGTCTGAATTTTTAACCTCAAAAACATACCCTCAGTGTCCGTCTTACGTTATATTTCAAAAAGAGCGTCGAGCGATAAGATAGGTGGGTTCCGTGCACAGTCTCGCATGCTGTCGAGATAGATATTATTGTTGTAATGCAGGTCCTCGCTTTTATTATGTTTGTTTCACAATGGAGCTTGTATGATTGAATGCGAGGTCGGGAGCTGAGAAAGACAGAGCGGGGAAGCAAGTTTATTTTTATACAGATATTAGAATAATATTGTTTAAAATTCAATTCAAGTCAAATTATTTATTTCAGTCTTTTTGGAATGGTAAGAAAGAAACCTTGAGGGTTATTGACATTGTAGAAGATAGAAAATCTCATGTGCTGTAACATGCAACGTATATCTTTCTCTTCAAAATTGACGCATTTATAAATGCAAGAAGTTTGAACGAATTTACTTTGGCTTTACTAATCCTTGTCGCTTAACTTTTTGGCTGATCGTATAAATATAATATCTTCACCCTTTAAGTATGTCAAGATTGGGCATAGACATACGAAGCTACGTTCGCGTCGAAAAAAATATCACCGAACTCTGGGGTAACAAACCGTGTCGGTAGGTATACACGCACACAGAGATAAGTTGTATGACGCCTCACGCACGCCAACCTAAGAAAGTTTGCCAGTTTTGTTTTATACGGTAGAAGCGTGAGGATCTATCTAGACTATTTTTATTTATATCGTTGATTAAGTTTTGTAATTCAAGTGGAAATATTAACGCCGTATGTTTCACTAATCCAATAAAATAAAAAATAAATACTTTATTAAGTCTTCAACATTTTTTAGGTTTTGCATAGTGTAAAACAAAGTCGCTTCCCGCTGTCTGTCTGTCTGTCTGTCCCTATGTACCTATGCTTAGATCTTTAAAACTACATAACGGATTATGATGCGTTTTTTTGAAATAAATAGGGAAGGGAAGGTTTATATAATTATCAGCATTGCACCCGCGCGAAGCCGGGGCTGGTCGCTAGTTCTTTATAATTATAACATTATCAGCCAGAGCTTGAAAGTTGATCGTCCATTAAATCTCTTGCTGCACTTATTGTCTTGTTGACGTAGTAAAAGCTGGCAAGAGATTAAATAGACGATTACTTTAATGAACGTACGCGCAACTGGTCATTTATGTTATTCTAAAAATTACTTGGTTGTTCTGAGTTTCAGACTCTCTCTGACTACCCCCTCAGGGAATGTAGTCGTGAGCGTATGCATGCATGCATAAAATTTATTTTTGTTGGTCAGCTCCTATCCGGTTTTAGAGCAATGTCTGAAACTACAGGGTCCTTTCCCAACGTACTTCTTCTTATCGTGTGGGCAGAGCGCTGGTGTAAGTTTCTTCAGACGGCCTCTGACGTGGTTTTTACGAAACGAATACTACCACCAGATATATAGTAGCCGGGACCAACGGCTTAACGTGCCATCCTAAACACGGAATCATCTTTCTTTTCAGACTATCAGGTGATTCAGCCTACAATGTCCTAACCAACTGGGGAAAAAGCACAAAGAGACATATCAATAGGTGTCCCTCATGGGACTCGAACCCACGACATCCGTGTCAAGAGTCCAATGCTCTTAACCGTTAGACCACGGAGGCTGTATATTCCCAACGTACTGAGACGAGTTTATACAGTCAGTAACAAATAGATGTCTACACTTTTGTTATTCATTGTAGTACTAATGGAGGCATGTCAAACTCAAAGTCGTTGGCGGGCCAAATTCATAATGAGAGTAGCACGAGAGTAGGTACAATCAGCGGGCCGCAACGAACTTAGAGAAATAGTATCGGTCATATAATTGTTTGTCGTTCGTTAATCTTTTATTTAATTGTAGAAAAAAAATGCAATCTCTTTCCAGGAATGTTTATTCGGGTTGGGGGTAATTCTATGTGCAGAAATCAAAAAATAAGGTAGGGCATGGAAAGACTAGACCTTCAATACTCAATACCTTGTCTCCACTCTGCATATTATCATTTAAAAAAAAGTGAGCGAGTGTAGCGAGCTCGAAATTTTCCACATAATCATGTTTAAAACGGTGGAATTACTACATAACATGAGAACCTAAGTACTTGTAACAGTCTGAACGCTTTCAGGCTGCATCAGGAAGCTCTTTCTTAAATTTGGATCGGGCCTCAAGAAAGTGCAGTGTGGGCCACATGTTTGAAATGCCTGTACTAATGGATACTTATACATCCTATCGTTGCTGACTATACCGCTGCTGGTCTGAAGAAATTAGGCTCACCTTTAGCATAATTCTGAAGGTCTTAACCCAAAAGTAGTTATTATTCCTATAGTTATTCCAAAACTCCCTAATCCTGAGTCTGTTATTAGCACACCTTCGCTCCAAACACCGCAACAAAGAAGGATTTTCTCAGAAAATACATTAATCTTTCACCAGCCACCTTTACCAAAATTATTATGCTACCAAATTTAGGAAAATAAACTTTATGACTTTAAATATAAGGATCAGATAGAGTGTATAAGAGATTGTTATACGAGGCTCTACCTTCATCCATTTGCCGATGTAATCATGGACCTGTGACGTCATAAAGACGTGTAGTTACAACGACAAAGCGATGTTATTCTGTGAATAAAGGCTGTTCTGCACGTCTAGCATGATTTCTCTACACGCGCGCGACTCGGCTTTTTTCCATACTACAAGAGAAAGAAAGAAAGAAAGAAAGAAAGAAAAATCTTTATCTTTACAAGTCGCGCCAAGCGCGGCTCGCGCTCTCCGAAAAGCGCGGGAACAGGTAATTTTGTATGCAGCGAAGGCGCGTCGCGCGCGTGTAGAGAAATCATGCTAGACGTGCTGGTAGTGGAAAAAGTTTTTTTCCCTGTTGGTTATCTCTAGATTTAGTTATCGATGTATTTTTTGTTCGATTTTGACATTTATATCTAATCTAAACTATTATAAAACTGTAGCAGAAGTGTGTCTGTACATTGAAGATATTTACAAAAAAAAAACTACGACATGGTTTTTACCTGTCCCTGATTCCAAATCACCAATTTTTGGATTTTTTGTCTTTCTGTTTGTTTGTTTGTTTGTTTGTTTGTTCGTTTGTTTGTTTGTTTGTTTATTTGTTTGTTTGTTCGAGTATCACGCAAAAACTACTGAACCGATTTTGATGAAACTTTTTTTGTTTGATAGCTTATCATCTGACTTAAAATCTGGTATAGACGAAGTCGCGGGTAAAAGCTCGTCTAAACTATTATAAAACTGTAACAGAAGTGTGTCTGTACATTGAAGTTACATGAAAAAGATTACGATATGGTTTTTAGATGTCCCTGATTCCAAATCACCAATTTTTGGATTTTTTGTCTGTCTGTTTGTTTGTTTGTTTGTTTGTTTGTGTATTTGTTTGGGTGTTTGTTTCTTCGAGCATCACGCAAAAGCAATGAACCGATTTTGATGAAACTTTTTTGTTTGATAGCTTATGATCTGACTTAAAATCTGGTATATAATTTATGCGGACGAAGTCGCGGGTAAAAGCTCGTTACCTACATAATATTATATTCAAATCTTTCAAATATTATCTTCTGTTCCATACAAAACAGCAAACCTATACTCGAGCCATATGTATAGGACAACAGATTAATCTTTCAGGATTTCGATGTATGTCCTATAGAGAAAGTTGCTCAGTTTGATGGTCTGATCATCCCCTTAAAAAAGTGAGGACCCTGTATAGCTCTTTGTAAGTAAGTACTTTCTGAGAAAATTATATTACCTTTAACGGATGCTAGTGCTAACTGCAGTGTCAAAAAATCCCTGCAAAATAAATATTAAAAAAAATATATTATTGTCATGGCTGTTCCTAGTCGTTGAGTTTATAAATCCGCTATTGTTAGCGCGCTCAAATATCCATTATGAATAGTTTTTCTATTTATACGAGCACAATGGCTACGGAACCCTGTCAAGAGCAAGTCCGACAAGCTCTTGGCCAATTTATTTATAATTTATACAGAAATAAATATTACATCGATATACGTTTAATATAATAAAATTATAGACTTGGCGTGTCTAATATTGAATTACGGCGGTAAATTAAACGGAATGGAATGTTTTATGGTAGTTGTATCAAGGTTTCTGACCACCCCGGAAGGGATTACGGTCGTGAGTTTATGTATTTGATACATCTAAATACTTGGCATTAACATTCTTCTTACTTATGCACTTTGCACAAAAAATTCTAATTCCAAGATTGGTAGGTAAGGTACCACAGAACATTATTAGAGGGGTTAGAAGTGCAAAGTAGGCGTGGAACACGTCGCCACAGGTTATGCAATGATTTGCATAACACCATAAGGCGCGCGGCGTGGTGCGAGCGAGAGCGCATGAGTAGTTGCAGCAGCGAGTGGGAAGACAAAGTGGCGACAGCCGTACCATAAAGGTATTATACTACGGAAGTGAGGCATTGACAGCTGAGAGAGCGAGATGTACCTAGCGGCATCACTGTATAATAGAAAGAGATACGTGACGCGAGGCAATAGAACCGTTTTTGGGAACTTATCGGCACAATCGACAGGGTAAATATTCGAGCTCTGTTAATAATTAGTGAACCTAAAGTGAAATCGTAGATTATTTTGTGAAATAATAAAAATAATATAAAATAAAAAAAATAATAAAAAAAAACATTTATTTCAGGAAACCAGGTCCCATACAAAGAGCATTACATAGGTAGTTTGTCAGAGAATCAAGTTATTATAGATTAATAAACTAATACTATTTCATTAAATTGTCTACGATTTCACGTTAGATTCAAAATTATATACAGAACTCGAAGTTTTAGCATTCCGATAAGTGCCGACAAATTCACAAAAAACGGTTTCATTTAAAAACTCATGTCAGTTCCACTATTCCGACAGGTATAATAACTTTATGAGCCGTACCGTCTCTGAAGCAAAAGCGCTACTTTGCATTTCTAACCCCTCTTATAATGTTCTGTGTAAGGTACCGTAGTTTCCCAATTCAAGGCAAAACTTGCAAGCAATTCTAAAGAGCATTTATTAACTAAATTAGGTGATTATCATAACAGATCTGGCTACGACAATGGAGCTGACGCCTCATCAGCATAAGCCTTGTGTTCAGGTTCAGAACGGCTTTATTTCCGACTGTCACGGCCAGGTAGCGGTTGAGAAATAATACGTGTTCATATAATGAGGTAGATCTATGTTATGCTTTATTGGATTGTGACAAGGATTGTTATTGGCTGTATTTTGTCGGATGTAATTGTGAATTTGATTCATCAGTTGTTATTGATTGAAATAAAGTGAGAATCAGTTTCATTATGCGTTTTTAGCGTTGAAAAGCGTCAGAAGAAGTTCAATTTAGACAAAAAGTTTCAGTGACTGCCTCCGTGGTCTAATGGTTAAGAGCATTGGCTCTCGACACTGAGGTCGTGGGTTCGATTCCCACGGGGGATACCTAGTGATATGTCACTTTGTGCATTTTCCCCCAGTTGGTTAGGACATTGCAGGCTGAATCACCTGATTGTCTGAAAAGAAATATGATTCCGTGCTTCGGATGGCATGTTAAGCCGTTGGTCCCGGCTACTATCTCTGGTGGTAGTAGTCGTTACATAAAAACCAAGTAAGGCGGTCTGAAAAAACTCTGACACCAGGGCTCTGCCCACACGATAAGAAGAAGAAGAAGTGATTAAAATATAATAATAACGATTTTTCAGTTTTTTTTTTTTAAAGTACAAGGTTACTATTAAAATTAAACTAAAATTAAACATTAACACAGCCGAAATATCGGGAACTCGCAAAATAAACAAAAACAAGCAACAGACGCTGTAAGAATTCAATAAGTAAAAGCCTCTAACCTGGCAACACAGACCAATAAGCCAAAAACGACGCTTTCATGGACTGCTGTCATCATCGTCAGCCTTTATACATCCCACTGCAGGGCACAGGCGCACCCTCAAGAAGGGTTTATGGGCGGTAGTTTATTGTTGGTATGTTAATCCCCAACAGCACAAATGTCTACTAGATGTCTAATAGATATCTAATATCTACAAAATATCTAAGTGTCTACAAAATATCTAATAGATATCTAGTAGATATTCTGTGCTGTGTGGGATTGGTATGTTACCATTACCAAAGCACAGTATAAGAAAGAGTACCTATATATTATGCCCAAAGTATCAAACTTGTTCAATAATAACTCAAAACTCGTCAAATAATTACAAGTTTTAGAACAAAGTTAACATCCGTCCCTTAAAGTTAAAAAACTAAGTTTTAAAAGCGGATAATTGGTTCCTCCATTACCTTGTAAAAATACCTTTTAAACTTCAATTAAAACTCGATTCAAGCAGCTCGGGGAATCGAGAACAAAATAAACAGGGGCACTCGACAAAAAAAGAAAATAACCGGAAAGGCGAGATTGCCCTGTTTGCGGGCAGTCCGTGACGTCACATCCGGGAGTCGACAAATGGACGATTGCATAGATGTTTATTGTGTTCCGTACCAAAATTGGCAAAACGGAACACTTATGGAATCACGTCGGTGTCCGTCCGTCCGTCACAGGCATTTTTCTCAGAAACCGTATAACACAGGAAGCTGAATCTTGGTTATAAGAAGCCACCGGGGTTTCTTATACTGTGTCTTGGTACAGTTATAGAAATGAAAGGTCTAATCTAATGACATTTTATAAAGTCAAATAAGCTTAATTTTAATATTGCGGGCATATATAATTTGATTGCGGGGCAGTTTTGGGAGGCAGAAAGAGCATCTTGTTTTTAGGGTTCCGTACCCAAAGGGTGAAAACGGGACCCTATTACTAAGCCTACGTTGTCCGTCCGTCCGTCCGTCCGTCCGTCCGTCCGTCTGTCCGTCTGTCCGTCTGTCCGTCTGTCCGTCTGTCCGTCTGTCCGTCTGTCCGTCTGTCCGTCCGTCCGTCCGTCCGTCTGTCCTACCTATTTAGGGCTGTAAGTTTTGAACCGTAATAGCTAGATAGTTGAAATTTTCTCAGATTATGCGTTATTGCGGCGGATTTGTTAACAAATAAAAATAGCAGAAAGTTAAAAATTAAGGGGGTTTTCAACAAGAAAATAGTTTTTATCAACGTTTTTTCTTCACGCTCTATAGTAAAAACGGTAATACATACAATCGTCAAACTTAGTGTGATTGTAGAGCGAACTCTACAGAATAACAACAAATACTAAAAACCGGCCAAGTGTGAGTCGATCTCGCGCTAAAAATACCGGACAAAAAAGTTTTTTTTCTAAGTTAATAATGTTGTGTTCTGTGGTGGTGTGGTACGGAACCCTCGGTGCGCGAGTAGCCCGACTCGCACTTGACCGGTTTTAGTTTTTCTCATCTCTTCACTCGCGCGCTATAAAACTTGTCACAAAAAAAGATAATTACACATTTTCATCTCCTATCAGATCAGCATATCATCGAGGCAAGCAAAGATGCCACCTGGTACAAACCTGACACGTTTTGCCTGCTCCATATTCATAAGTTGTCGCTGGCACGACTCGCCAGTTAATCTGCAGTGTTTCATCTGTGACAAATGTTCAAAGAGATTTTGTATGGAATTGAATCCTGAATCCAACTTAACTTATTTCACGTAGAGCTACTAGTATGATCGGTGTTTAACGGAGTGGTATAAGTAAAACATTTATTGAATACATCAGAATCTAATTACAAGGTTGCGCTTTCAAGGTCTGCAATATTAATGGAGGTGATTAAATCCCTTAAACCGGTTCCCATCCATCCATCCAGCACAGCCCTTGATCAGTCCGTCTTCGGATATAGGCCTCCTCCATATATCTCCATGACGTTCTGTCCCTCGCCTTCTGCAACCAGTTGGGACCCGCGTGTCTCCTAATGTCATTGACCCATATTTTTGGTGGGCGGCCTCTAACTCGCGTGGTTTCTCTGGGCCTCCACTTGAGTGTTCTTCTGGTCCAACGCTCCTATCGTAGCTACCACATCCACGACCTATGTATTTCGCCGAATCCACTCATTGCGCTTACGGTCTAGCAACGTGATGCCGAGCATTGCTCTCTCCATTGCTCGTAGCTTGAACAGGTTACGAATCAATAAAAATATAAACTCTATAAAAAGTGCACAACGTCGCTAAAGAAGTTTTCACTTCAAAAAATTTTTGGACTCCTTCCCATACTAAATGCAATCAGCTGATCAAATGTTTCTAAGAATAGAAGACATTTCTCTTATGTTCCTTTGGGAAAGTTGTTCAGTGGCCTCGATTCGGACTGTGCCACGACTTAACTTAACTAAATTTATTCCTGTCACTTTCTAAAATAAGATTAAGAAATGAGACAGAAAACCAACAGCTGACTTTAGTGCTGTCAAAGTGACGTTACACGCCCAAAAACGCTTTAAATAAGATGGCGTATATTATGATGGCATCTTATTTTGGGCGTGTAATGTCACTTTGACAGCACTAAAGTCAGCTGTTGGTTTTCTGTCTCTTTTCTTAATTTCATTCTAGAAAGTGACAGGAATAAATTTAGTTAAGTCATGGCACGGTCCGAATCGGTACCATTCAGTAATGCAAGTCGCTACCTTAACACCCTGTAGTTTTCGCCAGGGTGCGACTCTTGAGGATCTCTTCAAGTATAATGATCCCTTTAAGAGGATAGACTAGTACCGTTTTTTCGATACGTTTGTATTCCCCTGTTTCCTCTCTGGATATTGAAATGACACTAGATAACATTTTCTTACCATACAATTTATGTTATCTCGGCAATGTTTTGCTTTTTTGTATAAATTAATAATTACTGTAAGAACTAAGGACCTTCGAAAATGTATCATTTTACCGCCCGTTTTCAGACATCCAGCAAAGAAAGACGAATAAACAAAAAACTCTTTCTCATATTTATCTTAAAAGAATTATTAAAATCGGTTTAGTTGTGGAGGAGGAAACAGGGGAATACTAAATGATAAATTTGTTGATTTTATGTAGGTAGGTAAAATCAGTATTGGCTGCAGTTGTCTCTTTCGCACTATTGTTGGCGAAACGTATGGGAGGGGAGGATCGGACAAATACGTATAGAGTCGGAAAAGTGACCTATTCTATAAATTTCTTCGAGAACCCGCCTATCCTCTTAAACACATTCAGCCAAAATATCGTAAGCAATAAGCCGAATCCCAATTATCTAAAAAAGGAACTAAGATTTTTTGCTTAAACATTTCTTCGTTTACCTGGAATATTCCAGGATCTTTGCCGTGATTATCGAGCACTTAGGACTTCCTTTTTACATCCAAGTCTTTTGAATTAAGTAGTGATGGGACGTTACATTTGAATCGAGTCATTACCTACAAATGAGAGAGATTACAATACAACACTACAACGACAACAACACACACTATTACAACAAACAAAACACACACACAACATACAACAACAATACGACACACACAACAGCTAAAGGATAGTATATGTGTGAAGAATGAGGTGGACAACCTTCGGAATATCAACAACTATAAGTTAAATCCTAAGAAAGAACAAACTTCAAATCTGTAACACGCTTCGTCAAAATGTCAAAATGTCTGTATCTTCAACATCATCATCATCTCAGCCGATGGACGTCCACTGCTGGACATAGGCCTCCCCCAAGGATCGCCATAATGACCGGTCCTGCGCTGCCCTCATCCAACGTTTTCCTGCCGCCTTCACCAGGTCGTCGGTCCACCGTGTGGGGGGCCTACCCACGCTGCGCTTTCCGGTACGCGGTCGCCACTCGAGAACTTTTCAGCCCCACCGGCCATCGGTTCTGCTAGCAATGTGCCCCGCCCACTGCCACTTAAGTTTAGCAATTCTTTGGGCTATGTCAGTTACTTTGGTCCTTCTGCGGATCTCTTCATTTCTGATTCGATCTCGCAGGGAAACTCCGAGCATAGCCCTCTCCATTGCCCTTTGGGTGACTTTCAGCCTTTTTATGAGGTCTTGAGTGAACATCTCCAACATGCTTCCTTAAAAATAAATATATAAAAAAAAGGATCCCTATAGCAACACGCTTCGTCAAAATCTTAATCCTATACATTCTAAATCTGTAACACGTTATGTCAACATAAGGACTAAGGCCCACTTAAAGATCCAGCCCCATGCAACCCTGGCTCTATGGTAATCAGAATAAATTGGGTACCTACCAATCTAATCCACACCAAAAAAGCGGTAGCCAAAATAGCAAAAGTGAGATATTTGAATTGACCGATCCTTTTGCGGACAGAACTAGATTATTGTCTTAAGTACTTGAACTTATTTAAGTAACTTATGAAAGGAATAACCTATGTGAGGAAAATGCCGCAATAAAAGGGAGACCTATGCCCAGATGTGTGTTTATGTGGCCTGATTTGATTGATTGATTGAATAACCTAAATAATTAAATGATTTGAACCACTGAAATAAATAAATAAATAAATAAATAAATATCTTGGACAATGTCACACAAATTATCTAGCCACATTTAAAGTACCAGAATCTAGCCTGGGCTTGTATTATGATGACTAGACAACGATATAGAATACATATATAGATACAAACATCCATGACTCGGGTACAAATATTCATATTCATCATACAAATATTTGTCCCTTACGGGATTCGAACCCGCGACCCTCGGCACAGCAGGCAGGTTACCTACCGACTGTGCTACCGGGCTGTGTAATCGGGAGTCATATCATTGAAAGCTCTACTAAGTACTAAAGGTTTTCTCATAAAAACGGTTACCTCTAAGAAGTGTACTTTTCTAAATTTACAACAGTCACCTTGGGTTCCGCGCTGTCTCTCGTTTATCTTTCAAACAGTCGTATTTTGAGGACAAAGAGGTAATAATAGCTGGAAACGTTTTCATTACCTTTTCTTAAAAGCTTTTAAATGGATAGTCATTTAGAACATATGATTTGCGCAAAATCAGAAAGTTATTTCTCCAGAATTAGTAATAATAAGTACAGGGTCCTTTTTAATATGTTGACACTTTTTTAAGGGTACGACCACCAGACCATCAAACTGAACAACTTTTTCTAGGTAACCAACATCGAAAATGCGAAAAAATTATCAGCTGTCTCAGACATTTGGCTCGAGAAGGTTTGCACCCCTTCATATATTAGTAGGGTGTTTTGTTATACCCTGTTAGAGTTACGGTGACGTGCCGTACGTCCACCAGGCGAAAAGCTTTTGTTCAAAAATAGCGTGCATGTCAATTTACAAAGTTTTATGCATGAAACGGTGAATGCAAAGTAAAGAGCACCGGGGTCGAATGCAAATTCTTGGCGTTTGTGAGTTGATATATGTTCGTCAAAAACAATACCGGCGAAACACAAATGTTGTTATTGGCTGTATGGTAGACAGGCTCTATAAATGTTTTTTTGGAACTGTATTTGGTCAAGTTAAAATTGAATGTAATTGAAACTGTTAAGACTAATTATCGGTTCAGGAGTGCGAATTTTGAATCTCATTCGCTGAGTTCAGCTGTTGAAAATGTCAAAAATCACACTCCTGAAGTATGATTTTTGAAAGTCAAATCAGCAGTAGAAAGATGCGTATCTTCACACATTTTCAACTGCTGAGTTCAACGTATGAGATTCAGAAATCGCTCTCCAGGGTATCAACTCAGTTCGATTACGTTATTTCATATTGATTTTACGTTTAGCCTAAGTCTTACTTCATCATCACCAGCCTATATCTTGCGTCCCACTGCAGGGCACAGGCCTATCCTCAGGGAGGGTGTATAGGCATCAGTCCACGACGCGACGCGTGCCCAATGCGGATTGTTACATATGCATTAGAATTTCTTCTACAACGTAGAAAGAAAGGTTTCCTCACTATGTTTTCCTTTACCGTTTGAGAGCAGTCGGTATTCTGTCAAAACACCGTCTGCTCTCAAACGGTGAAGGAAAACATCGTGCGGAAACATGTATGGCGGTGCTACTTGGGAACTAAGAGTCTACCCATCAAACTGAACAACTTTTACTATGGGAGCAAACCAATCGGATCAAAAGAAAATATCTGCTGTTGCATACATTTTGTGTCGCGTACGCATGGGAATTTAGTATGGAACAGCTGATTGTTTTGTTGCTCCGATCGGTTTGCTTCCATAGTGAAAGTTGTTCAGTTTGATGGGTAGACTCTTAGTTTAAAAGGATGCTAATGATAGCAATTTCACTGTATATCGAATTGTATTTACGAAACGGTATCTTTGTATGGAGCATATTTCCGAGAGCGACGGTACCGTCATCTGTTGGCATCTTTGCTATAACTTGTGGGTGTTGACATCTGTGACAAGTCCCCACACGTGCATACGCTGAATAACTGAATAAGATATTTCGCAACAACCATGAAGAACCGCAGCATGAGTTTTTACTTAATTGAAACGAAGAGGCTGATATTGAAATATAGGTACTAGCTGGTCAGAAAATGCATTGATAAATTTACGGTCCTTCCAGTACCTTGAATCCGTTGTTGGCAAAGCCACATAGTAATGGCGAAAAACTGTACCTACACCCTGTTGAGCTCTGAATAATAAATGATTAACAGCCACGCTATCATGGCCTACTCTTCCCTTCTCTAGTTAACAAAACATAGATAAAACCAACGCAGTTCTCCTGCTTTGAAAGATCAAGATAAACTGGTTGTGAAACGCCTTACTAGAATATATGATGACTTCAAAGATATATGAGGAACGTAAACTTTTGTTTCGAAAGTTGCCTCTTGTTTTTTTCGCCAAGTATTTTTTTTTTTGTAATAAGCTGATATATATAATTGTTCTTGGGAATATGGAATATGATAACTTGGATAGAAATACGTACAGTATATTTGAACTCTTGTCGTAGTAACTGAGTGAGTGCTTTAGCGATGGTAATAACGAACTTCAAGGTTTGCAACGTTCAAAGGTCTGCAATTTTAGATGAGTGGCAGCTTTCGTCGTACCGCGATGCGATCACCATAATGATGATTGCTTTAGTGGTATTTCATTGCGTTTAATTAAATATATCTCATTATCTAGAGTACGATACAATTTCCGTAGATATCGTCGATGGATGGCGGTATACAGGAGGCAAGTCAACGAGTCACATTTTTTAATTTAAACTTTTAAGAATAGAAAAACTATTTTAATAAATGAGTTCGATAGCTAAAGGTACTAACGGCAGGTATACCTACCGTTTTCTAAAATATATGTTACAAATGCTTCAATACACTTATATCTGACAAATGACACACAGTTGTTTCCGAGGCTTATATAATACTAGCTGTTGCCCGCGACTTCGTCTGCGTGGACATGTGATTTTGTCTCATGTCTCGTCTAAGAGTCATGAAGGTCATGGTCAGAAACAGGTCTAGAAACCCTGGCATGTAACATTAAAATGGCCATTAAGGAATGGGCTGATAAAATACACATGCTAGAATGCTTTGGCTTCTCGGGTCTGCAACATTGCAAGAAATTCATCAGCAATATAACACCACGAATCCCACAGTTCTTAATGAACAACAGCAGGAACAAAGCTCGTGCTATCGTCGGAGCCCTCACCGGGTACTATGCCTCACAGGCATGATAAAGCTCACCCTAGATCCCAGTTGCCGAGCGTGCGGAGAGGAAGAGGAAACCATGGAACATTTATACTGTGTGACTGCGATGTCTTTGTAATTTAGCAATTCCCCTCTAACACGGTATAAGAACAATAATAATTGATCATGTGCATTTTTTTATACCTTATTTATCAGTCTTATTTTCACTAAACGAGACGATATATATATATATATTTTTTTAATATTTCTTCGCGGATAACTTCGTCGTTTATGAACCGATTTTGATGATTATTTTTTTGTTGGAAAGGAGATATCCCAAGAGCAGTCCCATGATAAGGGAACTAGGATCTGTTGATGGATCCCAGAGAAATCGAGGGGAACCTTCGAAAATCGTAGTGCCGACTAGTGCATTTGTTAATTTAAACCACTACTATTAAATCAAACTAATGAATTTACCACTGAAAATTGTGAAATAAACAAAATTTTAACAAAAAAAATTAAAACTGCCTTCAAAAAAACTAAAAAGTTAAAAAATAATATTGCAGCCGATGACTTTTTCGTTCGCATCATAAGAACATTAATTTGTTTTACAGAAGACGGTTTCGAGCCAAGCCAAAAAACTAATGCAAGCCCTGTCGCGAAGCCCGGCTTGACAGCGACTTCGATAAAACAAATTAATGTTCTTAAGATGCGAACGAAAAAGTCATCGGCTGCAATATTATATTTTATCTTTTTAGTTTTTACAATCAAAATTTGAATCTAAAGTTATGGGGAATAAAATCCAACGTTGCTGATTTCATGTTACCTACCTACCTCGCCCCCCGCAAAAAGTGGCAGAAATGTTTGTTAGTAGAATTACACATGTAACTAGTCACATACAACGTGTTAATGAATTAACGCAAAACTAGAAAGTAGTTTGTTTAGAATCGAGAGCAGAATCGAATTATCATGGTTTCAACATTGGTAATTTTTTTCAAAATATTAAATAATTTTTTCGTAAAATTTTAAATTCACTGAACCCGATGTCAACCCACCCCACGGACACACTCACCCTACTTACTACCAAAACAAGATTATTAAAATGTACGTTAGCGCTTTCATTCATTGCTGAAAAGATAACAAATCATTTTTGCCTCAAAACTTAAAATGAGAATAACTTTAAATTTTAACTATCAAAATAATTTAATTATTTTTTCAATCTAATTATTTTGTTACAAATCAGTTGGGGTGTATGAGGTTTTGCGCTAATTCATTAACACGTTGTATAAGTAGTCAAAGTGTTAACGTAATATTCAAACCGACACTTCATTGTATTGTACTTAAGGTTCACCATAGTTTGCAATACAGGATTATTGTCTCAGTCTTCCATTTCCTGACTCCCGGTCTCGAGTTGATCTCCGGTAGCTAACAGTAACATCCCGTGTACACCGCATCGGGACATGATCCTTGAATACATTTGCGTCGCAACACAAGACTTGTGTAAAGGTGAGGGTTTGACACGTTTTGAATCAATGTTTGTTTTAGATCCTCCACATACATCTCACTAATATTATAAATGCGAAAGTTTGTGACGATGTTTGGATGTTTGGATGTTTGTGTGTTTGTGGGTCAATCACGCCTAAACGGCTGAACGGATTTTGATGAAATTTGGCATGCAGATAGAATGTGTTCTGGATTAACACATAGGATACTTTTTATCCCAGCAATGGGTTACTGTGGGAGTCTGTGGGATAATTTCCAATGTTTTATCATGCTCACTTGACGCGCCGACTTGACGCTGACAGATGTATTTGGGTAGATTCCAGTAGTAAATAGTGGTTGCTTTTTTCAACACTTCTCTCAAGAGCTGTGTAGCGTAGTTGGGAAATGGTCAGATTTTCGCGCAAGAGGTTGAAGGTTCGATTCTTGGGTGAGATTTTTTTTTAAACAACTTTTATCCATTTTTCAACGGATTTGACAGAAGCAATTTGCTGACCTTAATAATATCCTGAGATTAGATCAGATCCAATTTTAGGAAAGTACGTTTTCTTTGGCTTTTTTCTTATTTTAATACATACGTTGTAGTGATCCCAAGCAAGCACGGCGTTTGATTATGGAAACATTACAACAACGGCACAAACATAATAATGTCCATGACCGAACCGGGATTCGAGCGCAGGACCCTGGTTTGGCAGTCCGGCGTGGTAACTATTGCACAAAACGGGTCGTCAAATATAAAAAAATACTCTTTCTTTTAACCTTTTTTAAAGTTATTGTAGTACGTTTTCATCTTAATAGATGGCGTGAGGCGTTTTTTAAAAGCAAGTGTGCAACAGTAAAATTATTTATTCCAAAACCTAGCTAGCAGCAAAGGCTAGCAGGAGCTTAATTTAGTTGATAAATCCCTGATCTCAAAGTTCATACATTTCGACCATACTTGCACTTACTCGTAACTCACGCTCAAGGCGTCTCAGAAATTAGGTCTTACAGATTTGATTGTAAAGTAACTTACCGGGTGAATTGAAAAATAATTAAATAAATAATGCTCACAGTCACATACATTGTAATGATCCGAAGCAAGCAGTATAGGCTTTTTATTATTATAGAAACCATACAACAACGGCACAAACATATTACATCCATGACCGAACCGGGATTCCCTGGTTTGGCAGTCCGGCGTGGTAACCATTACACCAAACGGGTCGTCAAATATTTTTCTTTCTTTTAACCATTTCTAAAGTTATTGTAGTATCGTTTTAATCTTCATAGATATCCTTAGGCGTATTTTTAACTCTAGCAGGAGCTTACAAATTGATTGAATACATCTTTGTATGTAAGTATAATGGTGGTAGTTTGAAGTATTGTGATGATTATTATGCTGCTCGACATAAATAAAACACTAATAACCGACGAACAGTAGAAAAATTCAAGTGATGGATCTGTGAATGCCTTTTTTTTATACCTACATACTTACTTAATGTAGGTACTTTCTGATTTTGATTCAGCTCAAGTTCATGACTATTATCCTATTCTTATCCTATTATGGGGGCTGGCAAGCCAGCAACACATCAACCCAATGGTACCTATCTTTTGTGTTGACTCCTACTTAATATTTATTTTCTTCACCATTGAAAAACGTGGAAAATGAGAATGAGAGAGGCAATAGTGTTCAGGGGAAGAAACCTGTAATCTCCCAGTTTTGAATAACCATCTCTCAGTCTCAGGACACATACGTTTAGCCACCAAGACATCGCAGTCACACAGTATAAATGTTCCATGGTTTCCTCCTCCTCTCCGCACGCTCGGCAACTGGGATCTAGGGTGAGCTATATCATGCCTGTGAGGCGTAGTACCCGGTGAGAGCTCCAACGATAGCACGAGCTTTGTTCCTGCTGTTGTTCAGTATGAACTGTGGGATTCGTGGTGTTATATTCCTGATGAATTTCCTGCAATGTTGCAGACCCGAGAAGCCAGAGCATTCTAGCATGTGTATTTTATCAGCCCATTCTTTAATGGCCATTTTAATGTTACATGCCAGGGTTTCTAGACTTGGTTCTGACCATGACCTTCATGACCCTTAGACGAGACATGAGACAAAATCACATGTCCACGCAGACGAAGTCGCGGGCAACAGCTAGTACGGAATAAACCTGATTCGGAATTTAGTATTGTCAACTATGGTTACAAAAAATGCTAGAGTACTGTTTAAAAATGCCTGAAATAAAAATGTATGAAATGCCACAATATAAAATGTAAAGTGCAGTTTTAGCTAGCAATATAATGAAACAAACAATTCCTAAACAATGAGTGTATCGATAGTTTTAACATTAGACAATCTGCATACAAAATGGCATGAACCATATCACACAAGCGATTTTTGAGCTGCAACGCAAAAAAAAATATCGACTTTTCATACAAAAGTTATCAGCTGGTTGCATTTAAGGGAAGGGATTTTGCTTTTGCATGGGAAATAAAAAATATTTTTTCCGAATTTCCTATAGGTTTCTTAAGGAAAGTTGTTCAGTATCATGGGTACAATCACCTCTTAAAGTAATGCAACTGTTTACCCCAACACCCTGTGTAAGTCAGAATGCATCTGAGCACAAATTATACTAGAAAGATAATATCACTGACCTGAATTTTTCACTGCACGCTAAATACTAAGATAAAATATTTGCAAATATGCTATCACACTGAAAGGTATTATCAGTGCACCTGATTACTTTCATCCGGCGACTCTTCAAAATGTTAGATTATCATTAAACCAAGAGAAAATAGTCGCGTTCGTTACATTTGGCGATCGCAGAGTGTAGAATTACGACAGATGGGATGGCGACATCGCAACCGATGACTTTTATTTAGTCTCTGTCATCGACTGGATATATGTCATGGTGGAAGATGGAAATTAAGCTAAAGAATAAACCTGTACATTTAACCATATTCTGACGCCTGAATATTTATTTACACTGCAAGATAATTTACGCTGACGAGAAATCACAAGTACCTACCTAATATTGGGATCTGAATCAGACTCATATTTTAGGAAGGCATCAATAATTTAAACAACTTTTCTGCAACGAATGGTGCCATTAGAAGATATTTTTTTAGATTGGTTTCAACTTTTAGTTAAAAAATTCCACAATATTATGTACCTATGTACATAATTTTTTTACAACATTACACAAATAAATTTTTTTACGTTTTAGGATTTTTTTTTTTTTTTTTTTTTTATTCAAATTGGGTTTGCGCTTGGCTTCAGCTCACCTGATGGAAAGTGTAGATGAAGCCGAGGATGTAGCGCGCTCGCCCAGAAAAAGCCTATTTACTCTTCTTTTAAAAATATCCTGATTGTATTTGCTTGGGAAAACAGACGCAGGGAGAGAGTTCCAAACCTTACCGGTTCTCATTATAAAAGAGGATGCGAACCTATTTGTGCGGATTGTTGGAATATCGACAACGTATGGATGCAGTCTCGCACTGCGGAATGGGATTGGGGTGCGCCCCTGGAAAACCAGTGGACATCGATCAAATCATTGTTCACCAAAACTGCCGGAGAAGTTTTCGGATTCCGAAAACCGAACTGTCAGGACTGGTTTGCAGCAAACAGTGAGCAGCTACATCCACTGCTTGACTCTAAACGCCAAGCCGCGCTGAACCATCGGGTGAACCCGAATGCCAGCACACGTGAAGCCCTAAGCAAAGCCAAGTCTAGCCTTCAGCGAAGTGCTCGACATTTCGCAAACGAGTACTGGACCGAACTTTGCAAAAGGATCGAAGCGTGTGCTGCTACGGGAAACCTCAATGGTGTGTACGCCGGAATTAAGGAAGGTATCGGTCCACTGCCGAAAAAGACTGCTCCTCTAAAAGAGATTGACGGGACAGTCATTACAGACAACACTCGTCGTCTCCAACGCTGGGTTGAGCACTACACTGCTCTGTACTCACAGCCGGTTAACATCGCACAGGAAGCCGCAGAGCGGATCCCAAGCTTGGAGACCTGCCACGAGCTAGATGTTTTTCCCAGCATAGAGGAGTTAGTCGCGGCAGTCCGGCAACTTAAAGGCAAAAAGAGTCCTGGAATCGATGAAATCCACACAGAGGTGCTAAAGTTAAAGTGCGTACTACCGATTCTGCACAACTTTCTTGCTAGGTGTTGGGAGAGTGAATGTGTCCCTCAGGATATGCGCGATGCCAACATAGTAACTTTGTATAAGGGAAAAGGCGACCGCGGCAATTGTAACTGCTTCCGTGGCATATCCCTTCTAAGCATAGTCGGCAAACTTTTCGGCAGAGTCATTTTGGCCAGACTGCAGAAACTAGCCGAACGCGTATATCCTGAGGCCCAGTGCGGATTTCGCGCGAAAAGGTCAACTGTGGACATGATATTTACTCTCCGGCAACTGCAAGAGAAGTGTCGCGAGCAGAGAACCCCCTTATGCATTGCTTTCGTGGACCTAAACAAGGCCTTCGATACGGTTAGCAGACAGGGGCTGTATGACGTACTATGGAAAATCGGGTGCCCGCCAAAATTACTAGGGCTCATCAAATCCTTCCACGAGGGAATGAGGGGCTCGGTGGTGTTTGATGGCGAAACATCGGAACCGTTCGACGTTTGTAGAGGCGTCCGCCAGGGGTGTGTTCTCGCACCGACCCTCTTTGGAGTATTTTTCTCATTGCTCCTTAGAATAGCATTCGGTGGCGAGCAGCACGGTATTCACCTTCACACCAGACGGGACGGGAAGCTTTTTAACATCTCCCTTCTGCGGTCGAAGGGGAAACGTGACGATGCGTTTATCGACTCGCTCCTGTTCGCCGACGATGCTGCTTTTGTAGCCGAATCTCCGCTTGAGCTCCAATCCCAGCTGGACAAATTTGCTTCTGCATGTTCTCTCTTCTCCATGTCCATAAATGCCAAAAAGACCGTTGTGCTGGCGCAGGGAATTGACTGTACTCCAATGATCCTGTTGGACGGATCGCCCCTGGAGGTCGTCGATCGATTCTGTTATCTTGGGTCGACCGTGTCGAACAATCTCTCACTGGACGTGGAGATCGGTTCTCGTATCGGCAAGGCGGCCACGACGTTCGGAAAATTCAGTGCAAGAGTATGGGACAATAAACATCTAACTACCAAGACTAAGATGGGCGTGTACCAGACATGCATCTTGAGTGTACTCTTGTACGGAGCTGAGACCTGGACGTCGTATGCAAAACAGGAGAGACGGCTGAACACCTTCCACATGCGCTGCCTTCGGAGTATCTTGGGCATACGTTGGCAGGATAAGGTGACAAACGAGAGGGTACTTCAGGTTGCACAGCTGCCTAGTATCACCGCTCTTCTCAAGGAGAGGCGGCTTAGGTGGTTGGGGCACGTACATCGTATGGATGACTCTCGTTTGCCAAGGCGCATCCTTCTTGGTGAGGTCGCAGATAAGAAGAGGCCAGTCGGAAGACCCATGCTGCGATTTAGGGACTGCGTCAAGAGAGACCTGACCGCTTTCGGAATCAGCCCCACAAATTGGGAAGAGCACGCGGAAAATAGAGGAGGCTGGAGAGGGAAAACAAGAGAGGGTCGGACTACTCATGACGAAGCCTGGTTCGCACACCTGGCAGAGAAACGTGACAAAAGGCATAATGCTGCCACAATCCCTTCGTCATCCACCGGCGTACAGTTCTATTGTAGAGGCTGTGGACGTGTATGCGGCTCTCGTATAGGACTGTACAGCCATGAGAAAAAGTGCTTCTCCAAAAACACTGATTAAATCATCTGCAACAGATGTAAAGGCCTATGATGATGATGATGTACATAATTTTTTTACAACATTACACAAATAAATTTTTTTACGTTTTAGGATTTTTTTTTTTTTTTTTATTCAAATTGGGTTTGCGCTTGGCTTCAGCTCACCTGATGGAAAGTGTAGATGAAGCCGAGGATGTAGCGCGCTCGCCCAGAAAAAGCCTATTTACTCTTCTTTTAAAAATATCCTGATTGTATTTGCTTGGGAAAACAGACGCAGGGAGAGAGTTCCAAACCTTACCGGTTCTCATTATAAAAGAGGATGCGAACCTATTTGTGCGGATTGTTGGAATATCGACAACGTATGGATGCAGTCTCGCACTACGTCTTGTCGTACGATGATGGAAGGGGGATGGTGGAATCAGGTCATGTAACTCCTGGGCACATTCGCCGAAGTGTAGCCGATAGAATACCGACAGACAAGCGACCAATCGTCTGTGCTCCAGACTATGTAGCTTAGTCTCGACGAGTGCATCGTCATCGATGAGTCTCTTGGCTCGACGCTCAACTGAGTCCAGTGCGTCAAGTTGGTATTTCGCAGAGCCGTCCCAGAGGTGATACAAATAGCATAAGCATTAACATATGCTCATGACTATATTCCCCAAGGGGGTAGTCAGAAATATTCTAAAACCTCAGAACATCCACGTTTTACTAGTACCTACCAAAACTCTGTCCAGTGTGATTGATACAATTATGACGCGTTAAGTGGTGATAAGCGAGGTTTTTACCCAAAACCAGACCAAAAGTATCCTTGACCTTTATTCACCTCGTCTTAGGCGACATCCACAGAAAAAAATGGGGTTGTCTCTAAGCCACACCACATACATTTAAAATCAAAGAAAGTAAATAAAATCTTTCGTAGCACTAGATGTGTCGACATATTCTCCTCTTTATTTCCACTAACTCTTTTCACATTATCTTCTAGAAATCTTCAGAACATTACTGTGTCAAGTATCGTACCGTAAACATGGACAACATTTCGAAGACAACAACCCAAGTAACCTCGTTCATTCGCAATGGAGATAGAACGTAAACTGTTTATGATATTGCCGGGTGGGTAGGGGTAGCGACCCCGCAATCCCTGTGTATGTCCCGTCAACCCATTATATTTGTTATTCTGTTTTATTATTGTAACAATATTCCTATTGTTGGTAAAGTTAGCTTTTATTAGAGTTGAATGCCTGATTTCATAGTTTATATAAGAGGGTGAAAGAAATGATGGGTTCAATTTACATACTACAGTTGATATAATATAGAATAATGCACACTAACATACTTCCATTTCAACGTGTGTGTTGTGTCTACTGTTTATTATCTAGTTCCTGGGCGATCGAACTTTGCTCGGCGTACTTTGATTTTGCCTTCCAAGTTAATCTAGATATACAGGGTGATTGGAAGATGGGTGCTCAGCTTTAAGGCGAAGATGGTACTGACAATTTAGAACCATTTAGAATTTTAAGCCATGGTTGTCTTAGACGAAAAATGAGTAATTTTTTTAAAAGTACTTTTAAAATTTTTTGCGAAAGCAAAATTTAAACAAGCTGCTTGTTTTTGGCCAAATCTAATTATGAAATAATAAATTTTTATTTGAAATAGTAAAAGCACAAGCAAAACTTACCCTAAAATTAAATCATACTAAACATTCTAAAAACTTACCCTAAACTTAAACCATATATACATTCTAAGCTACAAATCTTACTTAATTGAAAAGCCCGCCCCGCCCGGATTTTTATTTTATTTCATAAAAGTTACGTGTAAACAATCTAGCAAAACTTGTTTTAGGCATCTGTCTCATAAGACATTTTTTTACTGACATTAAATGTCAGTAAAAGATTTAAAATCTTCTAAAAATTTCAAGAAATGGATTTGGCCATAAATAAGCAGTTTACTTACAATTTTGGGAATTTTCGCAAAAATTACTTTAAAAAACATTACTCAGACTTCGTCTAAGATAACCGTAGCTTAACTGGTTCTAAATTGTCGGTACCATCTTTGCCTTAAAGCTTTGCACCCATCATCCAATCACCCTGTATAGATACTAGAGAAAATACATTATAACAAAAAAGGAAAGTTTATCAGTCAGTATCATGAGTACAATCATTCTTTTAACAACTACAAGTGTCCATACTTTCGCCCTGTAAACGAATAGTCACCGAAGTGTGTTGGTTACACAGTTCTTCGCAACAATTCTCAGTCAACACAACACTATTTCTGCATCCGAAATCCAGAAGAATAAACCAATTGACCGTCCAATTTGACCGCTGCAGAAGATTGATCACGCGCGCTCCGGCCACGGTACGGCGACACACAATTCATTCCCGTCGTCTGACGAAGCCCTTACAGACCTGGCTATTGTGAAAGCGGCTTTTGTTAATTTTTACCTGATTTATGGGTCTAGCCGTCTCTTCTTTCAACCTAGTTGTTTGCTATTTTCTTGTTTTTTGTGTTTAGTAGAATTGTAAATGGAATACTTGGATTGGATTCGTTGTTTTGTGTCTTATTATTGGTAAAAATATTTTCATTTTAGTTTTTCGTTTGTTCTTTTGTGGGTTATCAATTTTTCAGGGTTACTGAAGACCTGAATCTACGTTATGCGGGACTTACACAGGTCGATTTTCGCCGTGTGTCTCATTGCCATTGGAATGAGGTATATCGACTATGGTTAGTTTGACATAAACTTGAAACAACTCACTCACGCAGCAATGTACTTCAAATCGAACTGCTGCGTAAACCGACCCCCTGCATATCCAGATTTACGGCAAAATAATAAAAATTTATGACAAATAAATTCAATCTCAGTACCTACCTGAAAACAATTATTCATATCAGTAACAAGGAATTTCTTTTGATGAGCTATTTAAAAACGCTGGACTAATTTATGTTATATGTTTGTGCCGTTGTTGTATGATTCCCATAACAAAAAGCCTGAGGCTTACTTGGGATCATTACAATGTATATGTGCCTGTGAGCGTTATTTTTTATTTTATTTTATTTATTTATGAAATAACTCTGCATATCTCAACGAAACGTCCCAATCAATGTATCACCACTTTTTTCCTACTAAATCGCTTTCGCTTCTCCTTCACCCATCCGCGGTGTTCTTACCCCATGTGGCGCATGATTATCGATTATGGTGTGTCCGTGTGTAGGTGTACCATAAATATCTCAAAATGATACAAAACACCCACACCACGAACACTTTGGCTGGCTTTATTTCTTGGTGTTTTTGATAGGTTTAGTAATATTTTACTTTGAGTAGGTACTGTTAAAGCCGTAAATCTGTAAATCATTGCGGATTATGGTCTACTTCGAGGAGATTGTCTCCTTCAGGACGTGAAAGGTTACAAAAATATGCCACGAAAACAGATTTTTAATGTATGTTTCTAAAAGACTTTATATTTTGGGATGTGCCTACATTTAATATTTCTAGTAATTTTATAGGTATGACCACTAAATGTTATAAAAGGCATCAATAAATGACCTAGAGAATGAAAATGGCATATTAGTATTTTTTTACATTAATAAATTGCTAGCAGAACAGATGGCCAATTGGCCAATGGGGCCGAAGTGTTCTCGAGTGGTGACCACGTACCAGAAAGCGTAGCGTGGGTAGACACAAGGTAGACCGATGACCTGGCGAAGGTAGCGGGCACCCGATGGATGAGGGCATCGCAGGACCGATCTTTGTGGCAATCCTTGGGGGAGGTCTGTGTCCAGCAGTGGACGTTTACCGGCTGAAGATGATCTAACATATTGCTTATTCCCTCAGTCACATAAATGTAAATATTACCTATACAGCTGATTCATTCAAAGTTTCACTTTTACTCTCTTTTACTCCCAGAACAGCGTGGAAACAAAACGGTAATTGTAATTTAGTAGTTCCCTTATAGTAAACCTCCCTTTTGGGAGAGGCCTATGTTCAGCAGTGGACGCATAAAAAAGGCTGAAATGATTTAGTAGTAATAACTTATAATAACAACCAGTTAGTTTGACAAATCTCCCTAAATACATCACTTTGACCATTTGGTTATTGTTAACGATAACCGGTAATTAATAATAACCATCCATTAATTGTACTGCCTGTAATATTGTTTGCGTGATTTAGTAGTGGTACCTATATGTATGTAGAATCACAATGCAGATCAAAGGCATCCAATCATCATAAGAGGGTGGGATGGAGGGGGTCGAACTCCATACCACGATGATGTGTGCGGGTTTGTAGAGAAAAATTAATGGTCAATCTGATGTTAGAGCTATTTGCATGTAGCTACATTAACTATGTTATATGTATATGTATTAGAAATGGATTTGTAGTATTTCTTTGATATTTTAAATGTTTAAATATGTATACTGTTGTTGGTGTGCCATATTAAATAAAATAAAATAAAAAATAAAAACTAGCAAACCGATCAGAGCAAAAAAAAAATCTGCTGTTGCATACATTTGAGTCGAGTAGGCATTGCAGTTTAGTATGGGACAGCAAATTTTTTAGTTGCTCCGATCAGTTTGCTCCCATAGTAAAAGTTGTTCAGTTTGATGGGTAGACTCTTAGTTTAAAAGGATGCTAATGATATCAATTTCACCCTGTATATGCTCACGACTATATTCCCCGAGGTGGTAGTCAGAGATATTCTGAAACCTCAAAACATCCACGTTTCACTAGTAGTACCGAAACTCTGTCCAGTGTGACGGGGAGTGAGCCCGTCGCCACTTGTAATGGACAGTGGGCACAATACGTGCCTCGAAATTGAATCAATTATGTCTTATTATTTATTATATCTAAGCTTCTGATATAAAACAAGTATAACATATTACTATAAAATAACACAAAATAATATTTTGCTACTAAAATATTCAGATTTATTCTTATTTCAATCCCAATAACAAAACGGGAGCGTTCCATCGACCAAAATGTAGACCAAAATCGAGTTAGTAATAACAAATTATGCATTATACCGGTAGTTTATTCACATTAACATGATAATTTATCAATTTGACCGTAGCAATGTAAACATATCTCTATCTATTATTATTGTAATTAAAGAAATATGGTGACGATAATGATGAAAAGTTCTTTAACGGAGTTTGGTCAAAGCGATTCAAAAAAAAAAAATCTAAATTCATTTTTTTGTTGATTGCTTCAATTGGCTACTTGACAACTAGTCAAATCAGCTACTCTTTATCGGACGTCAAAACATGCGCTTTGTATGAAGATTTGTACTAAATATTGAGTTGTGACGTCATCAACATTTTCATTACCTACTTTTTATAGTTTATCTTGTTATTAAAAATAGTATTCAAGCTAAAAACTCAATGAAAATGGGAGTTTAGCGTTATTTTCTAACCCTTTTTTTATTGAGTAGATAAAAATAAAACATATTGATTGTAGTCAAATACCCAATTCCCTTATTAGCGTTAATGAGCTCTCATGTGGTTAGCAGTTTTGAATCGCCGTGAAACTCGGTTAAAGAACTTTTCATCATTATCATCACCATATTTCTTTAATTACATATAATAGTAGATAGAGATATGTTTACATTGCAATGGTCAAATTTTTAAATTATCATGTTAACCATAGCAATCCTTGTTATAAAGATCCTGAAACATAGCGATGGCATGAGCAGTTATTTTGTTATAACTAATCAGATCAGTCATACACGTTTTTGACTACATCACACTAACTGCTTGGTTGTAAAAACAGCTAAACACAAAAGATGCACTCTCTCGTCTTACACTCCTTGGTCTGATGGAGAAGAAACCGATATGATCACAGAAGGTGGTCTGATGGTAATTATGATGTCATTCTGGTTATGATGATGGCACTTTTTCAATTACATAAACTACTCGGTTGCTAAAGCAGTCAGGTACTTAGGATATTTTAAGGGTTTAACACAGATGTACACTGAAAAAAAAATTTTTTACTTCAACCAATATCTTGTTTATGATAATCATACATAATGAATCCATATGAGCCTGTCAACATCATGACTTCTCCGACTAAGAGAACTTTGTTCAACGAATTCGGCTTATTGTTACAACTACCATCTTTTGTTTTTAGTAAACAATAATAACGGCATTTCAATTATTTTGGTGCTAATTAAGACAAAATACTTCTTAGTTGGCTCGCATTTTTTTCAGTGTACTCTCTAGTCTTTGCACTCCTAATGGACCAAAAAAAGGAGATACGATCAGAGAACGTAGCCGGATACTGTGACATCGGTAACACGCGGGGATATCAGAGGTGTTGACACGACACCAATCTGAATTGGTGTTATTAAGCCGGACACGACTTTAAATGTTATTTTAGTGGGATTACAACGAGCAAGTTAAATATCAGGGAATATCATAGACATTAAACATGCCTAAAGGGGGTCGTCGCCTCTAACAGCACTTGTCTGGATAGGTGATATTCTAAGCCAGATGAAACATGCATTGGAACGAGCTAAGTAAAAAATACAGCACACAGACAAAACAGTGCAATATACAGCCAACTGGCAAAAATGGTTTATACACCAATCGGAAAGTCGAATTTGAAATCTGAACCCGAACAGCTGTTCATTCAACTGCGAATCAACGCTCAATTTTCGATGCTCGACGAAAATTGAGAACGAAATTTCTAGATACATTCAATGTACAAACGGCTAAGGCCTAGAACTGGTAGACAGGTTTCAGAGGAATCTGTTTTTGACATGTCGATAACTGAAAACTGTAGGTAGTTGGTGTACTGACCGAAAACAATGACCCGTGTGCCGATGATGTGCGAGTGGTTTTAAGTGTGGAGAGGATGCGGAAAGTAAGTTGGATGATTTATTATTGTCAGCTGGTGCCCGTATCCACCCACAGCAGGGCATAAGCCTCCTCCTTATTATGCCATCCTTTTCGGTCCTGTGCCAATCGCATACAGGCGTACCGGCGTTTTTTAGGGTTCCGTACCTAAAGGGTGAAAACGGGACCCTATTACTAAGCCTACGTTGTCCGTCCGTCCGTCCGTCCGTCCGTCCGTCCGTCCGCCCGTCCGTCCGTCCGTCCGCCTGTCCGTCCGTCCGTCCGTCTGTCCGACCTATTTAGGGCTGTAACTTTTGAACTGTAAGAGCTAGATAGTTGAGATTTTCACAGAATGTGCGTTATTACGGCGGATTTGTTAACAAATAATAAAAATTTCAAAAAGTTAAAAATTGAGGGGGGTTCTCAACAAGAAACTAGTTTTTATCGACGTTTTTTCTTCATGCTCTGTCGTTAAAACGGTAATACATACGAGCGTCAAACTTTGTGTGATTATAGAGCAAACTCTACAGAATAACAACAAATACTAAAAACCGGCCAAGTGTGAGTCGGTCTTGCGCTAAAGGTCCCGGGCAAAAAAAGTTTTTTTTCTAAGTTAATAATGTTGTGTTCTGTGGTGGTGTGGTACGGAACCCTCGGTGCGCGAGTACCCCGACTCGCACTTGACAGGTTTTATTAAGATGTCGTCAGTCCACCTGGCTACCGGACGACTTTCTTTTACCTTCTCATGGCCACTACTCTGTCAAGACTTTAAACATATCTCATAAATTAGATGTTTGATAATGTCAAACTTCAAATTACTGTTATAAAAATTTGAAGGGTACAGGTACCCCTCCTTACCGCCTGGATAAACGCTACAAATAATTCATAATCATAATCATTTTTATTGCTTCATGTGGTGTATACATCTTATACAATCCCTGTAAGGGCACTGCAATTTACATTTGAATGTAAAATATTACAAAACTAAGAACGAAACAAAATGGCGACCAAGAGGATTGAATTTATGAGAAAATCAGCTAGAGAAATTTAATTCGATTTATTTGGAAATAATTATGCACGGTTGATATTTTATTACCTACTGTTTTGACACCTTCACTGATAGAAATATAAATAAATTATGTTAAGTCTATGTAAAAAACCGGTCAAGTGCATGTCGGGCTACTTGCGCACCGAGGGTTCCGTACCACACCACCACAGAACACAACATTATTAACTTAGAAAAAAAATACTTTTTTTTTCCGGGACCTTTAACGCAAGACCGACTCATAATTGGCCGGTTTTTAGTATTTGTTGTTATTCTGTAGAGATTGCTCTATAATCACACTAAGTTTGACGCTTGCATGTATTACCGTTTTTACGATAGAGCGTGAAGAAAAAACGTTGATAAAAACTAGTTTCTTGATGAGAACCCCCCTTAATTATTAACTTTTTGACATTTTTATTATTTGTTAACAAATTCGCCGCAATAACGCATAATCTGAGAAAATTTCAACTATCTAGCTATTACGGTTCAAAAGTTATAGCCCTAAATAGGTAGGACAGACGGACGGACGGACGGACGGACGGACGGACGGACGGACAGACGGACAGATGGACGGACGGACGGACAGACGGACGGACGGACAGACGAACGGACGGACAGACGGACGGACGGACAGACGGACGGACGGATAGACGGACAGACGGACAGACGGACAGATGGACGTACGGACGGACGGACAACGTAGGCTTAGTAATAGAGTCCCGTTTTCACCCTTTGGGTACGGAACCTTAAAAACTGGCAAAACACTTGAAGTTGACAATCTGAAGAATTTTTTATACAAATTTACTTTAATAATCACAGAAAATAAAATAAAATCGCCGTAAGTTTTTGACTTTAACTAGAATCTGTTTCGGACGGTTTGCATAAACCCCATTTTATTTCAGAACAAAAACATTGACTTTATGGAATAACAGAATGGAACGTATGTTTTGTGCTTGTATCAACTGTTGATTGAACGTTTATTTTAGTCCACGACTCTAAAAATTTGTCGTGAATAACAAATGTTTTATGAAAGAATTATTGAAAACTAGTCGTCTGGTTTCATACAACACCGCAATACCTACCTACTCGACTCAAATGTATGGGACATCCGATTTTTAGGGTTCCGTACCCAAAGGGTGCTAACGGGATCCTATCCATAAGCCTGCGCTCTCCGTCCGTTCGTCCGTCCGTCCGTCCGTTATTATGCCGAAATTTCTAACAAATAAAAAAAACTAAAAGTAAAAAATTAAGAGGGGTCCCCGTACTAGTGGCGACGGGCTCACTCCCCGTCACACTGGACAGAGTTACGGTACTAGTGAAACGTGGATGTTCTGAGTTTTCAGAATATCTCTGACTACCCCCTCGGGGAATATAGTCGTGAGCATATGCATACTAACTACAAATTATAATTAGGTAGGTATCGCAAATGGGGACAAACAAGAATTATAAAACGTTTGTACGTACCTTTTGTTTGTCCCCGCCTGCAATACCTACCTAATAACATTCAAATTATACATTTTGCTTAGTGTTGTTATAGCTGATTAGTGATTATAGAGCTTGTTTTTCTCTTTTCAGTTAATAGTTTTTTTTATGCAGTCGGGCGTTTTTGTTTTTCGTAATAATTTAGTTTATTTCATACTTTTTAGTCTTTTGTCGAAATGGTAGCATAAAAGTCTATAATATATACATATTTGGAATCGTCTGTTTACTAGCTTTCATTTGATACCCATATTGTATTTAAAAAAAAAAAAATATTCCCCCTCTTTTTTTAATTCGCAGACGCCATAACAAAATAATATAGCTTATGACACTCTCACGATTTTTATGAATCTAACGACACCTCATACGTCAAAATCCATCAAGCCGTTTAGGCTGTAGGGCGTGCCAAAGAAATAGACATACAAACATACATACGCTCGAAAAACATAACCCTCCTTCTGGCGCAGTCGGGTAAAAACTAGTCAAATGTGTGTCGGGCTGGCACTAAGGATACCACCCTGAAGATTTTTTTTTTTAATTCCTTATATGGTGGTAATACGGTATAAGGAACCGTGCGCGAGTCCAACTCGCACTTGACTGGCTTTTTCTTTCTTTATTCCCATAGTGAAAGTAATAAACCGCGAATACTCCGTGAGATGATGAGATTCCTAGACTAATTATTTATTCATCCAAATAATCAAAGCCACGTTCACACCATCATTTGTGAGTTAAAATGTCAATTAACAAAATTTTGTTTATTATGTACCTAATTAACCCACCATACCCTACCCTACCATCTCATTAACAAAACAATTTCCTGAAAGGTTTTCTTAATTTTCCTTTGATCATAATGAAATTGTATGCCTTCGGTTAATTAAATTTTTGGCTGAATTTGATATTTTTTCTGACAAACGTTTTACGTTCACGACTTTATTCCTTTGGGAGTGGACAGAAACATGGCTACAAGTACAGCGTCCGTCACTCGACCATATAGGTACCGAGATAAATACTTCGGCGCATCGTAAGCGATGTGCTTGCTTGATTTCAGCAACTCTCTGCGTCTGCAGAGAGTGCAATGAGAGGCAATGGCTGTGGCAAGCTTCACTAGGTAAATTTTTGCGCGGAAGTGATGTATGGGGAGTGCAATTCACTAAGCGTCACATCGCTGTCAAAAACATCGACCAGCTCACAAATGTAACATTCTTCTTGCATCCTACAGATCGTCGAAGTTTTTATGTATGAGTTTGACACATGATATAACCATAGCGAATACCGAATTGTCAGCTCGCCGATGTGTCAACAGTTGTGACGATGTTTGCGGTGAATGCATTGCTGTTACGAAGTTACTAGTATTATAAGATTATAAAATACAATAACTTATTAAAATTCAATAAAACCAGTATCTTATTTCATACTAAGTAACTGAAAACAGACCAAATAAACACACGGAACTTCCAGCCTCAACAAAGGAACAACCAGTCCCATTTTGGGGTTCGTTGTTCCTTTCCGACTTGTCTTAGAAAATCGATCCTGTGCTAAAAAGTACTAAAGCGTACGATAGATTATCGACATACTAATATGCAGCGATAAATTCCGCTTGAACTCATGTAAGACTCATATACATACGACTTATTTTTCATACACATTTTATCGATTGTTTGAAAATCGGAACTATCAACCCCGCTCTCCCATACCTATCACGCCAATTGACTAAGAAGCAGATTGCCTAATCGTTATTGCCAGAACTTTGCATTTGCCTAGAATCTAGGCAGAGACCTGACTTTTTGACATAATTTCATTTTGACTGATTTGTAGACGAAATAATATATTAGGCCCCAGCCAGATATTATATTGTCTACAAATCAGTCAAATTATGGCAGCTAGCGGTCTCTGGCGACTTCGGTCAGCCGTGTGCCGATGCTCGTTTTTTTATGTGTTGTATCAATGTAGCTATAGAGTTTAAAATGCGGTGTGAATTGAGCCTATATTAGTGAATCTTGTCACAAATATACATACATACCTATATTTACTTAACTTAAAATGTACTTACTGTACTTAAAGGTAATCGTAGCAATGTTTGTGACTACTCCTAAGTTTGTATTATCTTTTAAACCTCCATTGAAGCCAACTACGCGGTTAAGTCAATCCATTTCGCAGAGGTTCCCATTTTGCTTGCATGTTTCACTGCTGTTTCATATTTCTCCGAAGCTGGTCACTTCTCATTTCCTACTGTCACAGTCAGGTTTCCAATATGACTGCTGTTTATGATGTTGCTTAATGTTCATACTATTTGTGTATTTTGTAGAATGTCTATCATAATAAAATAATGGAAAAAGAAAGGGTCTAACTTATTTGTAATCCTGTTTCTTATCTACTGATTAGAAACAAAACGTGAGGTGAGGTCACAGAAGATTATAAGAGGTTAGAAATGCAAAATTGCGCTTTTGCTTCGGAGACGGCTGTTGCCACTTGTCTTCCCGCTCACACTGCTACAATTACTCATGCCCTCTTGCTCGCACCACGCGCGCGCCTTATGGTGTTATGCAAATCATTGCATAACCTGTGGCGACACGTTCCACGCCTACTTTGCACTTCTAACCCCTTTTATAATGTTCTGTGGGTGAGGTTTAAGACATCTAAAATAAAGATAGATAATTTGGTACATATTGATTCTCTTTCTTATACTGTGGTACAGCCAAAAAAAATAAAATTAGTATGTGGATTTTTTGTTGGTTTATGAGGGGATGATTTTCTTTATGGGACCAAAGTCTAAATCGCGAATAAATATCTGCTGTTCCATAGAAAACTGCAATCCTACTCGACCCAAATGTAATGTCGTTTTTTTTCGCGATTTTAATGCTACTGCCTATTTCGTTGATCCCATAGAGAAATTTGTTTTTCCAACATAATTTTTTTTTTACAATTTTCTCTGTGGGATAAAAGAAATAGGATTCCAGGTCAGGTATTTCATGGAATTGCATATTATACTAAAGGAAAAACAATTATTATTAATTTACGAGCTTTTACCCGCGACTTCGTCCGCATAAATTATATACCAGATTTTAAGTCAGATGATAAGCTATCAAACAAAAAAAGTTTCATCAAAATCGGTTCAGTAGTTTTTGCGTGATACTCGAACAAACAAACCCCCAAACAAACAAACAAACAGACAAAAAATCCAAAAATTGGTGTTTTTTTTTTTTTTTTTTAATGTTCGATAGGTAAACATTTGACCCCAATCTCACCTGATGCTTATGATTTGGAATCAGTAGGCCTCGCATGCCACCTCCGAGAAAACGATAAAAATCGAGATGTGCCTCCATCTTTATTATTTTACGTATGCCAGAAAGAGCGCGCATGACCTTTTACTCGTTTAAACGCTTTGTCGTGGCTGGCATGCTAGCCGTGCAAGGACAGGTAAAAACCATGTCGTAATTTTTTTTTTGTAAATATCTTCAATGTACAGACACATTTCTGTTTCAGTTTTATAATAGTTTAGATTCCTCTTTGTCCAAACTGTCACCCGACCAATAAAATCCTACCACTTGATTTCATGGTAATAGTGCGGCACGTTTGATGATCTGATCACCTTCTAAAAAACCATCAGCAAATTAAATTGAATCCTGTAAAGAAAAATAAAATATATTTAGGTTTCTATATTTAGGTGCATTGTCTTTAGTAAGTATATCAAGTAAAGCTAATTCGTCATCTGGCGGTAGTTTTAGTTCGAGGTTGGTTATAACCACAGATGGGGCACCGCGTGGCACGTTGCCGGACAAGCCTGCCAATTTAACCATATTACTGCAGGAAGAGCTGAATTCATATATTATGGCGTTTTAGCTATTTAAATAGTTACTATTTTCGGTAGACCACAAAGCAATCTGTAGATTATACAGTGTTTCGTCTTTTTTGTTTGTTGGTTTGTTCACATCACGCAAAAATTATTGGATTTTGAAAATTATTGAATTATTTTGATGAAACTTTTTGTGTTTAAACGCCTTAAAAAAGGGTATATTTATATTTTATCTCACTACGATTACGGGAGCCGGGCAAAGCCACGGGAAAAAACTAGTAATACAATAAAGTTTTTTAGTTATCTTTAGGTTAAGGGAAGATTTGATTGTTTTTGTGGATATGGTCTGAGTTTATGTATGCATGAAAATGCAGAATCCGGACATGAATCTGAGTTTGGAGTGTTTAGAAAGGCTACAATTACTTTAAAAATACAGTTAAAGTTTTAATAAAGTTAATTTCTTCAAGATGTAATAAAGCTTGAAACGGTTAGTACAATATAAATCCATTTAGCAAAAATTACAAAAGTAAATTTTAGTCTTTAAAACTTTTAATGGTCTTGCTTCTTAAAAGTTCATATTTAGAACAAAAACGTCTATCGTTTAAATTAACTAATAGTATTGTAGCCCCGGTTGCCCCGGGCATAATTTAAGTACCAAAAAAGGTTACCGGTTGCCTATTACATTATTGAACTATGGTGTAGAACTGTAGAACATGACAGTATATCGAACAAAACGGTTACCAGTAAGACTATTTTTAGGGTTCCGTACCCAAAGGGTGAAAACGGGACCCTATTACTAAGCCTACTTTGCCCGTCCGTCCGTCCGTGCGTCCGTCCGTCCGTCTGTCCGTCTGACCGTCTGTCCGTCTGTCCGTCTGTCCGTCCGTCCGTCCGTCTGTCCTACCTATTTAGGGCTGTAACTGTTGAACCGTAACCTTAACTTTTGAATAGCTAGATAGTTGAAATTTTCTCAGATTTTGCGTTGTAATGGCGGATTTGTTAACAAATAATAAAAATGGCAGAAAGTTAAAAATTTACGGGGGTTTTCAACAAGAAACTAGTTTTTATCAACGTTTTTTCTTCACGCTCTATAGTAAAAACGATAATACATACAAGCGTCAAACTTAGTGTGATTATAGAGCAAACTCTACAAAATAACAACAAATACTAAAAACCGGCCAAGTGTGAGTCGGTCTCGCGCTAAAGGTCCCGGACAAAAAACGTTTTTTTTCTAAGTTAATAATGTTGTGTTCTGTGGTGGTGTGATACGAAACCCTCGGTGCGCGAGTAGCCCGACTCGCACTTGACCGGTTTTATTTTGTTGTTACGGCGGGTTGTGATCTTTAAGTCTTTGGTGTTTGAATTAGTAATGTCGTACCTCATAATTTCAAAACGGCAATCGGTAACGTGTTTGGTAATTAATTAATCCCTGGGGCTACAGTGCTATAAATTGAAACCTTTCTCTGAGGAAACAGAAAAAAACAAAAATTAAAATCAGCAACGAACCTGCAATGCAATTCACTAAGTGCAAACATAGTCACAACCTTAAATTCGTCATTGAAACATCGGCTAACTTTCCATTTCATGTGTCAAACTCATATAAAACCTCCGACGATCTGAAGGATGCGAGCTCGTTTATGTTTTTGACAGCGATGTGATGCTTAGAGAATTGCACTCCAGGTAATTTGTCATAACTATAACGTAAAAAATTATTAGTCAAAGATAATATTGATAAGCTCAAAAACTTGTTCTCTCTTTTTTGCATGGGGTTTAAATCACCTACATAGTTCTCTTAATACCTACAATCTATTAATATTCTAGTACATAATGTTTCAAACCAGATGCAACAGACAACCGGAAATTAAGCCTGTTCAGATGGGCACCGGACGCGTCACGTTACAAACAATATGCTGTGACGTCTTATGATTATATACCTTTGTTATAGCTTAAGATAGCTATTGTGGTTGAGATAAGTGTTTGAAGATTTCTTGTCATTAATGAATACTTGCGATTGTTAGAGTATTTGACAGGATTTAAAAAACTGTTCTATGTTAATCACTGATGTCTAAGGACTCTGTAGAAAATTTTACGTTTCATTACATACTTATACAGGGTGAAATTGATATCATTAGCATCCTTTTAAACTAAAAGTCTACCCATCAAACTGAACAACTTTCACTATAGGAGCAAACCGATCGGAGCAGCAAAAAAGTCAGCTGTTTCATACTAAACTGCAATGCCTATGCAACACAAAATGTATGCAACAGCAGATTTTTTTTTGCTTCGATTGTTTTGCTCCTATAGTAAAAGTTGTTCAGTTTGATGGGTAGAATCTTAATCAAATTAAAGATTGAAAAATTCAGTCTCGGGCGGGATTCGAACCCGCACTCTTCCAAACTGTGGAAGTGCGTAGCGCGTGCATGCGTGCGTGCCTGGTAGACTCTTAGTTTAAAAGGATGCTAATGATATCAATTTCACCCTGTAGTGCAAGAAAAAACGAAAACAAAAAATATTATTTTAATACCCCGCGAAAACGCTTTTCTTGACAATATACGTGGCTACATGCAGGTGACGTCATCGTGATGTCACCTGCTTGTGACATTCATACTCTACTCCAACTCTACTCGCAACTGTCTAAATTCAGTTGACGTCATCAACCATTCGGCCAATCACTCGGCCAGTAACTCATATACGGTAGTAATTATAGTAATATTCGTACTGTCATAATCATTTCCACATACGACGAAAGAAAAGGTATGTTAAAAAAAACCATGTCTATTTCTATAAATATAAATCTCTTTAATGTTGGTTCAAGTGGTTTTTTATGGTAATCCGCCTGAGATTCCGAGATAATTTCTCATTCATCGCCCCGAATCGAGATTTAGTCGGGAAAAGCGAATAAATCATAGAATTATACTCACAATTCTCTTTTATATCGTGTTTCTTTTGTATTCATTTCATATTGAAGCTGTTAGATTGTATTTTCTGTTATGTTTCGTGTAAACAATGGTTTATTGATGTCGTTAATTAGATGATACAGTGGAATTGGATGAAAGAGCTCGGAGTGTTGTTTCAGGGATTGTAATGAACTAAATTATCACTGAGCTTCGAATTGCTTTTAGAGATGTCGAATAATATCGTAACTGCCATTGGCGTATTGTGCAAGATGATTTATTTCTCTGCTTAATTAACCTTTGCGTTATACCTACTGATTAGGTATTTAGCGTTATTTTTCATAACCAATATATTATGTGTTTCGACAGGATGTCAATTTAAAAACGTTACAGAACTAAGGTGGTGCTTCAGACTATCAAACTGTAGATATTTTACTAACTATGGGACAATGAAATCACGGAAAAATCAACAGTTCCATAAAATATGTCAATGGCTACTTAACCCAAAGATAATTTTTTGGCGATTCCAATGTTGGTCCAGTAGTGAAAGTTGCTCAGTTTTATGGTCTGAAAAACCCTCTTAAGTACGTAAGGCATTTTAGTTTACCACCTGTAAAACTATAGTTGTTGACTGAACTTTCAGCTGTAGTAAAGTTTTGGTGTAAAAAGAGATTTGGACATTAATAGGGCTCAATTTCAGAACTGATATTTTACTATTTTATCATCTCTGCCATTACCTCGCAGTCTTGTCACACTCAGAGGTTCTATTCTATTATATTTTTGTTTAATGGCGTTTCCTTGGTGGATTTTGCCAATATCTAGTTTAAAAAGAGCAATTAGTGCTTGACGTTGTACGGTAATGGATATGGCTATCTCAAAGCCCTGTTTTTATACAAAAACACACTCGAAACCGCCATAAAATGGCGGAGCCGCGTGGCTACCTAAATCGCGAGCCAAACGACAGACGTCCACTCGAGAGCCCTCTAGCCACGCGACTCCACTCAGAGGTTGCCCCAAAAAGAAAAAAAAAGTTTAGAAGTTTTTTACTTTTTTTATTTCTGACGATATCTAACTAAAAAAGAAATTTTACAAAAGTTCCTCCGAACCGTATTCAGCCATGGCAACTTCGACAGAAAAATTAAAAGACGTTGCCGATGCTGTAACATCTTATAAGTTTTCGCCTTATTATTATTAAGCATTTTTTTTGCATTGGCTTACCACATTTTCTTTTTAATGTATTTCTGAATTTTTATTAGAATTAACAGTAGCATCCATTCAAAACACTAAGAAAATTTAAGAAATACATTTTAATTTATTCAAATAAGCCTAATGTAATCAATTTAGATACTATAAATAACATAAAACCCAAATGAAAATCCCTATTTTAAGAAACATTGCCTAGAACTACGATTACCAATCCTGTATACATTTGAAATAAGGCAGACTTTTTACCGGACTGCGCCAGAAGGAGGGTTATGTTTTTCGAGCGTATGTATGTATAAAATTTGATCTATACTACACAAAGTTTTTATTTTTTTGTCACTTACTACAAAATGATGGGCCTCGTATCTCCTTCATTTTAAGAGATATCATAATTTTAAATATACAGAAAGATAGAGAAAAAAAATTTGATTTCAGTGGTATATTCAGTGGACTTACGACAAAATGTCCCTTACGACATTTTAAATTTTCACCGTCGATATGTATGTACGGTAGGTATGGCATGTCTACCGAATCCAGAAAATGGGAGTCGGACAAACTCTAAGCTGATTTTTTGAACCAATGTTTACGTATCGAATCGGTTTTGGAATGTCCCCCGAATTCCGAAGCGAAGTGCCCTGAAATTGATGACGGCCCCATTTTTTTTTAATTCAATCAGACAGGGTTCTCTACAGATTTGAGGATTGGAATGCAAACTGTGTCTAAAAATATTTCGGCGGAGGAAATTCGAACTATTCCGTTTTTACAGCCAGTTTCGATTCGGTTTGCACTTTTGCAGGATACAAAATTTGTGCATGTGCCTGAAAAAAATTAAAAAGAAAACGTCTGTCCGGCTCTCGGTTATTTCGAATAAGGTGAAAAAGTGAAATAAAAGTTGTAAAAATCGATGTGGAAAACAAAAGTTTATATAAGAGAGTTACTTGAATTTAGGAGCGATGCGCTTGTCGGTGCAAGGCTGGGTTAAAATAAAATCATGGCAAACATTTTCAATACATGTATGTATACAGGGTGTTAGGGTAAGCAGTTGCATTACTAGTACTTTAAGAGGTGATCGGACCCAAGAAACTGAACAACTAGAAACTTATAGGAAATTCGTAAAAAAAAAATTGGACTTGCCATATACTAGATGCTATATCGAAAGTTTATATTATGAATAGTAGTTTTTTTTTTGCAAATATTATTTTCCTTTGGGAAAGTTGTTGAGTATCATGAAGACATGAGGAACTGAGGAACAGACATGAGCTGTCAAATGAAACTGTTTTCGGAACTGTTTGACAGTTTTTTGCCTGTCACGAGGCTCCGCAATCCTTATTAATCTCTTCTTGTTTTTGACCAAAAACAATCCCTGAGATTGAGATAGATTCTCCCATAATCTACTTGACACTGGCCGAAATGCAGAGCTAACGCACAAGCATTATAAATAAAAAATAAAAAATGTGTTTACAGCTTGTCGGCACGGTGAAAATTCGAGAGGTCTGTGAATAATTGTGAATCTAACGTGAAAACGTAGATTATTTTGTGAAAAGGTGTTAGATTATTTCAAAAAAATATCCACAATTTCACGTTAGATTCACAATTATTCGCAGAGCTCAGATTTTCACTGTACCGAGAAGCTGTCAAACTATTCCAAAAACAGTTCTGTTGCCTCGCATCACGTAACTCTTTCTATTATTGCCGCTAGGTACCTACATCTCGCTCTCTCAGCCGTCTGTTTCTATATTCCTGGTATAATAACTTTATAAATCAAACACGCTTCGCAGCACGAAGTGATGAAGTATAGGTACAACTAAAACGATCACCCATACAAAATCATACACAGGCCGAAGTTGCTTAACTTTGTAGCCCAGTCATTTTACGGTTTGAGCCGGGACTAACTAATAATTGTTTTTTTTTCGGTATAGCATTTAAGAGCCAAATATGAGCTTAAAAATGTACCAAACTAAAAAAGAAATTACGTCAGCAACAGCCCCAAATTTAAAATTTAGCAGTTATCTCGTTCTAAAAAACCCGACGGTCATTTTTTTTGCACCTTTTTAAGGCTATCCATTATACATATTTCAAACATGGTGTTAATATTTTTGTCTACTTAGAAAGCTTTGAAAAATATATTTTAGTCTTTTCTTATGAATACCTTATTTTTAAAATTGCAATGTCTATTTTATTCCTCAAATATAATTTATATTGTAAAATCTAATAAAAAAAGGGTGCTTGATGATTGGTAATAATATTAATTAGTTTAACTAATAATAATATTAATAAGTTTAACTAATTAATATTATTACCAATCATCAAGCCTTCTGGGAGATACAATTTTGATTTCTATGTTTCGTAGCGATTTTTTTTAAATTCGTTTTCAGGTCGTCTTTTCATCCCTAAATGGTGCCGGTTACAGTTTAAAAGTCCCATTAATAATAAATAACTCCCTTAGAAAATTTATATAGGGACGAGTTACGCATGTCATTCTACTAAGAAACATTTCTGCCACTTTTTGCGGGGGGCGAGGTAAAATGAAATCCGTAACTTTGGATTTTATTCCCTATAACTTTAGATTCTAATTTTGAATGTTAAAAATCATAAAAAGTAGTCTCGTGTGAAAACCAAACGTTCTAAGTTCAAAATTATTGTTTTGCTATTATAGGTTGTCTCTTTTAGTGATAAGGTATGAAATTGGGTGTAAATGCACAAGGTCAATTGTTCTTATACCGTGGCAGAGGGGAAATGCTACCGCAAGGTGAGTCCCTATATAAATTGTCTAAGATTACTCCCCACAATCCCTTCTTCCCTCTTAACAAAACACCGTAAAATGACTGGGCTTTTGCTGTTAGTTTTCAATAACGAAGCCCTACTACACCATTAGCGTATAAAACAATTGTCGTAAGTTAAGTAACAAAACGCTTTTTAATTAATTTTGTAATAACACAGAAATTTTCATTCATAAATTTTGCATGCAAAATTATGAGTTCCCATTTAAAAGTGTTCAAAGTATATTAAACGTATGAATGCTGGTAGTCTTCGTGGTTGATAAATAGCAGGGTAAGTGTGCCGGTTATGGATACTTTTAATAAATTATGATTGACCACACAGCAAAAGGAACAAAACCTTAATACTATTGTTATGTAATGTCATAGATATGAGTGTAAAAGACATCGGCTGTATTTCGATTTCGAATCTGATGAAATTTTTAGTGAAAATATTTTTTAACAGTTTTCAGTGCATACATTTTTACGTTGCGTTACGTTGCGTTGCAGACAAAAATTTTGCAATTGGGGGGTATCGGGATCCAGATCTAGTTTACAAACTGATTGCAGCGAACCTATCCAGTCGATGGGTCATCGGCTAGGTTGCCCGTTGTGCCAAAACATATATACGAGAGAGGATTTAAATATAGCTGCACCTGATGCTATCAGGTTAGCCGTATACCTGTCCTGTAAAATATAAAAAACACCACTGAAGAACTATTGACACGAAAAGAAGAAGTGCATAAATATATAATAATTATTAGTTTAATATTGATATCGGTCACTCATGCAATGGGTTGGTACATAGACCTAGTCGTCATATTTCTATCTACCATATAGGCACGAAACCATTTAACCGCTTAGTTGCTTTAACCATCTTTAATTTCCTGTCGTCCGTTAAGGAGTTTCTGTGTCCATCCTTGAATCACTTCATTAAATCTTCAATGATCATATCAGAAATAAAAAAATATCAAAAAATTAAATAATCAAGTATTTAAAATTTCTTCGTTATTCTCTAAAATTCTGCTGATTTAAAAAGTATTTTAAATAAATACTATTACGTTTTGTTAAAATTTAAATAAAACAATAATTATCTTCAAAAATTATGTAAATAGTATGTCTATAAAGTGTGAACAGCGCTGACTCTCATAGATCAGATTTTCCTCGTTTGAGAGTCAGTGTTCCCCTTATTTTAGTGTCACAGCATTCTTGTATTAACATTTTGAGTATCACTTTATCTCTTAGGCTAAAAAAAAAAACTGTTATTTTTTTAACACACTACAGTTAGTAAAACGATATTTAAAAGTGTAACAATCACAAAGCAAGCGTGGCCGTAATCGATACATGCACCCTCTCAGTCCGGAGCGCTTTAATTGCAGCATATCGAATCCGCTGCATAACGAATGGCGGTACAGATAGCTTCCGACCACCCGCCGAATTTGACAGACGGCTGCACACTGAGCTAGGAAATGTAGGTTACTGAACATTACATTTTTATGCAATTTACTAAACTTCCGTACCTTAATTGGCAAAACGGGACACTTTAAAGATAAAGATGCATTTATTTGTCAGACATGAGTAGTTTTACAAGCAATTGTTACAATAATTATAAAGTCCTACATGTCTTACCTTACGGCTTACAAATTATTATTCAGATAATGTTAGGGATGCCAATCAATAAGTGGTCATAATAATTAAAACAAAAAAAAAATATTATTAGAGTGCCTAATTAAAAAGCTATTTTCATAGAATACTTTTATAGGTTTTTTAAAGGTATAAACATACAAATTTTGAAAAAAGGAAAAAAAAAACGGCCGCTTTTGTTTTTATTCGAAATTGTCTAAAAGTGGAATGTTTAGAACCTATGAAAGTATTGTATAACAATGGCTTGAAGGCTTTTGTAGTGTTCGTGTTGAGCACTTTTTTAATTTAGGCTTTCTTTATTGAGAAATCTTTTTTAATGTGATGAGGGCGCCACTGGACTGTGATAGCCCTCTTAAGGTTGTGACGATGTTTGCTCTTAGTGATTTGCTTTGCAGATAATGCAGGAAGAATGTTACATTCACGTGGTACGCATACTTTCACGCTACACCGTGCCGGGTCCAAGCAGAGTCCGAGCCGAGCGTCGGCTATAGCCGGAGTGTGTCCATACAAAATATCTATCTAAACTATTATTAAACTGTAACAGAAGCGTGTCTGTACATTGAAGATATTTACAAAAAAAAAGATTACGATATGATTTTTAGGTGTCCCTGATTCCAAATGACAAATTTTTGGATTTTTTGTCGGTCTGTTTGTTTTTTTGATCGAGCATCACGCAAAAACTACTGAACCGATTGAAATGAAACTTTTTTGTTTGATAGCTTATGATCTGACTTAAAATCTCTGGTATATCATTCATGCAAACGAAGTCGCGGGTAAATGCTCGTACTATAAAAAACAGTAAATTTAAAAAAAGAAGTTTGTTCGAGCATCACGCGAAAACTACTTAACCTATTTTTATGAAACTTTGTTTGTTTGATAACTCATGATCTGACATATAATTTTGTATATAATTTGTGCGGACGAAGTCGCAGGTAATATCTATATGTAATATTAGTTGACCGTGCTACGGCCGACACTCGGCTCAGACCCGGCAGGGTGTAGCGTAAACGTCATCCTTTATGCGTTGAACATTATCATTAAGACATTATGCTCTACTGTAATATTCAATGTAGCGATGAACTCAATAAAATCATTTAACTTATTCTGAACAATTCGTTTATTATTGAGAATTCCTCTAATTACCCCTCCGTGGAATAAAGTCGACAGCATAATGTTTTGCTATTGTTAATAATAGGTATCGTATTATTACATTACAAAGGAATGTTCTTGTTGAAAATGCACCTTTAATGCAATACCGACAGGTTTTGTTATGCTCCGGAATTATTCATACAGAATAGCAATGAGCTACGTAGCGTAGCGCTCGTAGCATGCCGCGTAGACGCGTAGCGTGGCGTAGCTGCACTGTTCGCTACGATGGAAATGTACTTTACAATAATTAACAAAACGTCATACGCTAATAATAAAGGATGAATTTGACACGTATTTTTACAGGGTGTAAAGGAGATTGCCCAAAGTTCTATGAAAGTCAGGCTGATCTTGCGTCTGGTCAATTTTTCGTCAAAAGACAGGGAATTTACTAAGGATGATTGTAAAAAGAAAACTGTTTAACTATTTGATGGGAAATCTGAATAATCCTAACTTATAAAAAGATAGGCTATGAAAACAAAAGCATCCATTCCTTAATAAGAATATTTAGCTTAGTTCTATTTACACACAAATACATAAACTCAAGTCCGTAGTCCCTTTCGGGGTGGTCAAAACCATACACTACTACGTTACGTTACTTCTTGTTATGCACAAAAAAACACTAGCACTTACAACTAAGCCCATATAACAATGTAACACAATAGATTTGATAGCGATACAGTGTCCTATAGTCACTTGGGCATTCTCCTTTGTTTGAATGCTTCTCTACTCTATTAGCTGATAGCCAACACGCACCACAAACTCTTGCCAGTCTTGAACTCTAAAAGGTTATGTTAATATAGTTATTATTTTATTGTAATAACGTTTTAAACGAATTTGAAATAGACCTAACAGAACGGACAGCATAATATTATCAAAGCACGTAGGTATACTTTTGATAAGTTACCTGATGCACTGGAGTAAATGTGAGAGTAATATGTCTTTCTGGGCATTGTGCTGACACTCTGTATGATATATGATACTCGGTGTATGATACTCGGTATGATTTCGAGATTTTAACGTAATATCCCACAACCAAAGAAAACTTGTTGGTGTCCAAATTCTGGTCAATTCTGGTGCAGGTGTCAAATATCATGTCAACTCACCAGTACGCAACCATAATGCCTTGGATTGCAAAAAGATTTTAATTCAAGCTACGATTATTACAGGTTTCAAAATAAGTACCTATGTATATTCTATTGTTTAGATATTTTTAATACATGGGTCTTGTTGTACTGTGCTGGAATTAAATAATAAAATAACTAAACAAATAAAATAAAAATAAAATAGTCGTACCTAAAAGGGAGTATCATATAATTATTTTTGACAAATATAGATTTTAATTCTGCTTCACTACCAGGAAGGTGGCATAGGTATTGTTTATAACTCCTATGGTCATCTATGGGCTGAGTCTATGGCCCGGCGAAGCTTGGGCGCTAAGAGGAAGGAACTAAAGCTTTGGTGAAACTAATCATGTTACGTTATAATTTTATTTTATTTTATACCCCCATTCGCACATGGCTCTAAAAACACCAAAGTGATTTAAAATTCGGACCAATATTTTTAGTTAATGAATGGTGATGAAGCATGACGCATCTTCAGCCTGGTTTTGGTCATGATCCTTTATACGCGTGGCGTTGCTTCAGATCATCAAACTGAACAATTTTCATAATGTCAAAATAACGAAATTCCTATGATTAATTCAATATTTTTCATTACGACATTAATAATTAATTCGGTGTATATAGATTAAAGCAACTATTCTTATTTTACAAAATACGGTCTTATAATTAGATTTTCTCATTTTCACGACTAAATAGAAATCTGAAACTATTTGAGAATCATTATTTTATGCGCACATATTTGTCAAACTTCCATTGCAATTTTTCTCAGAATATCCAAATTTTTCATTTCCATAAAAGATAGATCTACATTTTTTATATCAATCGGTTAAGTTATAATTTTTTTTAATACTAAATAAATACCATTTGTACAATTATGCCTGCAACTGCCTTCATGTCTAATAGTTAGGACCATTGGGCTCCTAACACGGAGGTCGTGGGTTCGATTCCCACGGGGGACACCTAGTGATTATGTTACTTTGTGAGTTATTCCCCAGTTGCTTAGGACATTGCTGGACAAATCACCTGATTGTCTGAAAAGAAAAATTATTTCGTGCTTCGGAGGGCACGTTAAGCCAATGGTCCCGGCTACGATCTCTGGTGGCAGAAGTCGTTACATAAAAACAGAGCGCGTCTCAGAGCCCGTAAAGCGGTCTGAAAAAACTTACAGCAGGGCTTGCCCACACGATAAGTAGGAGGTACAATTACTATCCAAATTATTAAAAAGAAATAGCTCCGATTTGTTTTTTAACCACTACTGAGACCACTTAAATTATTTTTATCTCTGATCTATTTGAAAGACACCCACGTTCAATATTATTTTCGTAACTAAAAAAAAAACATAATTTAGTCACCTACGTTTGGTTTTCTCACATGAAATAAGTAAGTACTTACATCTCGGAAAAGTACTAAAATAAATTGAACATCTAAAGAAGACATTCTCAACTCGCATAAAAAGAAAAACAAAAAAAAATAAACAAAACTGTATCCAAACAATTTCAGATAGCCATAAACATATCGCTTTAGATAACAAAAGCTATGCAACTAAAGAAAAACCGAATAGAGTGGAAGAGAGAGGTAGAAACATCATAAAGCACCAACAATACGGAACTTGGCATATTTTCGCTTTCACAAAGAAATATCTTATACACACACATACACAAAACACATATAAATGTCAGAAACGACTCGGAGTCTATTACAGCCTAAATTCTTGAGGGGAAAAAGTCACAGACAACAGCAATGTCATTTATCTAATTATGGAATCGCGATAAGGCGTAAGGAGGGGGAGGGAGGGAAATCCAGGAGGTGGGGGGAGATGGATACATGAGGCTGTGCCGCAGTCGGCTTCCAGCATTCGAGAGGGGAACACCTCCGCGCTTCGAAGTTCAAATTTCGCGTCAGTGACACGTTACGTTCACTTTTTTTAGAACTAAAACTTTGCAAGTGCCAGTAAAAATAACGCTTTCGAACAGATGGAATGGAACGTGTTTTTGAATTTGGAACTGTTTTAAAATAGTGGAACATAATTATGGAATACGATATTTGGTAATTCGATTCGATAAGTGGAATGATATGTGAAAAAAAAATTGCTGTGTTCTGAGAAAAAAATTGGTTTAACATCATGACTGTACTTCTGGTTTTTGGACTATTTGTTGGTGAGTATTTACAGCTTAAGTTTTAATTTAAATGAATATTGTGATTAAAAAAAGAACTATATTAATCGTAATATTAACAATTTGAAATAAAAACACGGAATTTATTTTTCTTCTGTAATGTTAACGTATACACACGTATCGAACGTTAAAATGGTTGGTACGTAACAATTTGTGTTGCTTTTCTTCGCATATATAATACTTTTTAGGGTTTCGTACCCAGAGGGTGCCAAACGGATTAACTAAGCCTATCCGTCTGTACTAACTCAAAAAGGCTCGCTTTTTGGTAGCAAATTGACATTTTCTTAAAATTGTTATTATTATTTCGAATTTCCTAACAATTTTTTTATAAAATATGTGTTATTATTTTGAATTTGCTTTAGTTAAAAATTTGGGGGTCCCCCTTAATTTTTTTTCAACGTTTTTTATTTTTGCTGCATCGTAAAAAGGCAATAGTACCTATGTATTGCCGATAATGATAAAGTCAAACTTGGTATGATTATAAAGCATACTCTAAAGAAAAACAACAAATAGTAAAAGCCGATCAATTATGTGTATCGTACTCGCGATATGGATGACGGAGTCAATTTCTTTCTTAATAAAATATGGTTGTACGGAACCCTCGGTGCGCAAGTCCGACTCGCACTCGGGTTTTTAACAAATAGTCCATGTTTTAGAGGCATTATTCTTCTGTTGAGTAGAGAGCACAATTATTGAATTAGACTAGCCATCGTGAGGAAGATATCTGTCAATCAGCATTAGGCTGCGTTCAGACGACCCGCACCTGCCCCGCGCTCTCCCCTCGCTCGCCCTGCGGCCTATAATACATTGCTTGCAATTTGAGTCTTGAGTCCTTATGACACCATAACAAATCTTGTATTGTACTCCGACGAGCGGTCGCGGGGCAAGCGCGTGGTGGGTGAGGGCCGGGCGTGGGTGCTCCCCAAAAACACAATACGAGATTTATGATGGTGCCTTATGACTCAAATTGCAAGCAATGCATTTTAGGACGCGGGGTGAGCGCGGGGAGAGCGCGGGTTGAATGCGTGGCGGGCGCGGGTGGTCTGAACGCGGCCGCCTTGCCCATTGCCCAAGAAGGTTCTGAGCGTCACTCTGGGAGGCTGTCTTCTTCTTCATTCTTAAGCCCGCACTTCACACGAGAACTTTCAAGGAAAATTACTATGGCTTATGATGCCACGAGAACAATGAAGGGCATCCACACTCTCGTTCTCGGCCTGTCTCGCCCGTTCTCGGCGAGAATGAAGAGCCGGCCATTATATCGGGATCTCAAATAAACCAAATCGTGTTAAAAATTAGTTACAATGTTTAATTTTAGATTTATACGAACTTTTGATCCGCGACTTCGTTCGCGTGGATTACCCCTTTAGGGGTAAGATTTTCGAAACATCCTTTCTTAGTGCACCTCTACATCTTCTGAATAATATACAGGGTGTATAGTTAAATGGGATACTCACTTAAAGAGGTGCTTCAGACCATCAAACTGAAAATCTTTCTCTATGGGGCCAATTACCGAAATCGCGAAAAAAAATCGACTGTCCCATACATTTCAGTGGAGTTATGTTTGCAGCTTTCTGTATGGGACAGCGGAATATTTTTCGTGATTTTTTAATGTTGGGAACTCAAATATACCAAAACGCGGTATATAAGAACCCGCTAAAATGTGTACCATAAGATAACATTTTGGTTTATGGATTAGTAAGGGGAGAACAGTTGACGTTTTCCTCTTGATGTGATTATTTATTAGAACTGATTTGCATCTTTGGTTTAGTTTTATCATCGTGTTTAGGAAATAAACGTAAGATTTTAACAAGATTTAATACGATCAAAACTTACCGACGTTCAGAAATCACAAATGAGAAAATTTATAGCTAACCTAATCCTTAGGGTGCTTTTCCACCAGATGTGCGAGGAAGCTTAGCTTTGCAAAGATGCGTATCGGAGCTGTGAAACTTTTTGACTGTTTCTACCATCGCTGCAAAAACTCGTTGTGGGCGATGCCTTTGCCCAGCAGTGAGATGGTACTTAATCTTTTATTACACTGAGAGAAATGTCATTTTGGTGTAATCTTAAAATATCCTGACGTTGATCAAAAATAATGTGCGTTGTCCTAAACTAAGAGAATAATAGGTCAATATTACGCTATAATTGAAATGTGTTACGATGGAATCTAATTTTTTGGGTAAATAATGCAAAATTATGACGCTTATCATCGTAAAAATTGGTCATATAAAGTAATATTGTCTTCTTCATATAATAACACTATGTAATAGAAAATGGTCCGCTCTCCTATAAATTTGTATGATATTTATAATTAAGATTATAATTATAAAATACAATGACGGTGTTATCGTATTTATGAAGAAATATCACTAAAAATACGATGAAGAAAATTATGTGCTAGTTACTTATATTTTTAGAGTATGCACCATTTTTTAATATTACAGTGATATTATTTTATGTGAATCCTATTAAAATACTATTACAGAATCTTCTTATAAGGAAAATAGTAGGAAAAATAATAGGACATAACTGGAGATATGATGATGTCATCGATAAATAGTAGGAAACATAATCATATAATGTATGCTCGTTCTACTAAAGCCATGGTGACACGTCATCTTAAATGCCGTTATCATCAGCAACAATATTTATCATCGTACTTTATGGTGACATCAGTATGCTCCGTACTTGAGATGAATCCTACTATTTGAAGCTGAATTCACGTAATTTATGATTACCAGTTTTTAGAGTGAGGTGAGAATTTCATATGAAAAATTTCGGTAGAGGATTGCTTAGGTATGCGTTACAGGACTGAATGTAACGAGCTTGACAGAAGAGACTAATGAATGTTGACGAAGTAAACGAGGCATAGACGAAGAATTTTTCGCTTACGCTGGTAGACGGAATGTCAGTGTAACCGGGTATGAGATAGAGTTATAAAATGAAGTGCGGAGAGGATGAGGAGACCATGGAGCATATTCTTTGTGACTGATGTCTTGGCGGCAAACCGCATGTGCCTCCTCGGAGATGGATATCCAAAACCGGGAGATCTTAGGCTTCTTCCCCTCAATGGTATTGTCTCCTTCATTGACCATGTATTTGAAGGGAGAAGAAAGCAAAAAAAATAGGTAGTATTGGGGCTAACACAAAAGATCCCAATGGGTCGAAGTGTTGCTGGCTTGCCAGCCCCCACAACAAGATAAGATAACAAGATATGAAGTGACATTTTTGAGTCAAGTTTCCGTAGTACAAAAAAGCATCTAGTACTTCCTATCTTTATGCAAAAAATTGGTTACGCTGATAAGGACAGCCTTATCAGCGTAACCACTTTTTTGCATAGAGATGTCCTTATCAGCGTAACCACTTTTTTGCATAGAGATAGGAAGTACTAGATGCTTTTTTGTACCCTGTGGTAGCGATCTCATTTGGCTTGGCCTTTGTGATCGCAATGACGTGTTTGTTTTTAAGTGTGTCAACGGGACCCAATTACTAAGCCTACGCCAGCGCCATCCGTCTGTCAGTCCGTCCATCTGAATGTCGTAACTATAAAGGGCTGTATCTCTTGAACGGTAATATAGATATCCGGTTGAAATAATGTGTTATTATGGCGATTTGTTAATAAAATAATAATAATAAAAAAACAAAATAATAAGGGAACATTAATTTTTTTTTGCGATTTTTATTTTGGCCCCAGAGAGAAACATATTTTTCTTCTTCTTATCGTGTGGGCAGAGCCCTCGTGTCAGTTTTTTTTCAGACCGCCTTACGGCCTCTGACCTGGTTTTTATATAACGACTACTACCACCAGACATAGTAGCCGGGACCAACGGCTTAACATGCCATCCGAAGCACGGAATCTTTTCTTTTCAGACAATCAGGTGATTCAGCCTGCAATGTCCTACCAGGGAGAGCGTGTAAATTCTCTATGGTCCTAACCAACTGGGGAAAAACGCACAAAGTGACATATCACTAGGTGTCCCCCGTGGAAATCGAACCTACGACCTCCGTGTCGAAAGCCTATTTAAGAGCATTGGGCTCTCGACACGGAGGTCGTAGGTTCGACCACGTCGTATCGTACGCTCCACCATTAGCCATGGAGGCAGTTTGAGGCAGAGAAAGATATTCAGTTTAATGGACTGATTATCGCCTTAAATAACTGTCAGCATATTAAGAAGGAGCTTATAATAAACAATTTAATCTTCGATGCTGTTTAAAGTAAGAACAAAATCATGAACTTCCAAAAAAATATTATCATAGCCTTAAATACAATATTAATAAATAGAAACAAAAGAGAAGAACAACATTGCAAACCATCAAAACTAATACCAAGTTTAAACAACTCAAGTTAAACATTTCTTCATTGTTCCAAAAATGTATTTATTTACAAAGCTTTCAGTACAAAATAGCTGAAAGTTAAATTAATTATTGATAAATTTACTCTGTAAATTGACTTTGGTTGTAGACTAAGATCCCGTTACAAGGTTTCTACACCCATATACGCAAAAAATTTCATAGTTTTGGGATCCTGAAAAATAGGATTTACAAAATCCGCCATTTACTAAATTTTGATTTGAGTTGCCATTGACATTTTCTGTGGAAAATCATTATTCCATTTCGTGATTTAGATGTTGTTTCCATTGTTTTAGTTCAGTTCGATGGTCAAAAAAACACATAAGTAGGTACGAATTTAAGTTTACGCTTTAACAACTAGAATAACAGAAACGAAATTTTTGCAATCGTCTGCTAAGGAGCTGCGACAAGCCTTAGGCATAAGAATAGAAAATAATATTATATAAATATTAAAATATTATAATATATGAATAGATAATAATATTATCTATTCATTTGCCTTGGCAAATTTATTTTTAAACTATAAGATTTCCACTACTAGACCTATCATTGCCTAAAAATATCGGTATAGAAATGTTGTAACTGGATCTTGAAATATTGTAATTCTCAGAATATCAAATTTACTAATTCAATCAAAACCTCTAAGACTCGAGAGCATTGTTAGAATCAATTAGCAGAGGCTTAAAAGCCTATCTTACTTTAGTTTTTAGAATTAATTTTACGATAATAACATTAAAATAATGTTTTTTTTTCTAGCGGCCCGTCCGATATTTGGTCTTATTTTCATGTCTATTATTGTTCTACGATGCTTTAATAAGTTAAGTACTTACCTAACTTATTAAGACTAATGGGTACTGGATCTGTGTCACACCCTGGGTACTTCATAGACATACTGAAAAATCTCGCGCTCGAGGGTTTCGTACCAAAACACAATACAATTTTCCTTACGAAAAAATTGTTTTCCCGGGGCTCTTAGCGTGAGACCGACTCACCTTTGACACCTTTTTATTATTTGTTGTTAGGTAAACTGTAGAGTTTGCACTACAATCCCATCAAGTTTGACGCTGGTATGTATAACTGTTTTTACGATAGAGCGAAACGAAGAAACTGCCTCCGTAGTCTAATGGTTAAGAGCATTGGCTCATTTGGCTCTCGATACGGAGGTCGTGGGTTCGATTCCCACGGGGGACACCTAGTGAAAACACTTTGTGCGTTTTTCCCCAGTTGGTTAGGACATTGCAGGCTGAATCACCTGATTGTCCGAAAAGAAAAATGATTCCGTGCTTCGGATGGCACGCTAAGCCGTTGGTCCCGGCTACTATCTCTGGTGGTAGTAGTAGTCGTTACATAAAAACCACGTCAGAGGCCGTAAGGCGGTCTGAAAAAACTCTGACACCAGGGCTCTGCCCATACGATAAGAAGAAGAACGAAGAAACGTTGATAAAAACTATTTATTTTATTTATTTATTTTAATACTTTATTGTACACACGGAAATATACATAAAAACAACATAATAGACAATTACAAAGGGCGAGCTTATCTCTAAAGAGAACTAGTTTCTTGTGTGTTCCCATTTTTCTTTTACATTGTGGTAGGGTATTTAGTACTAGATATACTTTCTTATACTGGGGTTAGGGTTCCTTGGTGATGTGATTACTAAAACATACACTTAAAGGCTTAAAGTTACTTTAACTCATGCCCAATGCTTTTCTCATAGCTTCCGAATAGGGACTGCAGTCTCCGTCCGGCTTTCCTTTATAAAGGGTGTTAGGGTAAACAGTTGCATTACTTTAAGGGGTGATTGTACCCATGATACTGAACAACTTTCCCAAAGAAACCATAGGAAATTACAAAAATCAATTTCGACTTTTCATACAAAATCCGATCAGCTGATTGCATTTAGTATGGAAAGTGCAAAAAAATTTTTTCGAATTTTGTATAGGTTTCTTAGGGAAAGTTGTTCAGTATCATGGGTACAATCACCCCTTAAAGTAATGCAACTGTTTACCCTAACACCCTGTAAACTAGGAAATTTTATAATCATCTGTCAAAATTTCGAAATAATTGGCAACGGGGTCACTCCCAGTCACACTGGATAGAGTTTCGGTACTACTTGTGAAACGTGAATGTTCTGAGGTTTCAGAATATCTCCGACTAATGCTGTTCCCCGAGGGAAATATAGTTGTGAGCGTATGCCAAAGTTACCCAAGTTGTTTAGGTGATAAAACTGAAGAACTTTTACCGGAAAACCTGAAATCGCAAAAAGTCTGCTATCCAATTAGACAATTCAAATATACATGTATATCACCTGGTTTTATTTAGACTATAAAGTACCTTTTACGTCTATTGTCGCATCTCATAGTGTCAATCGGAAGCTTGCTGATGCTTGGGCTCAGGAACGATTTCATCGTATCCTTTTCAAAGTTCAGGCGGCGATATTTTCTTTGTATAACTGTATACTGTGTCACAATGTTGCTAAATGTTATGTTTGTTATTCTGAATAAATAATTTACTTACTTATTTACTTACTATATTATGTGGTGGTACGGAACCCTCGGTGCGCGAGACCAACTCGCACTTGGCCGGTGTTAAGTTTTCACGATGGTCTGATTTATGTTTGTAAAAATATCGTAAATCTTTTATAAGGATTCTCGGAAACGGATAGATTCTCTAGATTAACTCGGATGACGCCAAGCAAACCCAGGTATTTCTATTAAGACGTATTCCTGACCGAACGACCTTGACCCTTTGAGCGCCACCTCAACTCTACTAAACTACATAATTTTAGTAGCTAAACCTATTGTTGATTGCCTTGTCCTTCATTATGTCACTGTGGTGCCTTCTAATCCAAGAAAATCAAATTCGAAAGTCATAAGAATTCGCACAAAATGCAAATTTTCAAATGATTTAATTAACTCATTAAATATTGGGCTTAAATTTTTTTTACTTCATAGCAATTTTAGGTCTTAATATTGTCTACACAATGGTACGTGTCGCAAGTAAAAGTGACTTTAACTTATAAAGTAGATGCACATAATACATACTTTTTCAAATATTTAATGCTTTCTTTTGAACACAGGTTTCATAAGTATTTTAAAGAAAAATGAAAAATTTGCTTCATAGCAAATAAAGCCGAGATATTAAAGATCATTGCTATATTTTTCATTAATTTTTATGTCTTTCAAATAACGAGAAGATAGCTTCTACCTGCCTCCGTGGTCTAGTGGTTAAGAGCATTGGCTCTCGATACGGAGGTCGTGGGTTCGATTCCCACGGGGGACACCTAGTGATATGTCACTTTGTGCGTTTTTCCCCAGTTGGTTAGGACATTGCAGGCCGAATTACCTGATTGTCTGAAAAGAACAATGATTCCGTGCTTCGGATGGCACGCTAAGCCGTTGGTCCCGGCTACTATCTCTGGTAGTAGTAGTCGTGACATAAAAACCACGTCAGAGGCCGTAAGGCGGTCTGAAAAAACTCTGACACCAGGGCTCTGCCCACACGATAAGAAGAAGAAGCTTCTAAAAACCAGCAAATTACGGTCCGGTCCAGCGTTTACATAGTGGGAGCCTCTAATAAGCCAATAAGCCGTTTATATTCGGCCGCGTAGCTTCGTTTTAGTATAGAGCACTATAATGTGCACAGCACGGTTGATCGAGCTCAGTTCTAAGCATAATGTAATTGAGATTTGTTAATTCAGTCGTTAATAATTGCATTGTCTTTATTACCTTTGGTAATTAATAGCTAAAGAGAAGTTATAGCCTGTATAATCTCAATGCAGGGCAAAGACCTTTCAGACGTAAAGTTGATATACCTAATCATTATGTCTAGTCTACACGAAAAAATATTTCTGTGGAAACCCTTGTATATTGTAAACTTTAGTAGGACAGTATTTTTTTTTTTTTTTTTTATGTTCGATAGGTAAACATTTGACCCCAATCTCACCTGATGTTGAGTGATGATGAGGCCGAAGATGTAGCATGCTTACCTAGAAAGATGCCTATTCACTCTTGCCTTGAAGAGGCCCAGGTTGTATTGCTCAGGGAACAGGTCCGCAGGCAGTGCGTTCCACTCGTTAGCCGTGCGCATTATAAAAGAAGAAGCAAACTTCTTCGTGCGAATTGCTGGTAGGTCAACGACATAAGGGTGGAAACCCAGCCTGCGTCTCGTCCCCCGCAGATGAAAGGGAGACGGAGGTATTAAATCGTGTAATTCCGTCGCACACTCTCCGAAATGTATCCTATAAAAAACAGATAGACAGGCTACCTTGCGACGATGCTCAAGACTTTGTAGCTTCGCCACAGAGGTTGGATCACCTATGAGCTTCCTGGCACGCCTGTCGATTGAGTCCAACGCGGCCAGCTGGTATTGGGCAGACCCGTCCCAAAGATGGCAGCAGTACTCCATACACGATCGGACTTGTGCTTGATAAAGTTGTAGAAGCTGTCCCGGAGTGAAGTACCGTCTGACCTTCGAAAGGACGCCCAGTTTTTTCGCTGCGGTTTTCGCCATGGACTCAATATACCGCCCGAAATTCAAATCGGACGATATGTTAATGCCCAGGAGCTCCAGGCGATCAGCTATCGGTATGGACACATTTCGGAAAGTCGGAGTCAAAGCGAAGGGACTCCGTTTTGTGGAGAAAAGGCACGCCTGTGTTTTGTTTGCGTTGAAACTGACCCGATTAGCGTCACCCCAGTCGGACACAAATTCAAGGGCCAAGTTTAATCGCTGCACCATGGCCTCTCGACAAGACTGAGTAACATCCAATTTGACCCCTGCACCGGACAGATATCTGTCAGAAACAGTGCTGTCGTCAGCATACCCAAAGGTTCCGGGCACAAGCATGTCGTTTATATGCAGCAGAAATAAAGTAGCTGACAGAACTGACCCCTGAGGAACACCGGCATTAATAGCCATTTGATCCGATGAGTATCCATCAATGACTACTCGTATGCATCGTTCACTCAAGAAGTCAGCTATCCAGTCGCATAGGTCAATCGGAATTCCATATGATGGAAGCTTGCTTATAAGGCTTGCATGCCAGACCCTGTCAAAGGCTTTGGATATGTCAAGTGACACGGCAAGTGCCTCCCCGTATCTCTCGACAGCCTCACTCCACAGATGAGTGGCATACACAAGGAGATCCCCCGTGGACCGTAATTTTGTTGTGGTAAATCTAATTCTGGTAGATTTAAATTAAAATCTACTTACAACAATAAATTTTCCTAGTACATGCATGCATGCATATGCCTTCGACTATATTCCCCGAGGGAATAGTCAGAGATATTCTGAAACCTCTGAACATCCCTTTCTCACTGTCCAGTGTGACGGGGAGTGAGCCCGCCGCTAGCACTAATTCTAAGGCTGAGATTCAGAGCCAATTTTTAAGTCTTAGTTCGAACTCCCGTATGTCAAAATCCATACATTTAGACCCTAATTAGTTCAAAATCGTCTCTGAATCTCAGCCTAACCAACGAACGAACAAACAAAATTTAAATAATCAAATTGTGGAAATATGAATGACATACCAACATTTTTTCTAACGCAAAGGCACGCAAAGGTAAGTATCAAACAAGTCGATAAATAAAAAAGAGTTTGATCGAACACACATCGAACATCATCTTGTTTTTTATTATGATTTTTATACAAAATAAGAAATCGATGTAATGATATTAGGTAAAATGAACCATCGATGAAATATGTTTTGCGGAATAGACGCTATGGCAAATGATTCGTCATAGATTTTCGACGAAACGTGTTTCAAAATTACGTATAGTATAGTAAACCCGCTATAAGCACTAACAACAATGCAAATGCAGTCACATACACAATTATAGCAACCAAACAATTAAACCAAATTAATTTACTCCGAAATCGAAACTAAACTAAACAGTGTCTTAGTTTAGCAACGTGGCACGTTCCAAGGCTCAAAGGGATAAGTACCCGAGCCACAGGGATCAAATATCTGACCTCTTGCAAACCTTTGTGTTGGCTAAACCTCTTTAGCAAATATGTAGTCCTAGTCTCGACATATGTGGTCTTATATTAGTTGTTCTGTGGTTAGTAGTTTAGGCATTTTTGATAGCAAAGGCATTATACATTTGCTTTGTCAAAGGTGTAATATGTTGTTGCGTAAGATCGGACGGTTTTTTTGTGGGTTGGAAGAAAGTTGCGATTTTTTTTCTCCTATCTGTCAATCGTTTTCCTAAAGAACTTCTTAGGTATAAATAGTGCAGTATCATTTAAAATAATCAAACTACAACAGTTTCGGCCTGGCATGTATTCAAAGCATAATCTTAAGTTACTAAAATGAATATTAAGTTTAAGCTTATGGTTCAAAGTGACGAAATAATTATTTCGCAAAAAGACACTCTCAGACAAAGACCGGAGTAGTGTCTAATGTCGCTTCTATAGCTTGAAGAGTAAGTTCTATAATCCCATTTATACTTACAAAAACACCAAAACCTCAGAATTTACTTTGCTCATCTTTTACACTCTACCAATACAACTATGTAGCAAAAATCTGTGACTTGAAACATCTCTCCGTAAAAGAATCAAAGAATCTTCAACTGGCTAAAAAGTTTGGACTACGATAGCACTGAATCCATAATACCATAACACCCTCATGAAATAGTATCATATAACCATAGACCCATACGCCCCATATACAACGTGTTAATGAATTAACGCAAAACTAGAAAGTAATTTGTTTAGAATCGAGAGCAGAGTCGAATTATCATGGTTTCAAAATAGGTAATTTTTTTCAAAATATTAAATAATTTATTCGCAATATTTTTAATTTTCTGAACCCGATGTCAACCCACCGCACGGGCACACCCACCCTACTATACTTACTACCAAAACAAGATTATAAAAATGTATCCATGAGTAAGTTAGCGCTTTCTTTCAGTGCTGAAATGATAACAAATAATTTTTGCCTTAAAACTTAAAATGCGAATAACTTTACATTTTAACTATAAAATAATTAAATTATTGTTTCAATATAATTATTTTGTTATAAATCAGTTGGGGTGTATGAGGTTTTGCGCTAATTCATTAACACGTTTTATATATTTGAATTTATTATTATTTGTTGTGTTTTATTATACAGGGTGTATAATAAAATGGGACAGCTACTCAAAGGGGGGTGCTTCAGACCATCAAACTGAACAACTTTCTCTATGGGACCAATATCGAAATCGCGAAAAAAAAATCCGCTGTCCCATACAAAACTGCAAACATAACTCGACTGAAATGTATGGGACAGCAGATTTTTTTTTCGCGATTTCGATATTGGTCCCATAGAGAAAGTTGTTCAGTTTGATGGTCTGAAGCACCCCTGTAAGTAGCTGTCCCATTTTAATGTACACCCTGTATATAGTTATTAGTATGCCCGTTCGGGGAAAAGGTCGTACAAGGAATTCGGGCGATGGACGTTCGGGGAAAAGGTCGTAACTGACCTGATCCGACATTTATTACTAGGAAAACCACCAAGCACTTACTTGTACGCAGCCCAATTGTAAAAGAAAGAAATTGTAATTGGTTCCTCAAGTTTCAAGCTTTGCCTGTATTTGTACATTTCATCAAAATCTTAAAGCTAATTTGTATTGTATTTAGTTATTTAAGTATAATATTAAGTTCGTTGTTCAATTTTAAAACTAGTTTTAAATTAGAATGTACCAACTCTGAGGAGAAACAAATCATTTTTCATTTTCATTTTCAATAATCGCAGCGACAGCTGCGGTAGGTATTATATAGAGAAAGAGGCAGCATAAAATGACGTTTCTAGATATACAAAAAAATACAGTCACATTCTCGAATACTATAATGTCCGATCTGATCTTACCCGAGTATAAAATACGTGGTGAGGTATGGGTATGGATGTTTTGGAAAGGAAACATTATGGAAAAATAGTTGTATTTGGTTTCAAGGTGTGTCAGACAGATGGAGCTTAGCAAATACAAATACAAAATACAAAAATATTTATTTGCGTACAAAAACATTGGTATAAATCATAAAGTTATTATGTATAAATACAAATGTTGAGTGGAAATAACATCTGTAGGTTACCTATATATAACTATTTATACAATGTTTTATAAGGGTGATAACTTAACGTATCGGTATGTTGGTACCCGCGGTAAGGATCCAGCCTGTAGGACAAGTACCAGCGCCCGCCTCCACAGTTCTACATTAGGTTCTAAGTAAGTGAACAAAAGAACGTAGGGGTCCATAGTGGACGTTCGGGGAAAAGGTCGTAACTGACCTGATCCCATAATTACGCTTACGTTTCCATTCTATAAACAGGCATTAGCATAAAGGGCAGATTGCGTCAAGAACACTACAATATGCCAAAAAATGCAAATAGCTGATGTTCGTAAAAAAACCGCCAAATTGGAATTGAGAAGGCAATGTCAGTGGATTACATCCAGAAAGATGGGCCAAAGTTTATCACCATCAATTTACGGAGAATGGACGTCGCCGTCAGGGGACCTCGGAAGAGATGGAGGGTCGATCCAGACACCTTTGACGATGGGTGGACGGAGCTAGCTTAAGACTGGAATGCATGGAGAATGAAGAGGGTGGCCTTTGCCAAGCACTGGGATGAAATTGGCACCAGCACTGGACTATCGACTGTGTTCATGAGTATGAAACGATACCGAATATAATGGAAATCATTAGCTCATAATTCAAATTATACACGATTTTTAATCACTTACCACATGTTCAGGAGTTGATCAGGTGGTTAAACTGAACAACTTTGGTCCTCTGTTAAGTGTGCTTTCCGAAAATTCGATGTTTTTATAATAATATCTCGAATACGTAAGTCAAAAGGCGAATTAATGCAATGTGTTCCATTACAAGTCTTTCCATTTGAAAACAATACCTCTGAAAGGCAAAAATAATATTTGATATTCCAGTAATTCGAAACAATCATCTTTTTTATGATTTCGTTTTAGTATCTTTCTCAATGCAGCCTTTTGAAACAAACGTATAAGTAACATAATAATTGGTTCTAACATCGTAATATAACGGAGTAAGCTTAACATTAGAGATGTTATTGAAATAAGATTTCGGATATTACCAGTATGTGTGAATACGAATTGTTGAGAATATTCGCGACCGAGGGGGTCGCGAATATTCTAATTAAAAATTTTCCTTCACTTCTTATCTAACCAACTCTCAAATTGATCGCGATTCGCCTATACATAGATATCCCATATTATGCGTTAGGTGGCACAAATCTCTCAAGTAGGTACTGGTTGTTTTTCGCGGCTTCGCTTACACAGCTTTTGAGATTTTGACATCTTTATTATTATAAACGTGTGGGCAGTTGCTTTACCTTTAAGGGTGAAGTTTACCTCCAATGATTATATTCTTGATACTGAACAAATTTCCCCATACTAGGTACAAATGCAATCAACTGATCAAATATTTGTCTGAAAAGCAGATTTTTGTTTTCAATTTCCTTTAGTTTCTTTAGAGAAAGTTGTTTAGTATTAGGAAATCACCGTATAAAGTAATGCAACCCTTTTGAATAGGAAGAAATATGGATCTTTCGTCTTATTTCAAATATAAAGAATGCTTATTTTAAAGTAATAGAAGGTCACTCTCTCGTCCAAACTCTCCTAACTGATGGTCCGGGGACCGCTATGATTAGAGGTGGACGCAGTGACTCTAACCGGTGCCCAGACGAAGCGAGCATCAGAGATGCTGATGATGCCGGATGAAATTTTACGATATCCATCTGGGTTGGTGATATTCGAAGCCAGACATCACACAGTACAGTTTAGTTGTCGTTTTGTGTCAAGAGCGATGTTGTGACATCGTAGTGACCTTCGGTCTCGGATATGTATACGAAGTTATGTAACATCCCTACTCCGAAACATTTTTAAAAGAAATAAAGGAATTCAGGACCAGAAAAAAACCCTCAGGCTTTTTAGTCCCTATTTAAAGGGCATTTAACCTTTTTTACCCTCCCAAATGTAAGAGATTTGTATTTAAATTCAATTCAGATTACGATTTCAACTGTTTGTTGTTTCTATTGTTAAATTGGACAGATGCTAATTCGCAGATACTTATTTGAATATTTTAATAGGCTTTTGATAACGACTAGATAGGAATTATGATGATCATTCAAATCTAATTTGTTTAACGATGCTAGTTGAAATAATGATCAAACAAATGAGTTGCAGCTTCCATCTCGAATAGGATTTTGATAGTGAGTTTGTGTATTTAACCGACTTCAAAAAAGGAGGAGGTTTCTCAATTCGACCGTACCTATATATATATTTTTTTTATGTGTGTTCGCGGATAACTTCGTCGTTTATGAACCGATTTCGATGATTCATTTTTTGTTGGAAAGGAGAAAGAGAAAAAAGAGGTCCCATGATACGGAAACCAGGATCTGATGATGGATCCCAGAGATATCGAGGGGAACCTGCGAAAATCGTAGTGCCGACTAGTGCATTTGTTAATTTAAAGCACTACAATTAAATCGAACTAATGAATTTACCCTTCGATCAACAATATTGTTGATCGAAGAACTTTACCACTGAAAATTGTAAAATAAACAAAATTTTAACAAAAAGATTAAAACCGCCTTCAAAAAACTAAAAAGTTAAAAAATAATATTGCAGCCGATGACTTTTTCGTTCGCATCATAAGAACATTAATTTGTTTTATCGAAGTCGGTGTCAAGCCAAGCCAAAAATGCAAGCCCTGTCGCGAATCGTGCCGGCTTGACAGCGACTTCAATAAAACAAATTAATGTTCTTATGATGGGAACGAAATAGTCATCGGCTGTGTAGTGTACAGCAATAAAGAGTAGTTAATGCGGAAAGCGCCGGTAGCGCCATCTATCGGCTGGTGCGGTCTGTGGTCAATATCTATCGTTCATTCGCTCGGTATTCGTGCACCGACCGCCGTGCTGTGCGGACGTGCGCTAGTCACATTACTAGTGAAGACTATATCTGTGTTTCATTATATACATCAACCTCAACCAACCCTTAGTAGAAATGTGTATTCTACATTGGCGACGACGGGATTCGAAATTCACGTGAGTAAAGTGTTTATCAGTTTGTAGAGGGTTGAAAATTAAAAAATACAAACGGTGCCAACGAAATAAAATCCACCAGTTAAGGACACCCAGTTAAGGAAGCTAAGCGAGTTATTTAAACACAATCAAAGACGGTTTCTACTGGCGTTGCTTTGTTTGTTGCCTAAAAAGTTACACAGTGTTAAAATATATTTCAAAAGAAAAGTAAAAATAGTTTTGTCCCGATTTTAAATCGTTTATTTGGAATTAACTTAATTATCTGGTTTCTGCTAGCATTGCTTTGTTTTTGCCTTTGCCTAGTGATAAAAATATATTTCAAAAGAAAAGAAAAAATAGTTTTTTGTCCCGATTTTAAATCGTTTATTTGGAATTATCTACATACTGTATTTCTTTTCCCACATGTCGACCATCGAATGCTGGAGGAAAGAGGGGAGACCAGACAGGAGGGAGGTGTGGGACAACACGGGACGGCGCGGTGCCTAGGATGAACAAATGTACGCCAGCGCCAGCTGTGGACATCAATCTTTAAGGTCACGTAATCATTCCTTATTACTTTAAACGATTGAAAGAATTTATTCAAGTCCGTAGCTCCAGGCTCACTGCCCGTCACACGTGACTGGACGGAGTTCCGGTGCTGGTGGGGCAAGGGTGTTCTGGGGTTTCTGAGTCTCTGACTGCTCCTCGGGGAGTGTACTCGTGAGCATATACTAATGCATGCTTGTAGTCCGTCATTATGCCCTAATGGGTATCCAAAATACGCGCATTAACCTCTCGTATGCCGGAAAAGCCAGACACAATAGAAATAAATGGTTTTCATCATGCTGATGCGCGTTCCTGCATACCAAAGGTTAAGAATAGTGTCTTGATTCGAGACAAACAGGATTAGGTAACCAAGATATGCCAAGTGAGTTTATTCCAATAGTTTTTTATACTTATATTGACACATTGTCATTTTTAAGTAATTGTCTTACTTCGTAGTTGTGATGGTCTCTAATAAAAGTTACTTATTACCATTATGCGTACCGAACATTCTACGTATAGAACATTCGGCGTAACCGATGTTCGGCGTAACGAACATTCGACGCCACGAACATTCGGCAAACGAACTTTCGGCGTAACGAACATTCGGTGTAACGAACATTCGGCGTAACGAACATTCGGCGTCACGAACATTTGACGTAACGAACGTTCTGAGTAACGTACATTCGACTTAACGAACATTCGGCGTAACGAACATTTGGCGTAACGAACATTCTGATGTCACAAAAATTTAAGTTGTAATCCAAAGTTTTACGTTTTGAACGTTTTACTTATTGGACATTCTCAGTGTAGGTATGCGAGAACAATAATAATATACAACACTTTCGGAGCTTATTTGGTGGTACTAGTTCATGAAAATATTTCAATTCAAACATCAATAGTACCAACATAATTTCCGATCATCATCATCATCATCCGATTTGTTACCGGAACTTGTTTGACGTATTCTATACTTTATAGAACTTCAATTCAGTAACCTTACGTTGATCTTATCTTTGCAACATTGTTGTTAATGTCATAATTATGGATATAATTACTCCAGGTGAAACTAATTAGCTTCTTTGGCTATTTGAGCAAGGAATTTTATATTTTAAGGATCAATGTAAATTCAGACAATTATTTACAAAAAGTATTAGAAAATGATTAGGTGATTTCTTATTAAATTTAGTATTTCTGGAAATACCTACTCACATTTTAACAAGAAACATTTCATCTCAGTTGAGAGAAGATTAATAACTATATCATATTCAAGCATCATAACATTCATGACCAAACCGATAATACTGGTTAACAATTTTGTTCGCAGATTGTATGTTCCTAGATGTCACAGAAAAACCAGCCTTCAACAGGACGACTGCTAAGGCGCCGATTGAACCATACCTCCTTGCTTTAGTGCTTAATAAAGAGAAAATGTCTCCAATTAATAGCTAAGAGGTTTGAAATGGTCAGGGTGATTACTCTCATATTGTCAGCTTGTAGCTGGTTAATGGTTAGTGCTTTACCATGTACAACAAACAGTTACAAACAGTACAGTTGGTCATTCAATTGACATTGGCAGCTTTTAGCTGGTCATTCAATTGACATTAGAAACTTGTAGCAGGTCATTCAATTGACATTAGCATCTTTCAGCTGGTCATTCAATTGACATAGGCAGCTTTTAGCTGATCATTCAATTGACATTAGAAACTTTTAGCAGGTAATTCAATTGACATTAGCATCTTTCAGCTGGTCATTTAATTGACATTAGCATCTTTCAGCTGGTCATTTAATTGACATTAGCAACTTGTAGCTGGTCATTCAATTGACATTAGCAACTTTCAGCTGTTCATTTAATTGACATTAGCAACTTGTAGCTGGTCATTCAATTGACATTTGCAACTTTTAGCTGGGCATCAAATGCTATCAAATTTACTATCAGCAGCTTGTAGTTGGTCATTCAGATGACAAGTCAAATAAATAAAATAATTATTAGCAACTTGCAGCTGGTCATTCAATTGAAAAAAAAAACTGTTATTTCATTATCAGCACCTTGTAGTTGGTCATTCAAATGACAAGTCAAATAAATTATTATAAGCAGCTCGTAGTTGGTCATTCAGATGACAAGTCAAATAAGTAATTATTAGCAGCTTGTAGTTGGTCATTCCATTGACATTAATATAAGGAATTAATGACTTATTGCTCTTTCTTCTTTGCATAGATAAAATCTGTATCTTACCTAATCACTGCAGGCACTGCACTGTTAATTTATTCATTTGTATGTGTTAAAGTGTACTACACTGTACTTGAACCAAATCGGTTAGTTATAAATTCATAATATTTTAAATAAAGAATATAATTTCAGTGCAAGCAAGTCAAAAAACAAAATGATTTGCAGTTCTGTAATAATATTACGCCACGCAATTAAGTTGAAACAACAGTTGCACTTAATTCATGTACATTGTAATTAAAAATAGCATTATTTTTTTTAAAGCCTACCAAATGATATAACTGTTATGTTTCGTAAAAGGAAAACATTATTAGTGTTTAAATAATAAGTAAGTAAATAATGTTTCAGATACATACCTAAGTATACCTTACATTAGACAATATTTTCATGAGTTTCATGACGTTACATGTAACTAACAACTAATTGCTAAATTGGTTATAGTTTATTTTATTGTTATTGTTATAGAAATGTATGTATGTATAAGGGAAATAATAATTATATAATTAATATATAATTATAATAACTTATTCACTGTTGAACGGCAGGAAATATTATGCCAATTTATAAAATTTATTTGGAATACTGCTTTAGTGACTGAATACTTATGTATAGCAGACAAAATAACTCATAGGGTAGACCACCATCAGACCCTTTGCTAAAACAATATTCGTGAGTACCAAGATAGCGGAATCAAATCTCAAGTTTCTAGTCTAGCATTCTGTTGTAGTAGGCTAGACTTCTTTTTATTTTTGGTTTATGGACGGAATGACTTACCAAATGGTGAGAGAATGACAAGCTTTTCAACCACAAAAATGTATTCCAATATTAGGAACAATAGCATAGCATAGCATACCTAATGGGGTAGAACTTTTTACAGACAAAAGGGGAAATAGATGAATAAGACAGGGCGTTGGCTGAAATTGTGCTCGTGACATAGAGCCCTAAATGAGAGCGACAGTAATGTGTGGACTCTGATTTTTTACTTGCCCGTAACATTAAATTGTGACTGCGTATTAAATTGCGAATCTTTTGAGTAATTGCAACACCGTCAAAGATCAGCATTAAAGTGGGTCAAAGAACATTTAATTAAATTATTACAATTATTATTTTATTTAGGTATCAGCATTTTATCTGTATAGGTTGAGTAAAATAGTATCTATTTATTAAACGGGTCCATTAAATTGAAACTGCTGATTTCTCAAAACTAGTCTAGTCGACTAACTAAAGGTAACTACTGTACATAACTGGTAACGAAAGCGACCTAGTGTACCTTACTTAATATTGTTGTCAGTCAGCGTTATATCAGCATTCATGAAACTGTAAAATTATATGGGTTATAGGACATGCAACTATGAAGTTGTTAGCGAAAGCTAAAATATCATGCAACAATAAAATGATATGGGTTACAGAGCCATGCAACTATCAACTTGTTAGCAAAAGCTAAAGGGTCATGCAAATAAAATAGCTGTGAGTGCTTAATTGCAATGGCTGGTACCCGCCAGAATATTTTGAGTGCATAAGTGTATGTGCTTATCACAGATTCACTCTTTTGTCCTTACCTCCTTAATTTGATAAAACGGAAATGGATACGATCTTGAAGCAGTGACTTTGACTAGTAGTTAGCCAAAATAAATAAATAAGAGATAATAAAGATCTATGGAACGTTATTTTTGTAGGTTTACTTACACCTATCAATAGAAAAATATTTTTACAGGGAAGGGATAGTATAGAACAGAAGTAACAATAACTGAAATGTGTTAATATAATGAGATTGTAATTTCCATAAACATTGTTTATCGTTGAATTTGGTGTTTGACAATTTCAGATCAATATTTGATAAATATCTATTTTCTGTAAACAAATTAGTCTCAATAACTTATTCGTAATTTGTTTAATGTAATAGCATTGATAACAGTCAACACTGTATTGTAAATAAGATTTAAGAGATTAGCTAAACTGTGGAGTTTCTTGCGCCGCTTCTTCTCCACGGGCTATACCTTCCGAAGCGGTGGTAGATTCGAGAAAACGTAAAAAATAAATTAAAACAAGAAAGGGATGTAGTGTACAGCAATAAAGATTTTCGATGATTCATTTTTTGTTGGAAAGGAGAAAGAGAAAAAAGAGGTCCCATGATACGGAAACCAGGATCTGATGATGGATCCCAGAGATATCGAGGGGAACCTGCGAAAATCGTAGTGCCGACTAGTGCATTTGTTAATTTAAAGCACTACAATTAAATCGAACTAATGAATTTACCCTTCGATCAACAATATTGTTGATCGAAGAACTTTACCACTGAAAATTGTAAAATAAACAAAATTTTAACAAAAAGATTAAAACCGCCTTCAAAAAACTAAAAAGTTAAAAAATAATATTGCAGCCGATGACTTTTTCGTTCGCATCATAAGAACATTAATTTGTTTTATCGAAGTCGGTGTCAAGCCAAGCCAAAAAATGCAAGCCCTGTCGCGAATCGTGCCGGCTTGACAGCGACTTCAATAAAACAAATTAATGTTCTTATGATGTGAACGAAATAGTCATCGGCTGTGTAGTGTACAGCAATAAAGAGTAGTTAATGCGGAAAGCGCCGGTAGCGCCATCTATCGGCTGGTGCGGTCTGTGGTCAATATCTATCGTTCATTCGCTCGGTATTCGTGCACCGACCGCCGTGCTGTGCGGACGTGCGCTAGTCACATTACTAGTGAAGACTATATCTGTGTTTCATTATATACATCAACCTCAACCAACCCTTAGTAGAAATGTGTATTCTACAGGCTGCAATATTATTTTTTAACTTTTAGTTTTTTGAAGGCGTTTTTAATTTTTTTGTTAAAATTTTGTTTATTTGTGCATAATATTATATTAGTAGGTACAAACATATCCTTTATTTCTTTTAAAAATGTTTTGTTTGTACTTGATTTTGATAATACCTTTGGTCCGATGACCTTTTGAGGGTAACGAGTTCTTATTGGATTAGGTTAGCACAGTACCATGAGGAATACCCCCTAAAGGAATATAGTCGTGAGCATATGCTGCCATGGGGAATGCCGTAATAAAAAGGATGCCCAAGGCCCACAGCAGCAGTTTCTGTGGGCTCATTTGATTGAATGGTTGATACAAACGTAACTTTATTTTCTTCAGGATGACGTTTTTTTAGTAGTTCCGAGTGCAGTGTGACAGATAGTGAACCCGTCACAACTTATAATGGAGAGTACAATAAAGCATAGTAAATGCTCACGACTATATTCACTGAGTCTGAGATTAGTAGTGAGAGATATTCTAAAACCTCAGAACATCCACGATTCACTAGTTCAATATATGCCTCATAATTGAAGCATGCAGGTTTCCTCACCGAAAAGCCAGTGTTGTAACAAATCGTACATAAATTCATTGGTACGAGTCGGGTTATTGGTCGAGTATCCCACAATATCTAGTATTGCGAGTGAAACCACAAGCAAAAGCTAGTGCGAAATGAAATTTGACTTTCCGTAGATACGAGGAAGTATCTGCCAATGTTTTATTGATTTAGAAACAATTAGGTCGTAATTAAGGTGTTGCTTGGCTGAATTAATGAAAGCATTCCTTGCGAAGACCAACTTTGTGACGATCTACTAAAACCAGGTTGCGAAACAAGCAGATGTTGCATGGCAAGTAAGTAGTCCATCTATCGAAACTAACTGGTGACCAGTTTTTGTGGCTTTTTTTGTGTTGACTATACAATCTAACCTCCAGTATGTGCACTGTACCCATATGTGGTGCATTATCTCGCTCCCTCTTACGAACTATATACTATTACCTATTCTGTGCTCTTACTATAGTGACATACATAATTTATGCCTATACTTAGGCACAGAATAAGAAAGAGGATCTATTACTACATACAGTACGGACACTCCCTGCCTCCCACCAACTTTTTACCTCACCCCCTCTAATAGCCCTCTGATTACCTCGGCAGTTAGAAATGTTAAGCAAATGCGTACTCTTTTCTCGTTTGCACTCACTCAGTACCGTACATGCTTTCCTCTTCTTTAAAATTTTTCCATTTGTATGAAATGACAGCTAAGTGTCCAACGATATAGTGGAGTCTAGTAATTGCAACTATTTGGTAATTATGGAGCAACTATCTGGTAATTTCAACAAGAATCACGATTCAGGTCTTCTCTTTATACCAACACCTGCCTTCTAGATGACTAGACGTTGTGTTCATTGAAAGAAGAACTGCATCGTAATTCGTATAAGTGGAATTGCTCCATAGTTGCAATTACCAGATAGTTGTAATTACAAGACTCCACCTTACTCAATTTTATAGCGCTATTCCTTACAGTCCTGTGCTTATCTGATCCATTTCTGACCCGGGCCAATATAATGTCATCTGACCACCGTGTTGGTGGTCTACCTGACCTGATTCCTTTCAGAATCATGGCGTTGGCTAAAATACTGTCTATGTCCACCGGTCGTTTTCTCTTCTAGCCAAGTAAAGTTGTAATCCCACCGTTAATAAATAAAAACTTAACATTCTATAGGTAGTTTTACCACAGTTTTGGACACGTAGACATTACGTCATTTCCTGGCCCACTTCCAACATTTTAACGAACTTAATTAAAACTATCTGTCACCGGATTATGGTCATTATTGAACATCAAAGACAACTTTGAAAATGTTAAATTAACTCATTATTTCCTGGTAATGACAACGCTTGCTCTTTGGTGTACAGCATTACTTAATGTATGATTAACATACATTATTGAGTCGTAGATTGAGTCACGTTGCAGGTTCTGACCCGAGCACTTGTCTCGCGTGGTTTTCGCGCGTCGCGTTTTTGCCTGCCACGAAGCTCCGCAATCCTCAATCTCTTCTTGTTCTTGACCAAAAACAATCCCTGAGATTGGGATAGATTCTCCCTTCAACTACTTGACACTGGTGGAAATGCAGTGCTAACGCAAAAGCGAGTCCATTATTTATAAATAAAAAAAACATACATACATACATACATACATATGCTCACGCCTATGTCCCACTACTGGGGTAGGCAGAGACTACAGATCGCCACATGCTACGATTCTGACACACATCCCTCGCCTCATCTTCATACAAGCTCGTCGGTTCCGGGTACATTTAAAAAAACATACACATTATTTTCACCCTGACTCTCCTCGGGTTCATAATACATACATTCATAAATCGCACGACCATAATTACGGGGTGGTCAGAAACATTTCAACAAACATACAACTAACAATAATCCTTTAAATTGTGCATTTTTAGCGGGGCTCAGTTTTAGCACACTGCCTTTGGTGTCCTAAAAGAAAGATCTTTTTCATGCTGGAATAATAATTTATACAGGGTGTTAGGGTAAACAGTTCAATCACTTTAAGGGGTTTAAGTTGCATAAACTTTCCCTAACAAACCTATAGGAAATTCGCAAAAAAATCGACTCTTCATACAAACATTCGATCAGCTGATTGCACTTAGTATGGAAAGTGCAAAAAAAAATTCTAATTTCCTATAGGTTTCTTAGGGGAAGTTGATCAGTATCATGGGTATAATCAATCACCCCTTAAAGTAATGCAACTTTTACTCTAACACCCTGTAGTAACAGGTGGCAAACCTTATATCCTTTAGTCACTTCGTACTGTCAACATCAAAAGTAAAATGAAGACGAAAGTTAGGCATTCATCGTAGTAATTTTTATTGTAAGTTTATGGTTACGTTTATTCAACACTTCTTACTGTAACATCTATGACTTTGTAAAATAACGCTTTTTATGAAAGATTAATTTCGTTTTGGATTTCGCTACAGTTCATTGACTTTTGCTGTTGACTGTACAACACCTATACTATATTATAATTTGGTACTTGTAGCAAAGATTCTGACCACCCCGGAAGATATTATGGTCGTGAATTTATGTACGAGTATGTCCGTAAGAAATCTCTATTGAGATTTGTTACGACCTTTAACAGTCACTTAGCTCTTAAACGGATTTAATGCTAAAACCATAAACCGGTATAATAAATTTCAAGTTCATTACGTAACAACAATAACTCTGTCAGTTATTAATGATGTCGTAGCCAGTAAAGGAGACGAGACGGGAAAATATTTAAAGGCATCTGTCGCACTGTTAGCGATTAGCGACATTTTATAAGCGAACAGCTTGTAGAACGAGTAAACATAATGCGAAAAGACTCAAAAAATTCAAAATTCAAAATTTGTTATTCAAAATAATATCATTTAGCTTTTTGACGTCATTTTTTGACTCTACCACCGCGTCGGAAGGTGTTCCGTTGAGAGAAGATGCGGCCAGAAACTCTAGAACACACATCTTTTAAACAAAACAAAATGTACAAAGTACAATTAAAATACAATATTGCATTAGATAGTGTAAAATTGTCAAGACCAGACATTTTGGTCATTCAAATAATCATCGAGTTTAATAGTAACCCTTTTTTGCAGAGGACTTGTTTAACATGGGACTTAAACTTGTCTGGTAAGTTTAGAATATCCTCTGGTATCTTATAATAAAAGCGTATACAGTGCCCCATGAAAGATGTGTTGACTTTACTGAGTCGAAAATGTGGGAATACTAATTTATTTTTATTTCTTGTATTGTAATTATGAACGTCACTGGTAAGCGAACCAACGAACTGGTAGGCAAAAACAGCGCGTCCTAGCCGACCCTTTTGACACTGTTAAAAAAAAAAGCAGACCCAACAGACATTACGCAAATAAATATTTTTGTATATTTGTGTTGTTGATGAAATTAGATGTTGATGGGAATTTGCGCATGAGTAATCATTTAAAAAAAAAACTCAACAAAATGTATATACAGGGTGTAACAAAACACCCTAGTAATACTTAAGGGAGTACTTCAGACCATCAAACTGAACAACTTTCACTACGGAGCCAACATCGAAATCGCGAAAAAAATCAGCTCTTTCATACAAAACTGCAGTACCTTCTCGACTCAAATGTATGGGACGGCCGATTCTTTTTATTTTTTCTCGACATTGGCCCCATAGTGAAGTTGTTCAGATTGATGGTCTGAAGCACCCCTTTAAGTATTACTAGGGTGTTTTGTTACACCCTGTATTTGATTCCATAGTTAATAGGAAAAGCGTGAGTTCGTCGCAATGAAGCTCCCGCTCCGCTTCTATTGTGGTAACGACCTAAAGGAAAACATATTTTTATTTATTATACTCATCGTTACTTCTATTGGAAATGTTTGTGACAACTCAAGGTTAAGTTTGAGAAAATAATATGACTTTGATTGGCAGAACTTTTGCAATTTATATTTATTATTTTTATTGAATTTTGTTTTTGATTGTTTCTTTATGATCAATTAGAAAGTATCTTTTTAGTCTTGTTTCGTCCCGGATTTATTCACATACTCGCAAAAAATAATAAGGTGAAATTAATTTTTTGATTTGATATAAATGACTGATGAATTAAATGATGCAAAAAAAGGAAGATGCATGGAATCACCCTAGAAACGGGAAAAAGTTATTTAATGGCCAATTCTTTACAGTTCTGAGTCTATCGATATACTTACCTTAAATAATGAGTTTCTGGAAAAACGAGCTTTGCTATACTTTCGAGATTTTTCCAGGAATTAAACCATGTAGGTGAACTTGGAAAGGTTAAACTTTATCTTAAATACAAAATGTCATCCAAATTGTTAGAGTTGTTTCCGAGAAATGTGTTATACAGGCTGCAACAAAACACCCTAGGGGAACCCCCCCACCCCTCCCTACCCCTAATACTTAAGGGGGTGCTTCAGACCATCACTTCGAAATCGCGAAAAAAAAATCACCTGTTTCATACAAAACTGCAGCACCGACTAGACTCAAATGTATGGGACAGCAATTTTTTAATTAGCGATTTGTAAGTTGGCTACGTAGTGAAAGTTGTTCAGTTTGATGGTCTGAAGCACCCCCTTAAGTATTACTAGCGTGTTTTGTTACACCCTGTATAAACATACCAAAATGTAATTTCATTATCATCATCAGCCTTAAGTACAGGGTGTAAGGAAACTTTAAACCGCATACTCTGTCCATTAAACTGAACAACTTTTACTATGGAAGCAAACCTGTCAGTACAAAAAAATCTGCTGTCTCATACATTTGAGTCGAGTAGGTATTGCAGTTTGGTATGGAAAAGCTGATTTTCTATTCCTCTGTCAAGTTTGCTCCCAATGTCAACATTGTTCAGTTTGATGGGTAATTATACTTTGCCTTATACCCTGTATACGTTCCACTGCAGGCGAAGGATCCTCAAGGAGGGTGGCATGGGCGGTAGTCCATCACGAATGCCCAATGCCGATTGGTGGACTTCATATAATGCTTATATTATAAGCATAAGAATTTCTTCTTCAGCAAATGCAGGTTTCCTCATGAAAATCTAATTTAAGTATGTCAAAATTCTAAAACGTGAACTCTACTTACCCTTAGCCATTTTCCTTCCGGAGAATATTTAAAGTCGAGTTCCACGGAAGGCTTTTACCGCCGAATGTTTTCTTTATAAAATATTCAAAACACATCCTTGAGCCACTCCTTAAATTACCTGCTTTACGGCGTCTACTCACCCGTGGGAAAATTTTACATTAAGTGGGTAGAAAATGTCGGAAAACACTTCGGGGGATATGAGATAAAAGAATGGCTAATTGGTACCGACTAGCTGCTTTTTTTTTAAGAGTCATCTTAATTTTACGCGTTCTAATTCATCCATACTATTGTTATAAATCCGAAAGTCTATTTGTCTGTTACGGTTGAATCATAAGTACTTCATGTTTCATGAAATCATGACTCTCGCTTCATACTTTGGTTACAGAATTATGTGTTTCAGCTTATACAGGGTGTACAATAAAATGGGACAGCTACTCAAAGGGGTGCTTCAGACCATCAAACTGAACAACTTTCTCTATGGGACCAATATCGAAATCGCGAAAAAAAAATCCGCTCTCCCATACAAAACAGCAAACATAACTCGACTGAAATGTATGGGACAGCAGATTTTTTTTTCGCGATTTCGATATTGGTCCCATAGAGAAAGTTGTTCAGTTTGATGGTCTGAAGCACCCCTTTAAGTAGGTGTCCCATTTTATTGTACACCCTGTATATGCAAAATAGGAGATGATCTGTCTGTTTATTTGTTATTACGTTTTTACGGCTTAAACGCTGATATGATTTCGATAAAATTTTTACTTGGACCATGAGGAACGACATAGGCACAGTTATATAAATTCCATACAGGTGATGTCGCGGGTAACAGCTAGTAAACATTTAATTCTTAGAAATAAGACGGCAATTGAAGTGGTATAATATAACAGATGGTGTTGGACGAAACACTATAAAAGGACTAAAAGGTACCTTTTTTGACTACGGAACCCATTTACTTACCAACTACTGCACCTAGGGTCTGCGCTCAAAAGTATCCGAATCAAAAGAGCACCAAAACGTTAAAAGAGAACCGATTGTGGCTCTCTCCTTGCCCCGATGGGGGAGTAGGATGGAAAAGAATTTCAGCATTTTCAATGACACGTATCGGTATTCGGTTTGTGTAGTTTAGTCTCGGACACTTTTTTCGAGAATTTTGTACTAGACCCAGCGTCCATAGTATTCTACGTCAATGACGGAACCCAAAAAAAACTAAGTGAGCTGACAAAGCAACATGCTTTTAAGTCAAAATCCTGCATGCGAGTATAAAGCAAAGGACTTTGCTCTTTTGTCTGCCAGTTACTAAATAACAGAGCATTATGCTAAGCAAGAATAAGTTTCGTTCACAAAGTGGCAACGTGCTAAGTACAGGCTTAGAGAGCATTTTGCTTAGTTCCTCTCGCTTCTAAGTTTACACAGGTGTAGGTTAAATTGTCTGAGGAAATGCACGGTAAGAGATTATACGAGACTTTATTTATTTAAGGATCAGCATACATTATATTTACTGTTGTGTTGTGTTCATTGTAGTTGAAAATTCGGAAAATTCACATTAATTTTGACATTTTAAACTGCTGAACTCAGCGAATGATATTCAAAAATCGCACTCCAGACTGATGGACCAGACTGACGCGAGACTGAGTATGTAACCTTAGTCTTATATACATCACTTTCATTCCCTTGGGCTAGATAACAGTGCCTAGGTCTTCCTGAGGCTCAACATCTGTAAAATTATAATATCGGGTTTGGTTTTTTACACAATAAAAAAAAAACATTTTTTAAAAATATTTGGGATAAATAAGCTGTGATTCATTCATTGTTAATGTTGTAGGATTATTTGCAAAGCCGTATTATTATAATTTTACTGATGTTGAGGCTCAGGAAGACCTAGGCACTGTTATCTAGCCCAAGAGAATGAATGTGATGTACAGGGTGTAACAAAACACCCTAGTAATACTTAAGGGGGTGCTTCAGACCACCAAACTGAACAACTTTCACTATGGGGCCAACATCGAGAAAAAATAAAAACATTCTGCTGCCCCATATAAAACTGCAGTACCGACTCGACTAAAATGTATGGGACAGCAGATTTTTTTTATTTTTTCTCGATGTTGGCCCCATAGTGAAAGTTGTTCAGTTTGATGGTCTGAAGCACCCCCTTAAATATTAGTAGGGTGTTTTGTTACACTCTGTATACATACATATAAGACTAAGGTTACATACTCAGTCTCGCGTCTCACGTATATTTGATTTGAAGTGAAACTGACGCGAGACTGATCCTACTAATATGGCGCTTCAGTATTATCAGTTTCCCTTCAAATAAAATATACGTGACGAGACTGATGGACCAGATGACGCGAGACTGAGCGTGTAACCTTAGTCTTATGGATGTTTGATCTCATGTCGTATCAAGAACTAAAGACACGAGACTGGATTGGCGAATACTCCACCGACAAGAGCGTACCTCTTAAATAAGATGATAAATTTTAGTTAATCTAAAGATGCAGCCAATCAAACCGCGCGTCTACCTCAACACCCTCACTTAGCTACTTTTGATAATCTTACTACTATTATTTTGTTTATCGAACCTGAAGCTGAGATGCAAATGTTGAGATGGTTGTGTGGTGTTACTCATAGACAGGGTTAGGAATAAGTATAATATAAAGTTAAAATTAAAGTTAAAGTTAGTTATTATCTAATTAGTTAGCGAAACTTAAGAAACGCATTAGGTATTTGTTACTAAGTACAATTGCGTGGTAATGACCCGCCGCCCGAACATATGATTCCGAGGTCAAAGTCCGCCCGCGCCCGCGCCCGCGTACTGCATGCACTGCACGTGCCTTAGAGGGAGGTTACACGTTCAGTATTTCGTCCATCAGTCTGGTCATGTTTATTTGATTTGAAGGGAAACTGATATACTGAAGCACCATGTTAGTCGGGTCAATCTCGAGTCAGTTTCCCTTCAAATCAAATATACATGACCAGACTGATGAAATACTGACCGTGTAACCTCCCTCTTACGCACGATTATAATTATTTTCGACATAGGAAATGTCTTTTCGTTCGTTCCAGTATAGGCTCCGATTTCACGAAAAAGTGCGATCTCCTTATATTTCGGAGAGTTGTGAAGATATGATAATCAAAAAGCTCAAAAGACGCGAGAGCGAGAGCGAGAGCGAGAGCTGTGAGGTGCAAAAATAATTATTCGAGAAAGTCAAAAACTAAATTAAACTGGGTAGTCATGACATAGTCATCTACACTAATATTATAAAGAGGAAAGATTTGTACCTATTTTTGTATGTTTGTAATGAATAGGCTCAAAAAGTACAGGGCCGATTTAAAAAATTCTTTCACCATTAGAAAGCTGCATTGACCCTGAGTAACATAGGCTATATTTATTTCTAGAAAAGATTAGACGTCCACCCGTGCGAAGCCGGGACGGGCCGCTAGTAGAATATAAATAGTACCTACGGCCATCTACTGTAAGTTTATGTTAAGGGGCGTCCGCCCGGTTTTGACTAACTTTGTAACCATTTTATACATCAACTATGGCACTTTTTAAGCAGAAAACAAAACTGAGCAATCTACAGGATATGAGAAGTGATGTGGTTTTTCTCGAAATCTATTTTAATTAATAAAACTGAAGAAAAACTCATCCAAAGTCACCCCTTTTTTTCCAGTTGTAACCGTTTTACTCTTACATTGTTGATCAGAAGAATATGAAAATTTGCAATATTCTTCACAATACAATATAGAATGATTTGGTTTTCTTATTTTTTGAAAATTCATAAAAAATCATACAAGTTTTCAAAGAAAACGGAAAATTCTAACTGGAGCCACGCAATTGAAGCGGGATGGCTAATTGCAAAAGTTTCCTTGTAAGAAAGAGAGCCTTGCACTAGGGAGGGAGAGCCTAATTCAGCAGATGGAACTTATAGATCAAACAAAATAAGTTTTCCGACCTTATCCGTAGGCTATGTAATAAGAACGGAAATGCATAGATTCGTTGAACCTGATGTGAAACTTTACGAAGTTGGTAACTAAAGGTGAAACTAAATCAATTAGAAGCAACTCATTGCCGTATGTCGTTGATTCGAGCCGATCTTCTCTTTTGTGAAGCTTAAGAACTTATAGGATTCGATGGTATGAATTAATGCTACCTATTTTGTTCTGTAAACTTCATATCTGTACTAAATAAGAAGGTCATCCACATAAACACAGGAAACCTTAAACATTACGAAACATTTTTGAAATGAAAACTTATTTAGCGGCGTTGTGCACTTTTTGGTAGGTATGGGCACAGATTATTTAATAGTTACTACCGTGTATGGGTAAAAAATGTTAAACTGGCGTCAGGACCGTGACGTCACATAAGCTGATCGAAAATTCATAAGCATAGATATAGTCGGACCTTGACGTCACGTGACGTAAGATCTCTTAGTTTTCACTTCTGCCGGCACTCCCGGAGTGCAACCCGTTGTTTGTTTAAGTGAAAATTTCTTTAGCGGCATTGTGCACTTTTTGGGATGGATAAAAAATTTTAAACTAGCGTCAGGACCGTGACGTCACGTAACCTGATCGAAAATTCGTAAGCATAGATATAGTCAGACCGTGACGTCATGTGACGTAAGACGTAAGATCTCTTAGTTTTCACTTCTGCCGGCACTCCCGGAGTGCAGCCCGTTGTTTCTTTTTTCTTCTTTTCTTTCTGTTTCCTCTCCATTACTGGTGGTAGTCAGTTCTGATGCATATCCCTGCTCATTTATTGATTTATCGCCAATCGAAACAGTTTTTGATGCTAGCGATGCCTGAACACTCTTTCAGGTTCACGAGCCACGGCATTCTTGGCCTACCGATGCTACTTTTGCTCTCTACTTTGCCTATTATTATAATCTGGAGCAGCTGTTATCGCTCATTCCGCAAATGATGGCCAAGGTAGGCAACTTTCCTCCTTTTAATAGTTTGCAAAAGCTCCCGGGACTTCCCAACTAGAACTTCCACAATGGTGACTCGTTGAACCCAACTAATTCGCAGCCTTCTCCGGTAAAACCACGTTTCTATGGTCATTATTTTCTGGCGAGTAGCTAACTAGCGCAATCGAAAAGAACTATTGGTAATTTGTAACACCTGCGAATTCTTACGAGTCTTACATCCAGCTAACATAATAAAAATAAACCCTTAGGGACGACGACTGTCGTAATTAATTATGCTAAAAAAACTAATTGAATACCTAAATATCGTGCATGCGGTGCATGACATGTCGTGTCTGTGGATTTGAACCACGCCTCTCCGCAACGCGCGACCTACAATTTCAACCCCACACAACATTCCTAGGTTCAAATAAAATCGGTCAAGTGCGAGTCGGGCGACTCGCGCACCAAGGCCGAAAATTCCGTACCACACCACCACAACATACTAATTTAAAAACATTTTTTTTACTCAGGGACCTTTAGCACGAGACCGACTCACACTTGGCCCGTTATTATTATTATTTTGTTGTTATACTGTAGAGTTTGTTCTTTAATCACACCAAGTTTGACGCTTGTATGTATTACCGTTTTTACCATAGAGCGAGAAGAAAAAATGTTGATAATGGCCAAGGTGTGAGTCGGTCTTGCGCTAAGGGTCCCGGACAAAAAAGTATTTTTTTCTTAGTTAATAATGTTGTGTTCTGTGGTGGTGTGGCACGGAACCCTCGATGCGAGAGTAGCCCGACTCGCACTTGACCGGTTTTATTATTATTTGTTAGCAAATCCGCCGTAATAACTAATAACGCACATTCTGTGAAAATTTCAACTGTCTAGCTCTTACGGTTCAAAAGTTACAGTCCTAAAAAAGTAATACAGATGGACGGACGGACAACGTAGGCTTAGTAATCGAGTCCCGTTTTCACCCTTTGGGTACGGAACCCTAAAAACTAATATTTACAAACTAACACCTAGATAAACCAACAAGGAAACTAAATCTAACTAGCTGTCACCCCAAACATCAAACAAACTTTAACAAAAACCTCCGTCCGTGTAACTCTAGCATGCAATATGCTGGAACTGCATGTTAACTGCTTGAACTTTACCGGTGTTTTTGTTCACAACTAACAACACTTTGATTACAACTATACCGTACGAAACTAATTTAACATTCGGTTTTGTTTAATAATGAATTGATGCTGGGGAAATTTTTGAATAGTGGAAATTGAATGGAAACTTCTGTAGGGGTTTCCTGTCGTAGCTGAAGTACCAATGTCATTTACATGAAGAAATAAAATCGGTCAAGTGCGAGTCGGGCTACTCGCGCACTGAGGGTTCCGTACCACACCACCACAGAACACAACATTATTTACTTAGAAAAAAAACCTTTTTTTGTCCGGGACCTTTAGCGCAAGACCGACTCACACTCACACACACCGGTTTTTAGTATTTGTTGTTATTCTGTAGAGTTTGCTCTATAATCACACTAAGATTGACGCTTGCATGTATTACCGTTTTTACGATAGAGCGTGAAGAAAAAACGTTATAAAAACTAGTTTCCTGTTGAAAACCCCCCTTAATTTTTTACTTTTTGACATTTTATTATTTCTTAACAAATCCGCCGTAATAACGCATAATCTGAGAAAATTTCAACTACCTAACTATTGCGGTTCAAAAGTTAGAGACCTAAATAGGTAGGACAGACGGACGGACGGACGGACGGACAACGTAGGCTTAGTTATAGGGTCTCGTTTTCACCCTTTGGGTACGAGACCCTAAAAATAAGTAACTATATTAACTTGGTTAATAATTAACAATGGTTCTATATGAATACCACCTCACTGTTCAGGGCTGCAGTCTCCAGGCCCGAATAGCTCAGATGATAGCCAACCTCCGATAGGAGATGGCACGACCAGAAAAAGAAGAACAATTAACAACAATTCTAGCATGATAAAACATTATTGTTTTCTTATAACACAAATTACACTGGAAATGTCTTAATTTTCGTTCACTCCACTATAGTTTAACCAATCAGGAGCTCGGGCGAGATCGGCCGCACCTCGCCCGAGCTCCTGATTGGTTAAATAAAAGCGGTCAAGTGCGAGTCGGGCTACTCGCGCACCGAGGGTTCCGTACCACACCAGTACAAAACACAACATTATTAACATAGAAAAAAAAACTTTTTTTGTCCGGGACCTTTAGCGCAAGACCGACTCACACTTGGCCGGTTTTTAGTATTTGTTATTATTTTGTAGAGTATGCTCTATAATCACACTAAGTTTGACGCTTGTATGTATTACCATTTTTACGATAGAGCGTGAAGAAAAAACGTTGATAAAAACTAGTTTCTTGTTGAGAACCCCGCTTAATTTTTAACTTTTTGACATTTTTATTATTTGTTAACAAATCCGCCGCAATAACGCATAATCTGAGAAAACTATCTAGCTATTACGGTTCAAAAGTTACAGCCCTAAATAGGTAGGACAGACGGACGGACAGACGGACAGACGGACGGACAGACGGACGGACGGACAACGTAGGCTTAGCAATAGGGTCCCGTTTTTACCCTTTGGGTACGGAACCCTAAAAAACACAGCTACACAGCTCGCACAGCTCGCACAGATCGCACACGATCGGGTTAAGGCAAAGACATTCAATATTAACTAGCTATGTTAAATCTCTTTGGGTTAAGGATTTGCCCTGTAGCCTAACTTTTTTGACACCATATTTTTTCGAATTCCGTTGATTCATTCCCAATGTGCTCGATAGTCATGTGAGGTACGAAATCTGTGAATTTTTTTAGCAACCTCTTAAAATGAATAAAATATTTCAAATTTCAATATGAAAAAATTATTTAAATAAATTTTATGTAGGTACCTAATGAAATGAGTACCTACTTTTGCGTACAAAAATATTAGTATTGTGTTATATCTAACCATCAACATTTTGCCAACAGTGATAGCAACGGCCCACAACATAACAAACCTGCAAGTGCCACAATACGGGGACCCTCGAGAAGATGCCAAGCTCGAGTGCCACTACATCAACGAGAAGGATGATCCGCCATTACACTCCGTCAAGTGGTACCGGGATAACAATGAGATATTCCGGTTCACACCAGGACAACAGGTCGGTGCGATTGTGATTCTATGTCGCTCTTGAGGTTTGTTTACTTGAAGAACAAAATTTTTAGAGTATAACAAGATTATATTTTTTTATCTAATCTAAACTATGTTATGATTTAACTTTAAATCTGGTAAATCATTTGTGCGGACGAACTCGCGGGTAAACTAGTGATTATGATAGTTTAAAAATAAAACAGATTTTAGCCACGTTCTACCAGAATGACTAGCGTATCATTGTTGTTGTGAATGTTCAGATTGTAGCAAACCTCAATAATATAATTATAACTACCAACCAACTTGGACACTAGGCTGTCAAATCATAGAAATGAAAAAAAAAAACGGATAAGATGAGTATGTATATATATATCATCATTTATGATACTTTCACCCAAGTAAAACAGGAATACACCATGGCCGACATTTTCTGCCACGTCTCCTGCGAAGGAGAAATGAAGGGCACGGAGTATTTTTATTTGTATGTTGTACCATTCCGTACTCTACCTTATACTGTGCTACCAACCCTTCCAGATTGCACTGTACTGTGTAAATAAACATACAGAAAAAACAGTGACTTACGCTGTGCAGTGGGTTGATGTACCGATTTGATTGCAAGATAGATCGCGCTATCGAAATGTTTACAGAAATGTTGAAAGTATAGACATAATTGACGACTGTCATTTAGTTTATACTACAAAGATATAGAAATAATACAAGGATAACAGTTACAGAAAGACAACAAAAAAGACCCTGTCTTTTAATCAGAAATAGTACATTACTGCAGCGGCCAACAACAGAGGCATTGATGGACGAACGTGTAAATGTGGGCCGAGGCGAAGCCGAGGCACACATACGTAAGTCCATCAATGCCTAGTTGTGGCCAAGGCTTGTATATACTTTTCTCAAATAATGCGCGGAAATTAAAACAGTATATTTTCTCAAATAATTCGCGGAAATTAAAACTCTTCAAAATCAATGACGAACAACGAACAAAAATTAGTTTTTTTTTTCAATAAACAGCTTTCTATTTGCAAGCCAGTTCGAAATTTTAATAAAACCTTTGATGAGTTACCTCCTTGGTCGCCATGTTTCGGAGAAAAAGATCGTTCCATTTTTATATTACACGACAGATATGAGTTTACTATGTAATTTACTTGGCCGCTAAATACGACAGATACACGTATGGATTTTCATACAACATTGCCGGCCGCTGCGCGCATGTATTTGGCCAGTACAGCAATTTCGATTTATCTCGAAGAAGGTTGTCAAAATAATGCTCACATTTCCAAGCATGTTTGAGAAAAATCTTATTTTTTTGCTTAAACTGATATTCGTTAAGATAGAGACAGTAGAGTCAAAATGAAAATTAATCTAATTCTTTCTTCCCCCAGCCGTCGACCAGGACCTTCAACACCACGGCCGGTGGTGTCATCAGGGGCGCCTGCAGTATGCACAACTGCACCATCTATGTGGCGCTTCCTCTGAGATATAACACCAGGATAGCATACACTTGTGAAGTGTCGACAGAAGGTCCTAGGTTCGCAGTCGTTAAACAGACCAAGAATTTGACAGTTGCTGGTAAGTTCTACTGTTGGAATTTTTCATGCAAAAATTCTTGGGGAGGTAATAAAAAGATTCTAAATTGGACCTACATTGTGGAAATTGTTCGTCTTGAGATATTTGTAATTTGTTTATAAACTGCGCTTTTTCGTGTAAGCTTCTATCAGATGGAAGTCTGTCATTATAAAATTAACTAAACCAATGACATTCTATGACGTGGTTTTATGTAACGACTACTACCACCAGAGATATTAGCCGGGACCAACGACTTAACGTGCCATCCGAAGCACGGAATCATTTTTCTTTTCAGACAATCAGGTGATTCAGCCTGCAATGTCCTAACCAACTGGGGAAAAACGCACAAAGACGACTCCCATAATTAGCCATTAAAAATAAATGATGTCGAAAACAATCTCAAACATCATGTTACGTTACGTCTCTCACCTCGGCTACTTAACTCACTCCTAAACGTGTAATGTCAAGCAACATACAGGTTGTGGTGTCTTTGTAGTGCCCTTTGTAATAACTGAGGTTACGCTTTGCGGTCCCGTTAATTCAATTTCTGGGAAACAATTATGCGAATCGCATTGTTGGCTCCTTTAGCTTCTACGAGTATGTGGACGACATCGTGGAAACGATGTTAATTTAAATGTGTTACAAACCGAAATGGTATTCAGTATCGCATATAGTGGAAATATCACAATTCAATAAAAATATTTCTTTTAATGTAGCTTCTGTAACTCAAGGTCTATACAACGTGTTAATGAATTAGCGCAAAACCTCATACACCCCAACTGATTTATAACAAAATAATTAGATTGAAACAATAATTTCATTATTTAGATACTTAAAATTTAAAGTTATTCGCATTTTAAGTTTTGAGGCAAAAATGATTTGTTATCATTTCAGCAATGAATGAAAGCGCTAACGTACTTATGGATACATTTTTATAATCTTGTCTTGGTAGTAAGTAGGATGAGTGTGCCCGTGCGGTGGGTTGACATTGGGTTCAGTAAATTTAAAATTTTACAAAAAAAATATTTAATATTTTGAAAAAAATTACTTATGTTGAAACCTTGAAAATTCGATTCTGTTCTCGATTCTAAACAAACTACTTTCTAGTTTTGTGTTAATTCATTAGCACGGTTTATAAGCCTTGGTCCTTTGCACACACAATTGGTTATTATTTTCTACTGGTAACTGGCTAATCGTGCCGTTAAAAAATAGCTCAAGGTGACACGAAAGTAGAAGATTTTCCGTAAAATTTATCTTGGGAACGGTTCAAAATATTAACTTAACTTAGTTTTTTGGGTCAGATCTATCTATCTATCTATCTATCTATCTATAACGTCACGCCGCTTTCCCAGTGGGGTCAGATAACGACACAATATGTCATTTTTGGGAATGTGGGCTTATAATTATGTTACCCAGTATGAAATTGATAAATGTAAATTTCGGCACACAGTTGCTCTGAAGAAAGATCCCGTAATAACGGGGGTGCCAAGCAGCGTGCAACTTGGAGAAGATGTCGTATTGAACTGCTCTACCAACTACGCCATGCCACCTGCTAACATCATCTGGTACATCGACGGGAAACCCGAGAAGGTAGTCTTCAAATAGTATAGATAATAACATATTAAAAGGGCGTATTTCCACCATTTGCAATTTTGCCATTCTCTTATTAATTTTTTTAGGTGCCTAAGTTTTTTTACTGGCTCAGATTATAACCAAAAGTATTTTTAAATCTCACACTTTCAAAACCATCGCATAATGCAAGTTTTGAAGTTTTGAACTCCACAAGTCTTTTTCGAAGATTTTGAAAGTGTGAGATACAAAAATAATATCACTTCTTATTCTAGAATCTTTACTTTCAAAATTATGACGTGTGATAATATTTTGAAAGTGTGAGGTACAAAAATATCACTTCTTATCCTAGGATCTTTACATTGGACACACCCCAGGCATGCCATAAAAAGATCTCACGATTACTCTAAGTGAACAAGATGGCGATGGCGTATGCACGCACACGCCTTCTGCGCTCGGACGCGCGCGCCTGTCTGTGTGCCCTTTTATTTGTACTCGCTACTAAAATCTCTCTTGAAGTGCAGTAGGCCTCGCATGCCACCCCCGAGAAAACGACAAAAATCGAGATGCACCTCCATCCTTATTATTTTACGTATGCTAGAAAGAGCGCGCATGACGTTTTTCTCGTTTAAACCCTTTGTCGTGGGTGGCATGCTAGCCGTGCATGGTGAAGTGTGGTATCTTAGGTAGGGTTTATACAGAAGAGACGCGTGGCGGTGGCGGGTAGTCAAAGTAACACCAATATAAACCTTATATTATACGTAATAGCGTCGTTTTTTGACGTAAAGAAAAATCGCGCCCCCGCCACCAGGCGACGTCGCCTGGAGGGGCGGGCGTAAGTCTCCAAACGACTCTATGCTACGTACTATAAGGTTTATATTGCCGCACCCCGCCCGCGAAATGTCCGCGCCACGTCACTTCTGTTTAAGCAGCCCTTAAGTTAGTGAGGGGTAGGGAGTGGCCATTCTGTACGTCCATCCATCCATCCATCCATCGCAGCCCTTGTTCAGTCCGTCTTCGGACATAGGCCTCCTCCATATTTCTCCATGACGTTCTGTCCCTCGCCCTCTGCATCCAGTACGTAGTACTGTACGTAGTACTATATTATTCTGTGCTTTGGGGCCTTCAGTCTTCTTCTTTGGGTTCCTATCCATTAATGAAGGTTGGCAGTCAGCTCTGAATATTCCTGCCTATCTTTAGTCAAACGAAATAGCTCTTCGACGCTCTGTCCACTCTTTGGAGTAATGTTAGTATTCTTTGCTTTGGGTTAGTCTAGCAAATAAGTTAGCCGTATATTGATAAAGTATGTGGGGACTTGCTACAGATCAGCACCCACAAGTTATAGCAAAGATGCCAACAGATGGCGATACCGTCGCTCTCAGAAATATGCTCCAAACAAAGACAACGATCATCGTAAATACTTAACTCGTAACCTACTACACATAAGGTTCACAATCGAATGCGAGACATGAATCGCGCAAGAGAAATAATCACAGAGATTCGATACATATACAAGGTCCAACTAAGAACTGTTGGACCACGGCCGGTCCCCAGGCTTCACACATAGCCTGGTGGAGGATTTTCCTTTTTCAATGGAGGAACATTCCCAAGTAGCACCTCCATAAGTATTATCATTTAGCAAGAAGGTACTTTACAATCTTATTGTTAGATCCCCTTGCGCTGAAACTTGATACTAAAATAATAATGATCAAAATATTCGCCGTCAAAATGTTAGGATGTTTCAGAAATGCAACGAACAACAACTTGAAACTTCTCGCATCGAGTTAGTAAAGTTTTCAAGTCGGTGTCTTGTGTCTAACGAGTTCTAGGATTATTGCGTCACTTCAATTTATAGTTGGATTCGTATGCAAGATATGATTTTATTAATTAATTAGTGCAGTATCAAACAAACTTCGGTACTAAATGTAACAGCTAAGTTTGTTTGTTTCCTAATACAACATTTAAAAAAGGCATTTAATTTATGGCGTCCAGGTCGACCCAAAAAAAGATGGTGGGATGATCTGAATACCTCGATGCTATTATAAATGTGAATGTAAGTTTGTTTGTTATGCTTTCATGCGAAAACTCTACGTAACCGATCATAATTTTTTTTTTGATTTATTATTATTTTTTTTTTTTTTGACAATGTCACACAAATTAACTAGTCACATTTAAAGTACCAGAATCTAGCCTGGACTTGTATTATGATGACTAGACAACGATATAGAATACATATACAACGTGTTAATGAATTAGCGCAAAACCTCATACACCCCAACTGATTTATAACAAAATAATTAGATTGCAACAATAATTTCATTATTTTGATAGTTAAAATTTAAAGTTATTCGCATTTTAAGTTTCGAAGCAAAAATGATTTGTTATCATTTCAACACTGAAAAAAAGCGCTAACGTACCCATGGATACATTTTTATAATCTTGTTTTGGTAGTAAGTAGGGTGAGTGTGCCCGTGCAGTGGGTTGTCATCGGGTTCAGTAAATTTTAAATTTTGCAAAAAAAATATTTAATATTTTGAAAAAAAAATACCTATGTTGAAACCATGATAATTCGACTCTGTTCTCGATTCTAAACAAACTACTTTCTAGTTTTGCGTTAATTCATTAACACGTTGTATAAATACAAACATCCATGACTCGGGTACAAATATTCATATTCATCATACAAATATTTGCCCCTTACGGGATTCGAACCCGCGACCCTCGGCACGGCAGGCAGATTCACTACCGACTGTGCTACCGGGCCGCAAGAAACTTTGTACACATATTTTTGGAAGTATTAGAAGTAACATAGGATACTTTTTAAATGGCTTAAATGCGAGCGAAGCCGCGGGTAAAAGCTAGTATTAAATAATTCCCTAAAAGCTTGCTCAAAAAAAGTGTTAGTTTGGAGAATTAAAGTAGAGGTGTTTGCCCAGTTGTGGTATGATGTAGGCAACAAAGAAAAAAAATATTTAAATTAGTTCTAAACTTGCTCCAGCTTAAAGTTAATAGACAAAGTTCCTTCCTATATTTGTTTTTTGAACAAAATTGGTTGTTGTATCTCTTTGAAGATGCAAATAGGAATTTATGTTATTAATACAGTGTTTCTTATCTTAGTTGATGTTCTCCATCAAGCGTCGCATCCTTACTTAAAGGTTCTCCAATAAAAGGATAATGTGCCTTACGATAAGAATAATAAAACCGGTCAAGTACGAGTTGGGCTACTCGCGCACCGAGGGTTCCGTACCACACCACCAGAGAAGACAGCATTATTAACTTAGAAAAAAACTTTTTTTGTCCGGGACCTTTAGCGCAAGACCGACTCACACTTGGCCGGTTTTTAGTATTTGTTGTTATTTTGTGGAGCTTGCTCTATAATCACACTAAGTTTGACGCTTGTATGTATTACCGTTTTTACCATAGAGCGAGAAGAAAAAACATTGATAAAAACTAGTTTCTTGTTGAGAACCCCCCTTAATTTTTAACTTTTTGAAATTTTTATTATTTGTTAATAAATTCGCCGTAATAACGCATAATCTGAGAAAGTTTCAACTATCTAGCTATTACGGTTCAAAAGTTACAGCCCTAAATAGGTAGGACAGACGGACGGACGGACAGACGGACAGACGGACAGACGGACAGACGGACAGACGGACAGACGGACGGACGGACGGACGGACGGACGGACGGACGGACGGACGGACGGACGGACAACGTAGGCTTAGTAATAGGGTTCCGTTTTCACCCTTTGGGTACGGAACCCTAAAAACTATACCCATGGATTCCTTCGAAATTCACCAAACGAGATGTCTTACGCCAACTCTGTTTACAGATAGAGCCATGGATGTCAGACAACACTGAAGTCTCAAACCCTGATTACGATGGCCTTAGAGCGAGCTGGCGGCCTCTCAGGCACAAGGTGACGACCGCAAGAGGATTTGTGGCCCTGCGATGCGAGGCCACGCAGCCAACGAGGCCCCCTTTCGTAAGGTCCGCGACGACTAACCTCGTGGTGGCGAAGTCCCCACATTTATCCATGTTCACCGCTTCTGGTAAGTGCTTGCTTATCATATTTTGTTATTAATTAAATTATATTAAAATATATTTTGTTATTAATTAAGTTATTGTAAATTAAATCAAAATTGGTGAGAGGCAAAGAAGGGCTGTATTGTACGTAGGTATTAGTACTCATTGTTATACTTTGGGCCTAATGGGCATTAGTCCACCACGCGTGGTAAACTTTCCATAGACGCATTTTTCTTTAACATATGCAGGTTTCCTTAGTTTTCCTTCAACATATTTTACACTTTTAATAGTACTAATTCTTATAATGACTGTGTTTAGATGAAAATCTATCGCAGACTGAATTACAATTTTCTTAAAAGTTTGAATTATACAAGCTTGTTATTGGTAAATAAAGTAATATAAAAAAATATATTTATAGTTTTAATATAATTAATGAATCAATCGGAGCAACTAAAAAATCAGCTGTTCCATACTAAACTGCAGTGCCTACTCGACTCAAATGTATGCAACAGCAGATTTTTTAGTTGCTCCGATCGGTTTGCTCCCATAGTAAAAGTTGTTCAGTTTGATGGGTAGATTCTTAGTTTAAAAGGATGCTAATGATATCAATTTCACCCTGTATACAGGCTTTTTATTGGAATCTAATAATTTATCATGTTTATTCGTCGTCGCAGCAATACAAAACTTTTTGAATTTGATGTATCATATTTTATCATCATGTATATTTTCTTTACTTTTCCATAAATCTAGTATTTGTCTTTATATTATTAAGGTATATTTTTCTTTGCAGGCTCTAGTATTCCCCTGGAAGAGACAGTGTTGCTGCTAGCGTGCATGTCGTCACATATATTTTCTAAATACAGTGCCTTGAGTGATGTGTAGCTGGTAGATGGAAGGGGAGTGAATGGTAGAATAGTTAGTAAAGAAGATTCCACCCATGGTGCTTGTTTATTTTACTGATGAGCAAAAAAATGCAGTTGCGGCGAAAAGTTATAAAGTTGTTTGGATTTTTTTTATTAGATGAAGAAAAAACAAATGTTTTTAAAGCAGATATATGTTTTTATATCCTTATCGCTTTAACAAATTCGAACTGTCACCAACATAATAAATTTAAATTGATCGACCGGTTTTTTTTAAACGTTATGTATTTTATCAATTAGTATGGTCTTGATGAGACAATCATAAAAAAATACTATTTATTTACCTTCTTAGTGACTTTCAAGAACAAATATTACTATCGTAATATTGTTGGAATTCGCTTCGATAATTTTTGAAAACATCCGTTTTGATTTTAATATTATTTTATCTTTTTAGTGTCCGAAAGAGCACTGTTGAATTTTTTGTTTGTTGGTCGTTGTTTTAGACTTTATTTCTAAGTTATTAAATATACTTTGGAATGCATGTTGGATTGTAATTAAATCTTATGATGTCAGTACTTATAACTATCTGTATTTTTAAGATAATAGCAATAATGGGTGGAATTAACTATACAGGCTTTCTTAATAACCTGATAGTTTTTTATACAGTAATTCTAGTTAATAAGGATCACATTGCATTGAAAAAAATTGCCATTTCACTATTCTAATTCCCATAAAAAATATAACGCTCAATTTGTAAAAAAAAATCTCGGAAATAACAAATAAATGTGAAATAGTTTTTCTTACTGCCAATGTAATTTTTATTCAGTAGAGTTTATGGGTAAAAAACCATCAGCTTTATAGAAGGGTCCTATAATTATGTAATGTATTAAGGCCGTCAAAATAAACATGAAAATGAAAATTATACTAATAAATAGCAAGCACTGAATTTCGATGTTTTATGTCACGTAAAATTTGTAATTATATATTTACATATGTTGGTACGGGAGCTGAAAGTGTCAAAATTATAAATTAAATATAAAATTAAAAAATCTTATTACTTATGTATAAATAAATTAAAAATAACGCATAATGTAAAATCGTTGTTAAATTACGTAAAACATAATAGTTACATATTTTTGTTATCATTCAATATTTTTTTGGCATTTGTTTTAAATAATAGTATATTATGACTTTAAAGATGAATTACTATGACTAGCGTATCACTATTTGACTATTGTATAATGCGGCAATCATTATTTTGAGTAAGACGATTTGATCCTGGAACAAAGAAATCTGGTTTGACCTTTATAAAAAGGATCCATGGATGGTTCAATAGATAGGTAATTCAAAAAATTATAATTAAGATCATAGTAGAATTGAAAATATGACGCCTTTTTTGTCGTAGAAATAACAATATTCAAACTGAGAATCTTTTGTGTTGACTCATTCCATAATATTATGACGATACCGTAAAACACATCGTATAATTTTTTTTTTCATAATTCTAAATAAAATAAAAAATACTTCTATACACACCTTGTATTGATATAACAGTTTGTAAAGCAGCAGTTGTTGTTTGTTGTTCGCAGTTATATTGTAAAATCCAAAAAACAAATTATTGCCTGCAATCTGTAAAATACTCATCATCTTCATAGATTCAGAATGGAATAAGATAATGAATCTGACACTGAAAAGTCGTCTTCACATTTGAGATTATTATTGTTTTCTTGTTTTTCTGGTTTTAAAAACATAACATAATATTATAAATTTTAAAATTTTTACATTTTTTAATCATACACAAATGTTTATTATTTAATACCTTTTTATATTTTTTTCTATTATTTCGAGGTGTTTGATATGTGCTCGTATAAAATTATTTATTTAAAAAAATAAATTGTAAATTCTACTTAAAATTACTTGTGTCGTGCCAAGTTATATATATTTAAATAAATATATTAATTGTGTAATATGTATATAAACTAAACGAAATCTAGGTAGATAAAGTGTCTTTCTTACTATTATTAAAATATATCTAAACGTTTAATAAAGTTGGTTTTAATTATTAGATCGAAGGGGGAAAAGTTTATTTTGAGAATTTTTTATTTTAGGGTCAATAATTATTATTTATACAGCATTGTTTTTACTATATTTATTGTATCTTATAATGGGCACTGGCAAGCCAGCAACACTTCGACCCAATGGGATTTTTCTACTATATTTTGTAACGTTTGTAATCATTCATGGAGATTTAAAAAAAAAAAATTGTTTATGTGTAGTAAATGTGTAAATCTTAAAAACTTTTCCCCCTTTACTAACATTTCACTTAATTTTAACTTAATGTGTCCCTAGCATTTCTTTTAATCAAATTGTGATCGTCCACATTGTATAAAATATGGTCAATTTCGAGCACTATCAGAATGTTCTGTGATACATGTGTTTATTAGTTAATATTATAATTATGTAAATTAAAATAAATTGTCATTGGGTGTCACGTTCTTAATGGCGATAAATAAACGTATATAAATATTTGTAATGAGTTTTAATTATGCACTTTGTTAATAGTTTCCAAGTATCGTATCCCAAAATGACTTTTTACGGAAAAAAAATCAAATATTATTTCAAAATCTATATACAAATAGAAATAATCTTATTTATTAATGTAGGTACTTTTTATAACAGATCTTCAAATTTAAATGTTTCTTTAAATTCTTTATTTAGGTTATACCATTAAACTGACCAATTTTCAATATGGAGCCAGCTGCGAAAAAAGTCTGCTGTTTCAAACTGCAGTACCTACTGTACTGATCGATTCGACTGAAATATATGGGACAGCATATTTTATTTATATTTTATCGATGATACTCCATATTTTGGTCACTTTGTTCTGTAAATACAAGGTATAAATGGGACAGTTACTTACAGGGGTGCTTCAGACCATCACACTGAACAACTTTCTCTATGGGACCAATACCGAATTCGCGAAAAAAAAAACTGCTGTCCCATAAAAAACTGCAAACATAACTCGTCTGAAATGTATGGGACAGCCGAATTTTTTTTCGTGGTTTCGATATTGATCCCTTAGAGAAAGTTGTTCAGTTTGATGGTCTGAAGCACCCCTTTAAGTAACTGTCCCATTTAATTTTACATCCTGTATACAAGGTGGTATATAACACACTTGCATTTTTTGAACCAAGGTTTACTTTAAACTTACTGCGATAGGTACTTATTTTTTATTTGTCAATATTTTTGAAACAACATTTTATTGAATTTGTACATTCTTTACAAATTCTTTTAGTCTATAACTAAAAGAATTTCTCTATAACATTCAAAAAGATATCATAAAATATTTTCAATGCGTAGGATAACAAAAGGTTGAAAAGCTTTAAACATGTATTTATTTTTAGAAAAAAAAAAAGAAACGAAAATTCAGAACACGTTACACAATTCTTTAGAAAATCCCAAAGCCTTTTGAACTCGCGAATGCAGAAGAAAAAATGTACATGTACAATGTGATATAGACATAACTCTACGATCATAATAAATAGGGATGTGTACATTACGCAATTATTTATTGACACAACTTCTTTTTTCATTTACAATTTTTAATAAAGTACACCCATAATATTAAATTAAAAATTGAAAAAAATATGTTAATACAGTCATAATGGAGTAAACGGTAACGTTTATTGATGGTTTTACACTCTAAAAACATAATTTAATTTATTATCGTAATCGGACGAAAGATTCGGTAAAAATTATGAAAACCTTATTAAAAAATGCACCATTTTGATTTTTTTGCTTAGTTTATTTTTCCATGTTAAAACGGCACATGTAAAGCAATGCGTGTGTATAGGAACGTCTTAGAATTAGATGTTCAGACGAAAATAAAAATATATGCTAAAGAAAAATGAATAGACTTCTTCTGGGTAAGCTCGCTACATCTTTGACCCCATCTTTGTCCTGTAGGCCTCGCATGCCACCCCCGGCAAAACGATAAAAATCGAGATGTGCCTCCATCTTTATTATTTTACGTAGGCCAGAAAGAGCACGCATGACGTTTTTCTCGTTTAAACGCTTTGTCGTGGGTGGCATGCTAGCTGTGCTGAGGACTAGATTGAGGTCAAGAGCAAAGCTATACTTAGTAGTTATATTCATAAAAAATATTTAAAAGAAAAACTGAATATCTTCGAGACCATAAACAGACTTCAGAGGCGTTCGTTATTTAAACCCAGCTTGACAATCGTTCACTTCAGTTTTAAAATTTAGTACCTATTGAAATGTTTCTTAAAGATGAAAATAAAATAATATACCTATTAAGTTTTGCTAAATTTTGAATCAGAGATTTGATCCTGCCATCTTCATGATCACAAACTCTCTATCACGTGATTTTTATCATTCGAAATTGGAATTATTTTCTTGTAAATTAGCACGCGGTTATGTGTGCGTGTGACAGGACGTCAGCGGGTGATGGAGGGGAGGGGGTGAGGGGGTGTTTGAATGCGAAATGAATCTCAAAGCTACGAATCCACATTGAAATAACAAAAACCATGTTTGTGTTTCAAGTTACTGGAACGCCAATTTATAGAGATCCGCACAAATTAAGTGGAAATATTATTGATTTAATGTACCTAAGTATAAAAACTGAAACGGTGAATTTAGATTTTTTCTATAGAGCCTGTGGCGGCGTTTCTGTGCCTAGGTTCTATAATTAATGGGAAAAACCACTATTCTAAGAGTATCTGCTGATTAGGGTAATTTAAGATGCACATTGAGAATTATGTCAACGACGTTATCAGGTTACGAATTTCAAATCAATACAGAACGGTACAAACAGTTAGAGAGTTCCACTATGTGAGTCGATCGTATCGCGACCGGAGCCCAACCTGGCCCCGGGAGGATGCGTCCACCGTCCCCTCCATCCTCGTCCTTACACCAACCTGAATACGGTCATTTAACTATTCAACAATACAATAGAACTATCGTCTCACATAGTGGGCAAATGCATGGAACAAAAACTCACCTAGTTTCAGCAACCGGTGAGACCAGACTCCTCGCTGGAGTTCTCCTCAACTCCGCTACTCAGGGCGTGCCGATCCTTCTCGACGTCCCGCCAAAGTGCAAACTAATTTCGCGCCTAACTTACAATGACACTCACCTTCAGTGTTGCCATAATATGAAATTACGATTCTACTAATTCCTAAGTGGGTTTTAATTGCAAAGTTATGTTCGTTGCGTAAAGTTAATAATTCTCACCTAAATAAATGTTTGCGATCGCGGAACTCCGCGACAGAGCCACCCTCAGGAATCGTGAAAAAAAATGTGCTGTTTCATACATTTGAGTTGCGTAGGTAGGTACAGCAGTTTTTTATGGAGGAGATGATTTTTTTCGCGTTTCCTGAGAGTGGCTCCATAGTGAAACTTGTTCAGTTTCATGGTCTGAATTCACCGTTTCAGTGTTATAAACGCGACAATGACAATTTGACTATGACAATTCCGAGTACATTGCTGAGAATGCTAGGACACATGAAGCACTGCAAACTTAACGTCATTAGTAACCGCAATGTACTCTGAATTGTCAGTGTCAAATTTTCATTGTCGCGTTTATTAAACGAGGCCCAGGCTGTCACTTACACCCTGTAGGTGTAATGCAACACATGATTTTGCTCGTGAATTAATGCATATGGACATGTTATTTGAATGTTTTTTTATCGAGGTGGACTTGCTTTATTTCTATTTATTTAATCGATCCATACGTTGAGGCATAATTGAGTAAACTTTATTTATTATAGCGTCCTCTTGTTTATAATGGTTGAAATATGAGCATACATGGCTCAGAATTAAGATTAATTTTGCATTATTTTTGTAAGCAAAACTTTGACAACAAGTTTGTATAACATTTATCATAACAGAAATGGCAACATAACAGCAAAAATAAAATTGTCTCATCCCTAAATCAAAGCATTGGAATAACGAAACGAACCGCATACGAGAAGAAAACGGGACGCCGACAACGATTCACGGGTCGGGGAGTCCGAATAGAGCACCTTTTTATCGTGAACCCGCTTTACTTCATGTTTTCCTGGTATTTTTCTATCCTATTTATATGAAAATTATATAAAAATATTTACCGTTTCTGTATTGCTAGGCTAGGCTAGGCTTTGCTTAAATTGCCTTGAAAATATTTCGCGCAGAAAATGTGTATTTGGAATTATAGCGTCTTAATATATTATTTATAATTTCATATATTTTGTACAAAAATACAACTTGAATAAGAATATTTATTTGCAGTGAATAGTGAACATGGATAGTTCCAACCCTTATCATTTAGGTATGCGCATAATAGAGGCCGCATCGGGGCGGGCCGTGTAACGAAAAAATCTACCCAAATTGCTTCTACAGTGTGCAAAATTAAATGCTTTACATACATAATTAAGTGGATGCTTAAACCATCAAACTGAACAACTTTAACTATGGAACCAACAATGAAACTTACGAAAAAAATCTACTTCATAAATTGTCGAGTAGCTGTTAATATTTTATCGTTATATTATAAGGACCAGCTGATTCTTTTTTCACGATTTCAATATTGGTTCCATATAGAAAGTTATCCAGTTTGATAGTTTGAATCATGCTGTTTAATGTGTAATACATTTATTTTTAAACCCTGTATACAATTATATGACACTACCGCATGGCACCCTGGGGCGGAGTGAGTCACTTTTTTAACACGCTTATATTAGCTTCACCTGTATGTAACTAACTAACTAAGTAAGTATGTAAGAAAATCTAGGAAGTCAATTTTAACCTACTTCTAATTAATGTATAGATTTGAAACTTTGCAGGTGTATGTAGTTCGCATGACAATACAATAATTTGGTACTATCGAGCTGATCTGATGATGGAGTCGTGAGATAGATAGTGGAACTCTTCAATGGCTACTAGTAAACCACTCGAGTTTGGGCTCTTTTAGTTTGTTTTGACGAGTCCCATACATTATACATGGTATCTTGGAGCTCATGATGGAGCCAGTAGGAGGATAGTGGAACTCTTCAATGGCTACTAGTAAACCACTCAAGTTTGGGCTCTTTTAGTTTGTTTTGACGAGTCCCATACATTATACATGGTATCTTAGAGCTCATGATAGAGCCAGTAGGAGGATAGTGGAACTCTTCAATGGCTACTAGTAACCCCATCGAGTTTGGGCTCGTTAAGATTGTTTGGACGAGTACCATACATTATACATGGTATCTTGGAGCTCATGATGGAGCCAGTAGGAGGATAGTGGAACTCTTCAATGGCTACTAGTAAACCACTCAAGTTTGGGCTCTTTTAGTTTGTTTTGACGAGTCCCATACATTATACATGGTATCTTAGAGCTCATGATAGAGCCAGTAGGAGGATAGTGGAACTCTTCAATGGCTACTAGTAACCCCATCGAGTTTGGGCTCGTTAAGATTGTTTGGACGAGTACCATACATTATACATGGTGTCTTGGGACTCATGATGAAGCCAGAAAGTGAATAGTGGAAATCTTTAACGGCTTCTAGTAAATCGCTTGAGTTTTAGCTCGTTCGGTTTGTTTTGACGAGTCCGATATAATATCATTGTGTCGTGGATCTCATGATGGAGACAGAAGGAGGATAGTGGAACTCTTCAATAGCTACTAGTAAACCACTCGAGTTTGGGCTCGTTAAGATTGTTTGGACGAGTCCCATACATTATACATGGTGTCTTGGGACTCATGATGGAGACAGGAGTTGGATAGTGGAACTCTTTAATGGCTACTAGTAAACCCATCGAGTTTGGGCTCGTCTGATTTGATTTAACGAATCCAATCATCACACATGATTACGAGGGTCTAAAAATGGAGCCAGGAGGTGGATAATGGAACTCCGATTACAGTAAACCCTTCGAGTTTGGGCTTTGTTGGGTTTGTTTTGACAAGTCTTATACATTATAATTATATGGTATCGTGGATATCATGATGGAGACAGGAGGTGGATAGTGGAACTCTTTAACGGCTATTAGTAAACCACTCTAGTTCGAGCTCGGTTGGTATGTTTTGCCGAACTCAATATATTACACAATAATGGTGATGAGGATCTGAGTGGAGCCAGGAGGTGGATAGTGGAACTCTTCATCGGTTACTAGTAAGCCCTTCGAGTTGGGGATCGTTTGGTTTGTTTGGACGAGCCCCATGGTGTCTTGGAACTCATGATGAAGCCAGAAGGTGGATAGTGGAACTCTTCAACGGTTACTAGTAAGCCCTTCGAGTTAGGGATCGTTTGGTTTGTTTGGACGAGACCCATACATTATACATGGTGTTTTGGAACTCATGATGAAGCCAGAAGGTGGATAGTGGACTGTGGAACTATTCAACGGCTTCTAGTACCTACATTGCTCGAGTTTGAGCTCGTTTGGTTTGTTTTGACGAGTCCAACATAATATACATTGTGTCATGGATATCATGTTGGTGCCAGGAGGTGGATAGTGGAACTCTTCAACGATTGCTAGTAAACCCTTCGAGTTTGGACTCGTTTAGTTTGCTTTGATAATTCCAGTACATTATACATGATATCGTGAATCTTATGATGGAGACATGAGGTGGATTATGGAACTCATTAACGGCTATTTAGTAAACCACTCTGGTTCGAGCTTGTTTGGTATGTTTTGTCGAACCCAATATATTACACAACATGGTGATGAGGATCTGAAGATGGAGCCATGAGGTGGATAGTGGAACTCTTTATAGAGGAACTGAGGTGGAATGTTCCTCCATTGAAAAGGGAAGTACTTCCGCCAGGCTAGGTGTGATGCCTGGGACCAGAACCTATCTATATACTGAGACTCTGATAATTCTTCTGATTCTGATTTGTGTCTTGCATGCGATTGTGAACCACCAGATTGTGTAGCAGCTTTACGGGTTTCCAATGTGCCATCGTTATTTGTTTTATGTCGTATTTTTGCTAGGGAGACTGTTAGCGCTATCTGTTGGCGGGCTGCTACATCTTCAACGGTTACTAGTAAACCCTTCTAGTTTGGGCTCGTTTGGTATGTTTGGACGAGTCTCAACATTATACATAGCATCGTGGATCTCACGAGTTCACGACGAAGCCAGGAGGTGTATTGTGGAACTCTTCAACGATTACTAGTAAACCCTTCGAGTTTGGTGTATTTGATTTGTTTTCACGAACCTAATACAACGGTGAATAAGACCAGACGGTGGAGCCAGGAGGTGGATAGTTGAAATTTTCAACGGCTACTAGTAAACCACTCGAGTTTTAACTAAATGCATTACATTTGGTGACGTGATGACTTGGATCTCCTGATGGTTTAAGACTAAAAAGTAAAAAATAAAATATTATAGTTTAAAAAACTAAAAAACACGCTTATTAATGCACTAAAAAGTACAAAATAATCTGATTTACTTAAAATATAATAAGTTACGATAATTATGCATCCTACCATTGTACACTTGTTAACGCAAACTTCTCACTTTTTAATGTTCAATGACCAAGTAAATAAGCGTGGGGCGCTTGATCGAAATAAATTTCTCGAAGAAACGTTACCTACCACTACCACCAACGCTCCCCCAATGCGCCCCACGCTTTTTACTTGGTCATTGAACATTAAAAAGTGAGAAGTTTGCGTTAACAAGTGTACAATGGTAGGATGCATAATTATCGTAACTTATTATATTTTAAGTAAATCAGATTATTTTGTACTTTTTAGTGCATTAATAAGCGTGTTTTTTAGTTTTTTAAACTATAATATTTTTGCGTTGCGGATTTCCGTTCGGCCTGCTCCGCTTTGATGCGGCCCGTCGCTGTCGCGTCATAGTGGGCTATACCAAGCGGAACTTTTCACAACGTATCCGGTATTACGACAAACTAAAAATCCGTTAATGCGTTGCGAGATCCGGCCCGCTCTAGTGTGCAAAGTATGTTTTTTCCGCTGCGATGCGTGCGGCCCGCTCCGCCGCCAGTGCACCAACCTTTACTTAGACTTCCGCAAAACGCGCATATGCGTCAAGAGATACGAATTCCATACAAAAGTGAACATTAAAATATATTGATACTAGCTGTTGTGCGCAACTTCGTCAGCGTGGACAAGTGATTTTGTTTCATGTCTCGTCTAAGATCATGGTCAGAACCAAGTTTAGGAATCCCGGCATGTAACATTAGAATGGCCATTAAGGAATGGGCTGATAAAAGACACGGCTAGAATGGTCTAGCCTATTGGGTCTGCAACACTATCAGCAATATAACACCACGAATCTCACAGGTCATACTGAACAACAGCAGGAGCAAAGCTCGTGCCATCATCGGAGTCCTCACCGGGCAGTACGCCACAGGCACGATAAAGCTCACCCTAGATCCTATTTGCCGAGCGTGCGGAGATGAGGAGGAAACCATGGAACATACATAATACTGTGTGACTGCGATGTTTTCGCGGCTAAACGTATGTGTCTCCTGAGAGATGGTTATTCAAAACTGGGAGATTATAGGTTTTTTCCCCTGAATGCTATTGTCTCCCTCATTTTCCAAATTTTTTAAGGGTGAAGAAAATAAATATGTAGGGGTAAACACAAAAGATACCAGTGGGTCGATGTGTTGCTGGCATGCCAGCCCCCATAATGAGATAAGATAATAAGAAGGTCATGAATAAACTTTAGCTAAATCTAAATTTCAACGACAATGTCGCGATAATAAACTAAGTTTTTAAGCTCATGCTTTCAAGGTTTTTCAGCGAAAACAAAAAAAGTCGGTGGTATTGGAATTAATAATTGTTGCACATTTGCTTTAAAAATACGACTAACGCCATCTATTAAGAATTTAAGATGAAAACGATACTACAATTAAATTAAAGAACGCTAAAAAGAAGAACGCTAGAAAAGGTTAAAAGACAGAGGATTTTTTTGTATTTTTCCAATTCACCTTACACAACAGAGACGTTTTGAGTTAAGTCCAAGTATCGTTGAAAATGGATGAATTTTGAGATAAGGAAACGATTAATTCAATAAACGTCTCTGAATCTTGACCTAAGCGTCAAGATGAACAGGTGTAGAAGTTTTTCATTAATTTATAGAGAAAAGTATATTTTGGGAGAGTCGATTCAACTATAGCGACTACAGTACAGTAGCTGTATCATTAAAGTTATTAAAGTAGAATAATTGACTTGAGTTGTCAAATTAAACCGTTTTTGGAGGTTTTCAGGAGATTATCGGCTGGGTAAAAATTATATTTCTTTGTATAATTCTCAATCTAACGTGAAATAGTGGATAATTTAATAAAATTGTATTAGTGTATTTCACAAAATTATCTACGATTTCACTTTAGGTTCGCAAATAATCACAGAAACCAAATTTTTACCCTGCGATAAGATCCCCAAAAACGGTTCTATATTGCCTCGCATCACGTACTTCTTTCTATTACACATTGGTGCCGCTAGCATCTTGCTCTTTGAGCTGTTAGTCACTCTATAGTAACTTTATGGGTAATACACTATTATCATTATTACCTTTCGCTAAAACCTCTGCATTATACTAAAAGTAAGTTTTACTGCAGGTGCAGGCTTAAAAAGGTAATTGGTACCTTTAGGTACCAATGATCCTGACCACCCCGAAAGGAATTACAATTGTTTTACATACGTGTGCATGTACTTAGCATGTCTCTCTCTCCTCCTCAAAAGTAAGCTAGATCATATGCAGGTCTTATACAAAAGCTACGTACTTGCACCTTTTGGTGTAGAGACCATGGGCCTGTGGCGTCCAGATACCCGGAAGTTGGAAGCTGTTTATTAAAGAAATAGTTTCTAAGTTAGTCGACGCTAGAAGTGACCAAAAGGCTAGCGCGTACCTCGGTCAGCGAAAAGGCATTGCCATCCAAAGAGTAGGTAAAGCATTCTGGACATCCCTCCCCTTGACAGCCATTGATCTTTGATATGGTTCTGCTATCTATGCGTAGTTGGTTCACTGATCAATAAGATTGGTTTCATATTATTTAGCTTTTAATAGTTTACTTATTTTTATGTATAATATCTTGTTTGAGTACCTAATGCAGGTAATGTATTATGTCTTTTTTTTAAAGAGAAATTTAGGTATAGTTTGGGAGAGCCGATTCAACTATGGCGACTACTACTTAAGTCAATAGGTATCAGGAAATAAACTATTATCGCTACGTATTACCTTTCGCTGAAGCTTCCGAATTATGCTTTGGTACTTTTAGCAATGTTCGTGACCACCCCGAAAGTAATTACAAACGTAAATTTACATACGTGTACTGTACATGTACTGGTCAGAACGGGAAACTTCTCCTCAAAAGGTAGGTAGGTTATATACCGGTCTTAGGCACAGCCTTTTGGTGTAGAGGTCTAGGGTCCAGATGCCCGGAAGATGGAAGCTAGTTATTAAAGAAAATAGTTTCTAGGATAGTCGACGCTACAGGTGACCAGAAGGCTGGCGCGTACCTCAGTCAGCGAAAACACGTCACCATCCAAAGAGTATTAAGCATCCTGGGCATCCGTCCAGATTACAGCTATTGATCTTTGATAGGGTTCTGCTATACCTTTCTATCTATAGTTGTTTACCGATCACTAAGATTGGTTTCCTATTTGAACGTTTTTAATATTTACCTTTTTTTGTGTATAATATCTTGTTTGACTACCTATTGTTGCATTAAAAAAAGAAAAATGCTGAAAGATAATGGTATTGTAGTTGTAGGTAATTTTATTTAAAAAACGTAAATGAAAAAAAAAAACATCTAGATTCTAGACCAAGAATCGAACCTTCACCTAATGTATGAAAATCTAACCATTTTCTAAATGCGCTACGCGGCTTCTATGCGAAGCGATGAAAAAAACAACTTCTATTTACCACTACAATCTATCCAAATACATATGTCAGCACAAGTCAGCGTAGTAAATCATTGTAAATTATTCCCACTTATCCCACAGGAACCCATTACTGGGATAAAAAGTATCCTATATGTTAATCCAGAACACATTCTATCTGCGTGCCAAATTTCATCCAAATCCGTTCAGCCGTTTATGCGTGATTGAAACACAAACATACAACCTTACAACCTCACAAACTTTCACATTTATAATATTAGTGAGATTATGATAAATAAACAAGTTTGTATGTTTTTTTAATTATTATTTTATTATAGGTTTGTAGATAATAATTGAGCTGAGCATTGTTTGCAGAGGCGCGTGTCGACTGCTTTTATGCCACTATGCGCAAGAGATGCGCATCCCTGGTGCACAGGGTTCGGGCCAGCCCCAACAGCATCCTGAAGATGATAGGGGACAGGGTTGACTGCCCCTATGTGCTTCACTGCTGTGGACTACATGTTCCCAGTAGCTAATTACCTACATGTATGTATAATTACTAACAATAGAATAGATTAAGTGTATACCTACTAATAAAATTATGAGTCTTGTTACTTGAAATAAATATATGATTGATTGATTGTATGATTTCAATTTTCCGATAGTAAAATGTCAAAATAATGTAAGTATTTCACTAAAATAAAGTAACTTTAAAACAAAATCGAAATGTAGAAACCTTAGTATGCCATAATCATATAACATAACCAATAACATAACAAATAACCATGTTATTACCATTGTATCATGGATACAATCACCCCTTGAAATTTCTAATGCAATGTTTACCCTAACACCTTTTATAAACAAGGAAATAGGTAGGTAAATATTTAGAGTAACAATGAAATACACTTACTGCATTCTAATTTGCAATTCTTTCAAAACCCAGGTAGCAAATCTTTAAACTTGGTTAACATTCTGTTTACTCTGCCAGATATTTTTCCAGGACGTTGTCTAATTAGAATTCTCTCAACGTTTCCAATAGAAATAAGGAAAGGAAAGGCAATTAGTAAGCTGTTGGTGATAGCAGGAACAATAAAATTCTTTGTTTTCCATAACTTGAAGTACTCACCTATTTGTTTAGGTACTTGGTTAATAAGAAGAAAAGTGGCGATGAGTGAACTGCTGCAATTTAATAATAAAAATACACCGTAGAATCGTGATCATCTGAAGCACTCTTTTCCGGCATCAAAACTACCCGGATTCCAAGGTGTATAAATATTGTTCATCACGTAGATCTACGTTCCGGCAGTTCAAAAGGTTCATACGATGTAGCGCACCATCGATTAACAGACATTCGATGAACAGTGTTCGATGAAACGAAATTCTAAGTGTTGACATTCGCAGTAACGTAGGGAACCCCTTTATATTTGACTAGCTATGGAAGTGGCAATGAGTTGGACATATCTGCATGCTCACATAATAATCTGTGCTCTATAGATAGAGCTTCGAACTCTGACAAATAATACTAATAAGAAATCACATAACAAACTGATAAGAAAAATCAGTACGCAACTACGAAAGATATACGAGTACTTAGGTTCATATTATTAAGTTTATGAATGAAAAAACATTACCCTCGTTCTGGCTCACTTGGGTAAAAACAGATGCACTGTTTCTCTCTTCCTGAATCTGATGAACCGAAACCGTCATGGAATTCAATTTTTTTATGACCGCATTTGTACGCAAACTTCATACCGTTTAGCTCATTTTCTACTGCTGATTTAAACTTATGACTTTTAAAAATCGCACTCCTGCTAGTACGCCAACCCACGATAGCGTGATATAATATAGTGCTATCAGCACGGCTAGCATGCCACCCACGACAAAGCGTTTAAACGAGAAAAACGTAATGTGCGCTCTTTCTAGCATACGTAAAATATAAGGATGGAGGCACATCTCGATTTTTGTCGTTTTCTCGGGGGTGGTATGCGAGGCCTACTGTATCACACTTATCCGCTCTCTTTCTATTTGCGAGCGAACGAACGAAATAAAAGACGTGATATAAATAAATAAATGAAATAAATAAATAACGCTCACAGGCACATACATTGTAATGATACCATATTAAGTGATGTAACGTTCTAGCCGGCCGTGTGTGGTTAGAAAAGGAGCACATTATGAATTTGTGCTATTCTAATTCCCCGCAAGCGAATATTGTTAAGATTATTAATAGTAACAATAACAATATTATCCTCACTTGCATTTTTTGGAAAGCATTTAAAAACTCTTATTTTTTGATAAAGAAGGAGGGTCGCCGAGGGTCACGGGTTTGAATCCTGTAAGGGACAAATATTTGTATGATGAATATGAATATTTGTATCCGAGTCATGGATGTTTGTATCTATGTAAGTATTATATATCGTTGTCTAGTCATCATAATACAAGTCCAGGCTATATTCTGGTACTTTAAATGTGACTAGATAATTTGTGTGACATTGTCCAAGATATTTTTTTTTTTTTATGTGGATGAAAAAGTCTTCTAGTTCGTTTGTGCAAAGATTTCCGGAAAATACGATAACACCGAAGACTGAGTAAGATATCTGCAAATGTCTCAATATTCGCCTGTTTTGGTCCTCAGATCTCAGGATAAGAAGCAATTGCTCCGGCCGTTCACAACGGAGAGCAATTGTTTTGACCTTGTCCATTCATCTGAGGGGGAAATCTTTGTATTGAGGTACAGTCGCCTGCGTCTTTTAGTACCTCTAGAAGTCTAGAGATTCTTTGTTACATTCTGTTTTGTGTGCGTGTGGACTGTTAGAAACTCTGAATATGCCAGGGATTTTTGTAAGAGTGGTAAAACAATTTTTAAACTCTATCTTGGAATTTGACTTTAAAGTAATTATTGCAATAAAAATGATTCATTGATGATTTTTTGACGACGCTTGTGCTGACCGCTTTATTGTACAATTAATCTAAATCTTATTACCTGAATAAAACATATTCATTCATTGATTGATTGAATTAATAAAAAAAATTAAAGTTTTGGTCGTTAGAAATGGTCCACCACAACACGGTTGAATTAAAAGATCACAGAAGCTTAATAAGAAAGTCTAAGTAACCACCCCCATAAAACTAAAACAAATATAAAAATAAATGTAATAAAATCTTTGTTTACAGTTTTTTTTGTGACGAAATCCACAAGGACATATAAATTAAAAACCGTACTTATCATAACACAAAATAAATATCATACACAGATAGACAATCAGCGCGACTAAGACCGAAGACCCGAAATGAAGTCCTTTTTATAATTTGCCTCGCTCGTGCCCCCACAATGTTTTCTCTCCTACTACTCGACCTAAGACTACCGTAGACAATCACAATATTCGACTCATAATTTGCATGCAAAACCCAATACAACAACTAATGATTTTCTAAAAATGTGGGAGCGACAACAGACAGAGAATGGAGAAGAAACATTACTTTTCCAACTGTACATATTCGTACAATACCGAATGAGGTCAGCCAGTCATTTTTATGAGCAATAAGACATGGAGCAAATCCAGATTGTCTGCCCTAATTTTACTACAGATTGACATTACCAAAAAAATCGTGGTGATCTTTTTAAACATAATAGTCCACTGGATAAACTGTCCTGTAGCGGTCATTCACGAAGCTTGTAGGGTCCCTCTGAAGGGATAAGGCCTCTCACAAATAATAGTGAGAGGGAGTTTGCCATACTCTACCAATACTCCACCACATGGGCCCAGTGCGGATTGGTGCTGGCAGGTTAGTGGCCATCTTGCTGTCAGAGGATTTTCTTTACGGTTTTACAAATAGTTACATCGCCATTTGCTGGAACTATCAGGGGCCAACTGTTTAACGTGGCCACAGCCCGGACACTGTATACAAAAAAATGAAATTGACAAGATGACGTCAGCACATGCGAAACGGGTTTAGGGCTGCCACAACTTAAGTTGCGTGCGGTACAACTTGTGACGGGCAGATGGCGCGCGTGACATAGTCGATGAACGAGTGGGAAATATCAAAGAGATTGTTACCGTAAAATAAAGACCATAAACATAAAGTAAAAAAACCACTAACCTTGATTCTTCCTTTGGAAATCTGAAGAATCTTCTATAATTATCTTTATAATGGCTTGGACAGCCGTATATCGCACAATGTATGCCCATCTTGCACCTGGAGTGCTATTTTTGAATCTCATTCGCTGAGTATGGCTGAGTTCAGCAGTTGTAAATGTCAAAATTACTATGGAGATACGCATCTTTCTACAGCTGATTTGACTTTCAAAAATCGCACTCCTCAAGTATGATTTTTGAAAGTCAAATCAGCAGTAGAAAGATGCATATCTCCGTAGTAATTTTGACATTTTCAACTGCTGAACACTGCGAATGAGATTCAAAAATCGCACTCGTGAATTGTCTTGCAAAATGTAAATAGGCCGGGGAGCAAAACTAAGACAATAAGCGTTAGCGTTTTAAAATCTATGTCGTTTGTTTGCCTAGAGCCCAGACAGTAATTATTTTTTTCATTTATTTCTTTTTTCGTAAATAAAACGCATTGACACCCGTCTATTCAAAAAAGAGTTTTTATCCTTCACCTATGCCTATGCTCTTTGTTTCGAAAACACAAATTCTAGATGGTGACAATCTAGGCTACAGGTAACTGCCGATGGCGATAGAGGGGGTGAGGCTGGGGTGAGGTAAAAAGTTGGTGGGAGGAAGGGAGTGTCCATACTGTATCTAGTAATAGATACTCTTTCTTATACTGTGACGTGGCTTCTGAAGCACGGATATACTTCAGATGAATCGTCATCGAAAGAAAATCTTACATGCTTTAAGCATACGGTATGTATAAAATATCTATCAGTAATCTCTAAACTACAAATATTCTCTTGAATATAGCCCATGATAGAATATGAAAAGACAAGAAAATTTTTAGACAGTTTAGTAGTGTGTACTATACAACGTGTTAATGAATTAACGCAAAACTAGAAAGTAGTTTGTTTAGAATCGAGAGCAGAATCGAATTATCATGGTTTCTACATAGGTATATTTTTTTTTCAAAATATTAAATAATTTTTTCGTAAAATTTTAAATTCACTGAACCCGATGTCAACCCACCCCACGGACACACTCACTCTACTTACTACCAAAACAAGATTATTAAAATGTATCCATGAGTACGTTAGCGCTTTCATTCATTGCTGAAAAGATAACAATTCATTTTTGCCTCAAAACTTAAAATGCGAATAACTTTAAATTGTAAGTATCAAAATAATTAAGTTATTGTTTCAATCATGACATGATCCCTCGTAAATACATTTGGGAGTTTATTGTCGTAATGAATTTGATATTTGTTTCAATCTAATTATTTTGTTACAAATTAGTTGGGGATGTTGGGGTGTATGAGGTTTTGCGCTAATTCATTAACATGCTGTATAGGTAGATGTAGGTATTATTAATAAAACTCATTCATATAATACGGAGGATTCAATCTCGGACCCCTAACTATCGAAGCTTGTTATTCGAATGAAAGCTCAACGCAAAATAATTGAGGAAAAACAAAAAGTAAGATAGGTACTTTCCTTCTTTGTGACAACCTAAAGTAGACTAATTATCATGATAGAAGGAAAATTGTATTATGGATGTTGAGAGATGAAACATAATTAATACAGAAACATTTTTTTTTTTATCGTGCTCATTGTACCTTTGCCGTGCCTTTTGTACTGGACTGAGTATTTGGGCATGTTAGGCACTGGCAGTTATTACAAATTTACTATATTGTAGCTAATCTAAATCTGATTCTTTTATAATGCGCACAGCCAAGGAGCGGAATACCCTGCCTGCGTCAGTATTTCAGAGCATTTACAACCCGAATTACTTTAAAGTACGAGTGAATAGGCTTCTTCTGGGTTGGCTCACTACATCTTCGACCCCATCTTTGTCCTAAGGACTGGATTGAGGTTAAGAGCAAACCCATTCTAATTAAAAAATATATATATATTGTATTGCATATGTAGCCATTGCTAGTAACAATGTGGATCTTCAGAATATTACACAGGTTTTAAACTTAAATAAGTAATACAGAGTGAAAATGATATCATTGGCATCCTTTTAAACTAAAACCATCAAACTGAACAACTATTATTATTGGAGCAAACCAATCGGAGCAAAAAAAATCAGCCGGCCGTTACATACTAAACTAAAATGCCTACTCGACTCAAATGTAACAGCAGATTTTTATTTTTATTTGCTCCGATCTATTTTATCTTATTCTATACAGGGTGTACAATAAAATGGGACAGCTACTTAAAGGGGTGCTTCAGACCATCAAACTGAACAACTTTCTCTTTGGGACCAATATCGAAATCCGAAAAAAAAATCAGCTGTCCCATACATTTCAGTCGAGTTATGTTTGCAGTTTTGTATGGGAGAGCAGATTTTTTTTTCGCGATTTCGATATTGGTCCCATAGAGAAAGTTGTTCAGTTTGATGGTCTGAAGCACCCCTTTGAGTAGCTGTCCCATTTTATTGTACACCCTGTATATATGCTTAATGATATCAAATAATACTTTCACTCTGTATATTTTATGGGGCGCTTCAGATTATCAAACTGAACAAGTTTCTAAGCGGATTCGAAATCGAATTTTTAATATAAAATTCATGAAATTTCGGATCACCCGGAAAGAGATTTGTGTACGTACCTATACACATATAAAATTAGCGAAAAATTAAAAAGGAGAAAGATAAAATTGAAAAGGTAAAGGATATACAGTTACAGGGTGAAATTGATATATTTTAAACTAAGAGTCTACCCATCAAACTGAACAATTTTTACTATGGGAGCAAACCAATCGGAGCAACAAAGAAATCAGCTGTTGCATACATTTGTGTCGCATAGGCATTGCAGTTTAGTATGGACAGCTGATTTTTTGTTGCTTCGATCAGTTTGCTCCCATAGTGAAAGTTGTTCAGTTTGATGGGTAGACTCTTAGTTTAAAAGGATGCTAATGATATCGATTTCACCCTATACAACGTGTTAATGAATTAACGCAAAACCTCATACACCCCAACTGATTTATAATTAAATAATTACATTGAAAAAAACATTTATTAATTTAATGAATTTAATTAAAAGTTATTTGCATTTTAATGTTTCATATCCTTTACAATCCATTCCAATGTGTATGGTAAAGTATGAATGAACTCGCTCACTGCCTACCCGCCCGCTCACCCCCGCGCCGGCGGCGCCGCGCCGCCGCCATCTTGCACGGTCTAAATTTCTAAGGGGCGGTTTACATGGGTCGATTCTCATCATGCCGGCCGGCGCCGGCGGCCGCTAGGCACCAACTAAATCGCCTCAAAACCGAACAATTACGTCATTTTCACAGTTGAGAAATATCGTATGCCACTATTTCATTTTGTTTAAAAATGATGAGCATAACAGATTGGTATCGCAATAATTCGTAAATAAATGATTTAAGTAGGTAAAACACAAAAACGCTGTAATGCGGCGAGCGATTTCAGACGATCGTTTTCGCGGTCGATTTTAGTCAACAGGGTCAACAGGTCGATTTTACTCATTGCGGCACGACAAAAGTTGAAACTAATCTTCCCGAAACTTACGATTTGAATCACTCGTGGCCTCGAATTACTATCTAAGTACATGGTCAATTTTAATGGTAAGGATAGAAATCGCATAAAAAATCGACCCGTGTAAACCCCGCATTACACTGCGCGACGCACGGCGACCAGGAGTGCGATTTTTGAATCTCATTCGCTGAGTTCAGCAGTTGAAAATGTCAAAATTACCATGGATACGTGGAACTTTCTACTGCTGATTTGACATTAAAAAACCATACTCTGGGAGTGCGATTTTTGAAAGTCAAATCAGCAGTAGAAAGATGCGTATCTCCATACTAATTTGGACATTTTCAACTGCCGAACTCCGCGAATGAGATTCAAAAATCGCACTCCAGATCGCTTTCACACACAGATTCAGATTGCGTGCAATCAGCTGTTATCGTATGTAGGCAGTGCCCGTTCGGGAAAGTAGACCGATTGTTCCGGAGGGCTTTAAATTAATAGGAATAGGGCTCAATTTACCTAGTAGTTTTTTTGATAGCGTAGTTTCGCTCTGCCGCCGGAATTCAAAATTCCTCGCTTCATTTACCACGTGATTCAATCACATCACAATCACACAACTTGGTTTGGTTAAACAGTCCATTCCGATTAAATGTACACTAATCTGTCCATAAAACATGTCTGGTTGCATTTGTTAGGTACCAGTCACAAAGCGTCACACGGACCTCGTAGTCTTGAGGGTTTAGCTCGTGGCACCAAGATCTTCTCGTAGAACATTCCACACGTAGACATGGCTGCATTAGAATAACCGAGCAGCTTGACGTGTACACGTCGCGTCCGGGTTGTGCTTGAAGTAGGTACTCCAAGATGCTGTTTTCTAATTCCGGGTCGTTCCGATAATCAGCAGTGGGTGGCCTAAAAATCCCGTTGCGTCGCAGCTAGCATTGTTCTTTTAGACACTGATACACTACACCAAACTGGTTACGTTATCTCCACACAAATAACCAAGATTCGCACCATTTCAGTAGGTACCTATACCTACTGCACATTCGAGTAATGAAATGAAAGGTCATCGCGGAAGCGTAAGATAATTAAGCTACGTAATCTAATCGCTCGCAACGCACGCGCATGACTGCTGGAGAAATGTTTTGTTATCTTCTGCGTTCCGCGACCCCCTCCCCCGCGGCGCGGCACAAAGGCTCACAAAGGCCGCCGACCGCCGCGCCGCGCTGCTAGCTTTTGCCGGTGTTTCATCTTGTTTCTTCCTATTTCATTTGAGCAGGATATTTGCGCTATTAATGAAAGCGCGCGGCCGAGCGCGTGCGTATGGCGTTTTGTTTTGGTAGTAGCCATAGTAGTGTGAGTAATAGTGAGTATGCCAGTGCGGTGCCGATAGAATTAAGTAAATTATTATTGGTACAATCAAATTATTTAATATTTTGGAAAAAAATTACCTATGTTGAAACCTTGATTAATCGACTCTACTCTCGATTCCAAACAAACTATTTTCTAGTTCTGCGTTAATTCATTAACACGTTGTATATCTGATTCTGTGCCTAATTCCAATTTGAATATCAACATAATCGAAGCTAGCAGGGAGTCAATAAAATATTGACTTTGACCTACTAAACTCGTGAATAGCCAATCAAATTTTCTCTTCCCTACCTCTACTGGTCAGAAAAGAGAAAATATGTCATAGGTCGCCAAGGCTATCAAAATGGATCTTACATATTACTGTACAATGTACAGTGAGTTTCATCAACATAATATTTGTGTACAGGGTGAAAACTTAAATGCGTTACCGGTTTAAAGGGGTGCTCTGGACCATTAGAAAGAACAACTTTCACAATGTGACCCACACTAAAATCGCAAATGAAAATCTGCTCTTCTGTAGAAAATATCAACAGCTGCTCCATAGTGAAAGTTGTTCAATTTGATAATAAAGCTCCCCCTTAGATATGTAATGTATTTAATTTGTCACCCTGTATTATTATATACTTTGGCTATTAGTCAAAGATTATTTATTGTAAGCATAAAGCATATACGAGGTGTAACAGGTGATGGTCTTAAGTTTATACCATCACACTGAATAAAGGAGTAATTTAGACTCTAACTATTCTTTTATTTACATTAACAGGATGTTTTTGTAGTGTGATGGTCTAAGGCTTAGACGTGAACATCAAGATAGCGGGATCAAATCTCCGATTCAAAATTTAGCATATGGGGAATTTAGTACTCCATTTGTACTAAATGTACCCCGAGTTTCAACATTTGTACCTTTACCGCCAAGAAAGTACAATCAAAAATATCTGATCCCGCCACCTTGACGTCAAAGTGGCGGGACCATTGGGAAGCATTGCCCACACGTGGACGACAATAACATGGGTAATTAGTACTACATTTGTACTGAAATATACTCGATTTTCAGCCCAGTACAAATTACCGTTTCAAAGATATATTCTATAATAACTGGTCCGCCATTCTGACGAATCGTCTAATTGCTTTTTTCATACGAAAATCGTAGTTTATAGTAAATATTATAATGTGGAGAATTAGTACCAGGCAGGTACAAAAACATATATTAATATCAACCTTCTATCTCATTTACGTAAAGAGTTATAGGAAGATACATTTTCCAATCGAAAAATACAGGGTGTAAGAGACAGGCGGCCAAATACTGAAATTGCGTATAACAGACCATCAAACTGACCAACTATCTCGATGGAACCAACGAAACGTCGAAATCGCAAAGAATCTTCTGTTACAAAGATACATTTATCAAATAAAAATACAGGGTGTAAGAGACAGGCGGCCAAATACTGAAAATCAAACTGACCAACTATCATAATGGAACCAACGCAACGTCGGAATCGCAAAAAATCTGCTGTTACCACAGAACATTATAAGAGGGGCTAGAAATGCAAAGTAGCGCTTTTGCTTCGGAAACGGCTGTCGCCACTTGTCTTTCCGCTCACGCTACTACAATTATCTTTGCCCTCTCGCTCGCACCACGCCGCGCACCTTATGGTCAGGCATTTCCCGTGGTACACCTAATTTGGTTCACCTGGTGGACCACGGGCAGAACGTTTTACCCGTGGTACACCTGATAAATTTAAAATTACATTTAATTAAAATGTATTGCCCGTGGTTCACCTGATAACAAAAACTATTTTAACGCAAACTTTTTTAATTTCTCCACCATGGACCAAGGTGTACTATAGATAGTGTTGGTTAAAAAAAAAATTAATGAAAAAAAAATGAATAAAAAACCAAGAAAAAAAGACAAAAACACACACGCACACATTCAGTCACTCACATATTTTCATATACACATGCACAGATACTCACACAATGGTGTTATGCAAATCATTGCATAACCAGTAGCGATACTTTCCACGCCTACTTTGCACTTCTAACCCCTCTTATAATGTTCTGTGGCTGTTACAAACAAAACTGCAGTACCCCGACTCAATATTTGTGGAAAATGGCGCTGCACTTCTTTTTTTTTGCGGTCCGTGTCTTTGTGCTACGGTCCAAAATACGCAAATATGCGCTATCGGTAGAGATAGCACGCACACAATCGGTTCATAATGCGCGAATGTGCGGATACGTTTGCTGTCTGACGTCATCAGTGACGTCATTAACTTGCGCTTACGCCGCACACAAAAAATAGGTAGTGCAGCATATGCATGTCAAATTGACAGCTGTTTCAAATTGTACAAATTAGTATTCGTACTTACTAATTTGGACCGACCTGTAAAGCGTGTGCATAGATAGCGTTTGCACTATTGGAATAATTCAAACCGTAGCATTGGTTGAGCGCGCAGCTCGAAGAAGAGTCAACGACTAAGCCGACATTCAACCAACAATATTTTATTTCAAACAACCTAATATTTAAATAAATAAATATCTTGGACAATGTCACACAAATTATCTATTCACATTTAAAGTACCAGAAACGTAAACCACCACCATACCATTTAAAACGTTATAAACTTAATATTTATTTATTTATAATTAATGAGAAACCCTGGTCTATATGGTCTACAGTAAGATCTCTTAAGAATAATAAAGCAGCTATTACTTTACCCAACATACGTTACGTTTTCATGTGATGCGCAAAAAAACAGACAGACAAAAAATCCAATAATTGGTGTCTTGCAATTTCGGTGTTGCGTTTGTTTCAGTATTTGGCCGCCTGTCCCTTACACCCTGTATTTTTATTTGATAAATGTATCGTTGTAACAGAAGATTCTTTGCGATTTCGACGTTTCGTTGGTTCCATCGAGATAGTTGGTCAGTTTGATGGTCTGTTATACGCAATTTCAGTATTTGGCCGCCTGTCTCTTACACCCTGTATTTTTATTTGATAAATGTATCTTTGTAACAGAAGATTCTTTGCGATTTCGACGTTTCGTTGGTTCCATCGAGATAGTTGGTCAGTTTGATGGTCTGTTATACGCAATTTCAGTATTTGGCCGCCTGTCTCTTACACCCTGTATTTTTCGATTGGAAAATGTATCTTCCTATAACTCTTTACGTAAATGAGATAGAAGGTTGATATTAATATATGTTTTTGTACCTGCCTGGTACTAATTCTCCACATTATAATATTTACTATAAACTACGATTTTCGTATGAAAAAAGCAATTGGACGATTCGTCAGAATGGCGGACCAGTTATTATAGAATATATCTTTGAAACGGTAATTTGTACTGGGCTGAAAATCGAGTATATTTCAGTACAAATGTAGTACTAATTACCCATGTTATTGTCGTCCACGTGTGGGCAATGCTTCCCAATGGTCCCGCCACTTTGACGTCAAGGTGGCGGGATCAGATATTTTTGATTGTACTTTCTTGGCGGTAAAGGTACAAATGTTGAAACTCGGGGTACATTTAGTACAAATGGAGTACTAAATTTCCCATATGCTAAATTTTGAATCGGAGATTTGATCCCGCTATCTTGATGTTCACGGCTTAGACCATCACACTGAACAACTTATGATATGGAGCCAACATCGAAAAAAAAACACTGTTTGTTTCACACAAAACTGCACTGCTACCTACTCGACTCAAATGTATGGTACAGCAGTTTTTTTTAAATATTTTATCGACGTTGTCTCCATAATGAAAATTGTTCAGTTTGATGATCTAAACTAAACTGCCCCATTAAATATTTATACATACTACAGTGTTTTGTTACACCTCGCACCTATTATAGGTGCATCCCTATATAAGGCACAAGCCAGATTCCGATGGAATACCACTAGAGATGGACTGTGTGAAAAAGATGACACGTGAAGAAAAGGAGTGAACGCAGAAATAACGGCTAAAAGAAATAAATGGAGGAAGACACATTACGCCGACCCCACGTAATGTGATAAGAGCAGGGAGATGCAGGGAACAAGTATTATCTCACGAAAGCCTTCACCAACACCACCACAAAAGCTAAAGTCATCAAAAGGCCAGATACTGGGTCAGGATCAGGATTTCGACATGTGCCCTCTTGGGTCCGGTCCATTTAGTAATAGTCTGGATAGAATGAAACACCATCTACATTATGACAGGCGATGAACAAAATGAACCATTGTCAACGGCAAAGTCCCTTTTCGACGGTGACTGTACGTACAATAAGGTACTTACCTTTTCATTTTGGCGAGGGCAAGTCTTTGTATAGGAGAAATATATTGGAATGCTTTGGGCCCTTCCGGGTTCGAGGAAATAACAGTGATTCGAAACACATAATTTTCCACGGGTTTCGACGAATCTAAAACTTTATCCACATTAGAACGGCACGTCGACGACAGAAGCACAAAATAAATGGATACAGATGGCCAGCTTCATACAATGAATGATTCAGGCGTACGCATACCTAGATGCATATATGCGACGATCTCGGATCAACTCGGTAGAACACCAGTTGCGAGTGCTCCCAATCCCAACCCAGTCAGTCCACTTTCAAAACCTGCTTTGTGCGTGATCTCGATCAACATCGAAGGGTTCTCGCAGGAAAAGTCAGAGATCCCACGTATCCTGCCCTTCCTGCCCTGACACCTTCACGAGAACGGAGCTTATAGACGCTGCCGGCAGTGCTATCCGTGTGGCGAAATAATGGGCTGGAAAAATTTAAAATGACTTGCACTCGACTTGATAGAAGAAGTTTAGGTATAGTTTAAAATATTATAATAGTACTTGACCTACTTAATTGCCGTATCAGACGGAAATAATTCCCAGTAATTTATTAAAAATAAATATGTTTTCACCTCACAAGCCCGGAAAGATTCTGTTTGTCATTCGAAATCTGAGTGCAAAAGTGCATTTTATCCGCTAGCGTGGAAAGAGTTTTTAAAATTCGAATCTTTCTATTTAGGACGGCCGCACATTATCAGAAATTTCTGACAGAAAAATTCTGACGCTCGCCGGAAGGCACTCGGTGCATACATTTTGTATTAGACCCCGCACACTGTCAGAAAAATTCTGACCGGTCGTCCGCTTCTGATGCACACCGGACGGCACCTCAGCCGGACGTCAGAATTTTTCTGACGGAAGGCGTGTCAGCCATACATTTTGTATTAGGCCCCGCACACTATCAGAAATTCGGATCAGGTATTGCCAGACGTGCGATAATTATCCTAGATCTACGATATTTTTGAGTGTCATGTTCATGTGATAGAAATAAAAGTCAGGTATATTTATTTTCTGTAAACAGGTCATTTACTCAACGTTAATAGTTTCAGAGTTTTAAGCAAAATTCCGGAAAAAAACAAACAAAACTTTTAACTTTTTTTGCGATTTTGTCAATTAAATTTTGTTTGCAAACCTCAGATTTGGATTCAGCATCCCAAAATACATAAAGAATGGAAGAAATCAGAACTACCACAAAACTTTCCTAGTAAAAACATAATTTGACTGAATTATAGCCCCAAAAGGGCTAAGGTGGCAACACTGGGTCGATGTGCGTTGATTGAAATATGAAACACGACTGGGCTCAAAAGTTGCCGGATCAAAATTTCTGATAGTATGCGGGGTGCTTCCGGCGAGCGTCAGAATTTTTCTGTTAGAAAATTCTGATAATGTGCGGCCGTCCTTAATAAAGAAAAACAGCTTAAACAGGTTTTTTTTTCATGCTGTTTTCGTGCTGGCCAGTGGGATTATTCTAAAAATGAGGTTGGCGCATTGAAAATTTCCTCTCTGTAGTGAAGTGAAAAGTTGTGTGTTGCGCTCGGCAGCAAAGTTATTCTGCGTCTCGTACCTTTGAAACCCTCGCGACGCTCAAGATTCTATATTTGAACTATAACACTACTACTATTACTACTATTCACTACTTCTACAAACAATTTTTTTTTTCTATTTTTTTGTTTTCTATTTTTTTTTTCTTTATTGAATCCTTCGCTCTCTCAAGTTTCAATACAAGTACTCGCGCCAAAAAGCAACATTGCAGCCTTGCATAATAACATACTTAATTATAATAATAATTGTTTTTAATTGTAATTCCTAAATCTAAATGTTGTAGCTGCTCAAGCATTACGATCGAACGTGGTATTTAAAATCAAAGCTTGCAAAAACACAATGTATTATGATATAAAAACATGTTATGAAATTTACTTGTGTAGATAAACAAGAATACAATGAATAATTATGTAAATCTCGCAATAAGCTTTTATATCATAATTATAAATAAATTGTTTAATATAATAAATCGATGGGTTTGATTTAATATAAAGTATATTTTCTTCTTTTAAAAAATTATATAATAAACTCTTTTTATTTTATTTTTGTCGATGGATTAGAAACGGACGTTGAACCATAAAGGTATTATACTACGTAAGAGAGACAGTGACAACTGAGAGAGCGAGATGTACCTAGCGGCATGCCTGTATAATAGAAAGAGATACGTGACGCGAGGCAATAGAACCGTTTTTGGGGATTTGGAGTCCTGGTAAAAATTCGGTTTCTGTGAATAATCGTGAACCTAAAGTGAAATCGTAGATAATTTTGTGAAATATACTAACACTGTTTCATTAAATTATTCACGATTTCACGTTAGATTGAGAATTTATACACAGAAATCGAATTTTTACCTTGCCGAGGACTCCAAAAAACGTCCAAAAACGGTTTCATTTGACAACTCATGTCACTTACTCTATTCCGTAAGGTATAATATCTTTATGCGTTGAACATTACCGACCGCCAAGGATTATTTTCATATTTCAGCGCTTGTAAGGCAGTCTGTACTCCAGGTATAGACAATACCTATTTCCAGCTTCCTGGCAGTGAGCTATAAGCAATATTATTTTTTAACTTTTTAGTTTTTTTGAAGGCGGTTTTAATTTTTTGTTAAAATTTTGTTTATTTTACAATTTTTAGTGGTGAATTGATTAGTTCGATTATAGTTTCAAGTTGGAATGACGTGTCAAGTGGTGATAAGTGGCCAGCCTTTCGAACACTTAAACTCTGCAGAGTATGAAACCATAACTTTTATCTCTGCCTTTCTTTGTTCATTTTCCAATATTTTATAAACTAAGATGTAGGCATAGAAATATTAATTTACTACGTAAAACCTGGAATGCGGTCTTCTCGGAATATTGGGAAGAGCGGGATAAAGCAGCCTGGACTCGGTGTCCCTATCCTTAGTAGGGTGACAATGCGATTATGCTTTTAGGACTTTTATTATATTTTCACTATTTGTGTAGTCGTTTTGCTTTGCTACAGAAAATGTGTATCTATATATCTATACCTAACACATTTACGCTACTTTGACATCAAACTAGCGTACTATGGTAAAAAAATAAATATTTTGTAAACTTCATTTCGTTGAAGGCACTATTTTTATCTGACCTAGGCACTAATTACTAGGCACTATTAAGGAACTCATCATCATCATCATCATCATATCAGCCGATTGACGTCCACTGCTGGACATAAGCCTCCCCCATAAATGGGGGGATTTGCCATAATCGCCACGCTTGGCAGGCGGGTTGGCGATCGCAGTGGGATTGAATGTGTGTACTCAGAGGATGCTGCTGCCCATCCTCCGGTAAGATCCCTTAGTCGCCTTTTACGACACCCACGGGAGGAAATGGGATGGTGCTATTCTTAGCCGACACCACACGGACAGGATTAAGGAACTATTTATTGACATTAAAATAATCCTGAAACCGGAGCATGTTGCGCGTGTAAAAAGATAGAAGAGAGCAAAGACGTGATAGTACTAGGTGATCCAAAAGGTATGGCAGCCTACCATAACCTTTTGGATCACCTGTATGTGACTAAAAAGGTTCACAATAGCAGAATTTTTTATGGACTAGGTACCTTAAGGTCCGCCACACACATACGGAATTGCAATCCGGAATCCTGAATCAGGATTACGATTTCGTATGGATTTCCCCCCTCCACAATTGCATTCGGAATTGCGCAGCTGTCAAATCCTGTACAAAATCACAATTGATTTGGAATTCCGGATTGCATTTCCGTATGTGTGTGGCGTACCTAACGCGAACACTCTGAAGTACGATTTTTGAACATCATACGAGCGAATCGGTAGTAGAAAGATGCATAATCTCCATAGTAATTTTGACATTTTCTACTGCCGAGTCACTCGTATGATGTTCAAAAATCGCACTTCTGTATTTTTTTTACCGTTCCGAAACTTTTAGGGGGTTCAGACCATCAATTTGAATAACTTTTACTATGATTTTCTTTTTACGATTTCAGTTTTGCTCCCATAGTAAAAGTTGTTCATTTTGATGGTCTAAACCACCCCTGAAAGTTTCGAAACGGTAAAAAAATCATCCAGCCGAACCGAAACGGCTTGACCTTATGTCAAGCCGTTTCGGTGTAAATGCGCAAAAACTCATTTTGACGAAAGAAAAATATTTACTGCAGCGCCCCCTGGCAAATGAAACCGTAACACCTATCTAAGAACCACCGTTGATCAAATCACAAACCCTTTACAGAAAACCGTATCTAAATCGGTCAAGCCGTTTTGGAGATAAATGGGAACATTCGTTGGCACACACAAACAAACAAACAACCTCTTACCCTAAACGCATAGGTAGGTACGCACGGCGACACATCAAGCTATACAAAACCAAAATAAGCTGGCCGCGCGTACCTACCATCCTACTATGTTTTATTACAGATATTAGAACAGTTTTATCTTCGTAATTTTTATCATAATATATGCGTCCGATGCTTACCTTCTATGTTTGTTGTTACCCTAACTAATTTAATATTTTCAAGACTAAAACATATTAAAAATACAAACCTTTGATACGATAAGCCACAATCTGGAAAATATTCGCTTTTGCAGCCGTCGATTAAGCAAATACGAACCATTTAAACATAAAATGTGGATAAAAAATAATAAAAATTAATTTGACGGCTAGCGACAATTTCAAATAATATGGCAGATTGGGTTGTAAATTTTTTTCTTTTTTACTACCACGGCTTTGCAACACACAAATAATTTAAAAAGATTTGATACATTTTTGCTTCATTTGATCTTACCAATTCGGCTGAAATCATAACATATACATATGGCAACACCAGTACACTGTAGAATGGGACACCGGGTGCAACTCATGCCTTCTTCTTCTAGCATGGTCAACTTTATGCGTGCCAAATAGTTTTTATGTGTTTGGGCTATGGATTATTTTTGATTAAACCGAGGGAAAGATAATTTGGCACAGCGCGATCCTGTATTGGATATTATATCTATGCAAAAAAGTGGACATTCTTGCAATGGTATGGCTCACTCTATGCCTTTAGGTACAATCTCTTTGATCCGTACCGATCCGATATTTGGATACGATAGTCTAGAAGACAAACATGCTAATTACAGATTTAGCAATTATTCAGGAGAGTCGATTTTATTATTTTAAAAGTTCAATATGCTATAACTCAAAACTGTGCATAGTAATCGTGTATATACTGCCTATACTTAGGTAGGGTATTTATCTTTATTAATTTTTACATAAACATAAAATGTACATTTTCAAAATATACTGTAAAAATATCAAAATCATGAAAAAACCATCACTTACTACTTTTGTACACAAACAATATATTTAATTGTGCATTTAACACTTTTGTGTATATACACAAAAGTAAGTAAAGTAATAAGTATTATTAGCTTTAGTATTTTAGAGGAATTTACTGCTATTGTATTAAAAAAGAGACTAAATATTATTATTTTCTTTATTATTAAGCAAATCAAACATTGAATGTATGTCTATCATTATTTAATATAATTGAGAACCGAATGTTTCGTAATGCCAAAAGTAACAAATTAGTGTGATTGTCAAACAAGTCAAATGTTCTAAATCTATTTAGCATTATTTGCTGTTAATCAAGGTAGTAAATAACATTCATTACTTTTCTTGGCTTCAACTTGATGTCACTTGCTATAAATGTACACAATATACTGATTAGACTGAAAGAGACGGAAATACGGCATTTTGGGTAAGTGGAAACGGTAGAGCATTCTCATTTAATACATTTGGCATTAAAATATCAAAATTTTGCACTTAGCACGTTTGTCTTCTAGACCATAGAATTATAATTATTGAGGAAAAGTATATTAAAATGTTTTTAAAACTGTCCGGAGAATTTTCCTTCTGTTAGTACCTATAAGTATAAGGATAATTAGAACAAAGTGCGGATGTTGAAAAGTTTTGGTTCAAATTAGTTAGAATACGGACAAATCTGGAAATTGGGAATTTTCTTTTGATGAGGTAATTCTTTGAAGTAAATATCTTGTAAGTTAGAAACCCGACGTTGTTATCGATTTTATTGTAAAATTTTTGTTTTATAACTTAAGGGTTTAATGAAGGTAGTCTATAACGTTGCCACAGAATGAATAAATATTTCGCAATAATTTCTTTCCAATTTATTTTTAAATTGACAGTAGTGCTTCATAATCATCATCATCACCCTATACATAATACGTCCCAATGCGGGACACAGGCCTTCTATTACGGAGGTTGTAGGTATGTGCGGCGTTAGTCCACGGTGCGTGCGGATTGGTAGACGGTATTGGATGCAGATAGTGCTGCGCTAAAGTTTTTTTTAAAACGGAAAATAATTGTTCTTGCACTATTTATGTTTACATAGGTACCGCTATATGTGAGATAGTTATATTTGAAATAGCATTGTTTTAAGAATGAAAATTATGAACATAAATGCATTTTAACATAGTAAAAGCTGATTTCTAGCAGCAACTCGAATTTCTACGGTAAGAAAAATGTAGCCTTCAGATAATGTACGCTAGATAGGTACCTACATTAACGAAGGTCCTTATTCCCATTAGAGGTTACTGGTTACCCAAAACACAGATAAAATACAGTAAATCTACTTAAAAACCCATCATCATCATCTCAGCCGATGGACGTCCACTGCTGGACATAGGCCTCCCCCAAGAATCGCCATAACGACCGATCCTGCGCTGCCCTCATCCAACGGGCTCCTGCCGCCTTCACCAGGTCTTCGGTCCACCGTGTGAGGGGCTTAACCACGCTGAGCTTTCCGGTACGCGGTCACCACTCGAGAACTTTTCGGCCCCATCGGCCATCGGTTCTGCGAGCAAAAACCACGAAATGAAAAATTGGTTTTGTTTAAAAAAACATCTTCTTTCAGATATCTTCTAGTCTGACATCGCCCTTAACTGCTTCTAGGTCTGCGGCAACCCTAAGTAAAATCCGCGGGATCGGTTGTAAAAAGATACCTGGAACTTCATACATTTTTAAATATATTGCTAACGGAGCCGGCCTTCTTACACGAGTACCTTTATATGAGGAAATGCGAGAACCTATTCTGTTCAACTTGATGCTGTTTTTGCGATATTGATGTTTGGAGAGAGAAGCGCACAATCAGAGCACATTTGTAGAAACTGTACACAAGCGTGAGATTCACTGTTCACATCGAGATAAGCCTGGTATGGTGTTATTTTTTCTGTCCCCTAGTGTAGATAAACACTGTGCTTGGCTGGGTGTAATGCGGAACGCTTGTTCGAAGCTTCCATATTTTCATGCATACTGGCACAATGGTTTTTGCCTATATTATTCTGTTTTCTAAGATTACAGGCATTCTCAATAATCTTACCTGAAAAAAAAAGAAGGTTGAAGATAGTCTTCTACCCCACTATTTTATATACTTAATAGAAAAATGTACGTGCTGTGTATTCAGATAATGAAACTAAACAATTTTTGTTTTTAATTCGTAATGGGTTTGCGCTTGGCTTCAGCTCACCTGATGGAAAGTGTAGATGAAGCCTAGAATGTAGCGCGCTCGCCCAGAAAAAGCCTATTGACTGTTCTTTAAAAAATATCCTGATTGTATTTGCTTGGGAAAACAGACGCAGGGGGAGAGTTCCAAACCTTGCAACTTCCTTATAGAACTGGGAAATGATTCAAAAAAGGAGAAAATGTTTTGGAATGGAAGATCCAACAATTTTTCTCGAATTGCAATTATGTTCTTTGGGAACTTGTTTAGTTATAATTTTCTGAATACAAGCTTAAATTTTTTCCGGTATATAAAAATGGAGGTGTAAAGTTACGTCCAACTGTTAAATACACTATCAATAGCACCATCTTTTTATGCACTTTTATAATTTGAGGAAAAGTTTCGTTTACCTTATCCTTTTCGGAGATTATTAATTTAATCTTAGTTGGATCTCTTTATTCCTTTAATTCACTCTTCATTAATTAAAACAGTTTATCTAGTGATGCCACATCGTAAGACGATCGCTTTCAAAATGTAAAATAGAACCGCAGCATTAATATAATATGACATCGCAGAGTCTACATAGAGAGGTTACGGCCGACTTGGCACGTTTTCGATTCTATTTAAAGCTTTTGAATTGTTAATGGCCGAATCCTTTAGCTGTGTAGACTTCATTCCACATATTCTAACGGTACATTTTAGAATACGTGAGTTTCTAGTTGACTTTAAAAGGGTTTAATAACAGGTGAATAGTTTAACAGGAGATGGTGCTATTAGTTATTCCATATTCTAAGTCTGTTCTAAGTCAAAGGCTGGTTGAGTCTGTGATACTATACAGGGTGTAACAAAACATCCTAGTAATACTTAAGGGGGTGTTTCAGACCATCAAACTGAACAACTTTCACTATGGAGCCAACATCGAAATCGAGAAAAAAAATCCGCTCTTTCCTACAAAACTGCAGTACCGTCTCGACTCAAATGTATGGGATGGCAGATTTTTTTTTCCTCGACATTGGCTCCAGTGTGAAAGTTGTTCAGATTGATGGTCTGAAGCACCCCCTTAAGTATTACTAGGGTGTTTTGTTACACCCTGTACAGAGCGTAACAAAATAACTTTTTTTTTAATTTAGCTTATATTGTGTCCCACTGCTGCTGCCCACCCAAGAAGCCCTACCCTCTTCTCCTCCAATCTTTCCTATGCAACGCGAACTCAGGCCAGCCATACAGGAAGGTGTTCAAATCATCGCTACATCTTCTCTTGGATCTTCTTCAACGTCGGCAACCAAACTCTAAAAAACAAAACTTCCTTTACAAACCTCCTTTACAAACCTCTTTTGTAAAGGAGTGGTTTAGACCAAACAAACTGAACAATTCTCTATGGAGTCAACCAACATCAAAATCACCAAAAAAGCTGCTGTTACATACAAAATTGGTACAGGCTGAGTTTTAATTGTTTCAACGTTGTCTTCATGCAAAAATTGTTCAATTTGATGGTCTAACTAAACTATCCCTTTAAATATTACTAGGGTGTTTCGTTACACCCTGTATAAACTCATTTCGTGATTATAGTGCTTTTGAAGCATTATCAACACTAGCGTTAGGTACTTCGACTAACATCGAATATCCGCGATGAGATGAGACCCGTTTTTCCAACAACTATAGTCTTTTTTAGTACCGTAGTCAAACAAAAAATCACTTTTTTGCCTGTCCATCTGTATGTTTGTCTGTCTGTATGCCCCGCCTCAATTACTCTCTCATTTTTGTTACTATGAAATTTAAATTAATTTAAACTGAAATGTGGTAGTTAGAAGAAACGTATTTTTTTCGACCCCATACTTAGACAATTTAATAGAATGGACGCGTAACGCGTGTCATTCTCCAATCAAAATTTTCTGCCACTTTTTGCGGGGGGGCGAGGTAACATGAAATTCGCAACTTTGGATTTTATTCCTCATAACTTTAGATTCTAATTTTGAATGTTAAAAATCATGAAAAGTAGTCTCGTGTGAACCCCAAACGTTTTAAGTTCAAAATTATTGTTTCGCAATTATAGGCTGTCTCGTTTAGTGATAAGGTATAAAATTGAGTGTAAATTCACAGGATCAATTTGTCTATTACCGTGGCCGAGGGGAAATGCTACCACAAGGCCAGTCCTTACTATTAAATTGTCTAAGACCCCATACGACAAAAGGGGTTTGGAAAAAATAGTTTTTTTTTTCCAATAAATCGGTGTCGTTGGACACACAAAATTTATACAAAATAAGTCGTTATAATAGAAATTATGTTTATAATGCTTAGTATCCCGAAATATATGCACTCAAAGTCAAAAATAGGTCGTAGGTACTCCAAACATATTCGTTAATTATAAAATGCAATGGTTAGTAGAGAAAAGTCACGACAAGCTTTCTTTGTAAAATTCCTCCATTGTCTCTGTAAGAAACTAGAACTTTATTATTTTAATGAACATTTCAGAATACATACTGTATAATGTAACATAAATATGCGTTAGACATTCTTTATCTATGTTTATCTACTCTGTTATTAAAACTGCAACAGAAGTGTATCTGTTCGAAAAATTAGACTGCTAACTGATATAGCTACTGCAAGACTTGTATACTTCAGCTACTTCCACAGTATCATGTCTTATGGTATTTTGCTGTGGGGCCGTGCTACAGACGTCGAGGCTATCTTTATCCTTCAAAAGCGGGCAATTCGAGCCATTTATAATCTGCGTTGTCGAGACTCACTACGAGATCTTTTTAAAGATATCACAGTATTTTGACTTTCTACAGTCAATATATTTACGAAAATATTTTATATGTTCGAAAAAATTTGTCTCTCTTTCCCAAAAACAGTGACGTTCATAATTACAATACAAGAAATAAAAATAAATTAGTATTCCCACATTTTCGACTCAGTAAAGTCAACACATCTTTCATGGGGCACTGTATACGCTTTTATAATAAGATACCAGAGGATATTCTAAACTTACCAGACAAAAAGTTTAAGTCTCATGTTAAACAAGTCCTCTGTAAAAAAGGTTACTATAAACTCGATGATTATTTGAATGACCAAAATGTCTGGTCTTGACAATTTTACACTATGTAATGCAATATTGTATTTTAATTGTACTTTGTACATTTTGTTTTGTTTAAAAGATGTGTGTTGTAGAGTTTCTGGCCGCATCTTCTCTCAACGGAACACCTTCCGACGCGGTGGTAGAGTCAAAAATGACGTCAAAAAGCTATCTAGGTATATGATATTATTTTGAATAAAAAATTTTGAATTTTGAATTCTGTACATTGAAGTTATTTAAAAAATACGCTAAAAAGGTATCCCTGACTCAAAATCTTAGATTTTTGAATTTTGGTCTTCTTCACTTCTTCTTCTTGGTCGTAACCTCATGGCTGAGGGACGTGACCATCGTGGGTCACTTGTGCCACCACAGCTCTCCAGGCCGCTCGATCTTGGGCCCGGTGTATGCTGGCCTGTAGTGTTGTCTCGGTCATTTCTTTTACCACATCGGTCCATCTCGTAGACATGCGTCCTCTACCTCTCTTTCCCTCCATACGGCCGATGATAATGAGTTTTTCCAAACTATCTGATCTTCTGATCGTATGCCCAAAGAATTTAATTACTCGTTGCATACAGATGGTAGAGTCTTTTTCACAGTCACACAGAAACTTGTTGTAATTCTTGTTTCTGTGTTTATTAGAAAAACAGGGTTCAACGTAGAGTAACATAATTATTTACGTTTTTATTTCATCGTATCAGTTCATTCAATCAAAATGTATAAAGTTAGTTTTTACTAAGGTACTTTACTTAATCCTACGCCATCTTCGGTACTTCCATTAATGACAAGTGTAAAGTCAGGGGCATAACTAGTCCATACTAATATTGTAAAATTTGTCTACTGTTACGTTTACACGTAAACCGCTGAATCTATTTTATTTACTCTCTTTGGTTCCACAGAACCCTGTGGAAGGACATTAAAGGTATAAAATTCCACGCAGACAAAATCGTGGGTAACAGCTAGTATATCATATTCTCTGAAAACATAACTTATTGAACCGAATAACAAATGCACGGTCCATTGACTATGATGCATAGAATGCGCGCTTCTAAACGTTGCATGCATTTATTCGCCGTTTGAGTGCGTTTGAACCGTGAAACAATTTGAAGCAATAGGTATATTCATTTTCGATACAGAACTATACCGTTGATTTTAAGTATTGTTACGAGCGACGGGTTCCGGGATTGGAGTGAAACGCTAAGTCCAATTTTACAGAGTTTATTTGGGATTCACTTACAAACGGTCCACCTCGCAGAGGTTCCCCTAAACGGTTCACTTCACCGGGTCCTCCTCGCAGGGATTCCCCGTGCACCACTTACTGTCACTGTTCACAGTCCACTACGTCACTACTGTGACGACACGACACGCGTCACAGCTATGACGTCACGACGTACGACACTATGACGTCAAGACGTACGACACTATGACGTCACGCACTACACTGACACTATGACGTCACGTACTACTCCGACACTATGACGTCACGCACTACACTGACACTAGTCTACTCACTGTTCCACTCTTAGCACTTTTCTCTTCACTAGTACTTTTCCACTTTTACTTTTCTTCCTTTTGTTTCGCACTGTTCACTGTTTAACCAAGGACTCCCCATCAGTCGGAATTCGCCGCCTTTTATAGTCCGCAGAATATTCCAGATCTACGAATTTCGTTATTCTTTTCTTTACTCGTTTGTTTTCCTCCAGATATTTCCAACCCCGCCTTCTTTTCTCGAAACCGATCGAAGACACGCCCACTTTTCTGGTTCTTTTCAAATATTCGTAATTTCGCCTCCTTTCTCGAAGTTCCTAGATACCCCTAGACCTTTTGGTCCCTTTTTAAATATTCCTTCTCTCTCTACCTTCTAGAACATTTCTAAAAACACAAAAATCTAGAAATATTTTTGGCGCGGATCGGATTCGAACCGTCACCCCCTAGCATGGGAGGCGGAACCTTAGACCGTAGGACCACGGCGATTGTTAATGAGCCGGCCGAATTTTCGAATGCCTTCTTTACGTTTGACGTTTGACAGCGGCCGTAACAGTATGTTTTGTTTGTGAAGGATTTTGTTACCTTCAAACAGACCATTCAATTTCTTTGCGTGTATTTCGTAAGAGGCAATTATGGGATAAGGTTTTGTATTTTTTGTATTCTGTATTCGCTAAGGTTATGTCATGACTGTGTCAAACTCATAAAAACTTCGACGATCTGAAGGATGCAAGAAGGATGTTACATTTGTGAGCTCATCGATGTTTTTGACAGTGATGTGACGCTTAGTGAATTGCACTCCTATTCCCTCCATCACCTCGTGCCTAGTTTCCTACCACCAAGAGCAGATATACAGGGTGTAAAATTAAATGCATACGAAATGCATGCATAATTTAATTACATATTATTTAGTGGGGTGCTCCAAACCACCAAACCACCAAACCATCCATCCATCCATCCATTTGGTGGGGACCATCAAACTGCACAACTTTCATTATGGTACCAACAGGAAAATCGTGAAAGAAAAATCCACTATTCCATAGAAAATTTCAACGGCCACTTGACCCAAATGTATTGAACAGTTGATTTTTCTTTTGCTATTTCAAAGTTGGTCTCATAGTAAAATTTGTTCAGTTTGATGGTTTGTATGTAACGTATTTAATTTTACACCCAGTATGCAGAGTTTTAGGGTAAACAGTTGCATTACTTTATGGGGGTGATTGTACCCATGATACTGAACAACTTTCCACAAGAAAACTATAGGAAATTCGAAAAAAAATATATCCTTTCCATTACTAAATGCAACCAGCTCATCGATTTTTTTTTTGCAAATTTCCTATAGGTTTCTTATGGAATGTTGTTCGTATCATGGGTACAATCACTCCTTAAAGTAAAGCAACTGTTTACCCTAACACCCTGTATTGTAACTCGGTAACCACAGCACTACTATCCATCTAAACAATTATAAAACTGTAACAGAAGTGTGTCTGTACATTGAAGGTATTTACAAAAAAAACATTACGACATGGTTTTTACCCGTCCCTGATTCCAAATCACCAATTTTTGGATTTTTTGTCTGTCTGTTTGTTTGTTTGTTTGTTTGTATGTATGTTTGTTTGTTTGTTTGTTTGGGTGTTTGTTTGTTTGAGTATCACGCAAAAACTACTGAACCGATTTTGATGAAACTTTTTTTGTTTGATAGCTTATCATCTGACTTAAAATCTGGTATATAATTTATGCGGACGAAGTCGCGGGTAAAAGCTCATTCAGTTATAAAAATAAAACACAGATAACCGTTTGGTGTAAGTAGGTTAGGTCTACAGGGACGTATACATCTTAGAGAAATGCAAGGTCGGTGGCATCATATCCTGTTCTGTGTTTCATAAATCAAAATGTCATATTCATATGCCTCTTGAGGGCTTTGTGACTGGTCTATGTAGTACAGTCAAGAGCACGTCAAGCTTGTCACTTTGGACTTTGTACCGTTCTTATTTAGTGCGCCATAAGCGTTACAATAAGGTTACAATCGAACTGCAAGTGTAAAGCTTGATGTGCTCTTGACTGTACAATCGAAATATCTGTGGGCTATAATTAGCGTATTTCACATATTGGTGTAATTAGCATAATAGAAACCTGTCTCGTTTTCGCGACTATTATTATTTTAATGTCAGTTCTATTCTCTTCTTTTTTATGTTCAACATTAAATAATCTATGGCTTAGCTATCATCATCAGCCTATAAACGTCCCACTGAAGGGCTCAGGCCTATCTTCAGGGAGGATGTATGGACATTAGTCCAGCACGCGTGCCCAATGCGGATTGGTAGACTTCACATTGATACACATCAGAATTTCTACTTCAGTGCATGCAGGTTACCTCACGATGTTTTCCATAAAATATGAATAGATAATAATGTACTATTATTATCTATTCATATGGTTCAACCTCATACCCAATCCTCTTATAAGACCAAGTCACAATCACAATGACATTGCAATTTACGGCAATTCATTTCCAACTTTGCTTTAATTATGTCTAGGCAAGTTCAATCCGTCTAGCAACAATTAGAAATGGCTTCAGGACTATCCAGAGCTCAAATAATAATGACGACGCTACTAGTTAATGTTACAATAACTGCCTCCGTGGTCTAATGGTTAAGAGCATTGGCTCTCGACACGGAGGTCGTGGGTTCGATTCCCACGGGGGACACCTAGTGATATGTCACTTTGTGCGTTTTTCCCCAGTTGGTTAGGACATTGCATCACCTGATTGTCTGAAAAGAAAAATGATTCCGTGCTTCGGATGGCACGTTAAGCCGTTGGTCCCGGCTACTATCTCTGGTGGTAGTCGTTACATAAAAACCACGTCAGAGGCCGTAAGGCGGTCTGGAAAAACTCTGACACCAGGGCTCTGCCCACACGATAAGAAGAAGAATGTTACACTACAAATACAAAAAATTAACAATTAATAGCATTGTAAATTTTTAGTATTCTCAAATTTGTAATAGTCCATATCAACATTACAACAATGCGGCCCTGAAATTACCGGAAGCCCAACGAAACAGTTCTTCAACGCTGGCGATGCTTTTAGGTTCGCGAGCGATGACATTCGTGGCCTGCCTACGCTTCTTTTGCCTCTACTTTTCCTATTTTAATAGTCTGGTATCGGTCATTCTTCAAGATATTATGACCAAGGTAGGCTACTTTCCTCCTTTTAACGGTTTGCAAAAGCTCCCAAGACTTCCTGACTCGTCGCAATACTTCCACATTGATTGGTGACTCGTTGGATACAAATAATTCGCAGCATTCTTCGGTAAAACTACATTTCTATGGCCTCTAGTTTCTGGCGAGTAGCTTCCTTAAGGGTATATTTTCGTTTGTGACGTCATCACTTGCCGTACTATGCATAGAGTAAGGTACTATGGAAAAAATCAGAAACAAGTAGAGGTTTGCAGTTGTCAAAAGATGTCAAAGATTGAATTTGTTCGCCATTTTGTATGGTAATCAGACTGTTTCATTTTTACTAATCGTATTTCAAAAAATCGATTCATTAGTTTTTTTATATTTATATTATCTTTCTTTTTACGTAAGCTGTAAATTTAACCGTTTAACATAATCTTCTAAAAATGTTCCTAAAGTAACCCCATTTTTCGACAAACAGTGTCCGGATTTTACGCAATTAATAAAATAAATTTTTCATATTACAGATTCATTTGATTTTTAAGTAAAGGCAGATCTTTTATTATTAATATAATACACTGGATTTGCAATAGCATATCACTGAAAACAATGTTCCTGAAAGATGGGGTTTTTGAGAATATACCCGGTATAGAACCAAGGAATATAATTCTATAGAACTATTGGCCATGGGCCATATGCAACACTACTTGGAGCATAGATTTATATATTACTAGCGTAAGGATAGGCCCGTCAGAATATTTTACAAAAACCTTCTTCATAGAAACAAAAATTTGCGCCATCTGTCATAACTCGTATACGAACTATATCGTGTCATATATTTGTAGTGCTCTAAAACTGACATTTTTCCTTGCATTTTAGAGCCAACGAACTGGGGACAATAGTCAAGCTCATAGGCCATGTCCTTACGCTAGTAATATATATGTCTTTGACTTGGAGTCATAGATCCAGCTTTCGATTAGTTAGTACCTTTTTCATTTTTGTTCAAAAGGAAGAACAAGCTTCAAATCTGCAATACGCTTCGGCGCAAAATGGCAAAATGTAAGTTTTTTTTAATGACGCACTGGCTATTTTTTTAACTCTACGGTGACGAAATATTTTCTTACGATGAATTAAAATATGAAAAAGGTCAATTAAAAACGAAAAGGACTTCCGAAACAAATTGCTGATTTCACTTCTTTTAGAACCATCAGCAATTTGCATTTTCCAGTTACCTTCTAAAACTCAATTCATCTCTATCATTCATCTGTCATTATGAATACTTGAATAGGCATGAAAATATTCTTCAATGAAAAATGTCGTAGGTATTTGATTTTTTAGAAAAGAAATTCAATATTTTATTTACATTTGCCTTTACGGTTTGATTGCTCTTTTTAACCATCTTCAAAATATGAGCAGGTTTTCGTCTACATAAAAAAACTCAGACGTCGTTGCGTCGAGTCGATTTTAGCCAATCTAAACTATTATAAAACTGTAACAGAAGTGTGTCTGTACATTGAAGATATTTACAAAAAAAAAGATTAGGTTTTTAGGCTTCCCTGATTCCAAATCACAAATTTTTGGACTTTTTGTCTGTCTGTCTGTTTGTTTGTTTGTTTGTTTGTTTGTTTGTTTGTTTGGGTGTTTGTTTGTTCGAGTATCACGCAAAAACTACTGAACCGATTTTGATGAAACTTTTTTTGTTTGATAGCTTATCATCTGACTTAAAATCTGGTATATAATTTATGCGGACGAAGTCGCGGGTAAAAGCTCGTTATTATTTAAAATAATAAACGCGACGACGTCTGAGTTTTTTTGAGCATCATGCATAGACTACAGGACCTTACTACAGGACCAATTTCGATGAAACTTTTTGTGTCTAAAAGCTTATAATTCAACTTAACACATTCGCGGACAGTGAACGAGACACAATAGAACTTTTATTGTTATCACTACTATAGCCGGTCACTGATAATTTAAGCGAAACAGGCGTGGGATAGCTTATATTACGGCCTGATGCGAGAGAAGGAGATGGGGCGCCGCGCGCGCCTGAAACGAATCGAGCGCCAAATCAAACTTTATTTAATTGTGATTGTACTATTTATGCTATTTCAATTCTGCTCTAATCAAAATTTAGAAAATATCAATATCTTTTTTTAAATCAAGTCTCGTGTTTCTATTATTCACCGTTTAGCAGTTCCAAGCGTTTATAGATAAAAACGGAGGCTACTTTGGCTTATTTTTCTATCGAGAAATTGTGTCTTAATCGTGTTTTGGCTCTAATCAAAACTTCAATTATATGTTCAATTTACACATATCCGAAAATCATACTCCTACTATTAGTACTTCATGATATATGAAGCTTTGAAGAATCCAATTTTTTTCACATAGCCCCTTAATAACTGGTATGTATTACCTTATTATTATAGCTACAATGATTGGAGCCGGTGCAGTCGAAGTCGCGGACTAAATCTAATATTAGTTTAGAGTTATATTAGATTTAGTCCGCGACTTCGACTGCACCGGCTCCAATCATTGTAGCTATAATAATAAGGTAATACATACCAGTTATTAAGGGGCTATGTGAAAAAAATTGGATTCTTCAAAGCTTCATATATCATGAAGTACTAATAGTAGGAGTATGATTTTCGGATATGTGTAAATTGAACATATAATTGAAGTTTTGATTAGAGCCAAAACACGATTAAGACACAATTTCTCGATAGAAAAATAAGCCAAAGTAGCCTCCGTTTTTATCTATAAACGCTTGGAACTGCTAAACGGTGAATAATAGAAACACGAGACTTGATTTAAAAAAAGATATTGATATTTTCTAAATTTTGATTAGAGCAGAATTGAAATAGCATAAATAGTACAATCACAATTAAATAAAGTTTGATTTGGCGCTCGATTCGTTTCAGGCGCGCGCGGCGCCCCATCTCCTTCTCTCGCATCAGGCCGTAATATAAGCTATCCCACGCCTGTTTCGCTTAAATTATCAGTGACCGGCTATAGTAGTGATAACAATAAAAGTTCTATTGTGTCTCGTTCACTGTCCGCGAATGTGTTAAGTTGAATTATAAGCTTTTAGACACAAAAAGTTTCATCGAAATTGGTCCTGTAGTAAGGTCCTGTAGTCTATGCATGATGCTCAAAAAAACTCAGACGTCGTCGCGTTTATTATTTTAAATAATAACGAGCTTTTACCCGCGACTTCGTCCGCATAAATTATATACCAGATTTTAAGTCAGATGATAAGCTATCAAACAAAAAAAGTTTCATCAAAATCGGTTCAGTAGTTTTTGCGTGATACTCGAACAAACAAACACCCAAACAAACAAACAAACAAACAAACAAACAAACAAACAGACAGACAGACAAAAAGTCCAAAAATTTGTGATTTGGAATCAGGGAAGCCTAAAAACCTAATCTTTTTTTTTGTAAATATCTTCAATGTACAGACACACTTCTGTTACAGTTTTATAATAGTTTAGATTGGCTAAAATCGACTCGACGCAACGACGTCTGAGTTTTTTTATGTAGACGAAAACCTGCTCATATTTTGAAGATGGTTAAAAAGAGCAATCAAACCGTAAAGGCAAATGTAAATAAAATATTGAATTTCTTTTCTAAAAAATCAAATACCTACGACATTTTTCATTGAAGAATATTTTCATGCCTATTCAAGTATTCATAATGACAGATGAATGATAGAGATGAATTGAGTTTTAGAAGGTAACTGGAAAATGCAAATTGCTGATGGTTCTAAAAGAAGTGAAATCAGCAATTTGTTTCGGAAGTCCTTTTCGTTTTTAATTGACCTTTTTCATATTTTAATTCATCGTAAGAAAATATTTCGTCACCGTAGAGTTAAAAAAATAGCCAGTGCGTCATTAAAAAAAACTTACATTTTGCCATTTTGCGCCGAAGCGTATTGCAGATTTGAAGCTTGTTCTTCCTTTTGAACAAAAATGAAAAAGGTACTAACTAATCGAAAGCTGGATCTATGACTCCAAGTCAAAGACATATATATTACTAGCGTAAGGACATGGCCTATGAGCTTGACTATTGTCCCCAGTTCGTTGGCTCTAAAATGCAAGGAAAAATGTCAGTTTTAGAGCACTACAAATATATGACACGATATAGTTCGTATACGAGTTATGACAGATGGCGCAAATTTTTGTTTCTATGAAGAAGGTTTTTGTAAAATATTCTGACGGGCCTATCCTTACGCTAGTAATATATAAATCTATGCTCCAAGTAGTGTTGCATATGGCCCATGGCCAATAGTTCTATAGAATTATATTCCTTGGTTCTATACCGGGTATATTCTCAAAAACCCCATCTTTCAGGAACATTGTTTTCAGTGATATGCTATTGCAAATCCAGTGTATTATATTAATAATAAAAGATCTGCCTTTACTTAAAAATCAAATGAATCTGTAATATGAAAAATTTATTTTATTAATTGCGTAAAATCCGGACACTGTTTGTCGAAAAATGGGGTTACTTTAGGAACATTTTTAGAAGATTATGTTAAACGGTTAAATTTACAGCTTACGTAAAAAGAAAGATAATATAAATATAAAAAAACTAATGAATCGATTTTTTGAAATACGATTAGTAAAAATGAAACAGTCTGATTACCATACAAAATGGCGAACAAATTCAATCTTTGACATCTTTTGACAACTGCAAACCTCTACTTGTTTCTGATTTTTTCCATAGTACCTTACTCTATGCATAGTACGGCAAGTGATGACGTCACAAACGAAAATATACCCTTAAGTAGGATAGGATAATTATGGCAGTATGGGCTCGGTCCGGCCTTTAAAAAAAGGCAGGCACAGTCTTGACATGATCTCGTACACTAAACTTCTCTGTGAAGAGATGAACATGCCATCTGTTGAGGTTATTGTTAACCGACTTCAAAAAAGGAGGAGGTTACTCAAGAAAGAAAAAAGTTTATTGGAATATTTGAGATTGTATTAAGGTACCAAAAACGTTTGCAGACAACCTACGACAGTAACATTAAATAAAAGTCAATTAGAACTGTAAGTGTTCGTTAGATGATAGAAATGAAAGATTGATTAAGAGGTAAAAACTTGATTGTATTAAACTTGATAATTATTAAAATAAATGAAATTATATGGAATAAGCGCGTGATCGCGGTTTGATGAGTACTTGCTAACTAATTAATAAAATGGTGCGATGCGACCTCGATTGGTAGCGAGTATTGATGATGATGCACATTTGTACGTTGCATGGCCCGTACATGCTCCCGGGCGGCAAAGATGAGATTAGTAATGAAATGAACTTATCTCATAACAAGGTGATACAATATTTAACTAAATTATGATGATTTTGTTAGTTGTCGAGTGAATAACAAGGCGAAAGAACAATTTATTTTACATAACTAATAAAAACACTTGTTAAGCGTCCGAAATAGAAAATACAGATCTAAGCACGGGTGACGTGTTTTGATTACGTTTAGACACTTGCGCACTTGTTATCACTTCACTATGCTCATTTGGTAGCACTTCACTAGCACTACACTTCGTTTGGTTACACACACAACACCGTTTATTAGGCCTCGTCTGCGTCGTGCACCTTGGATGATTCATCAATAGCGAGTCATAACTTAGGAGTTCCTCAAAGCCGTGACGTAGCTGTAACATGATGCCGTCATAATGTGATTGTATTCTTATCTTGGCGCGTGCTCTTTCTAGATATTCGATATACTTGTCGAGCGCCGCCTTACCTTCTTGATATGGATAGGTATCATAATAAACAATAAGTCGCCAGTCGTCTCTTATAATATGCATATTCGTAATGCTATCGAAATAGAGGCTACTATTGTTTTGTAGCGAAGTTATTTTGAAATCGCTTTAGTTGTAGGTATGATAGTTATAAAATATAATAATAGAGACATTGTTAACGACGAGAATTTAATTTGTTTTCTTTTGTTTGTTTGAATTCTGGATATTTTGTTCATCTTGTTGTGGAGTTGATGATGATGATAGAGTTAAGTTTTGTTGATCTTGCTTATTTTCCTTACTTTCTTGTTGGACAGGTAATATAGAAAGCTTGATAATTGGACGCTTGATAAGTCCATTCTTTGTTTTAAGGGTGACTACTCTTACGTAGCCGTCGCTCCCCGGATGCAATTCCACAACTCTGCCTAGGCCCCACTTCCCGGGGGGAAGATTTGCGTCATTAATGATTACGACGTCATTGATGTTGATGTTCTTTTGGGGCTGTCGCCATTTGCTTCTAGCCGATAATTGGGTAAGGTATTCACGCTGCCAGCGGTCCCAGATGTCCTTAAATATTTTTTGAGTGAGGTGCCATCTCGTTCTCTGATCCTTTTCAGTATCATACAGAGTTAATGTTGGGCCGCTAGCCAAAAAATGAGATGGAGTCAGGAAGTCCAGATCAGTCGGGTCTTCTGTCAATGGACACAAAGGGCGTGAGTTTAGACAAGCCTCTAACCTTGCCAGCACCGTGATATATTCCTCATAGGTAAGCTTTTGCTCCCCAATAACTCGCTTTAAATGGTACTTTAAGCTTTTTACCGCAGCTTCCCATAGTCCTCCTGCTGAGGGCCATGAGGGAGCGTTATGATGCCACTTGATTTGCATTTTTAAGTGATCTCTCTCATAAAATTGTCGTTGAATATATTTTGTAATTCAGATAATTCTTGTTTTAGTACTTTATTTGCACCGATAAAGTTCGTGCCCTGGTCGCTATATATGTGTCCAGGGACTCCTCTTCTCGCTGCCATCCTGTGCAAGGCGGCGAGGAATGCTGAGGTGGTCAAGTCGGACACCAGCTCTAAGTGCACGGCCTTTGTAGCCATGCATACAAACACTGCCACGTAACCCTTCGTGGTCTTGATGCCTCGGCCCTTGCTGGCCTTGATCGCGACGTTTCCCGTAAAATCTACCCCACAATGGTAAAAAACTTTCGACGGAGTGATTCTCGCTGAGGGTAGGTCTCCCATGAGGTGATGATGCTGATTGGGATTATGGCGCTTGCACGTTACACAATTTCTTAACCTTTTCTTCGTGGCTCTATTGCCACCAAGCAGCCAGTATTTTTGTCTTGTAAAGGCTGTTGTTTGTTTTGCTCCGCCGTGAAACGTGAGCTCGTGTGATTGATCTATAATAAGATCAGCTAGTCTCGTGTGGCTAGGTATGATTATGGGGTTTTTGATATCTGGGTCTAGATTCGCGTGTCGAAGCCTGCCGCCGACACGGAGTAACTCATCTTGATCGAGTATAGGGTTTAAACTAATAATCTTGCTTTTCCCATTAACCGTTTTCCCATCTTTTAGTCTCTCAATCTCTGTTGAGAATGTCCCTTGCTGTACATGGCTTATGATAATTTTTCTTGAATATTTTAACTCTTCTATCGACAGGTAACCCTGTTTTTCTTTCCTTTTAATAAATCTTAGTACCCAACCCAGTACTCGAATCGCTTTATTCAGTGAGCTATACTTGATTAAAAACTCATCAACTAATCCGTTATTACCAGGCGTTTGGGTGACAGCTACTTGCTTGCTTTTTTGTCTCACTTCTTGATTGGTGACGTAATTCTGATTATTTTCTGTGGGCACATACTCAGGCAACCATTCTGGCCCGTCCCACCAGAGATTATGCTCATTTAATTGAGTAACTGTTAACCCACGGCTGGCGCAGTCAGCCGGGTTATCTTTAGATTTAACATATTGCCAACATCCAGGTGGCATTGATGCAATTATCTGCCTGACGCGATTGGCTACGAATGGCTTCCATTTGTCTGTTTCACCACACAGCCAACCTAGTACTACCATCGAGTCAGTCCACCCGTACATCTTGATATTATAATTTGGAAGGCAACTTACGATTTTCGCCATTAGTTTTGACAATAGCAGTGCGCCGCTGAGCTCCAAGCGTGGTAGCGACGGTGCTTTATTTACTGGTACGAGTTTCGTCTTCCCCGCTACGAGTTCTACAACTGACCCATTTTCTCTTGCTATTTTACAGTAAATGACACAAGCGTAGGCCTTCATACTTGAGTCACAGAATCCGTGCAGCTCGATCGTGTCATTTTCTTGGGTGTTTAACCATCTCGGTACTAGTAATTGATCGAGTACCTTGATATCATCCTTGACTTTCTCCCATTCGACAAGGACATTGTGTGGGACGGGGTCTTCCCACTCTATACCTGCTCTCCAGACGTCTTGAAAAATAATCTTCAATTTTGTAGTAAAAGGTGCGAGCCATCCTAGTGGATCGTACACTTTAGAAATGTCAGATAACAATGATCTCTTAGTGACCTTTGAAGTCGATGAGAATGTGACGGGTTGAAAGACAAATGTGTCATCCTTCGGGTCCCACTTGAGCCCTAAGGTTTTAGTCGATTCCGCTTGCTTGAAATCGAAATGATCTTGGTCACCAGGTTCGTCCTTGACACCTGTACTCAGTAGCTCAGGAAGGTTTGACTTCCACTTCCTTAAATTAAAACCGCCTGATTTTAGGAGACTTGTCAAATCTCTGATGAGTTTTTTGGCAGTCGCTGCTGAGTGCGCTCCGTGGAGCAGATCGTCCATGTAGAAGGACTGCTCCAGGACATCAGGAGCTGGGCTATCTGGATAGTTTGTCCTTTCATCGACCGCTAACTGTTTTAGCGTCATCATCGCTAAGAAAGGAGCGGCTTTCGTACCGTAAGTAACTGTAGTCAGTTGGTACTCCTGTAAAACTTGTGTTTTCTCGTCCCGCCAAATAATTTTCTGCAGTGCTTGGTCAGCAGAATCCACCCTTATCTGACGAAACATCTTCTCAATATCTGCTGTCAGCGCGTATTTGTATTGTCTCCACTTTATAATAAGATTTTGGAGATCTTGCTGAAGATTTGGTCCTCTACACATTGCGTCATTTAAACTGTGTCCTGTTGACGTATTAGCCGATCCATTGAACACTACTCTCAGCTTTGTAGTTGTTGACTCTTGCCTATGCACGCAATGGTGAGGCAAATAAAACTCGGGTTTCGAGTTACCGTTGCTATCTGCCGGTATCATGTGACCGAGCGATAGGTATTCATTCATAAAACTTTTATACTCTTTCGCAATTTCCGCTTGTTTATTTAATTTACGTTCTAATTGAAAGAATTGTGCAATTGATTTTGATTTCGATTCGCCTAGTATTGTTTCGAAGTTTGATTTTAAGGGTAACTTTACTTCATATCTTCCGTCATCCCGTCGTTTTGTGGTTGATCGATAGATTTCCATACATTCTTGGTCTTCTAATGACAGGTTAGACGACTCTGATATATCTTCGATCTCCCAGAATTGCTGAATTTGCTCTAAATTATTTAAAATTACGTTACAATGGTACGTTTTAACGTTACCGCTCAGAATCCAACCCAACTGCGTTTGTTGCGCAGTCGGTAGAGTTTGATTAGCTCCGCAAATTCCGTCCATTAAAATGTTTGAATAAATGTCCGCTCCCAGAAGGATGTCTACGGAGCGGCTTGAATAAAATTCGGGATCAGCGAGCTTGATATGATCCAAATAAGACCAATCAGGTTTAGGAAACGTGCAGCTTGGTAAATTTTTAATTAAATTTTTTATGATAAACGCATCTGTGTCAAAGGTAAAATCACTCACTGTCGAGGAACATGTAATGGTTACCATGCCCTTACAGTTACTTTCCTTTTCACCTATTCCTGAGATCACCCCTAGGCATTTTTTCCGTGGTAATCTTAGGATTTGAGCGGCGTTTTCGGTGATCAGAGATGTTTGAGACCCCTGGTCCAGAAGGGCGCGCATGACGTGGTTCGATCCATCTGCTGCCTGCACCTTGATCATTGCAGTGGCTAGCAATATTTCGGAGGGATTATTATGTGACACATGCGCGTTACTTTTCATTTGCGGTGTCTTCGGAGGCGATGAACTCTGTCCGTCCGACTTAGCGTCCGGTTTCGGATTACCTGACGCAAATGCATTGTGCAACAATGAATTGTGGTCTTTGTTACATTCGCGACACCTTTTATTTGAAATACATGCTTTCCCATTATGATCAAATAAACAGTTTTGACACAGATTTAATCTTGATACATTTTCTAGCTTGATAGAAGGAGGCATTTCGCCAAATTTTTGACAAAAGTAAATCCAATGATCATTCTTTTTACAAATAGGGCATGTTAATCTCATTACACTATTTTCTTTTTTGCTGTTTCCATTTTTCACTCGAGCACTTGATGTATATGAGTGTTTATAAAAATTTGGATTCTGATGCTGCTTTGACTCTTGATATCTTGATGATTGACCTTGGTTGTTATTTTGACTTGATTTTTGCGTAGAATAATCCTGCTTTCTACGCGAAGACTCCAAGGTCGTGAATTTATTTTCGAGAAACTTGAGAAACTCCGCTAATTTTGGTAGTTCTCTTGGTTGCTTCATACATTCCATATAGTCATTGTAGGTTTCCGAGTCTAGCTTCTGCGATAACAAGTAGACAAGGAGAGGGTCCCATGTACTGATATCGACCCCTAAATTTTTTATAGCATTTAAGCATTCATATGTAGTGTCGTGAATCCGCTTGATATGGTTCACTGCTTGATGTTGCATAACGGGAATATTCATGATAGTGTTTGCATGCGACATAAAAATTTGCCTTTTATTGTTATATCTGTGATTTAAAATCTCCCAACAGATTAAGTAGTTATCGGAGCTGATCTGCAAATGTTGTATCAACTTTTCAGCATCTCCTTTAACTTTCCCCTTCAAGAATTGCATCTTTTGAGCATTCGAAAGAGAGGGGTTATTGTGTACAGTCTCAGTAAACAAATCCTTAAACGGTACCCACTGAGTGTAGCTCCCGTTAAACGTTGGAATTTCTACTGTCGGGGTGTATTTCTCCCTATGAGCGACTGAATACATTTTCTTGTTTATAGCCTTCTTGATTTTGGCATAATGAGACTCGTAGTTAGAAAATTGCTGCTCGTATTCCTGGTGCGATCCATTCAATTCGCTATCCAGTTCCCAATGCAGCTTATCAATGGCTGACCAGCGCGCCTGCAGTGTGTGTAGCAGGTCATCGAACTCCCACTTTTCCGACACCGTATCTAAGTCTATGTTTGTTGCAGTTCTCATAAATGCTCTGAAATTACTGCCTTGCTTTTTTAACATATCCTCTGTCTTGCTATTTGTCCCTGCAGATACCTTTTCAGGGCCTTGATTTGAGGTGTGCGAGCCTGATGCGCTCGCTCCCGGTGCAAATGTCGGTGGTTTTAACAAGGGTGTTTCTGGCCTGTCCATAGGTTGACAACTACGTATTTTGTCCCTAATAAATGTATAAGCTTCTTTTGCTTGCTCATACTGACCACTAAAATATTCGTGAGACTTGTCACCGAATGATAATAAGCTGACATGATTGCTATGGAACTCTTTCCAATACTGATCGAGAATGTCCAGCTTTCGACGGAGATACTCCTTTGTCTTGCGATCGGAGCCGTCCTTTTTAAAATTTGAATAGAGCTGATTGATCACCTCTTTCAGTTGCTCTTGCGTAGCTAAAATGTCTTCCATGCTAGACATGATGATAATATAAGTAAAATGGATAGATCTTACTTGATTAAAAGCTGTTGCTGAACTTGATGTCCCGTTGGAGTTCTCTGTGCACCTTGCTAGCACGAAAACTTTAACCTGATACCCTCGGGGATGTACTCTCGTGCGCCTTGATTGCACGATTTCCTGCTGCTGCTTGATGTATCACTACTGCACTTGATTGCACTGTAATACGAGTCCTAATCACCTCACTATGATTGTCCACTGTTAAGATGTTCAGGGTCCTGATATGTGGGTTTGTAAAGTCCACGTGGCTGCTGCGACGGAACCACTGACACGAATAAAGTTCACTGAACTCGCGAATTTAGTCCCGCCCGTTCGATGGCTCGAAGGACCAATGTAAGTGTTCGTTAGATGATAGAAATTAAAGATTGATTAAGAGGTAAAAACTTGATTGTATTAAACTTGATAATTATTAAAATAAATGAAATTATATGGAATAAGCGCGTGATCGCGGTTTGATGAGTACTTGCTAACTAATTAATAAAATGGTGCGATGCGACCTCGATTGGTAGCGAGTATTGATGATGATGCACATTTGTACGTTGCATGGCCCGTACAAGAACCTATTAGAACATAAAAACAATTTGAGTAAGACCTCCGCTAGTCATTTGACTTAATTAAATAAAGGGACGGGAAAGTTATTAAATCTCACAAGGTGCCCAGGGATTATGAACATTAATACGGGTCTACAACGTTGCCCGTAGTCCTTTAAGAAGAACATTGTGACTAGTTAAAGATGTAAATTCCAGGAAATCCCCTCTGCGTGCGAGACTTTGTAATCCTCGCTAATATTGTAATTCTTAGCTTCTACAATATGAACTTCTTTAATAGGTTAACACCTGCGGCTCGGCATGAATTTTAATTTATTTTGCGTAAGTCCGTGGTCCGTGGTCCGTGGTGCGTGTCATGTGTGGTATTGGCTAATAGCACCATCCCATCTCCTCCCGTGGGTGTCGTAAAAGGCGACTAAGGGATCTACCGGAGGATGGACAGCAGCATCCTCTGAGTGCACACATTCACTCCAACTGCGATCGCCAACCCAAGCGTGGCGATAATGTCCAGCAGTGGACGTCTATCGGCTCATATGATGATGATGATGATTGTACTTAAGTGGGCACGGAGACTCCAGTGCTGTCATTCATATTGTTTAAATTCCTAAACAATATTATTAAATATTAAAAAAGAAAGAATTTCATGTTGTATTCATGGCTAAGTTTTCAATTTACCAAAACATTGAAAATCTGAAATTAGTAGTAATATGACTGTGACATTCTTGTTTTTTGGAAATGTACCTACAAATGCTAAGAAATTTTAAAAAATTGCGATCGCAATCGTATGAGGTTCGGGTAACCCCTTAATAATATTAAGGTATTCATTTTATTTCACAACAATGACACATTATAATGCTATTCTTTAGAACTATACAGAGGGAAACAAGCGTGCGAATATGTATGTACGTATGTATTTACTACAAAGGACGTTATAGAAAGCTATCGTAATGTAATTTCAAACCACTATACTGCACAACTTTATTTAGCTTATAAAAACAATGCATTAGAAACGGTTTCTCAGCCCACTATAAAGATAATAGGGTAGACAATATTTCGAAAAATTTAAGTTTTTGTACAAATTGCATATCTTGTACAAATTAATAAATTGATTGAATTGATGAATTTCATAGATAAAGACCTAATTTTTGTACGAATTGACAAAATGTCTAACAACATTTTTTTGAAACTGCAAATAAGTCAGGAATTGAACAAACGTCCATAGGTACTTTAAAAAAACAATGTTACATTTAAAAGCACAATTGCTGTTAAAAAGCAATGAAATAATTTAAACCAAACCACAAAACGACGCTTGAAGGGCAATAATTCCCGGTGCATTTAGTTTGCATCCATTGCACTGGTTGGTTGCACTGTTGCGGAATCAGGAGGTCAGGGAAGGTCATGTCCCAATAAAATAATTGTCAAAAATCGCAGTCTTCATCATCAGCCTACATGGAGACCAAATGGAAAAAAAATATATGCTCTACTATACATTTGAGTCAAGTAGGTAGTTTTGTATGAAGCAGCAGAATTTTTTCTCTATAGTGAAATTTATTCAGATCGACTACCCCTTTTATTACCAATGACATTTTATTACTAGTGTGTTTTATTACACACTGTGCATGCCCAACTGCAGGGCATACAAGGCCTACTGTCATCCATAGCGTTAGGCTTGGTTAGGCGTTAGTCCACGACATGTATGCCCAATGCAGCCTAGAATGGCGAGAGAAAATTGGCAGGCTGTGCTAATAATAAGCCATAATAAGGCTATTGAATTTGATACGCACTCTTCCACACATGTGCTTTTAACCCTTTAGTTGGCAAGATTTTTTATCTTTGAAATTCTATTTTTTTGTGATTTGCTTTGTTTCGTTTCTAGATTTTTAGTTAAGGTAATGCGCATGTTGTAGGTACAAAGCTGGTAATCGATTTTATCAGAAACGTTAGAAAATCCAGGGTTATGATCAAAAGTTTAGCTTATGTTAGTTTAGAATAAAATAAATTTCAGAGAACCTGGCAGGCCACCCCCGACAAAATGAGAAAAATCGGGATTTGCTGGTGGTTGGTGGATCGGGAAATACGTATGACGCATAACGCATTGCAGTAAGAGGTGTTGGCTAATCGGGTATGGCTATATTATCATTTAACCCCAAGGTGTATATATCTACCTATAATCCACCAACTCTCACCTTTTTCGTTAGAGGAGGCAGTGGTACGTATACAAGGTGTAAGCGAAAGCCAGCTTACTACTGAAATGGTGAATTCAGACCATCAAACCGCACAACTGTCATTATGGAGCCAAATCGACTCGAAGTTGTGTGAGGCAGAAGATTTTTTTTTTTGACACTTTCTCCCTATTGATCAGTTCGATGGTCTAAATCTAAACCACCTTTGAATATAAATAAGGTGTTTTGTTACACCCTATATAGATTGATGATGATGATAGCATACTTTATAATCCCACGCAGTGAAAACAACTAGCAAAAGCTTGTTGGTACGACATAATAATGTCAATATCTCAGGCTATATTCCCTCCAACATTTTACATTACATGGAAAGGATATATCGTAGGCATATTTGTGCCGCGTCATCTGATTAAGTTGGCAAATCGAGTGGAAGCTGATTGATGGACGCACGGATCGTTAATTATGTTTTTAACGTTGCGATACGCGCAGACTGATAGTTTTGGACACATAAATTGTTAGAGAAAACGTTCAAGGGATGTTTTGGATCTTCGGAAAAAGGGGTTGTTTTTGGATTTCAATGTTGCTTCAGAGCGTCTGTGGCGAGTTACGTGAGAGGTATGAACAATTGGACACTCAATCTTGAGGGTTCGGGTTCGAATCTGCACGAGCGACTTGCCATGTACACACAGCAACATATCAAGCTATACAAAACCAACATAAGCTGGCCGCGCGTAGGTTGAATAATGTATAACCTACTAGCGACCCCCCCGGCTTCGCACGGGTGCAATGCTGATATAAACCTTCCTCTTGAATCACTCTATCTATTTAAAAAAAAACGCATCAATATCCGTTGCGTAGTTTGAAACATTTAAGCATACATAACATACCCAAGGAACACGTGAGCTATATAGCAGCTGTACAGTAGCCGCATAAAGGAAATTTACTTTATGTACTGTGCTGCTGCTATATAGCTTGCGTGTTCCTTGAGTAGGGACAGACAGACAGCGGGAAGCGACTTTGTTTCATATATATACATAGGTACGTAGTGATATCGCGTGGTCAGCTTATTTTGATTTTGTATGCCTTGATGTGTCGCCGTGTGTACCAATGAGTTTTCTGTAACTTATTTAGATAATACCGACATCATTCATATCTTCTGCATGTCATTTCGTTTCAGTTGGACCGTTCGAGATCCTTGATGACCTGATCTATCCAAAACGGTACCAGAGTCTACCCACAGCGCGACGTCCAAACAGTCGTCCCAATACGCTCTCAAAAGTTAAAAAGCTATTGTTACGTAACCAAACGAGGAGGTAAAAATGATGGTAATTTTTAAAATTGTGGCTACATTCACAAACGGAACACGGCATGTGGGAGCTATTCTATTGATGTATCGTTCGAACACTGAGGAACTATTTTAAAACTGAAATAAGGTACGCTATTCGAATATTCTCGAAGGCATCTCTGTTTCAGTAATGGCTATAATTTTTAACCGTTTAAATGGTTCTGTTTGACCGATGTGTATCTTCGGAATTTACTTTAAAACTACTGTAGCGATTTTGACGATGCTTTCACATTAACGTTCTCTATGTCTTAAGTTTGTATTATTTTATTACACTAGCATTTACTAGCTTGTCAATGATTATGGTGAGCTCGTAACTTTCTTTGGTTTTTTTAACAACATCAGACCATCAGAGTTCAAGGCCTACTGTTAATGAATACACCTTCTTGTCTATATAGTACACAAAATAAGAGATACAATTTAATGGTAAAATTATAAAATTAACATATTCGCGGACACTGAACGAGACACAATAGAACTTTTATTGTTATCATTGCTATAGCCGGTCGCTGCTTGTCCGCGAATGTGTTAATGTCAGTTGACGACATATCTACTAGATGTTTAAATGTCATCGTTTTTATTTGACTAAATTGTAGCCAAAATATTTTAGAAAACGCTTCAAACTCAAATGGTGTGATGTTGTTAAAATAGATAATTGCGTAAACTAAAAACGCTGAAAAAAGTTCGTTGTACGGTAGTACTTATTAGTACGACTTTTATCCATTCTGGGATCAAAACACCACCCTCTGCAGACTCTACACTGAAGGTAAAGGCTAACTAGCTTAATACATCACGGATTTCGAGTATGTAGGTATTAGAGGCTTAAGCAGGGTTGGATTTTGTACTATAATTATAGTATTTATACTATAATTTCGCCCTTGGTACTATATACTATCCACATCTAAGGATAGTACTATAAAATACTATTATTTCAAGTTTGGATCATTGAGAAGCTCTCAAGCTCTATTTCACCGATATGGCACTTTCAGAGCGCTTGATATCTGGCCAAATAATTCTTGATTTGCTAAGAGACCCATACATGAAGCTATATTATGAATTCATGTCCTGAATTATTAGTTCAAACAATTTACTAAAGTGTCTTTAATGCAATCTCAATACGTATTTTTGCTAGACTACCTACGTACCAAGACTAAGGTACGAAACTGCCACGGATGAAGATAGAACTAATAGTAATATTCAAGAACCGATGAACTTAGTAGAGGAAAAGGAAAATTTTACCTTGACTGGTGTTGATTTTAATTACTATTTATGTTTAATTAAAAATAATTAAAGTGTACTATAATTTTTTATAAATACTATCCTTTTCATTTTTTTGTGCTATCTTTTTCAACGTCCCTAAATCCAACCCTGGGCTTAAGCAGCCTTTTCAATGACTAAAGCCTAGTTTCATCATCCACTGACACCCTAGTTCTACCTCGCTTTGCGTTATGAAAGCGAAATTCTATCCGGTGCTGTCTCGTGCAGTGATTAATTTCGCCTTTGACGTACAATGTACAGGGCCGAAATAAGGAGGGGGCGGTTGTTTTGAAAAAACTTCACATTGGGTCGACCACTCCCCACCCCAAGCCAGCACTTTACACGCTTAAACTTCAGCTTGTGACAGCGAGTGAGAAGACATCTATGATAGACCAAGTAGACTGCAATTGTTGTTACACTTCTTCTACTATCGAGTCGATTTCATTATTTTTATATTAGCACTGCTGGCAACAACTATTAGCTCCATTTGCCTTCAAGAGTCTGTGCAGGAGCGGCAGATAATAATACAGGGTGTACAATAAAATAGGACAGCTACTTAAAGGGGTGCTTCAGACCATCAAACTGAACAACTTTCTCTATGGGACCAATATCGAAATCGCGAAAAAAAAATCTGCTGTCCCATACATTTCAGTCGAGTTATGTTTGCAGTTTTGTATGGGAGAGCGGATTTTTTTTTCGCGATTTCGATATTGGTCCCATTGAGAAAGTTGTTCAGTTTGATGGTCTGAAGCACCCCTTTAAGTAGCTGTCCCATTTTATTGTACACCCTGTATAAAGATGGGTTATTGTCTGAAGGGGACCACCATATTCACTCAAGAGGTTCGATCCATCGATGGAACTCCACTTGGATCGAATGTTTTAGCCAATATGAAATCAAAGCAATTTACCCGCCTGGGCAAGAAGGAGAGTAAAGTTTTTTAAAGTCAAATACTATTGATTGGTAAGGATTACTTATAGTGAAGTAAATCGAATAAAGGTGGGCGGGCCATATTGCGCGCAGGACTGATATCCGATGGGGCTGAAGAATGATTTAGTAAACCACCGTTGCGACCACGTACCGGAAAGTGCAGCGTGGGTAGGCCCCCAAAGGTGGACCGACGACATGGTGAAGATGACATTAAGCCCGATGGATAAAGGCAGCGTAGGACCGGTCGTTGTGGTGATCTTTGGGGGAAGCCTATTTCTAGCAGTGGACGTCTATCGGCTGAGATGATGATCACGGTGAAGCAAATTAAAATGGTAATACTATTTGTTTTAATTTCTTTTTTGTCAAATTTGGAGCTTATCTCTGAACAAATATCTTCCATTGGACCTCCGAAAGTGACGGTTCCTACATAGTTTAGATCCTGGTTATCCGATTAACCAAACCTGGGGCTAAATCCTTCTCACTGCCTCTTGATCCGGCCCTGTGCACTAACCAAAAACGATGGCCGTGATATGCGCACCGCCTTTATTAACGACTCACTCGCATCGCGCTACAAAACACCTCTCAGTGACGTTTGATTGATGACTTGCGGGAAATAACATATTGAAATGACGTGTATCGAGTCCATCATACTCTGTTTTAAGTTCTATATTAGTACCATTATGCATTGGGCATTATCATTGTCGTGAAATGTTTTTTTTAGCAGTGATGTTGTACCTAATAGGGTGAATTCTTTGATTAAATTAAAATAGCGGAAGATAGGTGACGTTCTTGCATTACGTATACTCGAAAAACGGACCTGTTTTTCATGTACTTACTAGTGAAAAGTGACGCGGAGTGTTTTTTTTTTTAATGGTTTGTACAGCGAGTTTTAAGCATGCTCGGAATGCGACTAAGTAAATTAGTCGACGGGGGCTCAATTTATGCGGTCTGTGCGCTATATGCTAGTGACCTATCTTGTTTTTTAAATTTAATCAAAGGGTGAATATTACGAACATTTTCATCTCGATTATAAAAAAAGGTTTTTTTGATTGAAATATTTTAAATATTGCGATTGAACGGTAAAAATAAAATAAATAAATAAATAACGCTCACAGGCACATACATTGTAATGATCCCAAGAAAGCACTATTAATAGGCTGTTTATTATGGAAACCATACAACAACGGCACAAACATGTAAACATCCATGACCGAACCGGGATTCGAACCCAGGACCCTGGTTTGGCAGTCCGGCGTGGTAACCATTACACCAACCGGGCCGGTAAAAGGACTCTTATGAATGGCATTAGTTTTAGTACGATATGGTAAGTCTTCGACTCAGCAAAAGAAGAATGCATCACACTACGTCTACGTCCAACTCAACAATCCCCCGTCTCTTCAGCATAACTAACTACTCAAAACATTTGTCACTATCAAACACATCCTTTAAAAAGCTTAAACTCCATAAAAAGCCAAACTAACCAAAGCGACATCCCGCTAAAAGACTGTAATTTATTAACACCCATACATCTAACTTTATTTCACTAGCATTCAAGGAAGCGTCCCATTCGTCTTCGTCCCCATTAAAGGCTACACTCCACTGGCTGCGATCCAAATGCATAGCCATAAACAGCTGACAGTCAAGCCGATATTGGAAAATTTGTGGCCGCCCCACTATAAAACTCCAGAGTTCGGTGATTGAACAAAGGATGTAATATTTCTTTATAGTTTCATATTCGCCGAAGTTTGTGGGTAGTGAGGTTTATTTATTTTGAGGAAATTGTCAGGGAGTTTTGTACGGGATTTAAGTTTGTGATTTGTGGGCTTCGTGATTTATATTTAGTGTTTTATTAAGAACTTGTGTTGTTTGAAGTTGAATTTGGAACATAATACAGGCTGCGTTATTTTAGAAGAATTGTTGTTTCTGTAGGTTTGTATTCTGCAAAATAATTTGAAAATGTCTTTTATTAACGTATTTACTCCAAAATTACTTTTTACTTATTAATAAAACTGAATTATTTTATTTGGTGTATTTTATTAATCAAAAAGTTTAGTATTTTTGTTAGTCTGATTGAAGTTTAGGGAAATTGATTTTCTATCTATCTATCTATAACGTCACGCCTCTTTCTCAGTGGGGTAGGCAGAGACCAGGGCGCGCCACTTACTACGATCCTTACATACCTCTTTTGCCTCATGCACATCCATACTCTGCCATACTATATCTCTTCATACATGCCCGTCGGTTTCGAGTACTCCGCACCTCCCCTTTTTGTAGGACGCAACTGATTTGATCAGCATACGTCCTACGAGGTCGCCCTCTGCCGACAATTCCACTCACATTAGCAACATATATCTCTTTCGTACATCTGCTGTCACTCATCCTCTCCACATGACCAAACCAACGAAGCATACCTTTCTCTATTCTTGTCACAACATCTTCTTTCAATTAACATCGATCTCTTATTACACAATTTCTCACTCTATCTCTCATCGTGACACCACACATACTTCGCAAGGAACGCATTTCAACAGCATTAATTTTACTTGCAAAAATTTGCAATTGAAATTGATTTTCAGTGTTAGAATTTGGGGTTAAGTATATTGAAAAGAAAAAACCCTTTTTTACATGTTATCAACTTATCATTGTGGCATATCAAATGAAAGCATTTAAAAAAATCCTACTAGGTGCAAACTATAATTTGGATTTGGAATTTGGAGGGTAGCGAATTTGGACCCAGTTTTTTTTTTACGAAAAATAAAACACCGTACCCACCATTCTTCTATCTAGAATTTTCTTTTAATATGGCATAAGTGCTAGAATATAAATTAACCTAGTTCTACAAGAAATTAATAAAAGATTTTGTTTTCTATTTAATTTTGTAGCACGTTTGTAGTAGTATACCAACATTTTCTATGATACGTATAGGTATGAAATACAGGGTGTTAGGGTAGAACAGTTGCATTATAGTTTGGTTATTTTACTCATGTTACTAAACAGCTTTCCCAAAGGAACAAAAGTTAAATACTAAAAAAACTAATTTTCATACAAACGTTCGATCAACTGTTTGCATTTGGTATGGAAAGTCTTTGATTAAATTAAAATAGCGGAAGATAGGTGTGACATTCTTGTATTACGCACTCGAAAAATGGACCTGCTTTTTATGTAGTTAGGAGTGAACATTTATTCCGTGTGATTTGCTTTTTATTTTTGAATAATTTGTACAAACGATTTTCAAGCACGCGAAGGTATTGTGGTACCTTTATACCGCCTAAAAGTAAAAAAAAGTATCTCAATCACGCAATGCCGCTCTAAGTAAATTAGGCGATGGGGGCGCAATTTATGCAGTCCATGCCGTCACCTATCTTGCTGTTTTAATTTATCAATGTGGAAATTCCAACATTTTTATGAGAATTTCCTATAGGTTCTTATTAGTTGTTCAGTATTCTGGGTACAATCACCCCTAAAAGTAATGCAACTCTTCTGTACCTACCCTAACACCCGGTATACAACGTGTTTATGAATTAACGCAAAACTAGAAAGTAGTTTGTTTAGAATCGAGAGCAGAATCGAATTATCATGGTTACAACATAGGTAATTTTTTTCAAAATATGAAATAATTTATTTGCAAAATTTAAAATTTTCTGAACCGAATGTCAACCCACTGCACGGGCACACTCACCCTACTTACTACCAAAACAAGATTATAAAAATGTATCCATGAGTACGTTAGCGCTTTCTTTTCGTGCTGAAATGAAAACAATTATTTTTTGCCTCAAAACTTAAAATGCGAATAACTTTAAATTTTAACTATCAAAATAATGAAATTATTGTTTCAATCTAATTATTTTGTTATAAATCAGTTGGGGTGTATGAGGTTTTGCGCTAATTTATTAACACGTTGTATAGATAGCATTCGTAGGGTAGCATCTTTTTTACATAGTTTCCTCATAAAACACTCACAAGCTGATTATACCAAGTAGGTAGATCCTGTTAGATGATCTCGTAATAAGTTGTGACATCAAAGAAAACTCTCCTTGTTCAAATCCTACGAATGAATAATGGAAGCATAATAATGTAAATAAGGTTTCGTTGTACAAAAGGCTGGCTTTAATTATTGTGTTTATGAGCGTTGTGTTGTTTTGAATGAGCAATATTTTATGCGAACTGCCTTTTTTGTGTTTTAAATTACGCAACGGAATTTAAGTTTGTTGCCATATTTGCAAAATTTTGCGTGCAAGGCAATCGATATAGATGCAAGGCGGATTTATATTTCAAACGTTTATTAAATGTTATTTTTTACCTTATTGTACCTTGTGTTTTAAATTAAAACTTTATTTATTTAGGCTTATATCTTTTCAGTTTTGAGTTTTGAGGCAATTTTGAGGCGCTTATCGTGTCTACTGTCCCGATCAAAAAGTGGTGACCATAGTGGTGACGGTTCCAGTTATTCCGAGAGATAAGTGTACTTTTTGCAACCATCAGCCAGTCAAAGTTCTGACCTTTCAACGGCTGTATCTCCTAAACCGACTGATGAACTATGTCAGTTTTTGTACTGTTCACATAGCTACAGTCCGTTCTACAACAATATTATACGATCAGCCGTGCAGCTGATCGTTAATTTTTTACAGACCTTCAATCATCAGTAACTCCTAAACCGACTAGAGTTATACTGGCAGACCTGGTCCATCCCCATCACAGAGAAGCTCTACACCCCATAAACACTGAATCAGCCTTGCTGCTGATGGTTCCAAAAAGTAAACTTATCTCTTATACTAAGTGTTTCGATGCTTCGACGCATGAAAAATAGTCTAAGTTATACGCAAAAAAAGAGGCTTCACCTCGAAGAATAGAGGTGGCCAAGTATTTGAAGGACAAAGTGTTATCACCTTCACAAGAGAAAGAAGAAGACGCAAAAAAAAAACGCTAATCGATATACAGGATAGCCATTTGGTACACAGGTACTTTAGGTTAGAACAATCATTTTCGGTTCCACTAATGGAAATATTTTAAAGAACTGCCGGTCAAAATGATTATTCTAACCTATAAAATAACTGTGTACCCAACGGCTAACCTGTGGGTATATCGATTTACGGCTTTTAATCGATTTTGGCTTTGAACAGCTTTATACCTAAGAAAAATCCCCTCCTGCCCTCTAGGAACACTTTGTTTTGTTATTAGGATTCCATACCTTAAGGCTCTCCCTCCCTAGTGCAAGGCTCTCTTTCATACAAGCAAACTTTTGCAATTAGCCATCCCGCTTCAATTGCGTGGCTTCAGTCAGAATTTTCCGTTTTCTTTGAAAACTTGTATGATTTTTTATGAATTTTCAAAAAATAAGAAAACCACATCTTTCTGTATTGTATTGTGATGAATATTGCAAATTTTCATATTCTTCTGATCAACAATGTAAGAGTATAAAACGGTTACAACTGGAAAAAAGGGGTGACTTTGGATTCGTTTTTCTTCAGTTTTATTAATTTAAATAGATTTCGAGAAAAACCACATCACTTCTCATATCCTGTAGATTGTTCAGTTTTGTTTTCTGCTTAAAAAGTGCCATAGTTAATGTATAAAATGGTTACATAGTAATCAAAACCGGGCGGACGCCCCTAAACGGAACGACTTTGTAGAATCACTTTGTTGTCAGTCTTTCCGTCGGTCAATTCGGTCCCTTTTTCTTTGTAACGGGTTCAAGTATTAAGTTGAAATTAATACCAAATACTAAGGTTTACAGTCTCTTGGAAGAATAAAAATCTCAAGTTTCTAAGTCAACGCAATCAAAAGATACGATAATAGCAAGCTCACTCATCAAAGTCTATAATAATAATTAGGTAGAACCATGTTTGGCAAAAAGCAAGGCCTCACAGTACAAGTAAAGGAATAAATCCGAAAATTGATAATTTGTAGTTGTTTAAATAAATAAAAAAAGGTTTTTTCCACTACAAAATTACATTTTCTGTTGGAGCGTCGACCGTGATAGGAGATCTTTTTTTTTTACACTGGAAAGTTAAGTTTGTCCTTCATTATTAAGTTTATGGGTACGGAATCTTCAGGATGCGATTTGTTAAATTTTTTAGGTCACTCAATCTATAATTTAAAATGTCACTGACACCCCTGCAGTACCTGAGAATAGATCTCAAGGTAACAAATTGGATCGTCATTTATCTAGCACCCGACACTTCGGCTCTGCCATCAATCCTCAGCATGCACTTTAAGTCTAGAATCTGAGAGCACTAGCTCCTAATACTGAGGCCACTGACCTTGTTGAAATACGTGATACTGCAACTCTAGTCTAGTAGATATTCTACTACCTACGTGTCAGTAACTTTTGATCTACTCTTATATAGAACTAACAGATGTGTGTCTGTACATTGAAGATTATTTACAAAAAAAAGGTTTTACGAATAAGGTGCTTACTGCTTAGGTATCCCTGACTCCAAATCACTTTGGATATTATTATACAGGGTGTAAAATTAAATGGAACACTTACTTACGTGCTTCAGACCATCAAACTGAACAACTTTTACTATGGGACCAACACTGAAAACGAAAAAAAAACCGCCTCCCATACAAAACTGCAAACATAAATCGACTGAAAAATGTTTGGGACAGCAGATTTTTTTCGATATTGGTCCCATAGAGAAAGTTGTTCAGTTTGATAGTTCAGACCATACAACCAACTCCCCTTTAAGTTAGTTTCCCATTTAATTTTACACCCTGCGTAGGGATGCTGACACTTTTTTAAGGGGATGATCAGACCGTAAAACTGAACAACTTTCTCTATGGGACCAACATTAAAATCCGTTCCATACAAAACTGCAAACCGACTCGAGCCAAAATGTATTGGACAACTGATTTTTATTTCGTGATTTCGATGTTGTTCCCATAGAGAAACATGTTCAGTTTGATGGTCTGATCTACCCCTTAAAAAGAGTCAGCATATTAAAAAGGACCCTATCTAAGATAGGTGTTAGTAAACAGGGCTATAAATTATAATAAAATGTTTAGCAAAATTTTCAGGGGTGGTTTAAACCATCTTCTTCTTATCGTGTGGGCAGAGCCCTGGTGTCAGAGTTTTTTCAGACCGCCTTACGGCCTCTGACGTGGTTTTTATGTAACGACTACTACCACCAGAGATAGTAGCCGGGACCAACGGCTTAACGTGCCATCCGAAGCACAGAATCATTTTTCTTTTCAGACAATCAGGTGATTCAGCCTGCAATGTCCTAACCAACTGGGGAAAAACGCACAAAGTGACATATCACTAGGTGTCCCCCGTGGGAATCGAACCCACGACCTCCGTGTCGAGAGGCAGTGCTCTTAACCATTAGACCACGGAGGCAGTAAACGGAGGCGGTTTAAACCATCAAAATGATCCACTTTTACTACGGGAGCAAATCAGGTTGCCCTGTCACCCCAGATATGACTTCATATTTTATTATAACTCTGTATGTATGTATATATCAAAAATACAGCTTATATTCTCTGGTTACCTTCGTACAAATGTCCCAAACCGCACTACATTTAATTACAATAAATCCCAGTTAGTTCTATAGAGAACTTTGCACAAAGTTGTGCAATCCGCACAGCTGTGAAACCGAACGATTGTGCAAAGTTATATTCTATGCTAGTCCCAGCAATTTTAAACTTAAATTATATTGCATCGCAGTCGCTTTTTAGCTCCGTTTCAATACCAAGTTTTTTATTTAAAGCCATTCAGGTACTTAACAAGAAAAGAGCTATGTACAACATCCATAATTAACCGCTTTTATAAATGGGAAGTTCTCAGTTTGGTCCGTATGCGAAATAAACCAATAGCACTGCATCGATCATGAATATTTCAGGAAAGTTTTAAGTATTAAAAAAATACACAAATTCAACCACTCCGATTTCACACATTTTTCCCAGACAACTTTTTTTCCTAGATCGACTCGATGATTATCGCTGCTCTAAATTTTTTGTGTTTTTATATTCAGTGTTTTTAATTTTTATTGTTTGTTTTTTTATGTGTAATAGAATCAGCCATACGATAAATAATAATTGATTAAAACCTGATTTTTTAGGGTTCCGTACCCAAAGGCATAAAGGGTGAAAACGGGACCCTATTACTAAGCCTACGTTGTCCGTCCGTCCGTCCGTCCGTCCGTCCGTCCGTCCGTCCGTCCGTCCGTCCGTCCGTCCGTCCATCCGTCCGTCCGTCTGTCCGTCCGTCCGTCCGTCTGTCCTACCTATTTAGGGCTGTAACTTTTGAACCGTAATAGCTAGTAAATAGTTGAAATCTTCTCAGATTATGTGTTATTGCGGCGGATTTGTTAACAAATTATAAAACTGGCAGAAAGTTAAAAATTAAGGGGGGTTTTCAACAAGAAACTAGTTTTTATCAACGTTTTTTCTTTACGCTCTATAGTAAAAACGGTAATACATACAAGCGTCAAACTAAGTGTGATTATAGAGCAAACTTTACAGAATAACAACAAATACTAAAAACCGGCCAAGTGTGAGTCGGTCTCGCGCTAAAGGTCCCGGACAAAAAAGATTTTTTTCTAAGTTCATAATGTTGTGTTCTGTGGTGGTGTGGTACGGAACCCTCGGTGCGCGAGTAGCCCGACTCGCACTTGACCGGTTTTATTTATATCTAGTAATGTAATACATATTTTATGTCTTCATGCTAATTAAGTTCAAGCACTTGATTACTTCCATTTTAAACCGTCTCAATCTTTCAGATTTCTAGAGACCGCAATCAAAACCATTTCTTAATTTTCTACCTCTGTAAACGCGTTCCGTCATATTTTAATCGATTTCATTTAGCTTAACTACTTTTTTCTAAAACAAAATCTTTTGTATATAAAGAAGAAGGAACCTAATCAATGCTCAATAAAGGTGAGATTCAATCGAACTTGTTATACGGATGATTACATTTTGAAATAGAGGTGCTCTAGAATTGACTGAATGAAATTAAATTTTAAAACTTGAAGTGAGTGAATTTCTTGAGCGACTTCCTGAAGTGCTGCCCTAATTAAAACTGTTTCATTCACTTACATTATTTGCAAGTAGTTAGTTTATTATTAGTTCTTCAGTTACAAGAGCTTTTGTCTTGCAGCTGTAATGTATCTCTCATTGTCATCATCATCTTACATTCCGAGAGATAAGTGTACTTTTTGCAACCATCAGCAGCAAGGCTGATTCAGTGTTTATGGGGTGAAGAGCTTCTCTGTGATGGGAATGGACCAGGTCTGCCTGAATAACTCCAGTCGGTTTAGGAGTTACTGTTGATTAAAGGTCTGTAAAAATTAACGATCAGCTGCAAGGCTGATCGTATGTTGTTGTTGTAGTATGCACTGTAGCTATGTGAACAGTAGAAAAACTGACATGGTTCATCAGTCGGTTTAGGAGATACAGCCGTTCAAAGGTCGAAACTTTGACTGGCTTCATCTCCTAAACCGACTGACAGAACTTGACAGTTTTTGTACTGTTCACATAGCTAACAGTGCATACTACAACAATGTCATACGATCAGCCGTGCAGCTGATTGTTAATTTTTTACAGACCTTTAATCATCAGTAACTCCTAAACCTACTGGAGTTATGCAGGCAAACCTGGTCCATCCCCGTCACAGAGATGCTCTACACCCCATAAACACTGAATCAGCCTTGCTGCTGATGGTTGCAAAAAGTAACTTATCTCTTATACCATTATTTAAGAGCTTCTTTTTACGTTCTTCTTCTTATCGTGTGGGCAAAGCCCTGGTGTCAGAGTTTTTTCAGACCGCCAGACGTTTATTTAAGGTTTTGACGAAGCATGTTGCTGATTACTGGCTGTTGTATAAGTTTCATGGACGAAGTATGTGCTGACTGCTTGTTTTAAGAGCTATGCTCTTTTCGGTATAGATTCACCAATCCTATCTATTCTGCACGTGCCTCGAGTTCCTGAAACGACATAAAATCAGCCTTTTCTATCACCTGTCCTAGATAACTCTGTCTAGGTTTTGCTTAGCCTCTCTGACCCTCTTTTTTTTTCGAAATTACTATTACAGTTTTGCTCAGGGAGCAGTTACTGCTTATTAACGCGGACTATTGAAGGGACCACGAAGGGGCACCCAGAACAGAAGGGATACAGACCTCGGTATAGGGCGTTGCTGGGACTATGTGGCGGATTTGGTAGCAGCCTGGTATATGCCTATGTCTGTAAACGCCAGACGCACCGCGGGATACCATCCCTTTTTGGTTGACATCCCACATATCCGCACCAAGCGCACAGCCAAGGAGTGGAATGCCCTGCCTGCGTCAGTATTTCCGAGCGCTTACAACCCGAATTCCTTTAAAGTACGAGTGAATAGGCTTCTTCTGGGTAAGCTTGCTACATCTTCGACCCCATCTTCGTCCTGAGGACTAGATTGAGGTCAAGAGTAAACCCATCCTTAATAAAAAAAAAAGAGGTGGGTAGAGGGCGCGATGTCACCGCCTTCGGGGACGTAGATTACGGTGACGACGTATTGTTATTGTGTTACCGGTGGTGTTGCGTGAGTTTGCGATTGCGAGTCGTGTCTGTTGGGACGTCTTTTACTCTACAGGGTGTAACAAAACACCCTAGTAATACTTCAGGAGGTGCTTCAGACCATCAAACTGAACAACTTTCACTATGGAGCCAACGTCGAGAAACAATAAAAAAAATCTGCTGTCCCATGCATTTGAGTCGAGCCGGTATTGCAGTTTTGTATGAAACAGCAGATTTTTATTTCGCGATTTCGAAGTTGGCTCCATAGTGAAAGTTGTTCAGTTTGATTGTCTAAATCACTCCCTTATACACCCCCAAGTATTACTATGTTTTGTTACACCCTGTAGGTATATCATTCTCTTTTTATTAAAATACTTCAATGACTCTGATTTAATTAGTTATTAGTCAAAAACATTAAGATAAATCCATTAAGTATTAGAATGGCCCTAAAACAAGTTTTCAAAAAGAATATTAAAAGCACTAGGTAGGTACTTACTTAATAAAACACTAATAGGTTAGGACAATTTATTCAATTTTTCAGTCTCTAGCTAAGTGGTTTTCAACTTTATTTTTTCAGATTTAAGTGCTCAATTAATAATTTAATTAGAGTATCCAATAGTTTGTTAGTTAATGTAGGATTGCTGTTTTTATTTTTATTAAACGTTTATATTCAACTTCCAGGGTCTCAACCCAATATTAAAAATGTAATCGAAATTTTACTCACTTATAATATTATGGTGGCAAAAGGTGGTCTGGGGCTCTACTAAATGAATTGTATCAGAATCACGTGTTCTATACATAATAATAGTTACGAAGATACTGCACTGGCTAAGAAAGATAGGTTTCGCACGCTTTTATTTTCACGTGTTACCCTAAATTAAACTTTTTTCCCAATCTTTCTGCCAAAACAGCACAATTTGAACAATCCACACTCAGTTGCAGAAACGCTCATTAAAGTTAATCCTCTATTAAATCTCTTGCTGTCACTTTTTGTCTCATTGACGCAATAAAAGCTAGCAAGAGATTTAATAAACGATTAACTCTAATGAGCGTTTCTGAAACTGAGTGTCAGGCACCTTACCTTTGAGTTTCGCTTACGATACAGCACATGACGTAGCACTAGCAAAACATTCGTTTAATTTCTCGATTCAATCGAGAACATTATAGTCCTGGTAAGATCGAGAGTCTGATGATGGAGCCGAAAAGTGGTCTTTGGATCTACTCGATTAATTGTATTGTACTGGAATAATTTCTTATCTGTACTAATAGGTACGTTCCGATGACGTTACTAATCTATTTAATCTGTCTATAGCTGATATGGAACAGAGACGTGGTCGTTCACTCAAAAACTCATAAAAAGGCTGAAAGTCACCCAAAGGGCAATGGAGAGGGCTATGCTCGGAGTTTCCCTGCGAGATCGAATCAGAAATGAAGAGATCCGCAGAAGAACCAGGGTAACTGACATAGCCCAAAGAGATGCTAAACTTAAGTGGCAGTGGGCGGGGCACATTGCTCGCAGAACCGATGGCCGTTGGGGCCGAAAAGTTCTCGAGTGGCGACCGCGTACCGGAAAGCGCAGCGTGGGTAGGCCCCTCACACGGTGGACCGACGACCTGGTGAAGGCGGCGGGAAAACGTTGGATGAGGGCAGCGCAGGACCAGTCGTTATGGCGATCCTTGGGGGAGTCCTATGTCCAGCAGTGGACGTCCATCGGCTGAGATGATGATGATGATGATAGCTGATATACATCTTTCGCTTCATTTATATATTTTTCAAACATGCCCGCCGCCACCAGTATGAAAAGATGCTAATACGGTACTGATAATAATCTAATTAGTACCGTTGACAGAACTAGTTCATGCAGACTACTAGTAGGCCAGTCATTTTACGGACTTTTGTTAGGCGGGGTAGGGAGTAATTATTAATTGGACTTTTAAACTGTTACCGGCACCATTTAGTGACAAAAATACTATCCTAAACCATAATAAAAAAAATTGCTACGCAACATAGAAATCAAAATTGTGTGTCCCAGAAGGCTTTTAAATTAATAATATTAATACAAATGCACTCATTTTAATTATATTTAACAATATACATTATTTTTGATCAATAAAATAGGCATTAAAATTTAAAAAATGACGTATTTATTAGAAAATACGAATGCATTTTTCAAAATCTTCTAAGTAGACAAAAATATTTACACCATGTTTGAAGTATGTATGACGGTAAAGCCTTAAACATGTGAAAAAAAAATGTATCATTAGGTTTTTTAGAACGAGATAATATCTATATTTCAAAATTGGAACTGTTGCTGACGTAATTTTTTTTTTATTTTGGTACTATCTTAAGCTCAAATTGGCTCTTCAATATTAAAGCGAAAAAAAAATGCAATTAGTAATTGGTCCCGGCTCAAACCGTAAAATGACTGGGCTATAGGACCAGAGTGGTTTATTAGTCCAAGAGACCAGACCATCTTTTGAACCAGTATCACAATATGAGACACAAACATTATCGAACCTATTCGGCAGTTTTCATGTCCAATATGTACGAATGCATGCGATAGACGTGTCCGGTCCAATACCACTTCAGTCGAGCCATTTTAAGTTCTATGTCCACACCGCAAGTTTCGAAGTGCAGTATCGTATTTCTGACAAAATCTATCACGACTACGTAGGCGTGGGATCTGTGGAACTAAACGATTATAATCATAAACATTTTATAGTCATGGTTCGGATTGATATTCAATGAAAACATAATAAGCGCTTTGTGATTCCTACTTAGAATGGACTACCCCTCCCGTCGTTGTGGTACAAGAAGACAAATTATAACATTCAATAGTTCTTATACATATATGCATTGTTTTGTGGGTTAAAGGCAGCGTACTTGGTTTTAGTTCGCTGGTTTAAGGCTAGCAAAATTGTCATAAATTGACAAGCTATTCCTGTAACTTCAAATATTCCAAAAAACGTTGCCACCACTACAAGAATGCAAGGTTAACTTATTTTATAGCGTATTGCAGATATAAAAAAAAAACGTTATATCTTAGTCACCTCATGTGACTCCCACAGGAAAAAATTTGGTGGTCTAATCAAAAAATAACCACACAGCTAATATCTAGCTGCAACACAAAAGCGTTCTTTTACTGATCGTTGAAAATTACAAAGAAAACAAAGTAATTTTAATTCAATAAATTTGTACCAACTCCTTTAAAAACCCTCTGGTGAGGGGTGAATCACAAGGGAAGCTGTGAATACAGCGTCGGATTTGATTACACCTTTAATATTCCTTCCAACAAAATGTATGCAGCGTCTTTCTAAATAATTATGCCAACGGTTTTTAACACCATCAAACTGAACAACTTTTCCGCTGTTTTTTTTTTCAATTTTTCGATTTTAGTCCCAAAGAGAAAATTGTTCAGTGTGATAGTCTGATCAATCCCTTAGTAAACCATCAGAATAATTATTAAGATTGAGTCCCAACAAAAAAGTTGTTCAGTTTGATAGGTTGATCAACTCCTTAGTAAACCATCTTCATATTAAGAAAGACCCAATACCTAATTCAAAAATGCAAATTTAAATGGGAAAGAATTTTACACGCGTGGTGGGGAAAATACACCCTTACCATAGATAAATAAATAAATAATTTATTTGCATAAGTAACACACACATAATATTACAGTTCGCAACAAGTTTACAAAGCAAGAATACGACGAAACATCAATAGAACAACATGTAATTTATTGCATGCTACAGCAGCAAATAGATCCCAGCTCAACATAGACCTTGCCTGAGAGCAGGGTGTTGATTTTCAGATGAAACGAAAAAGAGAAGAGTAGTCTTCTTCTTCTTCTTATCGTGTGGGCAGAGCCCTCGTGTCAGAGTTTTTTCAGACCTCCTTACGGCCTCTGACGTGGATTTTATGTAACGACTACTACCACCAGAGATAGTAGCCAGGACCAAAAGCTTAACGTGCCATCCGAAGCACGGAATCATTTTTCTTTTCAGACAATCAGGTGATTCAGCCTGCAATGTCCTAACCAACTGGGGAAAAACGCACAAAGTGACATATCACTAAGTGTCCCCTGTGGGAATGGAACCCGCGACTTCCGTGTCGAGAGCCAATGCTCTTAACCATAAGACCACGGAGGCACGGAGAAGAGTAGTGAAGAGTATTGTATTTTACATGAACTTTTTTGGTAGTACTGCTACTTCCCAGTCTTCTTAATGCTCCTAAACTCAAAAATAGGAGTTAATAAAAACTTCTACATTATATTTCCGAGTTCAACTCTGTAAGGCAAACCAGGGCTATGAAGTAATAAAAACATTACAGTGCGACCGCTAAAAGCTTTAGGCAGTACAATTACGTCGAAAATGAAAGAGGGCGTGGGCCCATTTTTGCGGCGGAGTTCGCTCGTCATAACATTTGATTTATTTCAACCTAGCTTTTTATATAGCCGTCGTGGATTAGTTAGTTTGGGCATTGATAGTGAAATGATGCTATGCTCGGGGTTTCCCTGCGAGATCGAATCAGAAATGAAGGGATCCGCAGAAGAACCAAAGTAACTAATATAGCCAAAAGAATTGATAAACTAAAGTAGCCAATGGGGCCGATGATTTCTCGAGTGGCGACCGCGTACCGGCAAGCAAAGCGTGATTAGGCATCCCCCCTCCAAGGTAGACCGATCACCTGGTGAAGGCAGCGGGAACCCGTTGGATGAGGGCAGCAGCAGGGCAGGACTGGTCGTGGTGGAGATCCTTGGGGGAGGCCTATGTCCAGCAGTGAACGTCCATCGTCTGAGATGATGATGAGTGAAATTTATATCATTCCTGGCATCGTCTACTGGACATAGGCCTCTCCCAAGACGGGAGATTATATCTTAGTTTATCGCACAAATTCATAAATATAAGGCGCATCTGATTGTTTTTATGTGCTATTCGAAATAAACAATGAGAAATTAATGTTCATGCATTATGATCACGAAGGGATAGTCACAAACTTTGTATGAAACAGCTGATTTCTTTAACGCAACTTCGATTGATGATGCCATAGAGAAAGTTGTTCAGTTTAATGGTCTGATCATCCCATTCGAATAGTTTCAGCTAATTTTATTAGACTTTATTATACTTTCAAACTAAACAGTAAACACAAAAGAAAACTGCTTCCCTCTCCCTCTTCTGTCCTCTTTTCTTCCTTCTATTTACTTTTCTTTCTTTTTCTTCTTACGCTTGACTGCGTAGGCTCTCAGGTAATAGGATCCCGTTGGCACCCAATGGGTAGGTACCTACAACCCGGGACAATTAACTTGACACCTGGCTCGAACGACGTTGGTGTAATGTAAACAATAACAAATAACAGCAAAAGAATAACTCGAAAATTCTAAAGCGAAGGGACAAGGGTGCAACGTTAACTGAGATGCATCGCTACTGGCCTCGCTTTAGAATTTTTGAGTTATTCTTTTGCTGTTATTTGTTATTGTTTACACCAACGCAACCTCGTTCGAGCCATGCTCTGTACCCGCACTTTCGATGTTCACTATATCGCCACTGTTTCGGTCCGCACTTCATTGGAATAGAGTTGACATTGGATCAAATTTTTTTAACGCAATTGTGAAGTTCGAATCCCGGAGTAGACCCCCTGGCCCTGTACCCGGACTTTCGATTTTCGATGTATCGAGACCGTTTCGGTCCGAACTTCATTGTAATAGAGTTCACATCGAATCGAAAACGTTCACGCAATTGCGAAGTTCGAATGTCCGGGTAGAGGCCCAGGTGTTAAGTTCATTCGCCCGGGTTGTACGGACTACGAAACCATAAAAATTAGCAATACTTATGAAAAAATTATGAAAAAAGTAATTATACACAAAAAACGCGTTCTTCACCAACTCAATATCGTTCATTTAAACAAGTTCCTGGAAAGCTATTAAAAACCTAATCCCGCACGCATAATACCTTCCCAACATTTCATCGTATTTCACTTGTAAGCCATTAGATTTTCGAGTCCACTGACTCCACAATAAATAAACCATTTGAACATTTTCATTTCATTATGAACTCGATGGTCCATTCAATTTCATAAATTGGTTCCACAATGGCTATTGTTAAATTATTGGAATTGATCTGTTTATATTTCAAGATCCTGCTACAAGTTTTCTACACCTATATGTTTAGGTAATATTATTGTGTATTGTAGTGGAAATATCATAATGCTATTATTATTAGGTACCACTAAAGTCACGACCCCGGCGGCAGATAGGTGCACAAATTTTGCTCTCATTGATAAAGTAGTTATCTATTTGCCCATTATGTTTAGGCAATAATTTTTGCATCAATACATAAATCAATTCAGCCCACATCACCCCACTGCTGGCCATAGGCCTCCCTTTTATTGCGCTATTCCTCACGGTCCTGTGCTAATCTGACCCAATGCGAACCCGTCACTCTCACATAAATCAGACACATGAAAGGATCAGGTAAGTTACGACCTTTTCCCCGAACGTCCACTATGGACCCGAACGTCCAGTTCCCGGTTTCGTCCATTTCCCCGAACGGCCTTTTCCCCGAACGGACATTTACCCGAACGGCTATGTCCCCGAACGGACACTAGCCCGAGGGTCCCATACAAAATTAGGACTTAAACTTAGTGTTGCCAGTATTAAAATGGTCACAACTTCGGGTTATTATTTGCAATGTTATTTTCGGTCGTGTGAATCCTCATTCATTTACTCGGAAACTATTCAACTGATTTTGACGATGATTCTTTCACGTATTTGAGAAAATTACATAGTTATTGCACACCAGGAATAACATTTTTGCAATCGGCTTTCAAAAGGTCTCGACAGGCAAACCTATTATTTTTAAAACGAAAATTCCACTGGTAATTATTTATCATTGCCTAAATATATGGGTGTTGATAAATTATGTAGGGATCTTAGTCTACGAGTACCAAATTAAATAGATAGGTAGGCTACTAGATAAATGTTATCGATGGTTTATACAGACTGAACCATTATACTGTTACGAGCTACGGGTTCCGGGATTGGAGTGAAACGCTAAGTCCAAATTTTACAGAGTTTATTTGGGTTAAACTTACAAACGGTCCACCTCGCAGAGGTTCCCCTAAACGGTTCACTTCACCGGGTCCTCCTCGCAGGGATTCCCCGTGCACCACTTACTGTCACTGTTCACAGTCCACTACGTCACTACTGTGACGACACGACACGCGTCACGGCTATGACGTCACGACGTACGACACTATGACGTCAAGACGTACGACACTATGACGTCACACACTACACTGACACTAGTCTACTCACTGTTCCACTCTTAGCACTTTTCTCTTCACTAGTACTTTTCCACTTTTACTTTTCTTCCTTTTGTTTCGCACTGTTCACTGTAAAACCAAATACTGCCGCCAGTCGAAATTCGCCGCCTTTTTATATCCCGCAGAACATTCCGGAATACCCTTTTTTCGATCTTCTTTTCTTTACTCGATTGTTTTCCTCCAGATAGTTCTAACCCCGCGTTCCTTTTTCGAAACCGATCGAAGACACGCCCACTTTTCTGGTTCTTTTCAAATATTCGTAATTTCGCCTCCTTTCTCGAAGTTCCTAGACACGTTCACCTTTTGTCCCTTTTTAAATATTCCTTCTCTCTCTTCCTTCTAGAACATTTCTAAAAACACAAAAATCTAGAAATATTTTTGGCGCGGATCGGATTCGAACCGTCACCCCCCAGCATGGGAGGCGGAACCTTAGACCGTAAGACCACGGCGGTTGTTAATGAGCCGGCCGAATTTTCGAATGCCTTCTTTACGTTTGACACTTGACAGCGGCCGTGACACTGCCCCTCCCTTAGTCTTGCTCGTCCCGAGCATCATTAGTGCCGAAATATCGAGCTAATCGATCCACGTGCACTATCTTCAACGGGCTCCTTGGCGATCGTCGAATTCGATAGGTGACGTCATTTATCCTAGTTACTACCTCATACGGCCCTTCCCAACTTGCCTGCAACTTCGGACTCTTCCCTTTCCTCCGAACTGGATTATGCAGCCAAACTGATGTTCCTTCCTCAAACCCAGCATAGTTCGCTTTTCGGTCATATCGTGTCTTTGAACGGTCACTTGAGTTTTGACCTGCTTCTCGAAGTTGTTCATAAATGTCGACCATTTTTTCCCGCAGTTCGCTCACATAGTCACTGATACTTTTAGGAGTGCCTGGTGCGCATCCTGATAGCAAATCTGCTGGAAGCTTCAGCTCTCTCCCGAAGTTTGCTATTGCTGGAGTTGCCGAAGTACTCTCATGAACAGCGGTTCGGTAGGCCAACAGGAAAAGAGGTATGTACTCGTCCCAGTTATCCTGATGGTTATCGACGACCTTCGCAAGATGCCGTTCCAAGGTTTGATTGAATCTCTCCACCATGCCGTCGGACTGAGGGTGATAAGGAGTAGTCCGGGTCTTGTGGATTCCGAAAATTTTGCAAACTTCCTGGAATAACTGTGACTCAAAGTTCCTGCCTTGATCACTGTGCATTTCCAACGGAACCCCGAACCGGCAGAAAACTTCATTCACCAACTTCGTAGCCACAGTGACCGCTTCCTGATTTGGAATGGCAAATACTTCTGGCCACTTTGTGAAATAATCCATTACCACGAGTATATACCGGTTTCCCGATTTAGTGACTGGAAATGGTCCCGCGACGTCCAAAGCGATTCGCTCCCAAGGCGCCCCAACATTATAAATTCTCATTGCTGCCCTGCTCCTCGTATGAGGTCCCTTTACAGCTGCACAGACTGTGCACTTGCGGCACCAATCTTCCACATCGTCTCTGCAATGCAACCAGTAAAATCTTTCCTTTACTTTCTCCAAGGTTTTCTTTACACCCAAATGCCCTCCGGAAGCACCATCATGAAAAACTCGCAGAATTTCTTTCACCTTAGCGTGTGGGACCACCAACTGCAGATACGAGTCTTTTCCATCCGATGTCTCCCATTTTCTACAGAGTAATCCGTTATGTATGACGAGGCTCTTCCACTGAGCCCACAGCCCCTTCGTGACTGCCCCGTACCTTGCCACCTCACTCCACTGGGGCTTAGAACCATCACTCCTTAACCAGTTTAGGATTGGCCCGACTCCTGAGTCATTTTCCTGTTCGCGACGCATTGCCTCGTTTCCCCACTCATCGTTGATGGCATCAGTTCTAATAACCCTGAGTGAAACCGTTTCCTTCCCTTCCTGCTTGCTGCAATGCTTACAATCTTCTGGACATGGTCTTCTTGACAGTGCATCTGCATTGGAGTGAACTTTTCCACTTCGATGTTCTACTTCAAAGTTGAATTCCTGTAGTTGCTCCAACCATCTTGCAACTTGACCTTCCGGGTTCTTAAATTGGAGTAACCATTTCAGCGCGGCGTGGTCTGTTCTTACTAAAAATTTACGTCCCAGCAGATACTTCTTGAAGTGTTGTACAGTCTTCACCACGGCCAATAATTCTCGTCTAGTTACACAGTAGTTCCTCTCAGGTCTAGATAATGACTTGCTGAAGTAGGCTATTACAGTTTCCTTTTCACCATGTCGCTGCGAGAGCACACCTCCAATCCCGACGTTACTGGCGTCTGCGTCTACAACAAATTCACCCTGGTCATCGGGATATCCAAGAATTGGTGCCTTACTCAGACGTTCCTTTAACTCCATAAAAGCCTCTTCACATTCTGAATCCCATGTGAACGTCCTCTTTTCTTCCGTAAGTCGATGTAGCGGCTTTGCGATGTCCGAAAACCCTTTCACAAAACGACGATAGTAAGAGCAGAGTCCAAGAAAAGCTCTAACTTGTGTCTTATCTTTCGGTGTTGGCCACTCCCTCACAGCGGCAGTTTTGGCAGGGTCGGTCTCGACTCCTCTCTCAGAGATTACATGTCCGAGGTAATTGACCTGTCGTTTGAAGAAAGAACATTTTTTTGGACTTAATTTAAGATTGGCTCCACGTAGTCTTTCGAAGACTTTCTCCAACTTTTTCAGGTGGTCATCAAAGTCTCGACCAACAATGATGATGTCGTCCAGGTAGACAAGACACGTGTCACCCAGAATTCCAGCTAGGACATGCTCCATCAATCTCTCGAAAGTCGCAGGGGCGTTACTCAATCCAAATGGCATTACCTTGAACTGCCACAGTCCTTTCCCGGTGGAAAACGCGGTTTTCTCCTTGTCTTTAGGGTCTACGTCCACTTGCCAGTACCCACTTTTCAGATCGAGCGTTGAAAACCATTTCATTCCATTCAAAGTGTCTAAGGTGTCGTCGATCCTTGGCAAGGGGTAGCTGTCTTTCTTCGTCACTTCATTCAACTGCCGATAATCCACACAAAATCTCGTTGAGCCATCCTTTTTCTTGACGAGAACTACAGGTGAACACCAGGGACTTGATGAAGGTTCGATGATGTTATTCCTTCTCATGTCCTCTATCATTCCCTCCACTTCCTTCTCACGAGCAAACGGAATGCGCCTAGGTCGTTGCTTGATTGGCGCTACATCTCCCGTATTAATCGTGTGCTTCACCAAGTCTGTTCTACCAATATCTGCGTCGTTCTGGGAGAACAGGTCTGAAAAACGCCGCAGCAAGTTCTTCGCTTTCACAGCCTGTAGCTTAGTCAGGTCCCTGCTGGAGTCTTCCATAACTTTGGTCACTACATTCTCCTCAACCTTATGTTTCCTAGGGGGGTTTTCCACACATTGTCGTAACCATAAAACTTCCTCACAGTGACCAACAACCTCCCCCTTCTCAATCGTCAGGTCCACATCTCCAACGTTAAGTATCGGGATTGAGGTAGATGAAACTGATCCAACAACTGTCCTTGCCGGAATCCAAGAAGTTTCAGTTTTAACTTTCTCTATCACAGCACATCTCCGTGGTAATCTCCCATCGTTACTCTTGGGCAAAACGACAGGTACCAAGGTCTGTGATCTAGGTTTGAGAACTGTTCTTCTCACACAGTAGACCTTTCCCAACGATCCACCTTTCATCGGAACCTCCTCTGTGTTACACCGTAGCACTCCGTTTTTCATGTCTATACTGCACTGGTGATTTTGTAAGAAATCTAAGCCAATGATGCAATCGTCCACTATTTCAGCTACAATCACCTCATGTTTGAAAGGAGTTTCCCCGATCTTAATTGAAACTCCCAACTGCCCGTTGACAGGTATGCGCTGGCCGGTAGCTGTTGTTAACTGCAGGTTGGTTTGTTGCAGAAGTCGTTTCTGATAACTTTCCATCTCGTTTATCAGTCGAGTATTGATCACTGTTCTCGAAGCTCCGGTATCCAAAGTTAGTTGACAGATTCTACCATTGACCTCTCCTTCGACTAACAGACTATTTCCGTCTGATGTCTGTTTGACTCTTATGGTTGGGGTTGCAACATAACCGGCCAGCGCCCACCCCGCAGCCCTGGCTGGTTTTAGTTTTCCTGCTGCTCATCAGTCGAGACTCCTATATCCCGACGACCTGTGCGCTTCGGGCAGGAGCTGCGAATATGCCCTCGTTCACCACACTCGTAGCACACAAAAGCGACGCTTCGATTCCTTGGCGGTGAGGCTCTAGTCACAACAATCTCCCTGAGGCGAGCGGAACGAGAATCCTGTCGTACGGCCTCCACCTCCAATGCATGAGCAACAGCGTCCCTGAGAGTGCTATGGTGCCCAAGTCGCACGGCAGCCCGCACCTCCGGGTCCCGTATCCCATCGGTAAAGGCCTGCAGGAGCATGTCATCGATGGCTGCTGGTGATGACTGGAAAGCCTTACGCACGAGCTTCTCCACTTCCACTGACCATTGCTGCAGACTCTCGTTAGCATGTTGGTTCCGTTCCTTCAATCGCGCCCGATACATGTGCTCGAGATGTCCGTCGCCGAATCTAGCCTCCAGAGCTCCGAAAAGCTTGTCAAACGTCAGATTTTCGCCAGCACCTACAGCTTCCAGCACGGCGAGAGCCTGTCCCTGGAGTGCTAATGTCAACGCAGACTGCGCCTCCTCTTTGCCCCAGCCATTAACTTTCATCGCCGTCTCAAATTGTAGCTTAAAGGCGGGCCATGACGTCAGTCCATCGTAAACCGGAGTCTTCACGCCTTTTGGTTGCATGGGTGAGTCAAAAACAGCAGCGACACGGCTATGAGATTTGCTCTGTTCAACTTCTCGCCGGATTTTGGCAAACTCACCCTCCACGCGATCAAACCTCCCTTCGAACTCGCCCTTCACACGATCCAACCTCCCTTCTACGGCTTCGACTCTCTCTACTGCCTGTTGCAAGCCTTTCGTAATATCCTTATGAAGCGCCTCCTGCATCGTGCGTATTTGGTCTTCCTGCCGGCGCGCCTGTTCCTCCTGCCGGCGAGCCTGTTCCTCCTGCCGGCGAGCCTGTTCCTCCTGCCGGCGAGCCTGTTCCTCCTGGCGGCGAGCTTGCTCTTCTTTCATTGCGCGCAGTTCGTGAACCTGTTCCTCCTGCCGGCGAGCCTGGTCCTCCATCATGCGCTGGATTTGATAGAGTAAATTTCCTGGGTTCTGCTCTGGAGTGCGCTGCACTTCACCCCCCTCAGGTCTTCTCTCCGGGGTTCGCTGCACCTCAGTAACCGGGGCCGCACCTTCCTGCCGCGCCTCCGACATGGCCCGGGTGGTGACACCCTTCAGCTCCTTTGGCACCAGCGGCATCTTACTCCAATCCCACTTCTGACACCAAATGTTACGAGCTACGGGTTCCGGGATTGGAGTGAAACGCTAAGTCCAAATTTTACAGAGTTTATTTGGGTTAAACTTACAAACGGTCCACCTCGCAGAGGTTCCCCTAAACGGTTCACTTCACCGGGTCCTCCTCGCAGGGATTCCCCGTGCACCACTTACTGTCACTGTTCACAGTCCACTACGTCACTACTGTGACGACACGACACGCGTCACGGCTATGACGTCACGACGTACGACACTATGACGTCAAGACGTACGACACTATGACGTCACACACTACACTGACACTAGTCTACTCACTGTTCCACTCTTAGCACTTTTCTCTTCACTAGTACTTTTCCACTTTTACTTTTCTTCCTTTTGTTTCGCACTGTTCACTGTAAAACCAAATACTGCCGCCAGTCGAAATTCGCCGCCTTTTTATATCCCGCAGAACATTCCGGAATACCCTTTTTTCGATCTTCTTTTCTTTACTCGATTGTTTTCCTCCAGATAGTTCTAACCCCGCGTTCCTTTTTCGAAACCGATCGAAGACACGCCCACTTTTCTGGTTCTTTTCAAATATTCGTAATTTCGCCTCCTTTCTCGAAGTTCCTAGACACGTTCACCTTTTGTCCCTTTTTAAATATTCCTTCTCTCTCTTCCTTCTAGAACATTTCTAAAAACACAAAAATCTAGAAATATTTTTGGCGCGGATCGGATTCGAACCGTCACCCCCCAGCATGGGAGGCGGAACCTTAGACCGTAAGACCACGGCGGTTGTTAATGAGCCGGCCGAATTTTCGAATGCCTTCTTTACGTTTGACACTTGACAGCGGCCGTGACAATACTAATGAAATAACGTTGATTTTGGAGTAGTGATGGGCATCACTCATTCAGATTGCAGACTCATTAGTCATTAGTCAACTCGGACTCTGAACTAGGGCCTAGTTGACTAATTATATATTTTTTAATGTGCACATGTGCAATGTGCACAACTATGTAATTTTCTCAAATACGTGAAAGAATCACTTTCACGTATTTGAGAAAATTACATTGTTATTGCACACCAGGAATAACATTTTTGCAATCGGCTTTCAAAAGGTATCGACAGGCAAACCTATTATTTTTAAAACAAAAATTCCACTGTTAATTATTTATCATTTCCTAAACATATGGGTGTTGATAAATTATGTAGGGATCTTAGTCTACGAGTACCAAATTAAATAGATAGGTAGGTTACTAGATAAATGTTATCGATGGTTTATACAGACTGAACCATTATACTAATGAAATAACGTTGATTTTGGAGTAGTGATGGGCCTCACTCATGCAGATTGCAGACTCATTACCTCATTAGTCATTCGACAGCTCGGTCTTCTCTGAACTAGGGCTTAGTTGACTAATTATATTTTTTTTATTGTGCACATGCATGCATAATCTCACGACTATTATTTCGAAATGAAGAATTCAGCAGATCATATTCTATATAAACCGTTAATCGTATAATATCGAAGTAATTTTAATTAACAAAATTTAATTTTAAGAAAGGTACCAAATTAAAAAACCATTTATTTTGAAGATTATGTGATTCAACGCTTATAATAATATCGAAATTATCAGATTTTTTACAGAAAAATAAAATAGAGGTTGAATGAGATTTTATTCCTTTGCCTGCTTGGCTTTTCTATTGTATTTGACAGTTTTTATTTTTAATTTTATTGCGGCCAAGGTATTATAGCCATAAATCCTACGTTTTTCAGAAAATTCAAAAGTAAATTAAAAATAGAAATACCGCTCAAAAATTAAATCGGAAAAATATGTATCTCTTATTTTTTAACCTATTTTTATATTTTTCATTAAAAACAGATGGTTGAAAAAATTAAATGTTTATTATTCACTGATAAAACTTGTTGATATATGTCTGGACTGAAACGTATGGTTTTTTTTTATATTACTGATGGCTTTGCTCTTGACCTTAATCCAGTCCTCAGAACAAAGATGGGGTCGAAGATGTAGCGAGCTTACCCAGAAGAAGCCTAACACGAAAAGCCTTCACTCGTACTTTAAAGGAATTTGGGTTGTAACTTACAACCCAGCGATCTTAATACGGATGCAGGCAGGGCATTCCTTGGCTGTACGCATTATAAAAGATTCTGAAAGGCGCTTGGTGCGGATATTATGTGCGAATTACACTAAGTAGGTAAGTAATCGTTTTTTTTAATAGCCTTTGGGATCAAACTGCAGGGCAATCTTACGAATAATGGTGAGCGGTCACGCTTAATGAATAATACTCTAGCTAGATATATTATGCTGGTATAAGAATCGACCAATAACATTAAAATAAATTATTTATTTCTTTATTATTCTTAATTATTTATTGCTCTAATTGGTCCTTACAACAAAATGATTGTTTTATTTGTGATACCCGTGCGAATGTGGTGTGGTCGCTTGTACGTTAAGAACCCCACTCGAGGAATAAAGTCAAGAGTGCGTATTATAATTTTATTATGATCATATGTTACAGATTACCTCATCACATCTGAAATGAGAGGCGCCTCTTGAGGTAATATGAGGTCCTCATTCTCTTATGAAACAGGAGTGTCACCCATCATTATCGTGACGTGAAATTAATGTTGAATATACAGAGACATCCATCTAAAAAATTATGGCGAAACTGAACTAAACTTGACCGATTTGAATTATTCTTTTTAGTTCTGAAGAAGTTAAAGTTAGTACCATTCTTAAAAATCTGCTGTTCCATAGAAAACGTCAATCTCGACTAAAATGTATGGAACAGCGTATTTTTTGTGTGATTTCGATGTAGGCTTCATAGTGAAAGTTTTTTTTAGTTTGATGGTCTGAAGCACCCTGTTCAATATTTGCAACGCATTTAATTTTACAACCTACGAATAAATAAATAATAATTTTTTAAATACAGGGTGTACAATAAAATGGGACAGCTACTCAAAGGGGTGCTTCAGACCATCAAACTGAACAACTTTCTCTATGGGACCAATACCGAAATCGCGAAAAAAAATCCGCTCTCCCATACAAAACTGCAAACATAACTCGACTGAAATGTATGGGACAGCAGAATTTTTTTTCGCGATTTAGATATTGGTCCTATAGAGAAAGTTGTTCAGTTTGATGGTCTGAAGCACCCCTTTAAGTAGCTGTCCCATTTTATTGTACACCCTGTATATTTCTTTATTATTTTTTTTATTTATTTCTTTTTAAAAATAAACTTCATAATAAAAAAGTTGGTCCTTTTTTAATATAAAGTATGAAGATAAAAAGAGATAAATTAAATAGCTTCTAAAATACGAACCATCCTTCTCTACTTCATGACAAAAGCAAGACGAGTCTTACAGCGGCTTTTGGGTGCAATTTTGCAGAGTCACGCGCGTAACCGCCGGGGAAATCTTGCTTATATCTTATATCTTACCTTACTAATATAATACAACGCTATATCTGTCCGTAGATGCATTACTTTAACAATTTTCAAAATGAAATTGTGAAAAATACACATAAAATAACTAGTTGACGTGTCTTCACACGATAGGTTGTGGATACGAATATTTGTACCCCAGTCAGGTTTCTTTGGGAAAGTTGTTCAGTATCATGGGTACAATCACCCCTTAAAGTAATACAACTGTTTACTCTAACACCCTGTATACATTACATAGTATTTGCTAAGCTAGCTGTTACTTACAGGGTGTAAGTAACAGCCTAGCAAATACTGAAATGGTGAACTCATACCATCAAACTGAAAAACTTTCACTATGGAGCCTGCATCAGGAAACGTGAAAAAAAAATCTGCTGTCCTTTTTTTTTTGTCGGGTAGGTACAGCAGATTTGTATGAGACAGATGAGTTCTTTTTTCGCGTTTCCTGAGGTAAGCAGCATAATGAAAATTTTTCAGTTCGATGGTCTGAATTTACTGTTTCAGTATTTGCTAGGGTCTCAGTCTTACAGAGTTTCTTAATAAAAAATGCCGACGTTTTTAAAAGGGACGATCAGGAGTGCTATTTTTGAATCTCATTCGCTGAGTTCAGCAGTTGAAGATGTCAAAATTACTCTGGAGATATGCATCTTTCTACTGCTGATTTGACTTTCAAAAATCATACTTCAGGAGTGCAATTTTTGAAAGTCTAATCAGCCGTAGAAAGATGCGTATCTCCATAGTAATTTTGACATTTTCAACTGCTGAACTCACCAAATGAGATTCAAAAATAGCACTCCAGACCAGAAATTTAATGGGACTCGCTAGATAATCTATCTGACAGCGGCTAAGATATTTATTTATTAACTTTTAAAATAATATAATAAACATTAAAAACGGTTTAAAATTCTACCTGAAACTGTTGCATAGCATCATTGCATTATGCTCACGACTATATTTCCCGAGTGAGTAGTCACGGATGTTCTAAATACCTAAATACCATATCCAGAAAACCAAATTGGACTAACAGTGCCCAAAAATACGGGCCTATAGTAAAAGTTGTTCAGTTAGATGGTCAGAAACACTCCCTAAAGTTTGTAACGTATTCAATTTACACCCTGTTTTTCTGTCTCTTTTGTGTTATCGTAGCTTGATTGTAATAAGCTTTGTCTGAGAGATATTTACTCATAAGCCCATAAAAAACAAAAAGCATGTAATATAAAGAAATTTTCTTATTTTATTATTTAAACAGCATAACATTGCATCAGAGAAGGGTTGTAAGGGAATACAAGATTGCCTCAGGGATAGATATTTTTTACGGTAAAATAATCTTTAGTGGCACTTGCCTCGCCGTGGGCTCTGGAGAATCTTTGACCTTCTTATTCACGCAAACGCAAAAATTCTAAACGACATACATAACATAGGTTTCACATGGGAATACAGTTTCTTACGTAAGGGTAGTAATCTGGTAAGTAAAGTGTACTGTTGGCAACGAAAGCTGAAAACAAACATCGTATTTCTCGAACATTTTCGGGTGAGTGGCCTTTTTAAACTTGTCACTTTTATCGACTTAAATTTGAAAATATACTTTGAAAAATAAATATAAAGTATACTAAATAAATAACACTCACGTGCATGCAGAATTGGGGTCTAACCCCAATAGTAAATCATAAAATAAGATGACCTATTTTACATGACATATTTTAGGTAATACTAGCGAAATAATACAGGGTGTAAAATTAAATGGGACACTTATTTAAAGGGGTGCTTCGGACCATCAAACTGAACAACTTTTACAATGAGACCAACCGTGAAATCGCGAAAAAAATCCGCTATCCCATACAAAACTGCAAATATAAGTCGCCTGAAATGAATGGGACAGCAGATTTTTTTTCGCGATTTCTTTATTGGTCCCATAGAGAAAGTTGTTCAGTTTCATGGTCTGAAGCACTCCTTTAAGTAAGTGTCCCATTTAATTTTACACCCTTGTATAATACGTTACATATACAACGTGTTAATAAATTCACCTGATTGTCTGAAAATAAAAATGATTCCGTGCTTCGGATGGCACGTTAAGCCGTTGGTCCTGGCTACTATCTCTGGTGGTAGTAGTCGTTACATACACCCCAACTGATTTGTAACAAAATAATTAGATTAGAACAATAATTTCATTATTTTGATAATTAAAATTTAAAGTTATTCGCATTTTAAGTTTTGAGGAAAAAATGACTTGACACCTGGGCCTCTACTCGCACATTCGAACTTCGCAATTGCGTAAACATTTTCGTTCCAATGTCAACTCTATTCCAATGATGTGCGGACCGAAACAATGGCGATATAGCGAACATCGAAAGTGCGGGTACCTGGCCAGACCATCAAACTGAACAAGCCGGAATCGCGAAAAAAACATCTTTTCTATACACTTGGTTCGAGTAGCTGTTGATGTTGTCTATGGAAAAGCAGATTTTTTCCGCCACTTCAATGTCGATCCCACGGTGAAAGTTGTTCAGTCTGAAGCACCCCTATTAAGTAAGTATGTAACGCATTTAATTTTACACCCTGTATTATCTCTGATCCTCGTGTAATACCTAGTCTTGAACCCGTGCCATGGAATGAAGTTGCTGGTTTTTTGTATGCGACCAACTGTTACTAATCACCGCGACATCTTAGTAAGTTCAGTCGAACTTAACTAAAGTTTAGCTGGCAGCAACGTGTAAACCCAAACAAAATACACTTTAGCTAACAAGAGGTTGTCCGATTAACATTCAAACTTTCCTGTGAACTTAGGACTTATTATCAACTTGTAATACTTCGTAGTGATGTGCTAGCGTAGAGTAGTCGAATACGAGAAAAAATACATACCAGGTGAAATAAAGAATGAAAGTCGATTTACAAAACAGATTTAGGGCCAGTGTAAAGAAAATAGTGGTAGACCTAGGAGGACGTACCTTGACCAGATTAGGGACGTCATTAAAAATTGCCTTGTTAAATTAGCCGAAAGCGACGTTAATGAATGACAGACCTAGAAGGAGCAAGAAAGGTTTGTCAGAACTGCCCAAATTGGAGATTTATGGTCTCTGCCTACCCCTCTGGGAAAAATGAGTGAGTTTATGTATGTATGTAGGAATGAAAAAATTAGGCGCCTTCGCTAGGCAGGACATGTCATAACAATAGACGAGGTCAGAGTACCAAAACGCTTACTGAAGGGACAACCAGATGGCCATAGACACCGAGACCAGAGCTAGATGGCTGGATAGCATCGAACAATATCTGAAAAATATTTTTGTGAAGCTGTGAAGTGTTTGAGACGGGAAGTTCAAATGTATAGACTGGGTAGACTTTATTTGATACACGAATTATTTACAGAAAAACCTCAAAAACTACTAACGTTGAGAAGGGAGCGCTGGGAGAGCTGGCGGCATTGCCTGTAGATGACAATGCTTATTCGTTATCCGAAGTATGCAGAAGTTTGCGCCAGCCCTTTTGTCACTGGCAACGTCGATCGGCCTTGAAGCTATTTCTACGGATATTTGTGAATTTTTAACGGATATCCATTACATCACTAGCACTTGGATCGAACTGGAACACTATTATCCAGACTGTAGTAGAGCACTAAGTTTCCTAAGCGAACAGCTGAGAACACTGAGTCGGTTATCTATTATTGACTGTAATAAGTGTCAGAATTGCTTGAAACTTACGTGCTATTTGAGGCCTGACTTTTAAACTATGCGCTCTTATTTCATAACGAATGAGGTAGGATATTCCTTACGATTTCTTTTCTTCATCATCTTTAACATCAGTCTATTTCTGTTCATTGTACAGGCGGTGGACCTTCGGAAGCTCCTGCGGTATCACGTCAGATCCGGCCATTCTTTGGATGGGTGACCGTTTAATTAATCTCGAGCGTTTCCTTGCGTCGCGTCACAATTGATCCCAGATAGTTGCGTCAGATGGTGGTGTAACTAGCTAGTCGTTAAGTCCGCTCACTGACCCATTAAAGCATCTTGAAAATTCTTTGACAGCCAGTTGGCCACTAACTTGCCTCCACACTGTGCTCGCGTGGTGGAGTATGGCTCACTGCGTATCACCCTTATTCGTGAGATATGACCTTGGTCCAGTAACACGGGATCCTACTGGTTTGTAACCTACTTATTATTTCCTGGAGACCAAGGCTTCAAAACCTTTCGAGTGTCCACTAAAACAATTGTTTTGAAAAGTTTATATAACAGCGCAGCAAATAGCTTCCACTGCTAATTCATTATTACTAAAACGATTGAATTCCAAAATTACATTAGCAAAATTTCCATAAAATAAATAATTATTAAGAGCACAGGATTGGAATGTTTTAATCGAGCCCCGTCGGACACAGAAATTCTCGTTTTATTTTATCTGCCCTTTTGATCTTTGCCATTAATTTGGGATGATAAAGCCTCTTTCGCATAAAGATTACTTTGGATCTAAAAAACGGATTCCATTATTTGTTTGCTAACAGAGTTTCAGCAGTATTGGCTTAGGCTATCTTACCAAGCATAAATCGCATAGGTACATAGTTACCTTTAAAAAAATCGGGGTGGATGGAAGACGGGGTACTACCTAGAGCAATTTTTTTTTCATGAATTCGATGATTGTTCAAGGAACACGCTAGCTATACAGGGTGTAACAAAACACCCTAGTAATACTTAAGGGGGTGCTTCAGACCATCAATCTGAACAACTTTCACTATGGAGCCAACTTCGAGAAAAAAATAATAATCTGCCGTCCCATACATTTGAGTCGAGACGTACTGCAGTTTTGTATGAAAGAGTGGATTTTTTTTCTCGACTTCGATGTTGGCTCCATAGTGAATGTTGTTCAGTTTGATGGTCTGCAGCACCCCCTTAAGTATTACTAGGGTGTTTTGTTACACCCTGTATAGCAGCAGCACAGTAGCTGCATAAAGGAAATTTCCTTTAAGCGGCTATTGTACAGCTGCTATATAGCTTACGTGTTCCTTGGGTTCATAGTGAAATACAAAAAATTACAGTGTTCACTTTAGTCTATCAAAAACAGATTGTTTTGTTCTAATTTCGATGATATCACACTTTGAACTGAGCGGTAACCACGCGACCATACCTTGGACATAGAAATGGGAAAATTTGAAAAATGGCAGATTTGGACCCAGCCATTTTTTACGAAATCTAAAAGCCATTCAGAACGGCGGTCATAATTATTATAAACAGAAAAAATTAAGGCATTTTTTTAAAAAACTTCCACAGCAAAAGAAGTCCGGATTCAAAAGTAGAAATTACTAGTAAAATGGACAAATCATCCGAAAAACAGTAGCAAAACGCTGCCAAGACAACTATTTTCATCTAATATTATCACTTAGGTATTTTTTGGTCGTTACGGAACGTATTTGGCTTGGTTGAACTGATAGTGCGTGTGATTTCGTTTTCTTCCACTATCATAATATTGTACGGTTATCGTGAATTTTCATTGAAATAAACACAATGAATGCTTAGAAGATTGAGTGGACTATCTAATAGGAAAGATTATAAGTTTCACACACTTGATACAAAAGGTATCATAAGGAGTAGTACCTTTCCCCCAACTTCTACAGGTTACAACTAATTTACTTTTTTGTTAGTTTTGTTTCATTCTACACGTATTACTAAGTTTCATTCTGGGTCTCAAATTACATGTCCGTCCACCAAACTTCTTTCATGAAGAGAGGTAAGCATGGTAGAAGAATAAGAGTCAGATAGGAATACGCCACTGTCTACATTTTGCGCCATGCTTTCTACCAAAAGTAGGTTAAGTTAAAATTGGTGGAGACAGGGAGTGTCCGTACTGTATGTATTACTAGATTAGCTATTCTTTCTTATACTGTTGCACCACACCACATATTTTATAGGGCATATGCCCTATAAAATATGCATGACGATGATGATATAATGATGTGCATGACCGTAGCATGTAGCATGACGCGTTCAAAAGTACAGGTTTTTCTAGACGCAGTTTTTTTGGGATGACCCCTTAACCAGACGTGACACGTTCATCGAATTAACGGATCAAGTCAGTTACGACCTTTTCCCCGAACGTCCATCGCCCGAATTCCTTGTACGACCATTTCCCCGAACGGACATTTCCCCGAACGGACATTATCCCGAACGGACATTGCATCAAAGGTCATTGTGTAACTACCGCCTACTTAAAGGAGGCAGCGTTTATACCCTACAGCTAGTAGATGTGAACTAATGATGACGATGGACATAGCTAGCAGATTGATTAGTTGCAATGCCCCCCTGGCACTTTAACTAGCTAGCTTATCAATCGAGCCATCTCAATGGAACTTCGACTTCTTTCTGCTGCAAATTTAGATATCAGAGGATATTTGTTGAAAGATAATTTTCCTCTTGAATCATGCTTGAAACACCGCCGGGTCCACTAGCACTAAAATAAATAATTTAGCTTAATCCCAGTGCACCAAACTTCTCAAAAACTCATTACTAAGGCAGCCACTAGCTATACGGCTAAAGTTGGCTTGTTCTGTTCTACAGTTGTATTTTGTCTCTTGTGAAATTGGTAGCGGAGATATCTTCTGAAATTCCTACTCTCATTCATGTTTACTCTTTTGTATTTATGAATATAGGTACGTTACATATTAGTTACCTTATGTATTTTTTTCATTTCTCCCGGGGTTTATGGATGTTTTCACCAGATTGAAGCTGGATTTAAATTGGTCAAGTGGTAAGTCTAGGGGCATCTATGAGTACCGTGGCAAGCGCAAGGACAGTAGCCGCTTATTCTACTACAGTCCTGTGTGAATTTCTTTGTTGAGATAGACGAGAAACTTCGTGAAATACGTGTAAGTTAGAAAGAGATAAGTAAATCTCTCTGGTTTGTCTTTTTTCTTTGAAATTATTTGATACACTGCTCAATCTGCTCTTTTTACAATTGTTCGTATTATTAACTTTCTTTCCTTCGAGGAAGTCAAACCATGTGAGATTTCAATCATTCAAATCATCATCTCAGCCGAAAGACGTCCACTGCTAGACACATGCCTCTTTCAAGTTTCGCCACAACGACAAATCTTGCGCTGCCCTCATCCAAGGAGTTCCCGCCATATTCACCAGATCGTCAATCCACCTTGTATTATTATTAATTCGAAAGCCAACTTTATAAAATAGTAAACAGAAACTTGAAGCAAAAGGCCAATTTCGAATACGAAATCCCGAATCCTTTTAATTACTAATAACAACTATTACATCTTGGGTATAATATTTCAGCCTCTAATCAAGGAATCGAAGCAAATATTAATTAAATAAAGTGTTAGAAACTAGTTCGGGGAAACATAATTACAATTAATAGTTGAATATATTTAGCAAGAATAGCTGTGATAACGAATTTGCACAGAGTCGCGACTAGTCAGTTGCTTTCGTGTGGTATAAAGGATGAGAGGCGAGCGAATTGATAGCTTCTGTAATAAATACAATAATCTATTTAAAAGATGAGCACATAGCCTGATAATAAAATACATTAATCAAAATGGTAGAGCCTCAAAATTGAGTCCGAATCAACTTTGACGTGATATACTATTGAATCCTACACAAAACGAGGGGCTATTTTGGATGAAATTTTGTAGTGTATATAATATGTACGTTCATTATGTACAGAGATAATATTTCGACTTCAACACATCAGGACAAGATGTAGGAGATTGAAGAATTTTGGAGGTATTGACAGAGTGATGGTAGATTAACTGGATGAAAGAAAAGCCCCGAATTGGTAGGTTGCGGATTCGAGTCCCGTCCCATACTAAATGTTACAATCAAAATGTGTACTGGGATAGTCGCAGTTCTTCATGTTGGTTTTGGACAAAGTTTGCGATAAGAAAGAGTCAATAATAATCATAAATGGCTTCGCTAGAACTGATTAAGTAAAGCAAGGCGCATCAATGTTACAAATACAAATGCATTATACCCAATGAGTTTTTATAAAGTCATTGATTATACCTGATATCACTCGCGTCGCATCACTGTATTCTTTCTTTCGTCGAAAGAAAGAATACATTGTGTGTGTAGAAATATTTAAAAAATTCTCTCCGCTTTCTGTGACACCTTGTGCCACCCAACAGCTAGTCGCCGCCGACTGTTTAGCAAGTCGAGGGAGTTCGTTACTCAATTAGGCACCGGTTAATCAGCGCCTAGAACCAAACAGAATGTACCCCGAATGAATAATTCGTCTGCAGTCTTCACTTGGATTTGCATTTCCTAGAAATGGAAATTGCTGGGATCTTGTTTCGGTTTTGGAGTCAAAGTTTATCTTGATAATGATTAATTTGTTAGCTAGTTTAAATAGTGGATAGTTCTTGTGTACATTCATCAATGATCGAAGTCGCCAAAATAAGTTACTCGATGTCATCGACTGACTGACTGATAGACGACGCATAGCCTCACTGCACAGGAGTCGTTCGGTGTAAGTACCATCTTCACAAGTAGGGTATCACGTAAAAAGCTAACCCGAGAGCGACTGTGGTGCTCTAGAACAGACTATCGAGCACATCATTAACGGCGTAAGATTTGACGGTGGAATTCGGAAACTAAACGAATTTACACCGAGAGTCATATTATGGCTTATAATTACATACACAATTAATTACCATAGGACTGAATGGAGAACCATAAGAATAAAAATAATGCACAGCCTAAATCACTGAAGAAAGAAACATGAAATTAAGGAATACATTTTCTACAGAGGATGTAGAAGGAAGCACTTTCCAAAAATCAAGCCATAATAAAAAGGTTGCAACGGGGTATCGAAGTTTTAAAAATCCACGCGTATGAAGTCGCAGGAAGAATAAGTCTTTCTACAACAGCTATGAGCTTTCAATTAGCACGCCCGATTTCGTAGTAGCAAAGCTTCTGACGACTCCAAAAGTGATGGTGGTTGCAAGGATTTTTTTCATAGCCAATTTTAACTACTTACAGGGAATAGTCGTATCTACGTCCTAAATCTAAAGGAAAGGGGAAACACCGCGATGAAAAGTGGAATCAAATGCAGTGACTCTAGACTATGATGTGGGCATCAGAGATGTTTACAATACCACAGATAATACCTCATGGGATCATTTTGTTTCGGTTGGTGCTATTCAACGCCACGGTTGTTAGAGTAGGTGGAAGAGTCATTCTCAATAAAATGTATGTAGTAATTGTAGTATCAGCTAGGAACTAACATCGTATAATATACATAAATATAATAGACCGAGATCCGACGGTAAAATATTGTTACGGCCGCTGTCAAACGTCAAACGTAAAGAAGGCATTCGAAAATTCGGCCGGCTCATTAACAATCGCCGTGGTCCTACGGTCTAAGGTTCCGCCTCCCATGCTAGGGGGTGACGGTTCGAATCCGACCCGCGCCAAAAATATTTCTAGATTTTTGTGTTTTTAGAAATGTTCTAGAAGGTAGAGAGAGAAGGAATATTTAAAAAGGGACCAAAAGGTCTAGGGGTGTCTAGGAACTTCGAGAAAGGAGGCGAAATTACGAATATTTGAAAAGAATCAGAAAAGTGGGCGTGTCTTCGATCTGTTTCGAGAAAAGAAGGCGGGGTTGGAAATATCTGGAGGTAAACAAACGAGTAAAGAAAAGAAGATCGGAAAAAGGGTATTCCCGAATATTCTGCGGGATATAAAAAGCGGCGAGTTCGCGGTCAGAGTTCAGTCCTTGGTTATACAGTGAACAGTGCGAAACAAAAGGAAGAAAAGTAAAAGTGGAAAAGTACTAGTGAAGAGAAAAGTGCTAAGAGTGGAACAGTGAGTAGACTAGTGTCAGTGTAGTGCGTGACGTCATAGTGTCGGTGTAGTACGTGACGTCATAGTGTCAGTGAAGTGCGTGACGTCGAAGTGTCGTACGTCTTGACGCCATAGTGTCGTACGTCGTGACGTCATAGCCGTGACGCGTGTCGTGTCGTCACAGTAGTGACGTAGTGGACTGTGAACAGTGACAGTAAGTGGTGCACGGGGAATCCCTGCGAGGAGGACCCGGTGAAGTGAACCGTTTAGGGGAACCTCTGCGAGGTGGACCGTTTGTAAGTGTATCCCAAATAAACTCTGTAAAATTGGACTTAGCGTTTCACTCCAATCCCGGAACCCGTAGCTCGTAACATTTGGTGTCAGAAGTGTGGGATTGGAGTAAGATGCCGCTGGTGCCAAAGGAGTTAAAGGGAGTCACCACCCGGGCCATGTCGGAAGCGCGACAGGAAGGTGCGGCCCCTGTAACTGAGGTGCAGCGGACCCCGGAGAGAAGACCTGAGGGGGGTGAAGTGCAGCGCACTCCAGAGCAGAACCCAGGAAATTTCCTCTATCAAATCCAGCGCATGATGGAGGACCAGGCTCGCCGGCAGGAGGAACAAATGCGCACGATGCAGGAGGCGCAGGCTCGCCGGCAGGAGGAACAAATGCGCGCGATGCAGGAGGCGCAGGCTCGCCGGCAGGAGGAACAGGTTCACGAACTGCGCGCAATGAAAGAAGAGCAAGCTCGCCGCCAGGAGGAACAGGCTCGCCGGCAGGAGGAACAGGCTGGCCGGCAGGAGGAACAACTGCGCGCACTGAAAGATGAGCAGGCTCGCTGTCGGGAGGAACAGGTGCACGAACTGCGCACGATGCAGGAGGCGCTTCATAAAGATATTACGAAAGGCTTGCAACAGGCAGTAGAGAGAGTCGAAGTCGTAGAAGGGAGGTTGAATCGTGTGAAGGGAGAGCTCGAAGGGAGGTTGGATCATGTGAAGGGTGAGTTCGGAGGGAGGCTGGATCGTGTGGAGGGTGAGTTTGCCAAGATCCGGCGAGAGGTTGAGCAGAGCAGATCTCATAGTCGTGTTGCTGCTGTTTTTGACTCACCCATACAGCCGAAAGGTGTCAAGACTCCGGTTTACGATGGACTGACGTCATGGCCCGCCTTCAAGCTACAATTCGAGACAGCGATGAAAGTTAATGGCTGGGGCAAGGAGGAGGCGGAGCCTGCGTTGATATTAGCACTCCAGGGACAGGCTCTCACAGTACTAGAAGCCGTGGGTGCTGGAGGAAACCTGTCGTTCGACAATCTTTTTGGAGCTCTGGAGGCTAGATTCGGCGATGGACATATGGAACACGTGTATCGGGCGCGGTTGAAGGAACGTAACCAACATGCTAACGAGAGTCTGCAACAGTGGTCCGTGGAAGTGGAGAAGCTCGTGCGGAAGGCTTTTCAGTCGTCACCGGCAGTCATCGATAACATGCTCCTGCAGACCTTTACGGATGGGATACGGGACCCGGAGGTGCGAGCTGCAGTGCGACTTGGGCACCATGTTACACTCAGGGACGCTGTTGCTCATGCACTGGAAGTGGAAGCTGTACGTCAGGATCCTCGTTCCGGTCGACGCAGGGAGATTGTGGTGACTGGAGCGTCAGCGCCGAGAAATCGGAGTGACAATTATTTATGCTACAAGTGTGGTGAACAAGGGCATATTCGTAGCTCCTGTCCGAACCGATCAGGCCGCCGTTATGTGTGTTACAAGTGTGGTGAACGAGGGCATATTCGCAGCTCCTGCCCGGGGCGCACAGGCCGTCGTTATGTGTGCTACGAGTGTGGTGAACGGGGGCATATTCGCAGTTTCTGCCCGAAGCGAACAGGTCGTCGGGACATAGGAGTCTCGACTAATGAGCAGCAGGAGAACTGGAGGACGTTGGCCGGTTATGATGCAAACCCAATCATTAGTGTCAGGCAAATATCGGACGGAGATAGTCTGTTAGTTGAAGGAGGGATCAATGGTAGAATCTGTCAACTAACTGTGGATACCGGAGCTTCGAGGACGGTGGTTAATGCTCGACTGATAAGCGAAATGGGAAGTTATCAGGAGACACGACTTCTGCAGCGAAATAAACTACAGCTAACGACTGCTACCGGCCAGCGCATACCAGTTAAGGGGGAGTTGGGAGTTTCAATTACGATCGGTGGGACTCTTTTCAAACATGAGGTGATTGTAGCTGAGATAGTGGACGATTGCATCATTGGCTTGGATTTCTTACAGAATCACCAGTGCGACATAGACATGAAGAACGAAGTGCTGCGATGTAACACAGAGGAGGTTCCGATGGGAGGTGGATCATCGGGAAAGGTTTACTGTGTGGAAAGAACGGTCCTCGAGCCTAGATCACAGAACTTGGTACCTGTTGTTTTGCCCAAGAGTAACGATGGGAGCCGTGCTGTGGTGGCAAAGGTGGCAGCTGGGACTTGTTGGATTACGAGGAAAGTTGTTGGACCAGTTTCTTCTGCTCCGATCCTGATACCTAACGTTGGAGATATGGACCTGACGATTGGGAAGGGGGAGGTTGTTGATCACTGTGGAGATAATCCTCCTAGGAAGCAGAAGGCTGAGGGGGATGTCGTATCGGAAGTTGTAGAAGACTCCAGCAAGGACCTGGCAAAGCCACAGGCTGTGATAGCGAAGAACTCGCTCTCTAAGAACGGCGCACATATTGGTAAAATAGACCTGGTGAAGCATGCGAACAATACAGGAGACGTAGCGCCAGTCAATCAGCAGCTTAGGCGCATTCCGTTTGCTCGTAAGAAGGAGAAGCGTCCGAAGTTACAATCAAGTTGGAAAAGGCCATATGAGGTAGTGACCAGGATGGACGTCGGCCAATACCGACTCCGGCGTCCGCCAGGGAGCCCGTTGAAGTTAGTGCACGTTGACCGGTTGGCTCGATATTTCAGCAGTAATGATGCTCGGGACGAGCAGAACTAAGGGAGGGGCAGTGTTACGGCCGCTGTCAAACGTCAAACGTAAAGAAGGCATTCGAAAATTCGGCCGGCTCATTAACAATCGCCGTGGTCCTACGGTCTAAGGTTCCGCCTCCCATGCTAGGGGGTGACGGTTCGAATCCGACCCGCGCCAAAAATATTTCTAGATTTTTGTGTTTTTAGAAATGTTCTAGAAGGTAGAGAGAGAAGGAATATTTAAAAAGGGACCAAAAGGTCTAGGGGTGTCTAGGAACTTCGAGAAAGGAGGCGAAATTACGAATATTTGAAAAGAATCAGAAAAGTGGGCGTGTCTTCGATCTGTTTCGAGAAAAGAAGGCGGGGTTGGAAATATCTGGAGGTAAACAAACGAGTAAAGAAAAGAAGATCGGAAAAAGGGTATTCCCGAATATTCTGCGGGATATAAAAAGCGGCGAGTTCGCGGTCAGAGTTCAGTCCTTGGTTATACAGTGAACAGTGCGAAACAAAAGGAAGAAAAGTAAAAGTGGAAAAGTACTAGTGAAGAGAAAAGTGCTAAGAGTGGAACAGTGAGTAGACTAGTGTCAGTGTAGTGCGTGACGTCATAGTGTCGGTGTAGTACGTGACGTCATAGTGTCAGTGAAGTGCGTGACGTCGAAGTGTCGTACGTCTTGACGCCATAGTGTCGTACGTCGTGACGTCATAGCCGTGACGCGTGTCGTGTCGTCACAGTAGTGACGTAGTGGACTGTGAACAGTGACAGTAAGTGGTGCACGGGGAATCCCTGCGAGGAGGACCCGGTGAAGTGAACCGTTTAGGGGAACCTCTGCGAGGTGGACCGTTTGTAAGTGTATCCCAAATAAACTCTGTAAAATTGGACTTAGCGTTTCACTCCAATCCCGGAACCCGTAGCTCGTAACAATATGCACCTATTTCTTTGGTGAACGAAATGTGATTCTAGTGAATGTTTACACAGGGGTTAAATTCAACACCGCCATGTTGCCTAGAAAAATTATGCCGCAAGTACCTTTTCCCTTAAAATTTTTGATATGATTTTTTCCACCTATTTGTTTGGGAAGTAAACGGGGTGCCATCGCCGCAACTCTTGGGTTGCCAGGTTCAAAGAAGTCATTTTTAACCTGGCAGACTGAGAGGTGGCAACCCTATTTTTCCAGTACTTTAGATCAGTCTCCTTTCGATGGCACCTCATTTACTTCCCAAAAAATCATAATGGAAAAGGTACTTGCGGCAAGATTTTTCTAAGCAACTTGACAGCTTTGAATCAAGTTGAATTAACCCCTGTGTAAACATTCACTGTAATCACATTTCATTCACCAAAGAAATAGGTGCATAAGTTGCGGTCGGATCTCGGTCTATTATTTTTATGTATATTGGTATTTAAACTTAAGCTTTAACTCCAAAATCATTAATCAAAAATGCCTTTGAACCAAATCCAAGTATTCGGCAGCAATCGTCCATCAAAATAGCAACTAATCAAGATGCTAACGTCTACGTCAAGTTTCACATTTCCATAACAATCAAAGATCCGTTATTGGATTCCTGACAATACTTTTACGGGTGAATGGATTTCATAAATTTAATATAGGTACACGTATAGTGCGTGATATCCTAGAATCGATTTCGGTTGTATAATCGCTTAGACCTTGGCATAATATGCTCGTTTGACAACAATTATTGCTATTGTTGTTACATTCTCTTTTGATCCAGTATTTATTTATTTTTATTTTATTATTCTTAGGCGGTGTCCTATTGCCATCGCACGCGCGATGGTGCGATGCGATCTCATCGCGCGATGAAACCGATCGCGCGATCAAAAAACGTGTGTCCTAATTTGGTGCGATGCGATCGATGCGATCGATCACCCTCCCTTGCTTCGTGTACCTGCACTCAGCGGGACCCCGTGTCCTAGAACGATGCGAGTATGTATGGGATTTAGTTCCGAATTTGTTCTATCGAATTCAATTAGAAATAAAAAAAAATCCGTCAAAATGGAAGAATTAGATCCAGAGCCACCAACGGTCTAGGGCCTAAACGTATTATAATTATAGGAAAGCTGGATTCAGTCTAGCTCGAAAATAGACGCCAAAGTACATCATTTAGCCTCGGTCTTATGACTCAAAGCGGTCACTGATTTTTTTTACAGCGGTAAGACAATCGCGAAAAAATGGGGTCTGGGCCTAAATATATAGGATACGAACTGGACGCATTTTAAGAAAGAGCCCTCTTAGGAGAACACCACAGCAGATTTAGTTATTCTCAAATCGGTCACCGTTCAAAATCAGACTGGGGTTGAAAATAAAAAAAAATAGGTCTTAGGCCTAAACATATAGGAAATGTGAAACCAACTTGGATCGAAAGAACACACTTTACCCATCACGAAAAACCCGGTCTTACATGGCGGATCGGTCACCTTTCCAGAATCAGACCACTTTTATAATATAACAAAAATGACAGATATCTCGACAATGGTAAGTGATAGAAAAAAATTTGTTATGAACAAAATTGTTGGAAATTTAATGGTCTTCACGCTTGTATAAACTTTGTTTACAATCCTATGCATAGGAGACGAGATATTTGTAAAAACTGAATAATTAAAATAGTAACAGACAGATATATCGACAACGGTTGATGATAGGAAAAGTTTTTGAAAAATAAAATTGTAGATAATGTTATGTTCTACAAGTTTACAACTTTGTTCACGATTTGAAGCATACGAAAAGAGATATTTGCAAAACCGAATAAATTAAAATAGTAATAGACCGATATCTAGAAAACGGTTCATGATAGAAAAAGTTTATCTGAAAAACAATTATAGACAATGTTATGTTCTACAAGTTTTGTTCTAACTTTGTTCACGATTTAATGCATACGAAAAGAGATATTTGCAAAAACGAATTAATTAAATAGTAATAGACAGATATCTCGAAATTTTTTGATGATAGGAATAGTTTGTGCAGCATACAATTGTAGATAATATTATGTACTACAAGTTTTGTTATAACTTTGTTCACGATTTCATCCATACGAAACGAGATATTTGCAAAAAATAATTAATTAAAATAGTAATAGACAGATATCTCGACAACGGTTCATGATAGAAAAAGTTTCTTACAGATACAATCATAGAAAATATTATGTTCTACATGTTTTGTTCACGATTTGATGCATACGAAAAGAGATATTTGCAAAAACGAATAAATTAAAATAGTAATAGACAGATATCTAGAAAATTGTTGATGATAGAAAAAGTTTCTTAAAAATACAATTATAGACTATGTTATGTTCTACAAGTTTTGTTCTAACTTTGTTCACGATTTCATGCATACGAAAAGAGATATTTGCAAAAACGAATTAATTAAATAGTAATAGACAGATATCTCGAAAATTGTTGATGATAGGAATAGTTTGTGTAGCATAAAATTGTAGATAATGTTATGTACTACAAGTTTTGTAATAACTTTGTTCACGATTTCATCCATACAAAACGAGATATTTGCAAAAAATAATTAATTAAAATAGTAATAGACAGATATCTCGACAACGGTTCATGATAAAAAAAGTTTCTTTTTGATACAATTATAGACAATGTTATGTTCTACATGTTTTGTTTTAACTTTGTTCACGATTTCATGCATACGAAAAGAGATATTTGCAAAAACGAATTAATTAAATAGTAATAGACAGATATCTCGAAAATTGTTGATGATAGGAATAGTTTGTGTAGCATAAAATTGTAGATAATGTTATGTACTACAAGTTTTGTAATAACTTTGTTCACGATTTCATCCATACAAAACGAGATATTTGCAAAAAATAATTAATTAAAATAGTAATAGACAGATATCTCGACAACGGTTCATGATAAAAAAAGTTTCTTTTTGATACAATTATAGACAATGTTATGTTCTACATGTTTTGTTTTAACTTTGTTCACGATTTGATGCATACGAAAAGAGATATTCGCAAAAACGAATTAATTAAAATAGTAATAGACAGATATCTCGAAAATTGTTGATCATAGGAAAAGTTTGTTAAGCATAAAATTGTAGATAATGTTATGTTCTACAAATTTTGTAATAACTTTATTCACGATTTGAAGCATACGAAAAGAGATATTTGCAAAAACGAATAAATTAAAATAGTAATAGACAGATATCTAGAAAATTGTTGATGATAGAAAAAGTTTCTTAAAAATACAATTATAGACAATGTTATATTCTACAAGTTTTGTTCTAACTTTGTTCACGATTTGATGCATACGAAAAGAGATATTTGCAAAAACGAATAATTTAAAATAGTAATAGACAGATATCTCGAAAATTGTTGATGATAGGAATAGTTTGTGAAGCATACAATTCTAGATAATGTTATGTACTACAAGTTTTGTCATAATATTGTTCACGATTTGATGCATACGAAACGAGATATTTGCAAAAAATTATTAATTAAAATAGTAATAGACAGATATCTCGAAAACGGTTCTTGATAGAAAAAGTTTGTCTGAAAAACAATTGTAGACAATATTATGTTTTACAAGTTTTGTAATAACTTTGTTCACGATTTGAAGCATACGAAAAGAGAAATTTGCAAAAACGAATAAATTAAAATAGTAATAGACAGATATCTCGAAAATTGTTGATGATAGGAATAGTTTGTGTAGAATACAATTCTAGATAATGTTATGTACTACAAGTTTTGTCATAATTTTGTTCACGATTTGATGCATACGAAACGAGATATTTGCAAAAACGAATTAATTAAAATAGTAATAGACAGATATCTCGACAACGGTTGATGATAGAAAAAGTTTCTTTTTGATACAATTATAGATAATGTTATGTTCTACATGTTTTGTTTTAACTTTGTTCACGATTTGATGCATACGAAAAGAGATATTTGCAAAAACGAATTAATTAAATAGTAATAGACAGATATCTCGAAAATTGTTGATGATAGGAAAAGGTTGTGTAGCATAGAATTGTAGATAAAGTTATGTACTACAAGTTTTGTTATAACTTTGTTCACGATTTGATGCATACGAAACGAGATATTTGCAATAAATTATTAATTAAAATAGTAATAGACAGATATCTCGAAAACGGTTCATGATAGAAAAAGTTTGTCTGAAAAACAATTGTAGACAATATTATGTTTTACAAGTTTTGTTCTAACTTTGTTCACGATTTGATGCATACGAAAAGAGATATTTGCAAAAACGAATTAATTAAATAGTAATAGACAGATATCTCGAAAATTGTTGATGATAGGAAAAGTTTGTTTAGCATACAATTGTAGATATTGTTATGTACTACAGGTTTTGTTATAACTTTATTCACGATTTGATGCATACGAAATGAGATATTTGCAAAAACGAATTAATTAAAATAGTAATAGACAGATATCTCGACAACGGTTGATGATAGAAAAAGTTTCTCAAAGATACAATTGTAGACAATGTTATGTTCTAGAAGTTTTGTAATAACTTTATTCACGATTTGATGCATACGAAACGAGATATTTGCAAAAAATTATTAATTAAAATAGTAATAGACAGATATCTCGACAACGGTTGATGATAGAAAAAGTTTGTCCATGATACAATTGTAGACAATGTTATGTTCTTACTTGTACAACAGTGCTTGATTATTTTAATAAAACAACTTGAGTTTAATTATTAAGGCTTTATTTTTCACCTTTATCAAACTTCGATAAAACAAAATATTAATTTTCTTATAGATTCGAACGTAAAAGTCAAACTGAAATATTATTTTTAACTTTTTTACTTTGAAGTCGGTTTTCATTTTTTGTTGTTGTTGAAACTCGAATTCTAGTCGTAAAGACCAAAAAAAATCTTTGCCTATGCCATTCTCCCATTTTGACGGAACACATTTTATTTCTAATTGGATTCGATAGAACAAATTCTAATCAAATTAAAGATTGAAAAATTAAGTCTCGAGCCGGACTTGAACCCGCACCCTTTCAAACCGGGGAAGTGCGTTATCCAAAGGCTGTAATATGTTTGAAATCAATAATATTTGAAATTAGAACAAATTCTATAGAACAAGTTCTAGGACACGGGGTCCCGCTGAGTGTAGGTACACCCTTGCCTCGTCGCGCTCCTCGATCGCGCGATCGAAATTAGGACAGTCAATACAGATTCCTATGTTTGATCGCACGATCGCACGATCGTGCGTCGAAAATAGAACAATTCGAACGCATCGCATGATCGCGCGATCGAAATTAGGACAGTCAATACTGATTCCTATGTTTGATCGCACGATCGCACGATCATTTTCATCGGACGGACGCATGATCGCGCGTGCGATGGCAATAGGACAGCGCCTTAGGAAGATTTACAGTTTTTATTAGGGTCAAGGCGGCAACAGTGGATCACTTTTTTTTTGAACAGCTCGTTCTTGATTTGTTGTAGTGTTAGGAAGTTACAAATGGGACGTATACGTAGTTCAATTAATCTATTTTATAATTCTTTTTGTATTTTGTCCAACCGATAACTAAAAAAGAACATAGAAGGCATTTAAAACAAAAAGACATTCTGAGCCACTGTGTACCGGGGGTGGGGTACAGTGAATATATCCGTAGTTCACAGTGAATCGGGTAGGTACACAGTGAATCTTCAAATATAAATCTATAATAAAATGCAGTTTGTAATTTCATATTTAGTTTAATTACTCATTTGTTTTACAAGACAGTAATAATTGAACTTAAAATATAAGAAAGAACTTAGTACCATGTAGATAATTGCACTATTTTCAACTTTAACAATAATCAACTGTTATTTAACATAAATACACTTCTACGGTCCGGAAAAATATAAACTTAACATAAAATAAACATTTTTTTCAGTCTTAAAATTATAAATGAACTGCGGTAGGTAATTTGACTTTTTATGAATCTTTAGTACCTAAATATTCATACTACTAATAATATTCATATTACTAAAAATACTACTAGTTACCGAAAACATACAATTTAGATGCTCTAACGGACAAACATACGAATTTTTGCAATTCTAACAATATTACATACATACGGGACAGACTTATAACCTTTTTTTAAGAAAGTTAGTTAATAATAACAAAAAATTTAAGATTCATTTATATTTCAAATCTGAAGTAGATTTAAATACAGTACACAGTGGATCTGATCCACTGTGTACTCAAGCGGTCTGATCCACCTAGTACTTGACCGCCATTTTGAATTAATGACTCACCACATGCCACGCTATCGCTATCGCTATCGCTATCGCTTGTTGAGAGATGCATTACGCGTCAAAGCAATCTCATTTATACACGGTTTTGACCAGAAACATAGTTTTATCGATACAACAAAACTTTAGGGAGTAAAAACAAAGTATTTCTTACCTTAAATCTCAATTTTTCACTAGTTAAAATGTATAATCACTCACAATACGCCATAAGGTTGCTGCAGTCGCAACTCGACTGGTTATTACTCGTTCGTATCCCGAGAGCTTCCGAGGAGTGAGCGAGATGGATAGTTATCTCTTTTACTTTCGCACTAATGGCACCTGCGCCACTGTTCCCGCTATAGCCACTGTTACCGCCTTAACCCTACATACGAAACACAACCGTAAGCTAATTACAATTCATCATCATTGTTCAATCTCCATTTATTATTTGCATCCAACTTTTGGTTCGAATACCTTCGTTTTATTGGTACCTGGCCTTCGCCATCCCGCTGCCCCGTGCACGGCGGGGTTAAAAAATATTCGTAAAAAATCGGGTGTGCCTAGTTTTTGGACGTTCCATTTGCTAGTGCCCTTCGAACATAAATATCCAGCCATGCTGTGATTATTCAATAAACGCTGTGAAACACCTTGGTGCCATCATTTTTCAGCATTGAAGAACATAACCTCAACCTTGCCAATTTGCCGCCTCCTGAAGTCGGTGTCAGGTCCTCGCATACGAGGGTGGAAGATAGTGAATATTGTGTTCGCTCGCTTTGGTGGAGATTGTTTCATACGTCTTACTTTCATTATTTGATACCTACTTATATAGGTTCATACAGTTCACACAATTACAATTTGAACCAGAGATCAAAATCATACAATCATCATCATCATCTTATCATTGTTATCTGCTGAGCATAATTATGCGCATTCTCTCAAGATGCGCCACTGAACTGTATCCTAGACTTTCCTGATCCAGTCCCTCTCCGCAAACTGTGTTAAGTCGTTGGTCCAACGGGCCGGAGGGCGTCTTACACTATGCAAGCCAGTTCGTGGTCTACATTGTAGAACTTGGACTCTCCATCGGTTGTCAGCATTTGGATCCCATATTAGTACCTATTACAGAATCTGAAAACGGCTTGCACAAAATTCAGTATATGGTTTAATAAATGGCAAATATATCTTCATACCGGACGATACAACGCCTCAAGCAAATACGGATTTTTGTTTTCAATTACCAAAAAACCCTTTTAAAATCTGTTCCCAAAGAATTCAAATACATTTTACTGATTCGTTTTTTACTTAACGTAGAATTTTAGAGGTCTAGAAGAGCCTTTATGACTAGTCGCGAGAATAATACCAGTCAGCATCAAAATGAGATGAGCAACTATTCAAATAAATCTACGCATTCATAGTAGCCGTATGCATCGATACAAAGTGTTCAAATACTAATGAGCCTTTGCATCCAAAATCATTAGTTTTGCCATAATTCTGCCAATTTTTTTAATCGAATCACTTCCCTACAAATAATCGGATGATGCGATGATATCACTACTTGACTTGTGAACATTGACAAAACTATGAAGCTTGGAGACCAGCATCATGAGCGAATCAAACTGAACATTGCCACATGATATCATAGACTTGACAGAAAAAAGAATCTTGTTAGGTACATTTTATCTACTGACACACTGTACATCTAGAAAGCCAGATATTCATCAGGTTTCCTGACAGATCTATTCAAAGCATTTCCTCAATCCACGACTCGATCCACCCCGGGGCCAACTGTTACCGATTATAGATTTACATAACAATCGGTTAGGCCGGCGCCGTAATGGGACGAACAGAGATCGACCGTTAGTCGACTATAAAGATTTTTGGAATTGCACGTCTAATGTTTGGGAAAGCTGTTACTTTTAAATGTACTCTCTGAATGTTATGCTGCCCTGGTACTTTTATTGACGGTTGAAATAAAAGATAATGTGATTCGTTGCTTTTAAGATAAATTACATTAAAAAATTTCCATGGATCGTGCATGGACCAATGTTTTTTGAAAACTTCCTTTTATCTTTAAGCATTTACTATTGCTATCTCTATTTTGCAACGAAGGGAAGTCGGATATTTACTCCTTTAATTAAATTCACTGCGGGTTCCAAGACAGATTAGAGTCATAGCCATCCACCGGGCTCGCTGGACTTCATTGTCTGGTGTTTTGAGTTGTCACCGCTTTTAATCCTGCTTTACAGGACTTGCAGCAGGAATATGTGGTGGGCTGGGCATATGCCCCAAAAAAAGAAAATATTGGCTATATTGTAACGAGCATATCGATAGACCATCGCCTATTTACTTTTTATCTATGCTGGCAACATTGATGTACAACTCATCAACTCGATTCGTTATCGATCATTCTTTGAATCGATTCATTCGCCGTTCGTTCGTTCGCTCACTCTTTTCAAAACGGTTATCATTCGAAAACTAGCTATTGACGTGTTAACATGTTTCGTGCATAATGATCCTAAAAATTAATTATGAAGTGATTGAATCGTGTAATGTATAAAACTAGTGAAGTGTTAAACAATAAACTTTAATTGTTGGCATTGAACGAGTTTGATTAATCCAGCTTCCCGTCGAGCTTACATCTTCAGAAGTGGGATGATTATTTTACAACAGTCTTTTACGCAGCACAGCACAGCACAGGCTTACAGAAAAAGCCTGTCTTACGAATGAATGGCGTTGCTAATAGAAAGTATTAATGTGGCATCTACTGAAAACCAAGCATTTCAGAAAGATATAAGAGTTTAGCTGTGAAAGAGACTCTTAATTCTTGAAATCCCACGGTTGCGATATTATTGAACCACCCATTGCTTAGCTTTTGTTGTCCTAAAACCGGGTTGGGAATGGTTAAATGTCGAGAAATCTCTATGAAACAAAGTTAGGAATGAGTTTCATAGTAAAAGTGATAGTGACAGTGATAAATACTCAGCAAGATACTAGCTACCAGTATGCTTGCGGTCTGAAGAAACGAAAAACGAGAAACGATAATATTTATATGAAAGTCTCTTTAAATCACATAAGATTGAGGTTTTAAAATAAATAATATGACATTTTGCTAGGTATCCAGAAAGTATACGCAGCTTTGTAGTTCACTTTGCCCGCGACTTCTAAGTTGCTACACATTTTATTCTAATTATAATAATTATCATTTTAATCTATTCTTATTTTATGTTATACGTTACGCCAGTGCCCAATCATAACAGACAGGACCATCACAGAGTAAAGGAAAACTCAGAACTCAGGATAACTCTTCTATCAATGTTGACGAATGTTGTAGTTAAACAAAGAAACGGCGGTCGATCTTGAGATTATTATACTAATGCAGATATTCTCATCTTAACTATATTATAAACGGACGACTTCAGTGCTTTTCCGACCAGTGAACATAGTTATAAAACTTAAGTAGGTAATTTTCGATGTTTTTAACGAACATGTAAACTTGCCATCATATTCCTTCACATATAAAAAAAGGCAGAAACTAAGTAGCATTTATGATGCATGACCATGAGCCCAAACTATATTTTTACATATATACATACATATACTCACGCCTGTGTCCCATTGGGGTAGGCAGAGATAATAGACATAACTATATTGTTTATGATAATTATTTCGTTTGAGCACAACGCCTTGTATACAGAGGTTTATTTGAGCTTGACCAACTAAAAGATTCTTAGCAAGCAAGTGAATTAACAGTACGGTAAGAATATATATATTATTATTCTAGAATATATATTTATTCTAGAATATAAGATTGTCATTCAGAGATATCATCACAAAAAAGGGAAATTACATGATAATAATTATATAGTAGCGATTGGTCAAACATTTCCTTGCAGTCAATTTTATGTGTTGCCTGCTTGCTCCCCGAGTATTAATAAAGATTAAGCTAATGAGAATTTTCCTTTGGATTTAATAATCCAGACAGTCAATAATTTTAATAAATTATTGACTGTCACAGTGAAATGGATTTGTATTTAATTAAATTTTAATGCAAAGTGTATCGTATTGTCTGTGTGCACAACATCAGCACCATCAGAGTCATTACGGACCCGAGCATTATTTGTACTTAGATGTTAGGTTAAGATTAACTGTATTAAAATATTCACTATCTATTAGCTGAAATATCGAATATGTATTTATTGAAGAGAAGACAGTAATGGTTAAACTGAAATCCCCTAGCACCTGGATGCCAACTTCGGCATGGACACCTCATCCATGTCTAGTTGATACTAATTATTCGTTGTAGTTCTGAAACTTTAGTGAATACGTGAGCGTGCATAGGATTTGTATAGATTCTAAAGCGAATTTGACAGGTTGATCTGGGTCTGGAAATGGTTCACAATTTTGCCACAGCATGCGCTGAGATCGATTTGACTATTCCCGCTACGCACTTCGCACATAGCCCGTAGTATTACTCATTGGACAATTAATTCGAAATCTGAACCCTAAAACTATTGATCCAATTTTTGCACGTAATTCAATTTGAATTGAATTATACATAACGAATCAGATTATAAATGATTAAAGGAATTGGAAAGTGATTATGTTGGATAGTGATTAAGAGTCGAAGTGGTATGTCGGGCAGGATTGGCATATGAACTTGCCGCCCGAAGGAGAAACATACTATTTGACAAGTGAATGTGTTGCGTTATCACACGAGGGCAATAACGGCGCTGGAGCGCAGCCCAGAGTGGTACTGTAGCACTTATTTGATACAAGTGAAAGTGAGGGTGTTGCAGTAGCACACGAGGGCAAGAACGGCGCTGGAGCGCAGCTCAGAGTGGTACTGTAGCACTTATTTGATACAAATGAAAGTGAGTGTGTTGCATTACCACACGAGGGCAAGAACGGCGCTGGAGCGCAGCCCAGAGTGGTACTGTAACACTTATTTGATACAAGTGAAAGTGAGGGTGTTGCATTATCACACGAGGGCAAGAACGGCGTTGAAGCGCAGCCTAGAGTGGTACTATAGCACTACAGTCAATGGTATTGTATATTTGAACGATTTCACTTCACCACCTGGCTTAAGGGAATAAAAATAAGGAAAGAGATTTTTTATGGATAAGTGATTAAATATTTGTAATAAATCAGCACAAGACTAGGATTGAATCGTTATCGTTATTTAAATTAAGTGTACTATATAGATTTTGTTTGTTTAATGATTTTGATATTAAAGTGAAGCATAGCATTTGGACATATGAGGATGCTGCCTATCACAGGGCATGAGTGGTGCTAGAGCACCGTCCGCTGGTCCAAACGTTATACGAGCACTGCAGCCAAACTGTTTTTTGAAAATTCTGATTTATAGATAGGTTTTGCTGTGCCCATAAATGAGTATCATATGAGATACTACAAATTGTATATAACCACCTTTATGTACTTTCAATATGATGTAGTAAATGAATTATGAATTAACTAATATTAAATTGCAATAGATTAGAAAAACGCTCTTGACCATTTTTGTGTTTGGTAAATAATTAAATATGATTTGAGAAATATGTTATTTGATAATATTTGATAATTTTATTGTTAGCAGTTGCATTAAGTAACGTTACCCATTTTTATTTTATGAGAAACGAAGAGACTCGTTTTGGGGAGGATGGCCGACTGTAACGAGCATATCGATAGACCATCGCCTATTTACTTTTTATCTATGCTGGCAACATTGATGTACAACTCATCAACTCGATTCGTTATCGATCATTCTTTGAATCGATTCATTCGCCGTTCGTTCGTTCGCTCACTCTTTTCAAAACGGTTATCATTCGAAAACTAGCTATTGACGTGTTAACATGTTTCGTGCATAATGATCCTAAAAATTAATTATGAAGTGATTGAATCGTGTAATGTATAAAACTAGTGAAGTGTTAAACAATAAACTTTAATTGTTGGCATTGAACGAGTTTGATTAATCCAGCTTCCCGTCGAGCTTACAATATAGCTTTTCCGAATCAAACAATATACAAACAATCAACAGCTCCTCTGTAAGATATTAGCATAACCATCGCGTACAATAGCATCCCTCCTTCAGTTGATGTTATGCAGTGACAGATGAACTCAAATTGAACATCAAAAGCATCAAACAAGTGTCTTAACTGATGTTTTATCTTATTACGGTTAAACAGGAAACATGACATCAAGGAATAATGGAATATTTTGCCCGCGGCCAGAATACATTTTATTTTCGAGATCAAAAGCAGACAATGTTCACCCATAGCGTAATCAGCGGTCGCGGCAGGTCAATCGACATGGTATTCGGGGGCCGAGAGGATCGCGACTGCCTGCGCGTCCCTCTGCCTGCACGCGTGCCCTAACAGCGAACTCAGTTAGGGTACGCCCGTCCTCACTCACCGGGCGAGCATTTGACCTGCCGCGACCGCTGAGCTATTCCACTATATTGTTATTACGCTATGGTTCAATTATGTATAAGTATAAGGCATACCTAGTTTGTTTGCATATACCTACATACAGTACTCGTTATTGGTTGACCGTCACTTTGAAAAGCTTCGCGATGAGTATGTTATTATGTCCACTTACCATATGAATAGGTAATAATAGTATGATTACCTATGCACTGACGAAATGTTTTTTTTTGTAGATTCCTTTGTTGGCTTTATAGAGAAAGTTGTTCAGTTTGATGGCCTTACACAGATTACCCCCAATAGATACCGCATACAGGGCCGCCGACGCTCGCCACACATCTATGGTTTTTCACTGATATAAGCAACGCGTGTGAGCGAGCTAGAAGTAGTGCGACCTTGAAATGGCCAATCACGTTGCACCGTTTCGTGCCCCGCTACCCGCACCTACCGCCAAAAATGATGACTTCGGGCGTGAACAAAATGTTCATCATGCGGTATCTATAAGGGGTAATCTGTGTGGCCTTATAACGGGTTCGTTATAACTAGTTGCAATAAAATAGCCGCTAGTTTTTGTAATTTTGCTGTCGGCTCCATAGTGAAAGATGTTCAGTTAGATGTTCTGAAACATTCGTTGAAATAGAAAAAGGTTTTATTGTGAATCATAGGTACCTATATAGGTGACATTATTATTTATTTCATAGCTTTATGTCCCGCTGCGTACACTATTAGGTAGCATTTTATGCAATAAATACCATTGAAACATTCGGGTGCTCTCAAACTTTGAAGGAAAACATCGTGAGGAAACCTGCATACGTCGAAGAAGAAATTCCGATTCGCATGTGAAGTCTACCAATCCAATTGTAGTCTGTGCCCTGCAGTGGGACGTAAACAGGCTGTAATATGATGTGATGTGTACTCAAATCAATAGGTAAACCCAAAAATCTTGAGGTCCAAGGACTATATTTATGTTATGTTATGTTATGTTACTATATCGGAAAATAGCAAAGCATTAATTTCATCCGTCCAAGTGCAAAAGCATAGATCAAAGAGAAATTAAACGGTAAGCTTAGGAAATTAGCTGGGAACAGTCCCTAGGTGACCACACACTTTAGCCTGCTAGTGGACAGTCTCAATCAGTGCTGGTGAGATGGCCACGTATGTGTCGATTTTAGTTTGGTCAGTATCGTAAGGCACAAGCGATAGCGATTATAAGGAAAAGCAAAAATGAAGAGATAATTATTTTACATTGGTGGTGAGCCATTGAAAACTAACACAGTTTGACTTAGCAAAGCATTAATTTCATCCGTCCAAGTGCAAAAGCATAGATCAAAGAGAAATTAAACGGTAAGCTTAGGAAATTAGCTGGGAACAGTCCCTAGGTGACCACACACTTTAGCCTGCTAGTGGACAGTCTCAATCAGTGCTGGTGAGATGGCCACGTATGTGTCGATTTTAGTTTGGTCAGTATCGTAAGGCACAAGCGATAGCGATTATAAGGATAAGCAAAAATGATCAGATAATTATTTTACATTGGTGGTGAGCCATTGAAAACTAACACAGTTTGACTTAGCCTTCGAAACTTTCACTATGGATACTTCAAAATCGCGACAAAAATCTGCTGTTTCAAAAATGCAGCACCTACACGACTCAACTGCATTACCTTGTATTTCCAGAAAGAGAAATTAGAATTATAAATATTCCGCATTATACCATTTTCAGCTCATCGTCGGTTTTTAATCAACAGTGGAACTCAATACACGACTTGAAGTATATAAGTTTCCTTACGATATTTTCTTTTACCAAAAACGCCAATGGTGTTTTAAATGTCACCCTGACTTAATAAGTACAACAACCTGAACATGTTAAAATAAAAATCAAAAAAACTATTCAGATTAACTAACATCCACCAAAAATGTTAGTTAAATCTACCAGCATTCGATATAAAAATAAATTATCTAGTCAAACAAAGTTATTCTGAACCAGTTGCTCAAACAAATAAAAGTGTTTACATTAAAAATAAATAAAAATATTGAGAACATAAAACTAAAATAAACTAACTAAAATATGGTGCAGGTTTGGACCGCGCGAGAGGGTAGCCAAGATGCTGGCAGCATTATCTAGTAAAGTCTGCTAATAATTATAATTCAATTCAAATAATGTATTTCAGACAAGATGTCCATAATAATATAGTGTTAGTATACATGTATCTTACAACTAGTGTTAGTAGCAAAACATTTTATTTTATTTTAAAAACCCGGTATAATAGTCGTCACGTCGTTAGCCTTCGAAAACATCGTGAGGAATCCTGCATGCTTCAATTTCGAGGCATGTGTTATACCTACTGTCCATTACAAGTGGCTCACTCCCCGTCACACTGGACAGAGTTTCGGTACTACTAGTGAAACGTGGATGTTCTGATGTTTCAGAATATCTCTGAGGGGCATATAGTCGTGAGCATGTGCTATGCTATGCTATGCAGCCTTCACTAACTCGCTTTCTCCCATTAACTTGTACCAAGTCCAAACCATATTGGCCCATATAACTTGTTGCCCCCAGGGACATCACGATGGTCGTTAATTACTGAAATTGGATGCTATGCAATGAATAGTTGCTTGGTTTGTGATCAATGCACGTGGCCGGTGGCTATCAATTTGTGACGTCACTTTAATTAGTGGGAGAGGTAATTATGTAATATGAGTATTCAGCTTGATATTTCAAAGGGCATGAAGAATTGATGAAATGTTTTTTTTTACACAAATATTTTTGTATTTGCGCATTCTGACTTACCTTTGTTAATGACCAAGTTTGAGCGCCGTAGCGCTCAAACTTGGTCATTAACAAAGGTTCAAAAGTCCTAACTGCACGTTTATCAAAGAGCTATGGAGCGCAGTATACTATTTTAGGTGTAAAACGCACAGACCGTATCCGTTCAAAACTCAAATAGCTGACGTAGGGGAAAAGTCAGCAAAACTAAAGTGGAACTGGGCTGGGCATGTTTGCAGAATGCACACAGAGCGGTGGCAGCAATCGTCACGCAATGGGTGCCTCACGATGGGAGCCGAGGTCGAGGCAGACCCCGGAGAAGGTGGCGAGACGAGCTGGATGCCTACTGCAATGAGTGGAGGGACGTAGCACCGAACAGAGAGACGTGGAAGAGCTGGATGCCTACTGCAATGAGTGGAGGGACGTAGTAATGAAGAGAGAGACATGGAAGGGTTTGGGGGAGACCTTTGCCCAGCAGTGGGACAAAACTTGTTAAAACAAATTGTACAAAGTTTTTCAATAATAACGACACAAACGGTAACTAGGCCATCAATCTGATCAACTTTTGAAATAGCGAAAATAACCAGAAGAATACTCGTCTGTCTATCTTATCTGTTTCATACATTTGGGTCAAGCAGGTTAGCAGTTTTTTTTTGCAATTTCAATGTTTCTCTTCTTTCTTTAACTTTCACCATGGATCCAACTTCGAAATCGCAGCCAATACGTTTGGGCTGAGCTGGTTGGCAGTTTTATATGGAACAACAGTTTTCTTTTTTTGCAATTTTTATATTTGTCTCATAATTATAAGTAGCTACGGGTATGCAGGGTGAAATTTATATAATTATCATCCTTTTACACTAGAATATACAGGGTGTAAGTGACAGCCTAGCAAATACTGAAACAGTGAACTCAGACCAACAAACTGAACAACTTTCAGTATGGAGCCTACCTCAGGAGACGCGAAATAAAATCAGCTGTCCAATACAAAACTGTCCCATACAAAACTCTAGCTCGCACCATGCCGCGCGCCTTATGGTGTTATGCAAATCATTGCATAACTTGTCGCGACGCGTTCCACGCCTACTTTGAACTTCTAACCCCTCTTATAATGTTCTGTGGTAACAGCAGTTTTTTTTGCTACGATCGGTTTGCTCTCATAGTAAATGTTGTTCTGTTTGATGGGTAGACTCTTGGTTTAAAAGGATGTCAATGATATCAATTTCACCCTGTATTGTTGGGTCGGACCACCCGTGCACACCTATTACGTATTTAGCCCCGTGGTGAATTTTCCATTTTCCCTCAAACACTTCAGGGTCATTCATCTTAAAGATTATCTCTGCATGAGATTTTTAATAAAAATTTCAGGCCTTGGTATCAAGCTCCGTCTTTCATTTAGAGGCTTTAAATTATGGTAGATTCAAGTAAATTACTTTTTAATCAGCTTTCGGTCGAATAAGCGTAAAAATTGTCATCATGAAATCTCATTATCATTTACTTTAATTTTTATAATTTTCATAGAAACTAATTGTTCATCATTTGTTTAGGGTATTGGAAATCGGGGATCTGGATGAAATAAATACACCAGGGTCTACGACTTGGATATCAAATTATATTATTATATTTAGATCATTTCAACTAGGAGGATGTAGAAGTTAGAGAGGAGAGTGACAGATGTCAGACAAGAAGAAATAATAAATACGAAGAGATTCATTTTTGTTCTCTAAGGAGACTTCACTCCAACACGCCCCCTCAAAAATGAACACCTTGTATAGGAGTCATTAATCATCAATTGCATAATCCAATCTAAATTGACACCATGTGTTCAAAAATAATATACCACATAAAATCCATGGTTAATTGGTTTAGTAAACAGAACATCTACACCATCCTAGTGTTAGCTGGGAAAATTACATTATGGTCCAACATTTGTTGCTTGGATTAGGGAAAACCCAGAAAAACCTAATCAGACCATTTCCATTCTTATAATTAAGTGAATTAAATTACCTCTTCATAATACAAAGAATTACTTCAACATTTTCAACAAAAGTATGAATCATTTCACAAGTAAAAAAAACAATAGGCACACAAACACAATAACTACAAATAAAAAGATTAATTTTGGGTACGAAGGAGGAATAAACAAAGATTAATTTTGTGTACGAAGGAGGAATAAACACGCCCCCTCAAAATTAATCACCATGTATATAAACTTTACATATCGACGATTTAGAAATTGACTAACAAAACAATAATAATTTAGTTCTTCCTAGTGCTATGTTATTTCTCAATACACTTAGCATACATGCACTTCACATCACTATCTATGCATTTAGCGCGTATGTATTCAATTCACATCATTATGCATTTATAGCTTGTATGCAATTCACATCATTATGCATTTATAGCTTGTATACATTTCACATTATTATGCATTTATAGCTTTTATACATTTCACATTATCATGTATTTAGCTTGTATGCATTTCAAACATCATTCATGCATCTTAGCTTGTATACATTTGACATCATTATGCATTTATCTTGTATGCATTTCAGCTTGCATGCATTTCAGACATCATTTATGCATTTAGCTTTTATGCATTTCATTTGTATTATGCATTTAGCGCGTATGCATTTCATTTATATCATGCATTTAGCACGTATGCATTTTATATCAATATGAAAGCTAGAATGCTTCTCTAACATAACAGCCTATGCCACAATTATGTTCCGCTTCAGTAATATAAGACTTGACCGACAGTTTTGTTTCTATGTACTGTCTGTCTACTCGAACACATGCACATTTAGACTTTTATTACAAATCTACTATTATTTTGTCTTTTACTGGTACTTTACCTCATTTACTGGTCTACATGGCCACATAAAATATTTTATAGTAGGTACTCGTAGATTATGATTTTCTGTCTTTTGCCTTATTTCAACTCCATCGAGTCACATGGTCTCATAAAACATTTCTTGGTTTAATATTAACTGACTTTGTACCTTTCAGATTTCAGACGGTCTTTAATTATCTACGCACCCTTTTAAGATATTGCTACATTTCCTTATATGCTTAAGTCTGGACGAGTGCATAACATTAGGTACATTTAAAAATATATATATAATAACGTTCGTTTTGACATAGAGCATTATATTACTCTCCTGAGTTCAATACTTAAAAAAAATTAGTTTACTTTGTGTTTTTTGTGTATGATTAATTACCGATAGATTAGCAATCGTGCATAGCATGCATTTGAAGGGTGCCAACCATTTATAAACCTACTGTTCGTCCGTCCGTCCTACATACAGGGTGTACAATAAAATGGGACAGCTACTTAAAGGGATGCTTCAGACCATCAAACTGAACAACTTTCTCTATGGGACCAATATCGAAATCGCGAAAAAAAATCTGCTGTCCCATACATTTCAGTCGAGTTATGTTTGCAGTTTTGTATGGGAGAGCAGATTTTTTTTTCGCGATTTCGATATTGGTCCCACAGAGAAAGTTGTTCAGTTTGATGGTCTGAAGCACCACTTGGAGTAGCTGCCCCATTTTATTGTACACCCTGTATAAAGAGCTGCATCTTAAAACAAAAATTTTAATTAAAATTTCAAAAACATTATTATAGCAGATTTGCTAGGAAATAATAAAAAAATTACAAAGACAAAAAAATTGCATTGCGTTCCCATACTAAAAGTGTTTTTTTTTTACGTTTTTTGTTTTCTCTATCGTAAAAACTGTATTGCATACAAGCGCCAACCTTGGTGTGATTATAGTGCACTACACATATTCTAAAGTTAACTAGGTACAGATATTAAGAACTGTTCAATTGTGTCGGGTTTGCGCTGAATATTGAAATCGCGCTGATTATTTTTTTTGGTAATAATTTATGGTGGTACGGAACCCTCCGTGCGCGAATCCATCTCGCACTTGGGCGGTTTTTATGATGTTTGTAAAATTGCTCACGAATCGTATGAACGAAATTTTGTTTTTAACGTTGTTTGAAAATAAATCGCTAATTAGCTACAATGTATTTTTTACCTTAATAATTTAATTAAGACCTTGTTTAGTCAAACAAGGAAACCTTGCACTTTCGTCCATTCTGTCGGTCTGTATCTTACTTGTTCGTACTGCCTCGTTTCTAGCTCATTTTGGCACCTATTGATTTGAAATTTGGCATGAATGGGGCAACTGCCCCCATCTGATCTTATGTGTTTCCAATTCCATCACATTCAGGAGGGTAAGGACGAGAGACTGCGTTAGTGTCTAGTGCCCATACATTCTGTACCCACTTAAAAATAACCTACGCACCAGAAGTGCGATTTTTGAAAATCATACGAGCGACTTGGCAGTAGAAAATGTCAAAATTACTATGGAGATTATGCATCTTTCTACTGCCAATTCGCTAGTATGATTTTCAAAAATCGCACTTCTGACAGCATTTCTAATTAAAGCGATCGCTATAATCGAAATGGCTGTGTGTGAGAATCCATTCATTCATCATATTTCTATTTTTTATCAGCCTTTTCATCCCACTGCTGGGCAAAGGCCTCTCCCTTACTCCACTAGTCCCTGTTTTGGGCAACTTCTGGCCATTGGTCTTCAAACTTCAGGTCATTCCGCCATCTCTTCCTGGGTCGACCCCAACCGTTTAAGGGGATCCAGGGCATGATAATTTCTGCCCATCTCTCAGGATGCATCCCACAGACATACATTCATCATTTTCGTCATAATATAGAGTAAGTAAATAATTTAATAGGTCCAATTTCAGAAATTACAATCCACTAATACTAGTTTAGCCATTTGGGCCACAGATTAGCAACAAGCCGTCGGGCTGAACATAGCAATAGAAATAGAATTTAACGAGTACTGCCAACGACACTCTGTATAGTGCACATCTTTGTGACGTGCGAAAATTGTAAACAAAATCTATTTTGGAAATATTCAATGGAAATTGTGAGGTAAGTGTACATTTTTAGGGTTCCGTACCCAAAGGGTGAAAACGGGACCCTATTACTAAGCCTACGTTGTCCGTCCGTCCGTCCGTCCGTCTGTCCGTCTGTCCGTCCGTCCGTCTGTCCTACCTATTTAGGGCTGTAACTTTCGAACCGTAATAGCTAGATAGTTGAAATTTTCTCAGATTATGCGTTATTATGGCGGTTTTGGTTAACAAATAACAAAAATTTCAAAAAGTTAAAAATTAAGGGGGTTCTCAACAAGAAACTGATTTTTATCAACGTTTTTTCTTCACGCTCTATCGTAAAAACGGTAATACATACAAGCGTCAAACTTAGTGTGATCATGAAACAAACGAATAACAACAAATACTAAAAACCGGCCAAGTGTGAGTCGGTCTTGCGCTAAAGGTCCCGAACAAAAAAAGTTTTTTTTTTCTATGTTAATAATGTTGTGTTCTGTGGTGGTGCAGTACGGAACCCTCGATGCGCGAGTAGCCCGACTCGCACTTGACCGGTTTTATTTTGTTTTTCTTTCATTACAATACACCACAATTTGGCAATGCAATAAATATTCAAAATTGAAATTAAACTCGCAACACTTTCAAGCCTTCTTTAGTGATTAAAGTTTTTACTGTATTAAAATAATTTCAACTCTTTGTGTTATTAAGTCTGATCTTAGCTTTCGAAAAATCCTTGAACTGAGTAGAAGTAATTGAAAATTAAATATTTGTTAAGACCATTATTAAATGCTACTTCTTGGGTTTCGAATTCGAAGTTAAAAGAGATATCATAATTCGTAAGCTGGTTTGTATTTGATATTTGTTTTCGTACAGTTTCTTTATTGTTTTCATTTGTAACTGCTCACGTGACATAAACGAAAATATAATTATACTTGCTTTTGCTAAGTCTACGTTACTTTAAAAATGTATACTGCGTAATCAAAATGGAAAAGCCTGTGATACAAAGTCTGCCCCTGGCTAGGTGACATGATAATAATATTTTCCAAAAAGTTTTATATGACTAACAAACTGTAAAATTAAATAATTGACTTTGATGCAGACATTAAATTTTCAATTATTTATTATTACAAAGTAAATAAATGTACTATTTCAAACAGAATTAGTTAAAAACTTGTTGTCAGCATCTGACTATCAATCTGTCTTTGTAGAAACCGAACTGTTATTTAGCTGTAAGTTCCCCAAAAAGGAAATTAAAAAAATAATAATAAAAAAAATTAATAAATAATAAATAAAAAACATTAAAACTATTACTAGGTTTCAATTAGTAATGGTATAATTAATATTTCGTATAGATATTTCGTGTACACCTTATCATCTTTACAACGGAAAGAAATGTATAGGAGTGCATAGATAACTATTTATTTTATAAGACTTTACTAGAAATTTTGTAGTTACGAGTATTAGGGAATCTAATTCTGGTATATTAATTTAACTAAAAACGATTTATAACAACCGCTTTTTCTAGTGAAGTCAGCTAATATAAATAATTTTCGCATATACTGTTACTAAATACTTTCCTCTGCAAACCCTAATACTTATCCTTTGATCACGGCAGTTTTATCGTTCCGTCTGATAAAAAACCGGTCAAGTGCGAGTCAGGCTACTCGCGCACTGAGGGTTCCGTACCGCACCACCACAGATCACAACACTAGCTATTACTTAACTTAGAAAAAAAAACTTTTTGTGTCCGGGACCTTTAGCGCAAGACCGACTCTCACTTGGCCGGTTTTTAGTATTTGTTGTTATTTTGTAGAGTTTGTTCTATAATCACACTAAGTTTGACGCTTGTATGTATTACCGTTTTTACGATAGAGCGTGAAGAAAAAACGTTGATAAAATCTAGTTTCTTGTTGAGAACCCGCCTTAATTTTTAACTTTTTGAAATTTTTATTGTTTGTTAACAAATCCGCCGTAATAACGCACGGACGGACGGACGGACGACGTAGGCTTAGTAATAGGGTCCCGTTTTCACCCTTTGGGAACGGAACCCTAAAAACTAGCCAAGCGCATGTCGGACACCTTACGCGTTCGAGCAGATCTATCTGGAGCTCGAGATAGAGCATGCTTTCGTTCTCTTCGTCATTAAATGGCAGGTCATTATTGCCACGCAATCGCAGAGCATGCTCTCATGCGAATGCTCGAGATAGACATGCTCGAGCATCCTGAATTTCTGATTGATTTGCGTGATATTAAATAGTCAACTGCGGAAGTACACCCGAAAGATTTACAAATAAACCTGGGCCTCTACCCGCACATTCGAACTTCGCAATTGCGTGAATGTTTTTGTTCAAATTTCAACTCTATCACAATGAAGTGCCCACCGAAACAGTGGCGATATGTCGAACATCGAAAGTCCGGGTACAGGGCCAGGTATTACTGTACAAAGGCTGTTGGTTGACCTTTCTTGCAACAATTATTGTAATTAACTTTAGCAGTGCAGCAATGCAAATGTGGCATGAAAACCAACACACAGCGCCCGGTATGTTGCGTAGTGTCTAATATCTGTTGTCAACAGGACGGGCGGGGGATAGTAGTCGGAATGCTACGCAAAGCATTTAGGCACAAAATAAAGGTCAGTGCTATTTATGGAATCCAGCCGCCGTAGCATGTTGCGGCTATATATACGGCTATATCACGTCTTTTATCTCGTTCGCACGCAAATACTGGGTGTAACACAACACCCTAGTAATACTTAAGGGGGTGCTTCAGACCATCAAACTGAACAACTTTCGCTATGGAGCCAACATCGAGAAAAAAGAAAAAAATCTACTGTCCCATACATTTTAGTCGAGTCGGTACTGCAGTTTTGTATGGGACTGCTGATTTTTTAATTTTTTCTCGATGTTGGCTCCATAGTGAAAGTTGTTCAGTTTGATGGTCTGAAGCACCCCCTTAAGTATTACTAGGGCGTTTTGTTACACCCTGTAGAAAGTAAAGGCACGTTAACCCTGCTACCCAGAGGGACAGTAGCAAGAAAGATAATGATGACTTTAATAGGTGGTATAAAAGAAAAAAATCATAAGTAACTTACTAAAATTCAAACTTGGTCATTAACGAAGGTCCAAAGTCCAAACTGCAGGTTTGTCAACGAGCTATGGAGCGCAGTATATACTAGGTGTAAAACGGGCAGACCGTTTCCGGAACACAACACTGCACTCCAAAACTCAAATAGCTGACGTAGGGGAAAAGTCAGCAAAACTGAAGTGGAACTGGGCTGGGTATATTTGCAGAATGCACACTGAGCGGTGGGCATCAATCGTCAATGGATGCCTCACGACGGGAGCCGAGGTCGAGGCAGACCTCGGAAAAGGTGGCGAGACGAGCTGGATGCCTACTGCAATGAGTGGCGAGACGTAGCACCGAATAGAGAGATGTGGCAGGGTTTGGGGGAGATCTTTGCCCAGCAGTGGAACAAACCAGGTTAAAAAAAACTTATTAAAACAGTACCTAACGTCAAAATTCGACGAAGAACCAAAGTAGAAGACATGGGTAAGCGGATCACAAGTTGAAGTGGAGATGGGCAGAACACTTGGCTAGACGGGAAGACGGCCGGTGGACCACGGCAATTATCAGAGTGGTGGACAAGAGAGGGACGGAGGTCAGTAGGCAGACCACCAGCACGTTGGTCCGATTACATTGTGAGGGTAACGCATGAAAGTAGGATTAATGCAGTGGAAATGCGCTCATTGAGAAGTATGTGTGGTGTAAATGTGATGGATAAATTGAAATATAGTTTTATTAGAGAACGCTGTGGTCTAAAAGAGGACGTAGTGACAAAAATAGAGAAAGGTATGTTGCGATGGTTTGGTCATGTGGAAAGAATGGATGAGAGCAGATTGACGAGGGCAATTTATAAGGCAAGCGTAATTGGAAATGTTGGAAGGGGACGGCCTAGACGTACATATATGGACCAAATTGGCGACGTGCTTAAGAAGGGCCAGGTCAGATCTACCCGAAACCGACGAGCATGCATGAAAGGTCTTATGAATGTGGAGGAAGCTAGAGAGGTATATCAGGATCGTAGCAGGTGGCGTTCCGTTGTCTCTGTCTACCCCAGTGGGAGACAGACGTGAGAATATGTATGTATGTACGTATGTATGTAGGGTAACGGGTTCGCAATGGATCAGATTAGCACATGACCGTGAGAAATGGCGCAATAAGAGGTAGGCCTATGCCCAGCAGTCGGTTAATGTGGGCTGATTTGATTTATTGATTGATTACTAAAACAACTTCATAAGTTAGCAGTTTAAATTTAACAGAGTAATAATTATTAATGAATTATGGGATCAAACAAATATGCACATTGCGCTCAAATATGCATCAGGATCGATTTGCACTGATGCATTTACTATGTACTTCGAAAACAAACTTCGTTGTTCTGTTTGACTTGTGAATTGAAATTTGATTGTGTAGTTTTACGCGGCTGTAAAATGCGGAGTGCGAGAGACTTGTTTGACCCTGTTTTGTATTTAAGATTCAATCTTCAGTTTAAAGTTGACCTACTGGTGAAATTGATATCATAAGCATCCTTTTAAACTATAAAAGTCTACCCATCAAACTGAACAACTTTTTCTATGGGAGCAAACCGATCGGAGCAACAAAAAAATCTGCTGTCACATACTAAAATGCAATGCCTACTCGACTCAAATGTATGCAACAGCAGAATTTTTTTTTTTGCTCCGTTCGGTATGCTCCCATAGTAAAAGTTGTTCAGATGGATGGGTAGACTCTTAGTTTAAAAGGATGCCAATGATATCAATTACATCCTGTATATTTTTTGGCTGGGTATATTTTGAAAGCTAAGGTATTGCATGATTTCCTTGTCTGATTACGGAATAATGAAAAGGAAACGTTTTAGAAAATGGAGACTTTTGAAAAACACAATAGGAGTATTTTAAAACGTAAAAGTGGCATACCTATATCAGATATCACTGTATAACAAGCATAATATTAACATAATTATCAGTAGGTATAGTAACAAAACACGTAACCTAAATTGTGATTCCATTGACCAACTCATCTATCTAGAATCTAGACCTGTTTCGGGCCTTAACTAGAGTTTTCTCTTGAATTTTTCATGAGGCAACCGCGGAGTAACACCTGACTCCTACTAAGTGAATTACATTGGAGCACAAAGAATTCGTTCTGTAGGAATGGGAAGTCGGTAGACCGGACACTATTTGAAAAAGTCCAAGAGTAAATAAAATTATTGGTTTTAGGAGTAGAAAGGGAATGACTAGAAAAGGCATTCAAATAGTTCAAGAAAAGCAATGGAGTAGAAATTCTATTTGTGGTACATGTAAAAAAATATATGGACGGGACAGACTGGATAAAGAAGCATGATGATTTGGATGTTTAAAATTTAAATCAAAAAGTAGCGGGATGTTGTATGAAACAGAGATGTTGCATGAAACAGAATTATGGAGAGACATAAGGAAAATTGTGGCTCAGTAGCGTCCGATCGTGCCAATTTAAAACATCGAATCAATCAATTCAATCCTTATTCAATTTCAGTTGTAATCAAATTTCAATCCAGTTTACTACTCAATGCTGAATTCCGTGTCGCGCTTGACTTATTAACTATGTGATTGACAGCCTGAAACATCAGAACGATCTGCGCGATACCGAATGAGTAAAAAGTTGTGATTAGCACGCGGTCCAATGATGTTTCAGTGGAGATTCATTTAGCGCGATCGGACCCCCGTGCTATAAAATAGGCTAACGAAAAAAGTTATTGCGATTTTTATTTATGCTTTTTATTTTTATAAAATTTAATAAGTACTTGATTCAATTAAAGTATAGTTAAAATTTCGTGAAATCAAACCTAAACCCGAGGCCTTTTTCCAGCAGTGGACGTCCATCGGCTGAGATGATGATGATGAAACCAAAACCCAAAATATAAAAGCCAGCTCTATTCACTCTTTGATTCTATGGTACCTTAGGTTTGCTATTTCGGAGAGATCTTTATGTCCAAAACTTATTAGTGAATTGATTCCTACAGAACATACTACGTTAAAAATGTTACTACGGAAATGTATTTGACGTGCAGTTTCCGGGTTTGGACCAACGGTTTGGACAGACCAATCAATTGATTAAAGAACAGTAAATATCGAATAAGGGTTACGACACATTGATCGACGGCGATCGAAGCGACCGACGGTTTGTCTAATGTCTATACAATAAAACCGGTCAAGTGTGAGTCGGGCTACTCACGCACCGAGGGTTCCGTACCACACCACCACAGAACACAATATTATTAACTTAGAAAAAAAACTTTTTTTGTCCGGGACCTTTAGCGCAAGACCGACTCACGCTTGGCCGGTTTTTAGTATTTGTTGTTATTTTGTAGAGTTTGTTCTATAATCACACTAAGTTTGACGCTTGTATGTATTACCGTTTTAACGATAGAGCGTTGAGAAAAAACGTTGATAAAAACTAGTTTCTTGTTGAAAACCCCCCATTAATTTTTTACTTTTTGTAATTTTTATTATTTGTTAACAAATCCGCCGTAATAACGCATAATATGGGAAAATTTCAACTATTTAGCTATTACGGTTCAAAAGTTACAGCCCTAAATAGGTAGGACAGACGAACAGATGGACGGACAACGTATGCTTAGTAATAGGGTCCCGTTTTCACCCTTTGGGTACGGAACCCTAAAAACTATCTTCTTGCCAACATTTTCAATAAACTGACTTGAAACTGACATGCAAAGTTTATATTTATTAACCACGAGCGTTTTCCCGCGACTTCGTCCACACAAATCATATAGGTACAATCGGTTTAGTAGTTTTTGCGTGATGCTCGATAAAACAAACAAACACACAAACAAACAAAAAACAAACAAACAAACAAACAAACAGACAGACAAAAAATCCAAAAATTGGTGATTTGGAATCAGGGACACCTGAAAACCATTATCGTAATCTTTTTCTGGCAAATATCTTCAATGTACAGACACACTTCTGTTACAGTTTTATAATAGTTCAGATTTATTAACAGATTACAAACAAACAAACAAAAAATCAAATCTTTCCTCTTTGTAATATTAGTGTAGAAAAAAACTGAAACTCTTATGCAGTTGAGTTTTCTGTTTGACTGTAAGAACATCATATTTTTTACGAACTCTTCAACTTTTATTGTATATAGCTTTTACTAACGTAAAATGAACCATTTTACAGTAAAAAATATAAGTATGTGTTGCGGTTATCTAGTTTGACTTTTCATGAAATAACTACAAATAATACTGCTGAATGCATGCGATAGTGAATAAATAATGAAAATTGGTATAATAATAGGCCATTATGATTGTTATGAACATGCAAAACACATGGAACGTGGAAAATTAATTTCCTAACATGCTATAATTACCTACAGATGAAATTCTTATAGGTATGTGAGTCTTGAAGGTAGATTCTTGCAGTAGGCTGATGATAATGGTGTTTCCACTAATCTTTACTACTTGCTCTCGCGTTGTAGAGCATATTATAAAGTAGCGCGCAACGGATGATGCGGTCGGGGAAAGTGGTAGGGATTTTCGCGCAAGTTGATGACGTAAGAGCCAGGTTACACGGTCAGTATTTCATCAGTCTGGTCCATCAGTCTGGTCTGAATGACGGGAGAATGATGCCAGAATGATGGGAGAATGATGGACTGATGGAATGATGGTAAACCATCCATCCAGACTGTCATTCCGTTGTGAATGATGGTATACTGATGGTAAACTGATGGTCGGTGTCAGTCACCGTCGGGGTTGCCAGATTGGGGGTTTTTCACGGGATTTTTGGGAAAAATTTGGCCTTTGGGGAAAATTTGGAGAAGTGAAATCGTTGGGGAAATTTATGGGGAAAAAATTATCAAGGTGGGGAATATGGGGGCTGTAAATAAATAATTTTAACACCGCATTATGATTTATGTTACAAAATTAGGGCCTAATAATAAGAGATCGGATATTCGGATGCATAGTTAGCTAAACTTAAATTTTAGCAATTAAATTATGGCGGCTTCTTAAAATTATTATTTTTAAATATTTGTTAGGAAGCCATGAAAATGCGGGAATGCATAACTAATCGGATGCATAGTAAACGCATGCATAGCAAAAATCAACTTTTCAAAATTATTTAATTTAAAAGTTAATCTTTTTTAATTTAAAAGAGAAATAAATCCCCGGATTTCAGTACCTCGTACGTCTGGGAACCCTGCAGTCTTCCATCATTCTGGCGTCATTTAACGTTTGACCAGACTGATGGACCAGAATGATGAAATACTGATGGGAAACTGATCGTGTAACCCACTCATCATTCTGGCGTCATTCTGACGTCATTCAGAATGATGGACCAGACTGATGAAATACTGAACGTGTAACCTAGCACTAAAAGGAGACCGATCGGCCAATGGCGTTTGAGCCTCGGCCGCCCACCAAATAGACCCGAATTTGTTTTCTGCGCATTCAATGTCATCGCTCATTACTCGTTGCGCGATCTGGTACCAAACCATTTCCCAATATCCTTGAGAAAAAGCCAGCTGTATGGAATGGGATATGATATAGGCTGATTATAATAATGATGCTGATAAGGGTGTAAACTTAAATGTATAACATAATATTTTAGGAGGTGCTTCAGGCCATTATGTAAAATGAAACTGAACAATTTTCATTATGAACCTAACAATTAAATCGTTGACCTAAAAATATATGTGTTGTTTTAAAAAACATCAATAGCTACTCGATCCATAATTTTAATAGCAATTTTGTTAAAACTTATTTCGTCCCATTGGATGCCGACGAAACAGAATTGCAAATGATGGCCCAGGATATGTTTCGATACTATTGCTTAATCACTTTACTAATAGGTCGATATTTTTGTTAAATTCGCTAGAGTGGAAAAAGCTTACACTTTCTAGAACCTTTTAGGTAATACCAACTACTTTAATTTGGGAAATGGAAGTCGTTTTAAAGTACTCGTAGATCGGTTTACTATAATAGCCGGTGATACAATTTTAAAAGTGAGCTGTAGTTTTCTTTCCTAAGCTTTTGTTTGCTCAGTTAAAAGTACGGTCGATTTTATAGCAAAAAAATATTTTTAAAACTATTTGTGAGTCGAATTAAAGTTTAAAAAAATTATTGGTCGGGATTCGAATCAGCATCAGCAGCAATTTAAAACAGTATACCTTACATGGCTATAACCATAGAGTAAGAAGAGATGGCATATCGGCTTGTTTCTATAGAAAATGTTGTCGCCAACAAAGGGGGTGAAAAACGGGTGAGGGGAAGGGTTAACATTTAAATACGCTACTTCCCGCTATTATGACGTCAGGCCCAGTTGAGTATCTGTGCACAGTTCGATACAACATCTCTTCTCCAGGGGAGCGCGTTATTTTCTCTATGGCTATAACATTTAGGAGGATAATGATTTAGAGATGTGCTTTCACTGATAATAATAGTTATTATCTCTTTTTAGGGTTCCGCACCCAAAGGGTGAAAACGGGACCCTATTACTAAGCCTACGTTGTTCGTTCGTCTGTCCGTCCGTCCGTCCGTCTGTCCTAGCTATTTAGGGCTGTTACTTTTGAACCGTAAGGCGGTGTCCTATTGCCATCGCACGCGCGATGGTGCGATGCGATGTGATCGTACTGATGGGTAATTCTCCGAAATTTTACAAATCGTTGAAATTTTTCCATAGAAAAATTTGAAAATTTGAAAAATTTCGGAGAATTACCCATCAGTACGATCACATCGAATCGCACCATCGCGCGTGCTATGGCAATAGGACACCGCCTAAGAGCTAGATAGTTGACATTTTCACAGAATGTGCGTTATTACGGCGGATTTGCTAACACATAATAAAAATGTCAAAAAATTAAAAATTAAGTGGGGTCCTCATACAAGGAACTAGTTTTTATCAAGGTTTTTACTTCTCGCTCTATGGTAAAAAACTTAGTGTGATTATAGAGCGAACTCTCCAGTATAACAAAAACTAATAAAAACCAGCCAAATATGAGTCGGTCTCGTGCTAAAGGTCACGGAGTAAGAAAAAATGTTTTTACGGTAATATGTTGTGGTGGTGTGGAACGGAACCCTCCGCCTCGGTGCACGAGTAGCCTGACTCGCACTTGAACGATTTTATTTATGTCACAGACCTAGTGAAAATGCTGTCACGTTGAACCTTGTAAGAGCAGCATTCATCGCAGCCTTAGTCTACTTATTATAAGGACCGGCCTTGCGGTAGCATTTCCCCTCTGCCGCGGTATAAGATCAATGATCATGTACATTCAACATTCAATTTTATAACTTATCACTAAACTAGACAGCCTATTATTGCGAAACAATAATTTCGAACTTAGAACTTACATGATGTTGGGGTTGGCATACTTTTCATGATTATGAACATTCAAAATTAGAATCTAAAGTCATAGGGAATGAAATCCAAAGTTGCGGATAACATGTTACCTCGCCCCCCGCAAAAAGTGGCAGAAAGTTTGTTAGTAGAATGACACGTGATTACGCGTCCCTATATAAGTAGTCTAAGATCGCAGCGTATTATTAACAAATTATTAGTTTTTCAAATTATATCATTTTCAAAAAATATTTGAGCAATGATTTTTATTTAATATTTTATACCTTCAATACATGAAAAATATAGACATTATTGAGTCGCCGCGCTGTTTGTAATTCACTTATAATATCTCATCTGTCATTTAATCACCTTGCTATGTTGAACGGATATATTCTGTGATCAACAGATAACATTGAATTAATACCTGGACTCTTCACAAACCGTCCCATTACGCCTATTGCCAACAACAAAATGCAAATTACTACTTTATCATCGACAGGATATTAAAGAGTTTTTGCGACTTGTCTGCAAGTTGCAGTGAAATTGCTGTGGTTTAGTGCTCTCGTGTGTCGCTGCACAGCTTTTTGTGGCCCGTCTGCGGCTGGTCTTATATTGGAATTGTTTTGATTAAAATAACTTGTTAGAAGAAAAGTGTTACCACGATGTTCGGGTAACTATTTTTATTTTAAGATAAAAAAAATTGTTAAACAAAGTTTTGACAAACAATTTGAAAAGTATATTTTTAGACTCGTATTTTTATAAGCTTTCAATTGATACTCCACACCATAGGGAAGAATTTTTTTTTTTTAATTTACCATTTCTACCTCCCCAAATTGCCCCCAAATATAAAAATTTTGCTTTTTTTACTTCATTTGTGATATTGGACCAGCAATTGCTATATCTGTACCGAGTTTCAACTTCCTATGTCGTATGGTCTCTGAGAAAAATGCCTGTGACAGACGGACGGACAGACACCGAGCTGATTCCATAAGTGTTCCTTTTTGTCAATTTTGGTACGGAACACTAAAAAGAATAGAATAGAATAAAAATCACTTCGCAAGCTTATTTTTCGCGAATTAGATTTTAGCTCTTTAGTGAAACATTTTCAGTTTGATGTGGATTGATGGTCTGAAGCACCCCACAAAATCTATTAGGTGACGCATTATTTTAATTTTACACCCTGCACAAGCTTATGCTTATGTAATAATTATGTTTATGGTAATAATGTAAGATTAATTGTGACATAACTGAGATTGGTTTGATGTAATTAACGGCTAATGAGTGAAATCAGTTGTTGATTAACTGGCAACGTAAGCTTTATCCCCATTGAGCGGCGCGACGCGACTGTTAACTTTTAGTATTAAATTCTTTATTAAAATCGTTATTCTCTTTAAGGGTAGATAGACACTCCTTTAAAAATACTGACTTATATATACATAAACCAAGCATAAACCCTTTCGGAACCAATATACATATTAATCCGCCGCAATATACATATTAAAAAGCCGCCGGGTATGGGCACAGATTAATAATAAGTTATTGGGATCGTTCGTTGCACGGAGTTTCAGAGGTGTGCAACAATTACCAGCTAAAATGTATACACACACGCATTCACAAAAACAAAACACAACCTATTCCCAATGCAGATTGGTGGACTAAACATGTATTATACGCATCAGAATTCTTTTTCAGCTTATCAATTTTACGCACGATATTTCCTTCAACGTTTGAGAGCATTCGGTTTGCGTACACACGGCGACACATCACGCTACGCAAAACCAAAATAAGCAGACCGCGTGTAGGCATTGCAATGTATAACGTCGAGCGGCTAGCTTATGTTGGTTTTGCGTAGCTTGATGTGTCGCCGTGTGTACATTATGTTCAACAAACTTGTACGTAGCATGTCTTCGGTGCAGATTCGATCAACACAAATAAAACTCGAATATGTCGTTGCGCTGTAGTCTCTGCTCAACCCAATGATAAAGGAACTTGACGGTATACAAGGTGTAACAAAACACCCTAGTAATACTTAAGGGGGTACTTCACACCATCAATCTGAACAACTGTCACTATGGAGCAAACGTCGAGAACAAATAAAACATATCTCTCGTCCCATACATTTGAGCCGAGAGACGGTACTGCAGTTTTGTATGAAAGAGCTGATTTTTTTTCGCGATTTCGATGTTGGCTCCATAGTAATAGTTGTTCAGTTTGTTGGTCTGAAGCACCCCCTTAAGTATTACACCCTGTAGTATTGTTACATCCTGTAGATAAGATAGTTCACGATTTCAATAAAAAGTCAGTGAACTCAAAAGGAAAAAATACACCAAGCGATTGCGATGTGGAATCGTTTGTTTGCATAATATCTACTTTCATATTGCAGTCCTGCTGCATTGTGGTTTCAAGGAAAGTGGATCCGTGTCGGATGGTTTCTGTTTATTATGTAGCCAGTTGTTTTTATTTACTTTGCTGTGTGTCTATTAATTTATATTAAGAGAGATTACAGCCAAAAAGGTATCATTTCACTGAACAATCCATCTATTCTACTACAACTAATAAAATTGTGATCTTGGCTAGTCCGTACAAATATTTGCAAAATTTATTAAAAAATAAATGATAGACTAAGATTTTTTTATAATATTTGTCTGTTTATTCAAGGAGTACATACATGGTTCAATAGGCTATTTGACAACTAGTCAAATCAGCTACTTTTTATCGGACGTCAAAACGTGCGTTTTGTATGAACATTTGTACTAAATAATGAGTTGTGACGTCATCAACATTTCATTACTTTTTAAAGTTTATCTTGTTATTAAAAATAGTATTCAAGGTAAATACTCAATGAAAATTTCGAGGCGTTTATTGTATGTGACGGGTGGCCCGTCACACTGGACAGAGTTTCGCTATACTATACTAGTACAGGAATGTTCTGAGTTTTCAGAATATCTCTGACTTCCCCCCTCGGTGAATGTAGGTGATGTGCCTGTGTACAGAGGGCGACCAGTAAAATAATTCCGATCGTTAATCTTCATTTGCGCAGAGGAGAGCCGAGTTCCCGTCAAAATCCGAAGTCATTTTAGTAGTCAAAGAGTGCAAAGTTGGATAGCAGCGAAACGGGCGTGAAAACAATTAGCGGATAGCGGCAAGGGATTGAAGGTGGCACATCCTGATTGGTCAATAAAATTTCGCGCGCTATTATAATTTGTCAACTGTGCAGGTACATCGGTAAGACTTATAAACGTGGTACTATACTGTACTTCTGACAGAGTGCAGTGTGATAAGGTTAACTAAAATCTCAGGTGTACTTAGAACCATAGTCTAGACTAGATAATATCAGTATTCGTACCACATCCTCACATAACTGTTGTGAATACGTAATAACTTTATTACACATCATTTCTTGGTGACGACCCGGTTGGTGTAATGGTTACCACGCCGGACTGCCAAACCAGGGTCCTGGGTTCGAACCCCGGTTCGGTCATGGATGTTTATATGTTTGTGCCGTTGTTGTATGGTTTCCATAATAAACAGCCTATCAATAGTGCTTTCTTAGGATCATTACAATGTATGTGCCTGTGAGCGTTATTTATTTATTTATTTATTTATTTATTCTTTGTAAAAGAAATAAAGTTTTGTTACTTCAAGTTAATGTGAACATTGTATTAATTATACGCTTAAATAGGTACCTATAGTTGATAGTTATGAACGAATGAACGATATTTTAAATTCGTCTCTCGTGACTTCGTCCGTACCGACTTCCACCAACGCATCGCAAAACAAGTCTAATCAATTCATTTTTCATCAAAATCGCTCCAACAGTTTTTGTGTGATGCTCCAACAAGCAAACAGACAGTCAAATCTAAATGTCGGTGATTCAGGAGTCAAGGACTACTAAACACCATAATACTTACTTACTCACTTTGCTGGCAACTTAGGACCCGAAGTGAGTCTTCGCCTCCGACAACAAAAACACTGTTATCTGTGCTATCTCAGGCCAGCATAGTCCAGCAGTCTCAAGACCATACTAAGGAGGCCGTAAGGCGGTCTGAAAAAACTCTGACACTAGGGCTCTACCCACACGATAAGAAGAAGAACACCATAATGATAATTTTGTAAATATCTTCAAAAGACACTTCTGTTTCAGTTAAAATTATGTAGTCCTCCATTAATTAATTTTTTACATCTTTTAAATATATTTGTGTATGTAGGTAAAAAGAGCCGAAATGCATGGGTAACGATGTGTCATGCTTGGCGCAATTTGCTGCAGCTTGCAAGCGAGACGTGCTCTTTATCGACTGCTAATTGAATACGGGGTTCGTAAGGCGAACATCTTAATTGCTTTCCCCGCACGCTAAAGGTTCGTTTTGATCCCCGCACTGCCTGCTACTGATTCCCGCCTTTTGAATCAATAAAATCAGTCCGCATCCAACCTACTGCTGAGTATAGCCGTTTGCCTCGCATTGATCCGCGCCGCATTTGACGAATCTCCGGAAGAATTACCTACATTTTATATTTCTGAAGTGTTGTCAGAGGGGAACAATCGGTGCGATGATCGGTCATCCGAAAACTTCTGGCGATTCGTCCGATTCGGCGCGGCTGAAGTGTGCAAGGTTTTATAGGATTTCATACAATAAAATCCTTAAGTTTTATTCTTTTGTCTCTTTACCTTTGTCTTTGCTTAAGGATTTAGGTATATAGCAAATGCAAATGCCGTCATATGGTAAAAGGCGGCTAGCGGAGGGCAGATCTCGTAGCATTTAACCGCCTTCTTTCAGGAGGTCTTCTCATCGAATCAAATCTTCTCTTTCTTTTTCTTCGGGCAGAGAGACAGCTTGAAAAAAAGATTTGACATTTTATTATGTAGGCTTCTAGTTATATTTTTCTTTCTTGAACTGTTTTGGTATTATTGTTTGATGATTCCCTTAATTTGTATAAAGTAAAAAATTAAGAAAGTAGTATGTTAATTTCTTATTATTAAAATTACCTTTAACCATAACGAACCACATTTTAAACTGCAAAATAATGGAAATAAAAATTATCAATGATCACGATTCATTACACATTCTGTTTAGGAATAGGAACTGATATTCAGCAAACGAAATACGATAATAGGCTATATTAAACGCATCCATACATCAAATCTAAATTCATTGCATTAGGGTTGCAAATCAGTCGATAGCTGCAATACCTATCTATCGATATTCATGTTGACGTCGGAGAATTGGTATTTTTTTTAAGTATATCTTTGGTGTACTAACTATAGTATTGATGCTTTACACAGTGTAATAGTTGTAAAGTGCACAGTCGCACCTTAAAAATAATGCATCTTATACATTGACAACCCGGTTTTGTGATTGTTATTACACCGAAAAGACAAACCATAAGGCCTGTGAATGAAAAAATAGCTTTCTTCTTTACCATAGTTCTGTTTTTTAGTATCTGTCTTTGTGCCAAATTTTGATTCAATTGGTTCAAAAATGAGGGATTAATTGAGGCGGGGCATACAGAGAGATAGAATGGAGGAAAGTATAACGGTTTCTTGTTTGACAACGGAACCCTAAAAATCGTGAGCGTTATTTATTTAATTATCGATATTTTACTGCAATAGGTGCAACACTACGATGCGGTTATACCAGTAATACTATTAGTATAACCGCAGTCAACGCATTCAGTCCTATTTTGATAAACATTATAGCTAAATGGATTGACCTATTTAAATTATATTACACGTACAAATGTTTATTTTGGTGGAGAGAAGTAGTCATGTGTGCGGCCGTAGTATGGTGCGTGCGATAAGGCTATTATCACGCCTTTTATCTCGTTTGTTCGCGCGGAAATAGAAAGAGAGCATTGGCGTGATTACACTATATCACGCTGTCATACTACGGCTTCTGATAATGGAACACAATATTATAGAGCTATTGACGAGTCTGTGTGATGATAATATATGAAAGACCAAAATGCCTGGACTTGACCATTTTTACCCGACTGCGTTAGAAGGAGGGTTATGTTTTTCGAGCGTATGTATGTATGTTTGTACGTCTATTTCTTTGGCACGGCCTACAGCCTAAGCGGCTTGATGGATTTTGGCTTTATTTTATGAGGTGTCGTTAGATTCGTAAAAATCGTGAGAGTAACGTAGGCTGTATTATTTTATTCCGGCGTCTGCGAATTAAAAAAAAGGGGGGGGGAATAAAATTTTATTTTTTGTAAAAAAGTAAAATATGGGTATCAAATGAAAGCTAGTAGACAGACGATTCCAAACATATATTTTGTAGTACTTTTATGCTACCATTTCGACACAAGACTAAAAAGTATGAAATAAAACAAAATTATTACGAAAAACTTAAAACCCGACTGCATAAACCAAAGGAAGGTACCTATAGGTACGTTTTATAATTCATCTTTGTCCCCCTTTGCGATACCTACCTAATAAAATTCAAATTATATTGACTTTGTTATAGCTGATTAATTAGTGATTTGATTATAGCTTGTTTTTCTCTTTTCAGTTAACAGTTTTTTTATGCAGTCGGGTTTTTTGTTTCTCGTAATAATTAAGTTTATACGTTATATAAGTAATTCAATGTTGTAAGTATTTATTTTGTCATTTCAGAAGACTTTAATAAAGCACAAATACACATAAAAAATACAATTGAATAAAAATAAAAAGCACACTAAACTAAAACACCAACTAAATTACCTACAAATAAAAGATGTCCTCCAAAGCGCCCACCCGAGGCAGAGTTCCAAGGAGTAGGAGGAGGAGGAGGCTGGCCGCATTGCCTCTCTGAATGGCCAAACTAACCCTTTGGGCAAAATAGCTGCCAGCCCTCCTGTCCCCCGTGGCCTCAAACAGGCGCTTCGAGAGGCACTTTAAAAAAAGCTTCGCAGCGGGGCCCCAACAGCCCAAAGTCTCCACTGCGAATGGCAGAAAATATTAGTTATATTTGTTTTATTTTGTTAGTTGTGTTGTTGAGTTATTAGGTCGCATCTTCCCTAACAATAGAGCAACTTTCGATGCAGCGGCGGTACCTATAATTATGTAAAATTATATTGAATAAAAAGATTTGAATTTTGAATTAACTTCTGATGATAATAAAAACCTGTTGAGACATTAGAAGCTGATGACTATGACTTCAGTTAAAATATAACTTTTCGCCTTAAGGTAAATGACCTGAGAGCAAAAAACTCTCTCTGTTAACTAAGTTGGGACTACATATTCCCTCAGCTAAACTACTGAACTAAGTTAGAGTAGGTAATCGTTAATAATTGTACCCCAGGGAACCCTGAATTAAGGTAGTTTATTTATATTACTCATAGTACCTAAGGATAGAGTCCTTAGTCTTTCTAGATATTTTGTTCTACAGGGTGAAATTGATATCATTAGCATCCTTTTAAAATAAGAGAATCAAACCGATCAACTTTTACTATGGGAGCAAACCAATCGGAGCAAAAAAAAAATCTGCTGTTCCATACTAAACCATAAT